>CM029517.1:20297066-20897066 GCA_017140615.1 Eucalyptus cladocalyx | reverse complement strand
AAGGTGCTGGGGTCGATGTTCCCTCTGTACGTGGCGCTCACGCTTGGCTACAGCTCCGTAAAGTGGTGGCGCCTCTTCTCCCACGACCAATGCGATGGCATCAACCGCTTCATCTCCCTCTTCATCCTCCCCCTCTTCGGCTTTGGATTCACCGCCCACATAAACCCCTTTGCCATGAACTTCCGCTTCCTCGCTGCTGATGGCCTGTCTAAGCTCGCCACCCTCTCGATCCTCGCCCTCTGGGGGAGGTTCAGCAGCCAGGGGAGCTACAGCTGGTGCATCACGACATTCTCGCTGTGCACGCTGCCAAACCTGCTCGTCGTCGGCGTGCCGGTGCTGCAGCCCATGTACGGCAAGTGGGCGGTCGATCTGGCAGTCCAGCTGAGCATGCTGCAATATCTGATTTGGTACCCTCTGGTTCTTCTGTTTCTTGAGTTCAGAAAAAGGAGGATGATGGATTTGGCCACTCCTCCTCCTCCTCCTCCTGAAGAAAATGGTGTGGTTGATGAAGAGAGGGGTATAGGGATGAGTGTTGTGAATACATGTGAAGTTGGCGGTGATGATCTTGAGAAGAGGAGCCATGGGACATTCCAAATGGTGTGGATTAAGATGGCCATGAACCCTAATGTGTATGCCAATGTTCTCGGCCTTGCTTGGGCTCTCATGGCTAGCAGGTATTATTTATTTCAGTAAGCGCAAATTCTTAGGTACATAAGATTAGCTTTTTCAAGATTGATCAGTTGAATGGCCCTAAGTTGCAAATTATAATTGCACATTTCATATGAGCATACTGCTTTATTTAGTAAATTAATATGCATGTGTCATGCAAATATAATGAAAATTTCATTAGTAAAACACATCATTTTAACCCTGTTTTTTCCATGTACCTGGGACAAGCAACCTACTTTTTGACATACGGTGACATTGTTTCGCTGCAGACTCAAATTTACAATGCCAAGTATTATGGAAGGTTCGATTGAGATCATGTCCAAAGGGGGGACAGGCACAGCCATGTTTAACATTGGTACACACTCGCCAAGCTAACCCGATTATTGATTCCGAATTTCAAGAACAAAAAACAAAAGATAGTTAGCATTAGGGCTTGAACTCATTGCTATTTAGATGATTAATGAAAGTGTGTGGTGCATGTGAATTGCAGGGATATTCATAGCATTGCAAACGAAGGTGATAGCATGTGGAACGGGCCCAGCGGTTTTAGGAATGGTGTCGAGGTTCGCGGTGGGGCCTGCGACCATGGCCCTTTGTTCTCTTGCCTTGGGCTTGCATGGGCCTTCTTTACGGGTCGCCATCATTCAGGTTGGCTTTAATTCGTTTTGCTTGCATTAATAATAAGCTAACCATCTTAATATTACCATTTAATTTTAACAATATATTTCGGATGGTGCTATTTCACCCTATTTTCATTAAACAAACAAAGTTACCCGTAATTATTCAATCAATTTAAAGTGGGCTAGCGCCCAATTTATTTACTTTTCTTCTTTTGTTAGTTTTTCTACTCCTATGTAGAATTTAGTTGCCATAAATTAGAATGTGACACATTTTGTTCTTGTTAACTATGGATATCCCATGTGTATTAAAAGCATTATGTTTTCTCCCTATTTTTAGATTTTTACTTCCATATTAGTTTTGTGAAAAGAGAAATTTTGAATAAACTTAGTTATTTTCTACATGGTCGAGCAAATTTATAGAGTAATTGTCCAGTAAAATCAAAATTTTGTTTACATAGATAACTTTTTAACACAGTAACTTGTTTATAAGCTTTTAACATTTTTGTTGGCATGTCACCATCAAATATTTTTTATCAGTTGTCTTTTATATACATATACATATTATAAGATGATCAGATGAAACCACACACAAAGAAAGAAACCTCTTTTCCAAAACAAAATGGTAGTTACATTCCCGATCGTGAAACTTCAAAAGATGGAATTTAATATATCAAATCTTCGCATAAAATAAATTTTTTTGTAAAATATCATTAAAATTCCATTATTTTGGATTGACAAAAAATTAATATCAGTCAAGGAGTGTTTATGAACAATATCAAGATGCCTCATTGTGCATAACTTTTTCATGTTGATTTTTTAGTGTTTTTCTAAACACTCCTATAACATCTTACATGCTCCATCTCAAAGCATCTCACCAATAGTAATGAAAAAATATAATTTTTTTCTCATAGTAAATATAGAGACCTAATATATATTTTAGACTAATGAAATTAAAAAAATAATTTTTTTATAGTAAATATAGAAACTTGATATATATTTTAGACTAATGAAATTAAAAAAATAATAAGTTCCCCAAGATAGTAAGCTTTTGAGACAGGAGGAACGAAAAATAAATAAGTTGCCATAAGGGTGATGATGCAGAAGAGATTATTTTAAGTTCAAACTTGATGAAAAATCATAAACAAAAATAAGCGTATGATATTCTTGATTATGACAATTAGATCCTATATAGAAATAGAAAAACTAAAAAATAAAAAAGGATAGTAAATAAATTTGAAGCCACCACTTTTGATTGCAATTGAAATTGAGGAGAATATTCTCTTTTTAAAGAAAATGAAGGTGGATCTACTTATATAGCAAGTGGAAATAGCACAACCTTATATTTGTTATTATTATTTTTTTTGGATATAGGCTGCACTTCCACAAGCCATCACTTCTTTCGTGTTTGCCAACGACTATGGATTGCATGCAAAAGTCATTAGCACTGCGTAAGTTCAACATCACAATCTTTTATATTAAACACGTCATTCTAGAGTTAAATTCTTCTTATTTACAAGATTGTCTTGCACTATATTGTTTCTGGGTTTAATTGCTTGAAGTTTATGATATATGATCAATCATAGCTAATCTACTCTTTCTTAATTCTCCCTAGGGTGGTGTTCGGCACACTGATTTCCCTCCCACTATTGATTGGCTATTACGTTGTCTTGGATTATGCAGTTTGAGAGTGGAGATTGTTAATCAATTATTAATAGAGGCTATGTTCGCTTGTAAGACAGATCTATTAACCATTTGTGCATTGACTATGCCTATGATTATTAAAATTTTCAAAAAAATTGATAGATCTAAATAAGAAATTTTCTTGTCATCATATTATATTTATTGTAAAAAATTACCGAAAGACAAAAAAGTAAAAAAGTATCATACCACGGTGTCTTTTCAAGGACAGTTTTGTAGCCAAAGTAAATAAGTTCATCATCATGGCAGGTTGCACTAACATCCCAACGACAAAGAATTCTTCGCGCCCCGCGCCGGAATCTATTGCCATCTCCTATCTTCTCGGCAGGATTGTGACACATGCCCATCTAATTTTGAATGTAGATCTATATTCTTAAAAGTGTTACAATCACTCGTCTCATTCAACTGACCACGACATGTGTACCTTTTATTACATACTTTGTCACATCAAATCTAAATCCGAAGCATTAAGATAAATTCTAAGGCAGTCACTACCATAACATGAGCAAAGCTACTACCATGCCTTCTCTGCAACTGTCCATAACAAAAGAAATATTTTGATTGTATGAGGTATGTTCAAAAGTAATATGAACACTTTTAAAGGAGTGCGCGAGACATAAAGACGGATACAATCAAATTCCTTGGTAGATGCCGTCTAATTTGTTTTCTTGTCAAATTGATACAATCAAGTTCCTTAGTTGATGCCGTCTAATTTGTCTAATCGAACTAATCAAGGTGACTTTTTTATTTTTATTGGTTTTCGAAAAGAGAGACGCAAATGTAGTTGCCATGGTAGCTTTTTTAAAATTAATATTAAAAGAAATTAAAGACGCATCTTAAGGCTCCAATTTATTGAGATTATAGCATTCTGGTGGGTTTGGTTAGGTTTATATTGTACGAAAATCTTTCTATAATTCTTTTTTTTCATACCTTCCTCTTTCCTTAGATATGGGAAATCTTGCGTTCTACATTTTTTTTTTATCTACATAAAATTGAATTTGCTAAAAGTATATTTAACACTTTCATGAAGTATGACTTTCCGGGCGTTACGATTCATATCTTAAAGTTGGATTAGATGTCTTATTATTCAAAACGACATTGCCTTTCACTTGCAAAGTTATTTTTTTCTAGTGATTAAGTTACCAATCCACACACACATAAAAAAGGAAGACAATAAATTCAACACATACAGTTCCTATATTAGAGTTTGGCTCATTGTGAATTTTGGTGAGAATACCATAATTGATTATTTTCAACTTTTTCGACCCAAAAAAAATTAAATAAGTTCAACTTTGACGTTGGTTTCCCAACTGCAATACTATAATTTCGTAATGGGCCGGGAGCAAAGCCCAAGATCGTCACTGTAATGTCCTCTGATGGTCACCCAACGGCAAACAGAATACAAACAATGCTTATTAGACACTACAAAAGAATCGAACTCAGTGTCAACGTTGCAAGGAGTGACAGTAAATTTTGCCTGACCGATCGGATCAGAGGCGATCATTGCACTGGCTAATCCATAGTCGACCTAACTTTTGCTGACCCCAAATTAGTTTTGATGATTCCAAAACCACTTCCAAGTGTTTTGAAGCAAGGTATCGATCTGTACAAAGTTCATCAGCGACGAGGCAACCGGACACATGGATTTGGACACGCTTTCAGAGTCGTAGCGTTTTTCGAAGATACTTCTTGTTAAGTATCTTCAGAAGCTCTTTGATGTGAACCGTGCCAAGTGCTTGTGTTTTTCTCTGCTTTGCCTTCATGTATGATATCTTAAGTGATGGATGTTGGCTCGTAAAAGAGCTCTTTTTAGTCCAAAAATCAATCTCCTTCGCTTTTGTAAACACCTTGCTAACAAATCATAGCGAACACGTTGGTATCTAGAAACCTAAGAGAGTCATTAGGTGTGATGGCCAACTTGTAAAAGAGAGACGGCTCCATAAACAAGCAACCGCTGTACAAACTTTCAGTGAGTACATTCGACACAACTCCTCAGCAAATTTGGTGAAAAGAACACGCACCAGTTTAAGCCGAACCACCATAAATTTTTCCTAGCATTTCTCTACCCTTTTAATTCTTTCGTTCCACGCATGCTTGAAAAATTACACCCTCTCTCAACCTAAGCCCACCACCTCTCTCTATCAATTTAAAAGACTTCGATCTACCGAATCAGTGTTCCTCCCCCAGCAGTTTTAAATCAAGTATTATTCATTTCGATTCGGTGCTGAAGTTTACATTGAACTTCGAAATTAATCTTTCATTTTTCACTATTTTCACTCATTGAGCTTGAGATAGGTTTCTTTATTTCATTGGGTTGGCAAAAAAAAGAGCAAAAGAAAAAGAAATGATTAGTAGCCGTTAGCTATAGATCAGATCAATAACCAACCGGCACAAATCCTAAAGCAATCGACACGCACAAATCCGAAATACATGGTGCCTGAACCAAATGTTTCTCACCTCTTGCGGGGTGAACGAAACATCCGTATCTGTCACCTGATTTTACATTATCATAGGCAGCCGCATGCAGAGATACACGAGTAGGACTAGCCACCTTCCTTCAAAACTCACCGACAATCACAAAGGATGAGGGCAGCACACCTGCCGGCAGTGACATCGAACCTACGTCAAAGGCAAATGAGCAGTTTAAATAGCACTTTGTCGTAATAGGAATCTGCCCACCAAGTACTCTCATTGCTTCGCATTCTTTAGAAACAATCTTCCAAACTAATTTCAGCGGACAACAAGAATACATGTATAACTGCAGAAGCCTCAGGTACTCAGTCTGGAATAATGCTCCGGTGTTTGATCAGCAAGAGACCCAATCATTTGAATCGTTTAACTAAATCAGCTGCATACGTACTTCGAGTCACCCACTCATCTAGAGATGGCACTAATACCATCGAACCAAAATATAACACCGCCATCTATAGTTATTACAACAGACCCAATAGCAATCGGCCCAAACAATCCAGATCTGGGTTCCCTTGATTCATGCCAAAAAAGGACCATCAATATTACTTACAAAGATGGATCGTCTCGATTGGAAGATCCCTATATGGATAATACACATTCCAGTCGACCGATGGATAAAAATGTGCATGTACATCGAGAAATTTGCACATGCTAAGTGGATATCATAGTAACATGACCGGCTGTGCCAAAGCCTATGGAAACCACAGGAATAAACCTTCGGAGCTGATAAATTAACTTACAAAGCTCAAGCCATGAGATATAAGATAGAGAATTGCAGAACTCTAGAGCCATCATACTCAGCATAATCAGGCCATACCTCTAAAAGGAATAGCCACAGAAGAGTGCAAAAACTTTATCATCCATCGATTTCCCCAACTTTTGTTTGAGTAATGACATATCTGCAACAGCTACAAGGATAACATGGTGGAATGACCAGTAAACCTTCCTGTCACAGAAATCTCCTACAAGATTCACTGTAAGAGAATCAGCTAGAAGAAATCATGGAATCCTAAAGAAGATTAAGTTCTTACCAAACTAACGAAAGAAGATCCCAGCTCAACAAGAGAAAGCTATCCTTGAACTTAACAGGATACTTCAAAAGTTGGTCCTGAGCACACACAGGGGCTCCTTCCACCTCATTAGCAGTTTCCTGAAAACACTGTTTCGCAGAGTAATTGATGGCTCGACACTACTTCTGAACAATATGCTTAACCTTCTTGATCTGATGGGCTAAAGAGATCATGCAACAGTAGAATTATTGAATTAAACTTACAAGCAACTGACCAAATCTCACAGGAAGAATGTGAAGTCACAAGTAGAAAGCATCTGCAGAGAGTTGCAAAGAATGGTCTTAATGAATCCAATACCAACCCTTCCCCTTGCATGGGGGGAGGTGGCTGATCTGGATGGTGAAATACAAAACAAGGGCAACGGATGGTTGCTAGGATGTTAAATCGGTCCATCAACAGTTAAGCAAAATGCAAGTGAGACATAGGGTGAAAGATAAATCAGGTGTACCAGGTTGACTTTTGAACAGATGAAATGTTCACACTGGTTTTGCCAAATGTGACATATTTTCAGATTTACAGAGTGCAACAAAATGGATACTCGGAGTCGTTTTTGGTTGACTGAAGTGCATTTCAGGAGAACAGAAGCAACATATATAAACCCTGTACATCTCAATCCGTAAGCAATGATTTACAGACAACTCTCTCTCCATCTCCGAGAGATTGCACAAATGGACAGAGGCTCTCTTCTTGAAGGAGTCTTTATTCGTCTGAGTCGATGTTGTCATCAGAAGGTATCTGTCTTGTTTCTGACAATGAAAGTCTTCTAGGGTTCCCTGGGCCTGATTCAGATAAAACCAATGCAGCAGTTCCAGATGAAGATGCTAACATACGTCGAACAGGAGCACCAGATGGAGATGACGCAGATAGATTATTTAAGATACCCATAGGGTGGTCAAACTTGCAACTTGGTCCAAACTTGCAGATACCATAACGGGAATAGAATATGCACAGCGGTTCTCCCTGTTGAAAACATTCAAGGCAAGAGTAAAGACCTCACAAAGTCACAACAAATGATCCATGTGAAGAAAATCGTCTCCTCTCTAAAGTAGGCATGTCTTGGGTGCAATTAGAAAAAGGGAAACGTAAACAGGTTGCTCAATGCCAGGTCTCTTGGTAAAGATGGCAGTTAAAGTCTGTGACAAGTGAATACAACGGAGGATCGACAAAATTCAGTAAGATCAGCCTAAGATTGTTAACCAACCGGACGTAATGGAAGGCCTATGGGGCTCAAAAGACAATCTGGAGCAGGAAGTAATCTCTCTCTGGGGTGATGAAACCTGCAAACTGCACCAAACTTGCAGTCTCCTGTCTTCATGTAAAACTGGCACTCGGGCTGCCCAGGTCTCTCTGGAAATATGTTATCTCTCTGCAACGCATAGTAACCAACAGGCATAGAGCCAGATTGGTATGATGAGAATGCCCCTGGAGATCCAGTATTGACTGAATCACTCTGGCCAGAACTTCCAAAAATCTGACTTTGTCCCATCATTATAAGCTGGCTATCTGAAGATGAAACTGACCCCAATTGACCCTGAAAACATAACACTCTTATATACACGCCACATTGCAGTAAAAATAACAAAATTAAGATTCTCCAAAGCACCTTAAGCAGTGGAATATCATAAGAAAGGACATGCTAAACACAGCTGTGATTATAGATTGTGCTACAATAGATTATAAAATTATATCAATACAGATGCACAAACTTAATTTTATTGGTCCATACGAAGAGAAATATGCAGCTACTTAGGAATAACCAGAATAATTAACTATTGCTTCCCTTAATGTATATGGTTGCAACTTGGATCTCTTATTTGAAATGTAACCTAACCGTATACTGTCTCACAAATCCCCTTAAAACTCCTAGCACAGCAACTCAATCAACATGCCTCAAACTATATATATCAATAACACATGCATGAGTCATGTCATCTTCTCAAAATTCATGACATCATTTGCAGAGAGGTAAGAAGCTGCAGCTCGATATGTAAAGGATGTCCCTAAAAAATTGTATATGTAGCTCCTCAGAATTTTTTTTTTTTTTTCAAATACTAGACAAACCACACAAAGCTTGATTATGCATCTTTAGAGCACACAGCAGCACTTTGATACCACAGGGTAAAGAAAGGCATACACTGTAGGTATTCCAGCCAGGAATTGATACCATGCCCTGAGGAACAATCAAGGGAGTGTAACTTGAAGGACCTTGCCAACGAGGACTAGGGATAAAAGATGCTCTAGACCAACTTGTAACTCCTGGATATGACTGTTGAGTTGGAGTAGTAGGAGACTGAACAGAAGGGTACACAGGAGAACCACGCAGTGAAACCATCATATTAGTAGGCTGAGGATGGTGGAACTTGCAAGTGCTTCCAAACTTACATTGTCCAGTTCTTAAATAGTATGCACACTCCATCTCATTCTGGCCAAAAGAAGATAACAGCATTGTGAGTCCAAGCTAAAGAAGAATAGTATCCACAAAACATATAGCATCCACCTAAACAAAAGGACAGGCCCATGAGGAACAAATACATAAGAAATTAATTCACTTTAAATAGGACGACAGATTTACAAATCAGAGCCAAGACTGAAAATGCAATAATATGCCATGCCTAAAAGTTTCTGTTGCAAGTAAAACTTCTCAGCAGAGCTTAATATATCAAATTGACGAGATTGATTCACAGGGGTAATGCAAGTCAAAGCCAGCAGGAAATCCTTTTAGCAAATTGGAAACTTGTCCTGGGATCCTACTTTATCCAACTATCAGTGACATCCAGCTAATTAAGAGTAAACTCACTCACATGATCATGCATCATCTGCTTTCTAAGATTTTCCAATTCAATGCTTATGACACCCATATTCATAAGAGCTCCCAACTCCTTTTCTAGCATCCAATCTCTCCCATGTGCTCAGGCAAATAAAGAACATTTTCTCCTCAGTTGCATAACTCACTCAACAAGGAACCTCATCAGCAATATTCACCTAGAAAGACTGAGTGGCAACTTTAATTCACTTTTTAGTTAACACTTGGCAAGGACAAGAGTAATGCATGTATAAATAATCTTTTCAATTAAATGCTGTGGCCAAATCATCTTGTCCTACAAAAAATCCATTCAATATGAGGTGTGTCATGATCCCACTCCCTAAAAATTTTATCTTCAAACCAATCAAAAAGTGACATGGGCAGATGACGCCAATTAAGGTTCAAGACAAAAGACGATGAAGCCCAATTATAATTTCATATTTGATATAAAATTGAATATTACTCAATTTGAGTGTAACTCTTGCAAGTGAAGGAAAATAGCCAAACCGGGCGAAATGGGTAGCCTAAGATATTTAAAGCAACTTTTCCTGCAATCCCAGCCTTGTCTCTAGGATGATGAAACTTGCATGTGGCTCCAAATTTGCAAGTCCCTGTCTTCAAATAGTACTGGAATATGGAAAATAACAGAACTATTTTTAGAAACCATACATGTAAACACTGAAGAGGGCAAAAAAAGATCATCTAGATAGAATGGATGATGATGACATCTATATTAAACCTGTCAGATGGTTCCCACGCTTCTAAATTAAGGAACAACTTAAAGATTAATTATGAGTTATGAAGACTCAGTCCTCTTAACAAACAGTTTCCATTACCCTAAACTTCTTCACAAACCATTCCAGGACCGACAAATTCCACATGAACTCACAAGAAAGTAGGATACTATAAAGTACATCAAATCATGTTTTTTTCTTACGAAATAATATGTTGTTGGGAGTTAAATTACAGGAACTTTTTTAATCAGTTACCAATGATCATCAAGTAAGAATTTCAACAATCTCTCTCGATAAGTTGCTTTCACATGTCTAATATCCTCGACATCAGTCATTAATCTGGTATCGTAGTTCCCTTCAAGTACAATTTGCTCCTATCATACTAAAATAGATCAGCTGTTACAGAAAATGTCCTGTGCTATGAAGCGAGAAGAAATACATGCCTGACATTCTGGCTGCCCGACTCTCTCTGGGTACTCTCCCTTCATTCTTGCATTAGCTATAGCCTACAATGCAGAATTTAGTGATTAAATCTCATTATACATGAGAACACCAAACAGAGGATATTTGAACATTTTGTGATGCATTCATACATAGGAAAACAGCAAGGGAACGGGGGGAGCAAAATACTAGATAGTCAATTCAGTTAGTCTTCCAGAATGTGACTGGTGGTATTACACGCTTCTCAGAGTATCAAACTTACATGCTCATAGCACATGAGCTGAATGCAATATCTGCTTCAGCAAGAGAGACTGTCATCTTGGTCCTTATATGTACTTATGTGCAAGTGCAAAGGCAAACTTACATAGACTACACTCGCAAAAGCTGCTTCATAAAGTTCACAAACTTATTCAGTACTAAATGCAACTCCCAATGAGTTGTGATGAGAATCGTATAATACTAACAGAATTCTGTGAGAAAGAGTACTGTTCTGCAAAAGTTAACTACAGAAATTTGCTTCATGTAATACTCACTATGCTGCATTAATTCTCCAGCATTCTGGCCAAGATATTACAAGATGGATCCATAAACCAGTTTGGTCTTAGTTTTGAGCATAATGAGCTGTCCTCATAGTCCTTCTTCAGTAAGTTCAGATTCTATTCTTTTTCAGGTTAGAAGACTTGCTAGTGACAGACTTTGATCTTGTGCATATGTGCAGAGAAAGGTTTCTTTAGAAAGACATAGGATCTTATATTGTAATGAGGGCTCAAGTTCCTAGTGCCTGAACTTGTGTTTTTGAGCTTGTAGAAAAATCGCTCCCCTGCTTCTGTGTTTTTCCGTTTTTGGCTTAATAGAATCTTACTGGGAAAGAATTAATCACTAGAGTAGTGCAAAAAAATATATCCAAAAAATGCTCCTGTCCATACCAGCTTCCTGTCAGATGGATGATTAAATCGACATGTAGCACCAAATCTACAAAGGCCTGTTCTAATGTAATAAGAACAGTCTGGCTCCCCTGGACGCTCGGGGTAGGGCCCCGATTCCATGGTTTCATTGGATCGTAAAGTCATTTGCCACATCGCATCTGAAATAACAAGAGATTAATTCAGAAAGGCTCGCCAGGTGATATCAAAGCTCAAAAAAGTGCCACAATTAGTAATATTTTTTTCACCGAGATATAGTCCATTATAGAAAATGCAATAATGAAACATCAAAATTTGCACAACTAATTGCGGGAGTAATTTATAAGGAGCGTATTATCTTGTTGAAATCGAAAAGCCTTCTCATTAAATAAACGCCATCCAAAACTAGAAGGTAGCTTTGCAAGGATCTCTCTAATTTTCTTTTTGCCTATGGCACAAACTTTCTAAATCCAAAGAGGCAAAGATGTAATCCCAGGATCTTCCCTCATTATCTCAACCCTTACACCACAGGAATGCCACCAAGATGGTCAGTTCTGGAAGGAAGTCAGAAGCTAAAAGATGCTCACCCCAGTAAATATATAAAGATGAAAAAGCATCTGAGTGCAAAACTAATTGATAATTCATCCAAAATGAAAGCAACAGAAACTAAGAATGAGCCACAGTGAAGAAAAGGTATCAGACCAACAACTATAACAGTCGGTTGGATCTACTGGTCGTATAGCCAACATTAACTAAGCAAGAAGAAGACCAAAGTATGGAACTTTTCCCATAAGACACGAGTAACGAGGACAATTTCGCGCCACGTTAATCGACAAAGCAATGGAAGCAAAAGAGAAACACAAAACTATAAAATACAAAAGCCCCCATCTTTTGTAAATATAGGGACCGAACTAGAAAAATGCCACCGATGTGAAATACATAAGTGATTGCGCTAAGCATGAATTTCCTTGATCAACGCGATATCACAAACACAAAACCCAAAAGAAAAAGACAGAAACAGCCTAACAACGCGTGCCGTTTTTGCTCATGCTCGCCGACAATGCAAACAGAGTCGCTCAGACAAGATCGCGAACCTGAGGCGAAATGACGTTGCAGAAATCAGAACCACATACGGAACCCCAGATGGCATCATCGACACGTCGCGCGACCAGGAGCCGGCGTAATGTCGGGAAAGGACAAACGCCAGACGCAAGCGCATCACGCGTGATACTTGACCGAGGAAAAGCAACGAGAAAACGCAACGCCAGAGCAAGCATGTCATCGCGCGCGCGCGCGAGAGAGAGAGAGAGAGAGAGAGAGAACAAAAGCAGCACATTGATCAGCATCAGAGGTGAGACGGTGAGACGAAACGGCGAATCCACGACACGGAACCTCCGCCAACCAACAAGGTTCCGTCGCGCCATTCCAACAACGACGATCGACCCTCGCCAGGAACATTCCGAGCACACAGAGAGAAAGAGAGAGAGAGAGAGAGAGAGAGAGAGCGGACCTGACGGAGAGAGAGAGGGACCGTCGGCAACGGACCCCCGGGGCATCGGAATTCCAGCGTCGAAGGCCATCACTCCATCGCCCGCCGCCCGCAAAACCTATCGCCGCCGGAGGAAGAGGAGGAGGGCCCGCCCGGCCGGAGCTCGCATTCCGCCACCGGCCGCCGCCGACGACGCCGACGCCGACGCCGGAATCAGCCGCCCGTCCCCACGCGCGAAACCCCTGACGCTTCCCCACCACCACCGCCTCCCCCTCCCCTCGGTCGCAGCGGAGGCAAAGGAGAGAGACTGCAGGAATGGCGCTGCCTTTAGAGAGAGAGAGAGGAAGAGAGGGAGGGGGGAAGAAGAGAGAGAAAGCGCTTCGCGTCTTCGTCTCCACAGAAACGAGGAGGAGAGAGAAAGGGAAGAGAGAGAAAGGGAAGAGAGAGAGAGGGAATAAAAACCAACCATCCAATGAGTCTTCCTCACAGAACCAGACAGTCCATCGCTTCCCCCTTTTTTTCACGCCCCCTCGCCCGCGTTTTTGGGGAAAAAAATTATTATTATTAACAAATAAATAAGAAAAAGCCCCTACAAAAAAAATAATTTATTTAATTAATACCCATACAATGATACAGCATGAGAAATTTAATCCGAACTAATTTTCTTTACTACCAAAAATCCCAAAATTGAATTTACATTGAGTTGAATTATTATTACAAAAAATAAAAAATCATTAGATTATAATACACGAAGAATAAAACTCCATATGATTTGTTTATATCACGTATCATTCAATTCAGCCATTCAAAGATGTCATAATCCTTTACGGAATAATCATGAGGTTAATGGCATTATTATGAACTTGATACACCATCCATATCTCTTGTCGACATTGGTCTCGCCAAAAAACTTTAAGTGGATTTGAGATGAGGTGAGGAAGATTCTTGAAAAAGTCTTTGAATCACAAATATTTTCATAATTTTAAGAGAAAATTGATAGACGGTAAATTAGTCATGAATACTAGTTTGGTGATTAAAAAATTAATTTATAATAAATTCGTTGTAATTCATCGTAAGTGTACTGTACGTATTTGAGATATTTCGTGGACCACGCGATGTTAACCTTTTAATTAAATTAATTAATCGCGACCAAAACCGGACGAGACGTCGGACCGCCAGGGCCACGCGCCTCGAGTACGGCGCGGCCTCCCGCACTCGCGAGCACGTCCCCGACGCGTGGCGCGTGGTGGGCCCCGAATCGTAATTTCGTCGCCTCCCGCATTTCGCCCCCGTTTTCATTTTCGTTTTATTTCCTCTCCTTCGCTCGGGCGGAGGCGTTGACGTCGACTTTATTTTAAAAAAAAAAAAAAAATCGCGGTGGCTGATGACGACGACGGTGGCGCGGGGATGATTCTGGCCGCACACGTGTAGCGTCCGCGGGGCGAGTGAGGCCGCGGGCGGGCTCCGGATCGACGGTCGCCAGGAATTCGGACGAAAAAGCGCCTCTGCTTTTTTTCCTCTTTTTTTCTTTTTTTTGTTTTTTGATTTTTCCCCCTTTTTCTTTCTTTTTTATTATTTCTTTTTTCGAGTTAGTGGCGTTTGATATTTGTTGTGTGGTGACGACTTTCTGCTCCAGAGAATATGTGCTTTTTTAGCTCTTCTTTTCTCTTGTTTTTCTTGCTATCTTTTTAGAAGGGGGGGTCGAACTCCATTTCTTCCTCCCCAATGTGGGAAAACGACGCGAGAAGCTAGATCAAGATAGATCTGAACTCCATTTTGTCCATGTTCGCTGCTGTGCAAAATAGTCCCACATCGCTTGAGAGAAATCCTCTCACTTGCTTGATAATCGGTACAATTTTCCTCACCTCACATAATGTCTTTTGAGGCCGAGTCCCCTCAAATGTACAATGTAGTCGTTGAATCTTTTAATTCATTCAAGGTGATCCATGTAATTCATTCAAGGTGATCCATGAACTTTAACCTAATGCACAATACAATCTTGAACTTTTAAATTTGTTCTCAAACTTTTATTACATGTTCAATTCAATCATATATTATATGAAAATATTCAATGTTATCCCTTATTTTAAATTAATTGAATGACTAGATTGAACATTTCCATACAATTCAATCGCATTGAATATCTATTAAAAGTTTATGGATCATATTAAACAAATTAAAAATTCAATGACTACATTGAACATTAAGCTAAAATTCATAGACTACTTTGAATATATTAAAAATTCAGGGATTACATTATATATTGCGCCAAAATTCATAAACCATTTAAGTCATTATTTTTTTTCTAATTTCATGTTCATTCGAATTTTAAAACAAAAAAATGAAAAAGAAATCGAGTAGATTTGAGTTCAAATACGATCTAATGCATTTTCGGCTGACCGGAGCTCGAGTGCGTACAAATTTGGGCACGGCTCGTTTCCCAATCGCTCGGACATAATCAACTTTGCAAGCAAAATGGGGTTGTCTCGTTGGGCTTAAATTATGGTAGTTTCGCTACAGGGTCCGGATCCGAGAAATTGGTTGCTTATGTCAGCTTGGATTTTAGCGCCCTTATCAAAAACCGACCAGACCCTTTTGGCACGTTATTCTATTTCCATCTTTAAAAAAAAAAAAAAAGCATCTTCATGCGAGGAGCATGATATGACTGCATCGTGCGATTTCGCAATTTCAATCATCTAATAACGAGTATCATCAGCTTTCTCCTATATAAATAGAGTAGAGTAATATATTGATTTTTATATGATGAAAAGTTTGCACATACCTCACACCTCGATACTATGTCTAGAATTTTGCTTATCAAGTCCATAGTTGTGCAACAAATGGAGTAAATTACGAAGGATCTGTAGCAGTTCATCTGTACTGGTACCATATCATGTATTCAATGACCAAAAGTGCAGAAGCAAATTCAACCACGCCATCCATCTCCAAGAACCTTCTGTTTTTTTTCTTCACGTCCTCAACGAATCTCTTTATTTATTCCTTTTTTAAGTGTATATAGAACGAGCTTTTCCGATGCTTTTATTAACATGACTCTTCATAAAAATGAAATTAGTTTATGAATTCACAAATTATATGATTAGATCGATATTCGTTTCATAGAGACGCATGCACAAACAAGTGAAGATGGAATCTATTCATCTTGCAATTTTTTAAACGGTCAAATGATAAGATGAAACCAATGGGATCCATCATTCCAACACATAAAAAGAATGTGAGAGGTTCGAATCTCCACATTTTCAGAAAATGATGGAGTGGGGATGATTTAGTTTTAAATGTGGATTTCAACTTTCATGCTCTACAAAAAGTAAGACAAAAGTCTAAAGTAAAAATTAGAGTATGAATAAAGTATGACTAAAAAAAAAAAAAAAGATAAGATGAAATTGTGATTCTTTAGATCGACCGACATTCATGCCCATCAAAATAAAAACTATCCATCGTCAACCATTGAGTAGCCCGGATAGGTGTAAATCCTCATGGCACTAAAGAATGAGTCCTAATTTTAAGTAATAGTCAATACTTGATGTTTGCGACTTCAAGCGATTTTCCCTCTTTAATGATCTCAAAAACATCTTGGATTCCCAATTTAAGGTAAATGGTATTTTGGGATTATGCGTGGCCTTTGGGCTTTCTTTGCAATTTCGCTCTTTCCTATATGGTATAAAAAGACTCTTGAAATCATACATTCATAGCCTACGAGACACCAATCAAATATACACATGTAAATTTCTATGTCCATAATTAGATAATATACACATTCGTCCCCGGGTGATTATCTTTATCAATTTGTAAATAAACAAAACCTACTACAAAACAAAGAAATGTAGTTTGAGGTAAATGTGAAATGGGGTGTTGGTATGGAATTTTTCAGGAAATAAAGAATTAATTTGAGGTAAATGTACCATCTATTACAATTTGAAATTTATCATGGTATTAACTCTTGAAGTAATATCTACCTTTTTTTTTTTTTTTTTTTTTTTGCGGAAGAAGCCACTGAAGAAGGGGAGGTCGGTGGCGGTGGTCCAGGTGGACCGCCAGGCTTGGAGAAGATGCAGGAATCAAGCCGTGGGCAGAGCAATACCCCAAATGAGCGCACGGAAAATCAAATTAGACTTCTATACTAAGCCAGTAATATTTTCTAAGTCATTTTCAAGTTTCAACTAAACACCATAAAATATTATAACGTTCATAAATACCATATATTTTGTAAAATAAATAGAGCCTCATTTTTTAAAAAAATTATAAAACTTTTCCAATAAATTTGTAATTGTATCAAAGTGTTTTAACAATACACCTTTTTTAGAAAATATCATAAGAAACAAGATTTTCTAGATTTTCTTAAATATGGAAGCGTTTACAATAAGAGTTGCGTTGGGCATGGGTTGGGGATGGTCAATAATTTACATTGCTAATAAATTGGTTATAAACAAATTAATAGATAAATTTGTGTTGGACCATTTATGACATGATCCAAACCTAACCCAACCCATCCGTTTGACAAATCTACATATGGGTCAATAAGTTTGTTTCATGGGATGAAAACCTTTGAAATAAGAAAAAATAAAAGAAAGATTCTATACCGTGTAGAAATGTGTTAGATCTTAAATTCTTTTTAATGCACTCCTCATTCTGATCTCATGAACTTACAAATTCACACAAACCAGGCGTAGCTCAAACGATAAATTACTATTCTCATGAAGAAAGTGAACCTCATAGACACATTTATTCATAGTGAAAATTCCAACTACTCATACGTTAAAAAATCTAAGCTATTTCAGATCTTAATGATGGTTAATAAAAATCAGGGCATGTACCACGGTCTCGCACTTTTGTTTTGGTTTCCAAAAGGTTGAACGGAATGTGACCACAAAAAGGGTTATGTTAAAATTCAAGTTTATCTTCTTTTGGGCTGCAAAGAGGTACCTCAAGGTACTTCAAGTTTGTCCTAGAAATCAAATTGTAATGATGTCTATGGAATTACCCACAAATAAACGAAGATTTCCGAAATGCATGTCGTAATGATTGGGACGTTTTCTTAATCTTCCAAGAGTGCGGATTAACGATATACCCCTAAATTTTCTATTTTACCGGAAAAAGAAGAGGAAGCTGGGCAATATCTAAACCAAAACACCTCTTTCCTTAGAAAGCTCACATTTACAACAAAACTAAACTTCAAATAAGTGTAAATTAGGTACATGTTAGAAACCCAATACTGTCATATAGTTCATGTAACTCTACTGTAAAAAAAGAGTGGATAAGAATGAGCACTATAGTGTTCATCCAAGTTTAGAAACCCGAATCTTTTTCCTTTACTTTTAATAGGACGCCTCATCCAAAGGATAATCGAAGATAACTTCAGCATTTTGGGAAGCTCTTCAAATAGCTAAGCACCCTTTGGCTCACCCAAAGTAGTTTGAAAAGATCAGCAGCTTCTAGTCCACGTTGAGCATGCAAATCAGCCTCGATAATCATCTTCTCCAGCACAAGTGCATCACCAAGAAGATCTTAATCAAGGCGAGCATATATTTTGACCTCAAAGTATTAACAAAATCAATGATCTTCACCCTCTTGAGATGTTTTGCCAAAAATTGAAAACTCCCCTTTTGTGGCCTGTTGTCTCCTAACCGAGAAAAGATAGTGTTCATCCAAGTTTAGAAACCCGAATCTTCTTCCTTTACTTTTAATAGGACGCCTCATCCAAAGGATTATCGAAGATAACTTCAGCATTTTGGGAAGCTCTTCAAATAGCTAAGCACCCTTTGGCTCACCCGAAGTAGTTTGAAAAGATCAGTGGCTTCATGGCGTTCTAGTCCACGTTGAGCATGCAAATCAGCCTTGATAATCATCTTCTCCAGCACAAGTGCATCACCAAGAAGATCTTAATCAAGGCGAGCAGATATTTTGACCTCAAAGTATTAACAAAATCAATGATCTTCACCCTCTTGAGATGTTTTGCCAAAAATTGAAAAACTCCCCTTTTGTGGCCTGTTGTCTCCTAACCGAGAAAAGACCAATAAGGATACCACAATTAGAAATGAACAAGGGAATCTCTATAAGAATCGAGACTATTTTACATAAAACTTGTGATACTTGAAGGATCTGAAAATTCTAGTAGTTGGTCACATGAGATAGCAAACCTTGTTATCGACTTAAATTTCTAAGAAAATCCATCCATTGCCATTGTAAAATATTGTAAGAATACTCCGTAAGATGATTATGGAACACTGGTGTAGTGTGATGAGAGAGCATGACCTGCTTCCGGCAACCTAAGATGACTAGGTCTATTACTCTTTGTCACCTTTCCATATAAATATATGTTTTCTATAAAATGAAAGAGTGAATGGAAAATGTAACATTTTTAAATAATCTCTTCATGCATTTATCTTGTGAAAATCAAGCATCTAACGATGTTGTGCTGAGCATTCATAATAATTAGAAATATCTAGTGGCATTCATCGTCCGTAATTGAGTGATCCCAGACCCATTTATTTGAAATTAAACAAAGGGAAGAAGCTTCAAGGTTCACCATATATTCTTACAAAAGTTGTAAATCATCTTGTTCACAATGATTCCCCTCGATGAAAGACTAGGGGTGCGAATGGTAACGTTTAACGTTTTTTTTTTTTTTGTTCCGGGAACGTAAACAAAAAAAAGTGTTTCTCGTTCTAAAAAAATTTTGAACAAAAGAACGCGTTTGGTAACATTTGGTCCTAATAAAAAATGAATAAAAACACGTTTGATAAATTTTATTCTTTTTTTGTTTCTTTTGATTTTTTAAACATTTTTATTTTATTTTTTTATTTTTTCCTTTCTTTTTATTTTTTCTTTTTTTCAACCGGTCCCCGGCCTCCGGCGACCGGCCGATTGGCCGGCCTCGCCGATCAAGGCGAGGCCGAGCCTCAATGGCGGTCGCCGGCCATGGCCGAGGCCGGCGACCGGCGAAAGAAAAAAAAAAAAAAAAAAGAAGAAAAGAAGAAGAGAAGAAAAAAGAGAGAAGAAAAATGTTTTTTCAAGAAATGTTTAAGGCGAAAAAACAACAAATCGTTGTTTTTTTTTTATTCTTATTTCGCTTAAAAAAAAAAAAAAAAGAAAAACGCAATCAAACGCTTCGTTTTTTTTTTTTTTTAACAATATCCATACAGAAGTGTTCCGGAAACGTTTCCATGCACGCCCTAGAATGCCACAAAGAGCCGAGAGGTCACTCGACCGGGGCAACATACAGCACTAAACGACACTAATCACGGGCACCATTCAACACGAGTCCATCTTAGATAGGGCAACGATATTGAGTTGGTACCTGCAAACATCAAGCGCCAATGTCGATCGTAGAAATTCCGCACAGCTTCTCGAAAAGTTCCTCCGGCTCTCCTTATCATGCACAACAATATCCAACTTGGTTTCCGCCAAAGAAGAAACGTCAACTAATCTTTACATAGAATTAAGATTCCATTTCCCCACTTCCCTGCAAGTGACAGCTAATGCGGGGCCCAAATTCTCTCCCACTCCGAGTCATCTACCATGTAATTGACGAGTATTGCCGAACCAATTATAATTTCCTTCACGCCGCTGCAATAGTCAAGGACGCTAAAACAGGACTTCCCCTGACAATTCCGGCCAGGATATCATCACTCAACTCCGCCCCATTCTATTAACAAGACCTTTAAGACAAGGCCACCTAACAGTAGTGCCCAACGGAAAGCAGCAGTTTCTGACTTGCAGGCGTACCAACTACCAACCGACTCAAGCAATTCAAGAACGGCGGCAGTTAATAATTAGCCTCCAAGTGTACATCCAACGCCTGGAGACTCGGAGAGGACACTGGTCTTGACGACGTCCTTCAGGGGCAGAAATGAGAAGATGCGGTGGATCACGGCCTCCGGCAAGGCGCTGATGAAGTCGCCAGGGCTCGAAGGAGAAAGAGGAGGCTGGCTTCGTTCGGCGTGATTCCGCCGGTCGCCGGAGGATCTGCGGCAGATGGCGCCATGGACGACGGAGGTCTCCGCTTGGAAATGGAAATCCTAGGGTTTCTACGATTTTTGCCCCGAACAGTGACCGTGACCAAGAAATTTTGACCTTTTAACTGGTTTAGTCTTTTTCTCTTCTTCTTCTTTTTTTTTAATCCTTTTTTTACTTCTTTTTTAATTTCTCATCACAATTTTCTTCCGTGAAAAAAGCAACGGCGAATTGATTATCTACGTGCAATCAAGTCATTTGCCGTCATTTGCCATCTATATATTCAGGAAAAAAAAAATAACAATATCATACGAATTCAAGAAATGGAATTCTTCTATGGCGTTGATGTAAAGAAAATAAGGCGTTAGAGCGAAGAATTTATGAGTACAAGAGTAAATCGAGTCTAAATTGTTCCGAAAATAGAATGTCACACAATCATCATCTTAATTGTTGCTTAATTAGTATCTTTCTATTAATGGAATGGTAATATTGAACACTTTCGTATAATTCAGGATTAAATTAAACATGTACTAAAAGTTCAAGAATTACGATACATATTAAAATAAAATTCAGGAATCACATTAAATAAATTAAAATTTTGGAATCATATTTTATATTGGGTAAAAAGTCATGGGTAATTTACTATTATTTCGTTTGAACGTGATTAAAAAACAAAAGAAAATGATGAATGTTCTG
This sequence comes from Eucalyptus cladocalyx, assembly GCA_017140615.1. Taxonomy (NCBI): domain Eukaryota; kingdom Viridiplantae; phylum Streptophyta; class Magnoliopsida; order Myrtales; family Myrtaceae; genus Eucalyptus; species Eucalyptus cladocalyx. The sequence continues at coordinate 20,875,501 of CM029517.1, read as the reverse complement.
GTCAAACTACTCTCCCATCTTCATTTTCATCGGAAAATGAAAAACCAAACAAAATAAAGCAAATGTCAATTCCTCGGGAAGATAATAGGGAATTAATAAAGGATTTGGCATAATACTTATAATTGCACATGTGCAATGGTCCGCTGGAACTATTTCATTCATGTCATGCATTTCTCGTATAGAAATCAATTTACACGTAAGATTTTAGGGACCCATCACTTCATATATCATTTTAAATTTTGAAGATGTATGGAGATCTTTTAAATTTATATGAGTCTATTGATAATGTCGAGATCTTCCAGGATCGTGTGCTGTGTATTAGTAGCATACATGCGAAGGAGATGGTGGAGATAGAAATTTATCTAGATGTACATGGATATTTGGTATATTATTAGGTACCTTTACTTAAGTATAGAGAGTCCTAAATTTAAGCAATCCCAATCCCCTAGAAGTCTTAACACTAGAAAGATTGTGAAAATTGTGAAAATTTTGTGATATACGAAGCATAGATTTTCAAAAGCATCATAGCATAAACCGTTTGGCACAACTCATTTGCACGATGCACATATGCTATGGATTCTGTTTAACCTAAACAATTAATTGCGATCACATTGGGATTGTTTGACACACTTCGATGTGTTTAATGATATTGAATCAAGTTAATGTATTGCTTGTGCCACACATTCTGAATTCATATATTTTAAACAAGTCTTTACGTGCTTAAACATATTTACAAAATTACATTGGGAATCATCATTTCATAGATGTGCTAACAAAATGTTTCATCTCTTTAATAATCGCGTCTTGTTTAAGCTGCGAAATTACTAATCCATACATAGGCATCTCTCGTTTTCAAGTTACATACACAAGAAAGGGTATTTTAACAGCTATCTGTAGGGCATTTATTAATTTAACTAAAAGTGGAAATAAGACTTTTTGAGGCTCTTTGAAAGTGAAATAAATTATAAATTTTAATAAGGTCACGTTAAACTGTAAATTTAAATTTCCTAAGTATATTAAGAACTAGCCAATGCCCCAATGGGTAGCACTCCTTAATATTTTCATACAAAAATAGCAATTTATAACACTTGAGGCTGGCACAGTTAATTAAGGAATTGAGAGATTTTTAATTCGAAAATCAGAGATCACGCGTTTAGCTTCCTTAAATGCCTGTAAGTCACTCCAAGTCAAAGCCACCTACATAAATGACAAATCTGGATTTAATCAATTCATGGGACTTATCGGATACATTTTTTAGATAGATAGGTCCCTATGTCGTTGCCCAATATCGGCGATTTATAGATCTTCTCGAATGAGCTGCCATATAAGAAAGGACCGCCGCCAAAAGACCAAGCGGAATTCAACTTATTCCAAATCCTCGTCCGACAATTCAACTCCGGGGAGGAATTTCCCCAGTCCTCCCTCCCTCTCTCTTCGCAAGCCCCATGCATATGTCATGGTCGTGAATCCTCCCGTACACATGGACCCTTGGGAGTGAAGCATGGGGTTATCGAGTGAAAAGTAAGGAGGCAGAGGGGACGAACACAACCTGGTAGTGGGAGTGGCGTTAGGACGGTTGGTCTAAGAGTTAGAATATAAGGATTATATTACTTAGGAGCTTTGAATGTGTGATTGGCCTCCTATGCACAAACTGATCAAGAGTTGAGAGCTGATGGCACTCTTTTGATGAGGCCAGGGCAAACCGAAACCAGTCGTTGAGCCTAACAAGGGCCGTTGCCTCGATGATTTAGGGATAGACGCTAAGTAAAGCTAGGCGTAGCTAGGCGTGGTACGATCTCATAGAAAAAGGGGTATTCGCCGTATTGTTTAATGGAACAACTATAAAAAGAAAGGCTGCCGATCTGGCTTCCCTCATACTATCAACTTTTTCCTTCGATCCCTCCAACCAACTCATCCTTGTTTTGTAAGCATGCCCTTTCGTCTTACGTCTTGTGTGGAACGATGCATGCTCGCAAAGTGGTCCTTCTTTTTTTCTCCTTTTGTATATTCCCCACGTTTTTGCTATCGTGTTGCTCATGTTGCTGAATCATGGAATGGATGCCACCTTATATTGTGTATCTGCAGATTCTTGTCCGCTGAGAATATATGCCTTTTTCTCTTCCTTTCTCTTGTCGGTTTGGATTTATCCAAAACCGACCAGACCCATTCGCACGTTACTCTCAATCTTTGATGATAATCTTCATGCGAGGAGGATGATATGACCGCATTTCGCGGTTCAGCAATTTCGACTATCAAATAATAAGTATTATCGGCTTTCTCTTTATATAAATGGAATAGTAATATTGATTCTTATACAATGAGAAGTGTAGACATAGATCACATTGATACTAAGGCCTGTTTGGTAACTGGCTAATTATCGGTTATTTTTGCTCTGTTTTTTGGGGGGAAAAAAAGGAGGACAGAAATCTATTTAGTAACATTAGCTAATTTTTCTATTTCAAGGAATAAAATTGGAATAAAGTCAAAAAGTTACTTCTTTATTCCTATGAGCAATTCAAGAATCAGGCAATTTTCTTTTCTTTGCTTTCTTTTTTCTTCTTCCACCTTTAGCCAATCATGGACCTCAACAATGACCGGTGACTGGCTAGACGAGAGCCGACAATCTTGCTAGAGCTTCATTAGCCCTCAATGAGGCTAGGTGAGGGTGGCCTTACCATGGCCAAGCGAAGCCGATCTTGCGGATGTTGGACGAGATTGAGCATCATCGTGGCTGGGCAAGACTCCCCCAAGGCCGGTGACATCACCGACTAGAGGAAGAAGAAGAAGAAGAGAAGGAAGAAAGAAAAGAAAAGAAAAATATCATAAACTTATTTAAAAATTAAAAGAAATTCTTAGTCTCTAAAAAATCAGAGCGTCGTACAAAACGCATTACTATTCTGGGAAAAGAAATTTTATATAGTTACTAAACACTTTCGGATGCTCAACAACTCACCTATGCTAGGTATCATATCATATGATTAATAACCAAAGTGCTTTAGCAAATTCAAAGCACATAAACAAATCAGTTGAAAAACATTGTGCAAAGTATAGATCGACCCTGTAGGAGCCCTTGTGAGCTCCACTGTCTCATCCTAGATAGGGGAGGCTACTATACTTTACCCGACGGTAGCATTCTTCTAAGAGAAGATGAGGAGTCTACCTTCCCTCCCAACGGCCCTGTTCCTAAGTGGATATTTGTCTTCCTCACTTGGGAGGGAATACAAGAGATGATATTAGAGGGTCTCCCACCCCAGATTAGATCTCCCTCCTATTTCTTCTACCTTGAGCCCTTTAAGGACCCACTCAAGTCCAGTTACCTATCTCCAGTAACCCTTTTCTTTTTCCTTCCTCAATCAACCTCTTTTTTAATTCCTTTTTAAGTATATAAAGAACTTTTCTGGAAATCAAATAAGGAGGCAGCATATAATGAACCATTTTTTTTCTTGGAATTAGTTTATAAATTCGCAATTCTTTTCTTGACCTAAAAGGTTAATTTGTATGTGAATATGACCAATTCAATCTAAAAGGGAAGAAGAGAAATGATGAAAGTTTAGGTCAAAAGCAAAAAGGTCGATGATAAATTTGTCATATTCAAGTTAAACTAAATTTGATGCGATGTAATTATATCGAGACAATTAAAAATTCGTGATACAAAGCAACTCAATGACCGATATAACTGCTCAGATTCTGCGATAACTAAGTTCGTAGAGGTCATGGAGACAAATCTTTTTTCCTTATTTTCAAATCAAGCTGCTCCTTGATGATCATCTTCTCCGGTACAAGTGTACGTGCTTCAAAGAATGAAGATGGACATCACAATCAACAATTTCAACTCTCTTAATTCATGCTCATCGGAGTTATGAGCTTGAGGAAATGTATGGGGTGATTTGCTTCTCTATAGAAGATGCTACTGATCCGGAACCTTTTCCCCGTGGCCAAAGGCCCATGGGCCAAAACCCTCTCTACCAAGGTGGAGAAGGCTTTGATCGTCTAACGAGTGTAAGCATCGTGGCGCACGAAGCTACCGAAGAAAAGGAGGTAGGTGGCGATGGTCCAGGTGCATCGCCACCGCTGGATCTCGACATTGTCTTCAATGCGCAAGGGGTAAAGATGTAGCAGATTGTGGCTTCCCATAAGGCACCGATGAAATCACGGAAAAAATTACCAAAAAAATCGTAAACTTATTACATTAGTACAAATTCAATTCTAAACATTTCAATTGATTAATTTAGTCTTAAATATTTTTACATCCGTTCAAAAATGCCGAATCTCGTCTCAATCATCATTTGTCAGGACTATTCGGTGTAAGTTCTTTGGCTTGGACAGGGCATTTAGTACATGTCGCTATTCCTGGATCCAGGGGGGAATACGTTCGATGGAATAATTTTTTAGATGTATTACCGCATCCCGAAGGGTTAGGACCACTTTTTACAGGTCAGTGGAATCTTTATGCCCAAAACCCCGATTCAAATAGTCATTTATTTGGTACCTCCCAAGGATCAGGAACTGCCATTCTAACCCTTCTAGGGGGATTCCATCCACAAACGCAAAGTTTATGGTTGACTGATATTGCTCATCATCATTTGGCTATTGCATTTATTTTTCTCGTTGCTGGTCATATGTATAGAACTAACTTCGGGATTGGGCACAGTATAAAAGATCTTTTAGAAGTACATTCAGTCCATCCGACTAATTTAAGTGGAAATTGTTAATGTGGATTTTGACAATCCTATACGATATGATCAAGACTTGATATAAATATTTTTTTATAACTTTTTAATGATTTATTTCTATTTATTTTTTTTTTTTTTATTTCCATTTTTTCATTGTGGTCCCTACCTAGGGCCTCACTTGTTACAGCCGAAGGTTGCCAAGCCCTTGCCCATGTGGTGCCCCTAGTGAGGACTCAACCCTTGTAGCCTAGGTGAGGGCCACAACCCTCACCGGCCACAATGAAAAAAATATAACAAAAAGAAAAATAATAAAAATTTCATAAAATAATATTCAAAATTCGTAAAATTTGTTTATATTAATGTTGGCCATGCTACGTACGGCGATTTCTCCAAAATTGATCAAATAGATTGAATTAATACAAATGCAAAAAGTTTAAAACTAAATCGATCCAATTTTAAAGGTTTAAATCAGTAAATTAATACCAATATAATAAGTTTATGAATTTTATTATGCTTTTTTTTCTGAAATTGTGAGGATAAAATCGTTGGGGGTTCTCACTTCGTTTCATTTGAAGTAGAAGGAAAAGAATGAGGTTGGCCCCGCTTTTGCACAATCCAATCGTGCGCCGGAGAATCTGCTTTGGATCACACCGGGGCAGAGCTCTCTGCCATGAATTTTCGATTCCCAAGTTTCAGTGAATTCTGCCGCCAAAAGAGCTTTTGGAGCTGGGGAGTTTTGTAGTCAGATTAATTGGAAGCAAGTGAAAATGGGATCTGTTCATGTTGCGATTTTTTGAACGGTCGGATGATTCGATCAAATGGTCAATTGTTAAATCGACAAACATTTACGACAGTCAAAATTAAAAATTATCCATCGACAACCGTTGGGTGGCCCGCAATAATCATGCTGTGTAAATCCCCACGGCACTAAAGATTGAGTCCTAATTTTAAGTAAAAGCTGACACGTGATGTTCGCAACTTTTTAAGTAACTTTTCCTCTTTAATGATCCAAAAAACATCTTGGATTTCCGTTTTAAAGTAAATGGTATTTTGGGATTATACGGTGCCTCTGGGTCTATTTTGGGGTCAAACACCACTTCTTCCTTTCCTATTTCATGTTCATTTGAATTTAAAAAATAAATTGAGTTGATTTGAGTTCAAATACAATTTGATGTATTTCGATTGAATAGAGCTTGAGCGCATGCATATTTTGGTACGACTTGCTTCTCGATGGTTCAAATAATTGACTTTGTGAACAAAATTGGTTTGTTCCATTTGGCTTAATTTTGATAATTTCACTACATTCGACAAATTTTCACTCTATATCAGTTTGGATTTTAGTGCAATATCAAAAACCTATTGGACCCATTTGCAAGGCTACATATGGAAACATTCTCTGTGAAATTGAAAAGGTCCTGATAAAATGATCCCACCAAAGGAACCAAATGACTAATACAGCTACTCATATTTCGTGATAACCAAATTGGTTGAGGTTATATGTAGGAAAAATCTTTCTTCCCAAATCTCAAATCTCATTTGCTCTACAATCAAGGCTCCAAGAAAAGTCTTAGTTGTCTTGGTGTTGCAGTTTAGAAGGTATCCTCCAAGATGAGCAAGATGAACAATTCCATAACAAAGACCATTTTGATCCTTAATGTTGACTCACAAGGAACATTTATTAAGTAAAATAATGATAACTGTGATTAAATCTTTTACAATTACTGAACACAAATTTTCGGGAGCTCTCGTCGCTAACGAAATCACAAGATGAACCCTTTCTACATGAAGTGTTTCTCAACTTCCCACCAAAAAATACTTATAGAAATGCATGACCTATGCATATCGAAATTCTAGTATTTAATGAGGGAACACCTAAGCATCAGTACCGAAGCACACCTAGTGGCGAAATTTCTTAGGGTCGAGAATTGCGTATGCCTTAAAAACAACATTCTTAAAAGGATACTTGAAGAGAACTCGGGCAGGTTTAGTAGCTCTTTGATGGTAAGTGCACCTTAGCTTTGATGATCATCTTTTTTAGCACAAGTGCACATGTTTAAATGCATGACAACGAACATCATATTTCATCTTCATCAAACTTATAACCTTAAGGGAATCAATGGGGCGACTGGCTTGGGATGCTGTCGATCCAGAACCTCCTTACCGCGGACGAAGTGCACCATGCCAGAACCTTGTTTGTCAAGGTAGAGAGAGCTTTGATCGGCTCGCAAGTGTCAGCATCCTAGCACCCAAGGCACTGAGGAAAAGGAGGTCAGTGGCGGTGGTCCAAGTGGATAGCCACCATTTGGAGAGGACGCGGGTCCTGACAATATTTTTGATGCACAAAAGAGCATTTAGAAATTGGGGGCAAATAACATATTAAGTGCCACATCTTATGGCACTCATTTCAATGTCATGATTTTTATTTCATTCACTCAAGTGCCACGTTACTCAAAAATCAATCGCTTAATTGTGTCTATTCCGGTACTCGTCTTACATGACTTTTTATGATAGAAATTCAAGTCCAATGTGGATAGTCTCGATTGACACGGCAAAGAAAGCCCAAAGCTCATTCTAGTCCTTTTTTTTTCTCCTAAATTGATTTGAAAATGAAATCCAATTCCTAGAAGGAGAGTAAAAGGTTCCACGCTAGCGTCTTCTTACGGGGTTCACCCCTTCTTCACCGACTCAACTTCTCCATGGAAGCCCTCGCGATCACGAGAATATTGAGCTCGGAAATCTTAGGAAGCCTCCCAAATCGTCATCTCTTGCACCTTGAGGGCTCCCTCTCTACGTAGGAATGTCGCCCGTAGGTCCGAATTTCAGAAGCTAAATTGCGCCCTAATTCCTCGATTTGGAAGTTAGGTTTGATGAACAGAGCTATTTTGCTCCCATCTTTGTTAATTTGGGGCAAACATATGGAAAACCTGGTTATACACGCTCCTTTGCTGACTCCCTTTTGTTGGTATGCCATGTCGGAAATTATATAACAAATTAATGCCAAATCGGATTTTCCGACCACATCAAGTATCTAGGATTATACAAGGCCTCTGGGGTTTCTTTGTAATTTGCTCCTTCTTACAATATCAAAAACTATTAGATACATTCATAGCCTACAATATAATAGTCGCATGTACATTGCATGTAAATTTTTATGTCTATAATAAGAATTATGATAGTTTGAATGGCGCTAGTTGATATCAATCAAACATTCAGGAATATCGTCCCCAGAGATTATGTCTTATCCATTTGCAAAGCAACCAATTGCAAAACAAAGAAATCTCAAGCAACCCGTCCACAGTCCTCCTTTTTTCTCAAAAATCAATTGATTTGGTTAAGTTGGTCGCAAGTTAGATAGCTTTTCTCATATAAAAGGCATGTTACCCATTCTGTATTCATGTTTGGATATTAATAACATGAATTAGCACATGATCGGAGAAACGAGTTCATTGTTTAGTTTGCATAAACAACATCTTCTTATCCTCGAATCTATTCAACTCAATTTTTTGTGCTTATGATTTTGCTTCAAAATCTCAAACAAAAAGAAATTATGAAAGAAATTATATATGATTCTACATTTCATTATTAAATATTTTACATGTCACAAGTGCTTCGTATTGAATGAAAATCAAATTGAGAGTGCCCCAATAAAAAAAAAAATTATATAAGTTGAAACAGTCGAAATCTGATTTTTCCACAAGCGATGTTTAACTGCCAAAGGGCCAGAAGAAAGGCAAGTAATAAGCTGCTTTTATGTGGCTATTATTCTCTGAAGTTCATATTCACAAGCTTGTGTAAAGTAAAACAGGTTCTAAGTATATAGTTCCAACATGAAAAATAATCGGTTTTACCTAAAAACATAAGCAAAACTCGAAATCTTACGTGAGGTATTTTCTTTTTGAATCCTAAAATGATTATGTTAAAAGTCAGGTTTATCTTCTTTTGGACAGCAAAGAAGCACTCCAAGTTTCGTCATGAAATCAAACACAACCAAACGAGTTCCTCGCTTACTCATAAATTCGCTGACAGTGCAAGGAGTTGCTTCACTTGGAAACAAAGGGCTGTGCTGAAACTATAATCAAAATTGTAATGATGTCTATGCAGTTAAGCACGACTACATCAATATTTCCAAAATGCAGATATCATAGTAATCGGGGCTTTGCCTGATCTTCCAACGGTGCAGATAAACAATATAGCCCTAAAATTTCTATTTTGCCTAAAAAAGGAGACAAAGTTGAGCGATATCTAGACCAAAACACCTTTCATAAGTCGATAATCCAAAACACTGCTACTGACCCCTTTCCTAAAGATATTTACAACTAAACTAAACATGAAAGAAGTGTAAATTAGGTACATTGCAAAACCGGGAAAGTTTCAAGGTCCCATGTAACTTTACTGTCAAAAATATGTGAATCAGAATGAGAAGTGGAGAATGAGCAATGAAGTGCTCATTCAAGTTTACAAACCGGGGTCTTCATACTCTTTAAAAGGATGATCAAAGATAATTTCAGCATTTTTGGAAGCTTTTTGATAGCTAAGCACATTTCGCCTCACACCAAGAACAGTACGCTTTTGTCCACGTCGTGTGGGCATTTGAGCCTTGATAATCAACTTCTTCAGCACAAGTGCATCCCCAAGAAGAAACTTAATCAGGGCAAGCAGATGTTTCGACCCAAAACTATTAGCTTCATCGCCAATGATCTCAACTCTTCTGAGATGTTTCGCCAAACATTCTAAGTTCCCCTTCCTTGAGCACAAAAATTCTTCTTCGTCAAAGTTAAAATGATCTTTAGATTCTTCATCAAGCCAACCCTGCACATGAACACCCATTTAAGAAACTTAAATCACAATAGGTGTGGGCCCATGAGGGGAAAAAAAATCATTGGCTCACTAAAATTTCAAACAAACAGCCTTCATTTGTCCACCACTGCTAGTTAGTTTTACTTTATATGGAGTCTTAACCAATTTAGCTCTTAAACTCATCCACACAATAAACCATCTTCTCTTCCCAGGTGCTCATTGCTAACCCATTAGTTCAAGATCCAAACCTACATGGCACCAAAAGATCCTCCAGTACAACACTGAAGTTACTTTAAGACATGAACTAAAACGGCTAAAAGTTGCCCTGTACAAATGTTGAGTAGACTGACCAATACAGGCAATTTTCAATTGCCAGAACAAATAAGTGTTTGAATTTGATCCTCTCTATGTGCTTCTAAAGTTTTAATTCACTGTTCAAACATTTGTGCAAAAGAGAAGTGAGCACAAGAAGCAAACTGAAAATATCACAGTGAAGGAACAAACCACGAATCTCCCAGTCAGGTCTATGACTAATTTTTCCAGGCACTGTGAACTTTGTAGCAGGTATGCTATCCCAGGAAGGTCCCATTGACTAACCAGTGCATGTAGTGTCAAATTTTGACATTTTGACAATGGAGATGGCACTCCATCCACCACCAAAAGGGACAGAACCTAAGCACATTGAGCAAGCAACATTGAAAATTTTAACAATTACTTCTTTTCCTGTTTAACATTAATAAGAAATAAAATAAAATAAAAAAGTATAGTCCACTCCTAGCGGGGAAGAGACCAATAAGGATACCACAAGTAGAGATGAACAAGCGGTTCTCTTTAAAAATCAAGACTATAAACATATGCTTCTCATGTAAAACTTGTAATCTTTGAAGGATCTGAAAAATTGTAATAGCTGGTTACATGAGACAGTGAACCTCACTATTGATTGAAGTTTCCAAATGAATTTGTCAATTGCCATTGTAAAATATTCTGAGAATACTCTATAAGATGTATCAGGGAACAACAACGTAATGCAACGAGAGAGCATGACCTGGTTTTGTCAACCTAAGATGACTAGATTCATTACTCTATATTCTCTATAAATTGAAAAGATGAAATTTCAACAAACCTTTGCGCATAATCTCTTCATGCAATTTTCTTTTGAAAATTAAGGCATCTAAGAATGTTGCCATGAGTAGCAGCATCCACTTTAATTAGCAACAGCTAGTGGCATTCATTTCCATTTATCGGAAACTGAACAGAGGGAAGAAGCTCTGAGGTTCACAGTATTGTCCTATGTTGTGGAACACATAGTTATGAATCATCCTATCTGCAATGACTAATTACACATGACTTCAAAATGATTTACCTTGATGGAAGACTAGAATGCCAGTCTCAACCGGGTCAACATACAGCACTAAATGGTGCTAATCACGGACACCATTCGACACAAGTACTGGGTTAAAAATACAGAGCTGGTACCTGCAAACACCAACCTCCCATGGTGATTGTAGACACTCCGCGCAGCTTCTCAAAAATTCCTTTAACAAGTCACGGTGCGTCCTCTTGTCACCACACATAGAAAAATCTAACTCGGCTTCCACCAAAGAAGATATCTCGTCAAGTCTGAAATTGGAATGAGAATCCCACACCCCTAATACCCGCAGCGACAGCAAATGCGGGGCCCAAATTTTACCCATGTTATCGAACTTGGGGAGTCAAGTACCAACTCTTTCACACTCCTCGAATCTATTATGATGTTCTTCACACCCGAGAAACCCGACAATTCAAGGGACTCTAAAACAGGACTTCCCCTGACAATTCCCTCCAGGATATCATCACTCAACTCCACCGATCCTATCACCAAGACCTTAAGACAAGGCCACCTAATAGTAGTACCCAACGAAAAACAGCAGTTAACGACTTCCAGGCGCACCACCAGACTCAAGCGATACAAGAAATCCGGCAGTTTATAAAAGCCCAGCGGGTCACAAAGACACAGGAAAAGATCCTCCACACAGCGCTTCTCCGCGAAGCGGAGCCAGTCGTCGACCTTGGGGCTGTCAGCCTCTTTGTAAATGATGTGGAGCCTCTTCACCTGTGGCAAGGCGCACCGGCACATGACGCTCTCGATGAGGGACGGCCAGCGCTTGCGATGGCAAGGTTGGAAGACGAGGTGGGCGGTGGTGGTCCAAGTGGACCGCCAGCGCTTGGAGAGGATGCTGGTCTTGACGACGTCCTTGAGGGGCAGGAATGAGAAGATGTGGTGGATCATGTCGTCCGGCAAGGCGCTGATGAGGTCGCTCGAAGGAGGAAGCCGCCTTCGTTTGTGGCGATTCGGCCCGTCGCCGGAGGATCCGCGGCGGACAGCGCCATGGACGGAGGTCTCCGCCATGGATTCTAAATTCTAGGGTCTGCACTGATGTTTCAAGAATTTTCACTTTTTCTGTGCGATCCGATTTCCTATCCTTTTTTAAACACGCTGCCTTAACAATCACATTAAAAGCTAAAATGTGTATTACATATGTGGAAATCGTATCTTCAAGAGGCATATTAAATCAACAATCCATTATTATGAAGCATGTCACGATGAAAATGCAACATAAAAGAATAAAAGGAAAAGGGGCAGCCTCTTCAGCATAAATATAATCAATGTGCAGATCACACTATGCCAGCAAACGAACAAAGTTCTATCTTGTATTCTGCAAACTTTATACATTTATGAGAAGATAAAGAGAACAAAGTGTCACTGTTATTCTAGTAAATTCAGTTCATCATATATAAAACATGCATGGGATAGAATGGTATATAGATGGTCATTGCCCTGTTCTACACTTTAGCCCTCTTTCTCAGAAAAGGAACGAAAACAGGGCGTCTTAGCAGCAAACTGGCACTTCAGTGAATTCACCATTGAATTGCATTCACAATGATCTAATAATATCCAGATCATTCCAGTGGCTTTGGCAGAACTTTAGACATTAGCTCTTCAAGTTCAAACACAAACAGAAGATGGAAAAGAGTAAACGGCCAAGAAAGATCCATGTATCTTGGCCCCCAAAAAGAAGCAAATGAAAAGAAAGTTTCTTGTACGTAGTACACCGCGCAAGGCAAATCAAGTTCATCCGAACAAATGAGTATCATCCCATTTTTTGTTTCATTCACTTCATAGCTTACAGCCCTTATCGTTAAAATGCTTCAAGCTGGATACCGGAAATGTGCTGGGCCCGAGCAAACAAATCCCAGAGCCGGCAGCCCAGAACCCATCCGAGTTTTCCGTTTTCCAATCATCACTCATCCCCGCTCCGGACGAACCAATCGAATCACATGACACACGGCCACAACACAAGCGACTGATCTTCCCCCCGAAACGCACGAGAGAACCCCAAACCCAACTGCTTTCCCAGCAAAATAACGACGCCACCCCAACTGGGTAAAACCAAAACCAAAACCAAAACCAATAAACCCCATCACGCAAACGCCAACTTCCCTCTTCACGGTCACGAATTACGTTAAAACCAAGACCGACAAGCGATGCGCAAGCGAAGAGACTCACCCGGGTCAACGCAGGAAGCAAGAACGGAGCTCGTTTCAGAGAAAGAAACACAGAGAGAGAGAGAGAGCAGGGGCGGATAGAGAAGTGACGAGCAGCAACCAAGCACAAGCGCAGAACAACCAAGAAAGAGGCGAAATCCACCAGCAACCAAGCACAAGCGCAGAACACCGAGAACATAAAATGCCCCAACCCTCTTCAACGAGCAACAGGGAAATCGAAATCAAATCTGCGAAACGAAAGCCGAAACATGATAAGAGAGGCGAGAAGGGAAGGATCGATCGAACCTGGAATCGCGGTGGGAAGTTCCAGAGAAGAGCGACGGCGACGGCGAGATGAGCGACGATCTGACCGGCAAGAGGACGGCGACGGCGACTGGAGTTGCAGAATCGAGAGCGGAAAGGGGACGTGGACAGAGGAGGCGGGTCTGACGGGATGACCGGAGCAAATCGGACGGTCTGAGGACGGCGACGGCGTCGGAGTCGACGGCGAGGATGCTTCAGAGTCGACGGCGCTAGGGATTTTTGGTTGAAGTGAGCTTCAGAGTCGACGCTAGGGTTTTTTGTTGGAAGGGACGAGAAGGAAGAAAAGCAAGGGTAAAGTGAGGAGAAGGAGGAGTCGACGTATGCGAAGGGAAGGATGGAGAAAAAAAAAATTTATTTCTATTTCAAAAACAAAAAAGCTATAATTTTTAATTTTCGATTTCTCCTCTAAAATAATTTTAGAAATAGAAATCTATTTCGAAATAGAGAAATCAATTTGCGTTCTACAAAACGAATTGCTCCAAACCCTGTTCTAAAACGAGAGAAATAGAGAAATCGAAATAGAAGTATTATTATGCTTGCAATCTTTGTGGCTTGAAAATTCTTTTCTTAATTTTGTTTTTTTTTCCTTATAAAATGCACGTTAATCAAATACTCAGGAGAAAAAGATATCCTATTTTGACTCCCTTGGCTCCTCCGTATTTTTCAGTTAAGAATAGTGCGAACCCCTCTACATATAATTTGCAAAATTGAATAGCAGTGAATAATAATATCATGAAAATAAACTAAATTCTAAAAAAATATAGAAAAGATTATTTTTATTCGATACACTGGACAATCTAAGAATAACATCTGCAAGCTTGAAAATCTTTTTAATCGATTTTAGTTATATGATGATTAAATCATAATATCATAATTAAAAATCTAAAGACCACATTGAATATTAAGCCTAAAATTCATAAACTACATTGAATATATTAAAAATTGAGGGATTACATCAGTATATCGCACCAAAATTCATGAACCATCTAAGTCATTATTTTTTCTAATTCCATGTTCATTCGAATTTTAAAACAAAAAAGAAATCGAGTCGATTTGAGTTCAAATACGATCTAATGCATTTACGGCTGACCGGAGCTCGAGCGCGTGCAAATTTGGGCACGACTCGTTTCCCAATCGCTCGGACATAATCAACTTTGCAAGCAAAATGGGGTTGTCTCGTTGGGCTTAAATTATGGTAGTTTCGCTACAGGGTCCGGATCCGAGAAATTGGTTGCTTATGTCAGCTTGGATTTTAGCGCCCTTATCAAAAACCGACCAGACCCTTTTGGCACGTTATTCTATTTCCATCTTTAAAAAAAAAAAAGCATCTTCATACCAGGAGCATGATATGACTGCATCGTGCGATTTCGCAATTTCAATCATCTAATAACGAGTATCATCAGCTTCCTCCTATATAAATAGAGTAGATTAATATATTGATTTTTATATGATGAAAAGTTTGCACATACCTCACACCTCGATACTATGTCTAGAATTTTGCTTATCAAGTCCATAGTTGTGCAACAAATGGAGTAAATTACGAAGGGATCTGTAGCAGTTCATCTGTACTGGTACCATATCATGTATTCAATGACCAAAAGTGCAGAAGCAAATTCAACCACGCCATCCATCTCCAAGAACCTTCTGTTTTTTTTTCTTCACGTCCTCAACGAATCTCTTTATTTATTCCTTTTTTAAGTGTATATAGAACGAGCTTTTCCGATGCTTTTATTAACATGACTCTTCATAAAAATGAAATTAGTTTATGAATTCACAAATTATATGATTAGATCGATATTCATTTCATAGAGACGTGTGCACAAACAAGTGAAGATGGAATCTATTCATCTTGCAATTTTTTAAACGGTCAAAGATGAAACCAATGGGATCCATCATTCCAACACGGAAAAGAAGGTGAGAAGTTCGAATCTCCACATTTTCAGGAAATGATGGAGTGGGGATGATTTAGTTTTAAATGTGGATTTCAACTTTCATGCTCTACAAGGAAGTAAGACAAAAGTCTAGAGTAAAAATTAAAGTAAGAATATAGTAGGACTGACCAAAAAACAAAAAAAGATAAGATGAAATGGTGATTCATTAGATCGACAGACATTCATGCCCGTCAAAATAAAAACTATCCATCGTCAACCATTGAGTAGCCCGGATAGGTGTGCTGTGTAAATCCTCGTGGCACTAAAGAATGAGTCCTAATTTTAAGTAATAGTCGATACTTGATGTTTGCGACTTCAAGCGATTTTCCCTCTTTGATGATCTCAAAAACATCTTGGATTCCCAATTTAAGGTAAATGGTATTTTGGGATTATGCGTGGCCTTTGGGCTTTCTTTGTAATTTCGCTCTTTCCTATATGGTATAAAAAGACTCTTGAAATCATACATTCATAGCCTACGAGACACCAATCAAATATACACATGTAAATTTCTATGTCCATAATTAGATAATATACACATTCGTCCCCGGGTGATTATCTTTATCAATTTGTAAATAAACAAAACCTACTACAAAACAAAGAAATGTAGTTTGAGGTAAATGTGAAATGGGGTGTTGGTATGGAATTTTTCAAGAAATAAAGAATTAATTTGAGGTAAATGTACTATCTGTTACAATTTGAAATTGATCATGGTATTAACTCTTGAAGTAATATCTACCATGATTTTTTTTTTTTTTTTGGGCGGAAGAAGCCACTGAAGAAGGGGAGGTCGGTGGCGGTGGTCCAGGTGGATCGCCAGGCTTGGAGAAGATGCAGGAATCAAGCCGTGGGCAGAGCAATACCTCAAATGAGCGCACGGAAAATCAAATTAGACTTCTATACTAAGCCAGAAATATTTTCTAAGTCATTTTCAAGTTTCAACTAAACACCATAAAATATTATAACGTTCATAAATACCATATATTTTGTAAAATAAATAGAGCCTCATTTTTTAAAAAAATTATAAAACTTTTCCATTAAATTTGTAATTGTATCAAAGTGTTTTAACAATACACCTTTTAGAAAATATCATAAGAAACAAGATTTTCTAGATTTTCTTAAATATGGAAGCGTTTACAATAAGAGTTGCGTTGGGCATGGGTTGGGGATGGCCAATAATTTTACATTGCTAATAAATTGGTTATAAACAAATTAATAGATAAATTTGTGTTGGACCATTTATGACCTGATCCAAACCTAACCCAGCCCATCCGTTTGACAAATCTACATATGGGTCAATAAGTTTGTTTCATGGGATGAAAACCTTTGAAATAAGAAAAAATAAAAGAAAGATTCTATACCGTGTAGAAATGTGTTAGATCTTAAATTCTTTTTAATGCACTCCTCATTCTGATCTCATGAACTTACAAATTCACACAAACCAGGCGTAGCTCAAACGATAAATTACTATTCTCATGAAGAAAGTGAACCTCATAGACACATTTATTCATAGTGAAAATTCCAACTACTCATACGTTAAAAAATCTAAGCTATTTCAGATCTTACTGATGGTTAATAAAAATCAGGGCATGTACCACGGTCTCGCACTTTTGTTTTGGTTTCCAAAAGGTTGAACCGAATGTGACCACAAAAAGGGTTATGTTAGAATTCAAGTTTATCTTCTTTTGGGCTGCAAAGAAGTACCTCAAGGTACTTCAAGTTTGTCCTAGAAATCAAATTGTAATGATGTCTATGCAATTACCCACAAATACATGAAGATTTCCGAAATGCATGTCATAATGATCGGGACGTTTTCTTAATCTTCCAAGGGTGCGACGTTTTCTTAATCTTCCAAGGGTGTGGATTAGCGATATACCCCTTAGTTTTCTATTTTACCCGAAAAAAGAAGAGGAAGCTAATATCTAAACCAAAACACCCTTTCATATATTCATAATCCAAAATGCTACTATCAACCTCTTTCCTTAGAAAGTTCACATTTACAACAAAACTAAACTTCAAAGAAGTGTAAATTAGGTACATGTTAGAAACCCAATACTGTCATATAGTTCATGTAACTCTACTGTAAAAAAAGAGTGGATAAGAATGAGCACTATAGTGTTCATCCAAGTTTAGAAACCCGAATCTTCTTCCTTTACTTTTAATAGGACGCCTCATCCAAAAGATAATCGAAGATGACTTCAGCATTTTGGGAAGCTCTTCAAATAGCTAAGCACCCTTTGGCTCACCCGAAGTAGTTTGAAAAGATCAGCGGCTTCATGGCGTTCTAGTCCACATTGAGCATGCAAATCAGCCTTGATAATCATCTTCTCCAGCACAAGTGCATCACCAAGAAGATCTTAATCAAGGCGAGCAGATATTTTGACCTCAAACTATTAACAAAATCAATGATCTTCACCCTCTTGAGATGTTTTGCCAAAAATTGAAAACTCCCCTTTTGTGGCCTGTTGTCTCCTAACCGAGAAAAGATAGTGTTCATCCAAGTTTAGAAACCCGAATCTTCTTCCTTTACTTTTAATAGGACGCCTCATCCAAAGGATTATCGAAGATAACTTCAGCATTTTGGGAAGCTCTTCAAATAGCTAAGCACCCTTTGGCTCACCCGAAGTAGTTTGAAAAGATCGTGGCTTCATGGCGTTCTAGTCCACGTTGAGCATGCAAATCAGCCTTGATAATCATCTTCTCCAGCACAAGTGCATCACCAAGAAGATCTTAATCAAGGCGAGCAGATATTTTGACCTCAAACTATTAACAAAATCAATGATCTTCACCCTCTTGAGATGTTTTGCCAAAAATTGAAAACTCCCCTTTTGTGGCCTATTGTCTCCTAACCGAGAAAAGATAGTGTTCATCCAAGTTTAGAAACCTAAATCTTCTTCCTTTACTTTTAATATGACGCCTCATCCAAAGGATAATCGAAAATAACTTCAGCATTTTGGGAAGCTCTTCAAATAGCTAAGCACCCTTTGGCTCACCCGAAGTAGTTTGAGAAGATCAGCGGCTTCATGGCGTTCTAGTCCACGTTGAGCATGCAAATCAGCCTTGATAATCATCTTCTCCAGCACAAGCACATCACCAAGAAGATCTTAATCAAGGCGAGCAAATATTTTGACCTCAAAGTATTAACAAAATCAATGATCTTCACCCTCTTGAGATGTTTTGCCAAAAATTGAAAACTCCCCTTTTGTTGCCTGTTGTCTCCTAACCGAGAAAAGACCGATAAGGATACCACAATTAGAAATGAACAAGGGAATCTCTATAAGAATCGAGACTATTTTATATAAAACTTGTGATACTTGAAGGATCTGAAAATTCTAGTAGTTGGTCACATGAGATAGCAAACCTTGTTATCGACTTAAATTTCTAAGAAAATCCATCCATTGCCATTGTAAAATATTGTAAGAATACTCCGTAAGATGATTATGGAACACTGGTGTAGTGTGATAAGAGAGCATGGCCCGCTTCCGGCAACCTAAGATGACTAGGTCTATTACTCTTTGTCACCTTTCCATATAAATGTATGTTTTCTATAAAATGAAAGAGTGAATGGAAAATGTAACATTTTTAAATAATCTCTTCATGCATTTATCTTGTGAAAATCAAGCATCTAACAATGTTGTGCTGAGCATCCATAATAATTACAAATATATAGTGGCATTCACCGTCCGTAATTGAGTGATCCCAGACCCATTTATTTGAAATTAAACGAAGGGAAGAAAGCTTCAAGGTTCACCATATATTCTTACAAAAGATGTAAATCATCTTGCTCACAATGATTCCCCTCGATGAAAGACTAGAACGCCACAAAGAGATGAGAGGTCACTCGACCGGGGCAACATACAGCACTAAACGACACTAATCACGGGCACCATTCAACACGAGTCCAGGGCAACGATATTGAGTTGGTACCTGCAAACATCAAGCGCCAATGTCGATCGTAGAAATTCCGCACAGCTTCTCGAAAAGTTCCTCCGGCTCTCCTTATCATGCACAACAATATCCAACTTGGTTTCCGCCAAAGAAGAAACGTCAACTAATCTTTACATAGAATTAAGATTCCATTTCCCCACTTCCCTGCAAGTGACAGCTAATGCGGGGCCCAAATTCTCTCCCACTCCGAGTCATCTACCATGTAATTGACGAGTATTGCCGAATCAAATTATAATTTCCTTCACGCCGCTGCAATAGTCAAGGACGCTAAAACAGGACTTCCCCTGACAATTCCGGCCAGGATATCATCACTCAACTCCGCCCCATTCTATTAACAAGACCTTAAGACAAGGCCACCTAACAGTAGTGCCCAACGGAAAGCAGCAGTTTCTGACTTGCAGGCGTACCAACTACCAACCGACTCAAGCAATTCAAGAACGGCGGCAGTTAATAATTAGCCTCCAAGTGTACATCCAACGCCTGGAGACTCGGAGAGGACACTGGTCTTGACGACGTCCTTCAGGGGCAGAAATGAGAAGATGCGGTGGATCACGGCCTCCGGCAAGGCGCTGATGAAGTCGCCAGAGCTCGAAGGAGAAAGAGGAGGCCGGCTTCGTTCGGCGTGATTCCGGCAGTCGCCGGAGGATCTGCGGCGGATGGCGCCATGGACGACGGAGGTCTCCGCTTGGAAATGGAAATCCTAGGGTTTCTACGATTTTTGCCCCGAACAGTGACCGTGACCAAGAAATTTTGACCTTTTAACTGGTTTAGTCTTTTTCTCTTCTTCTTCTTCTTTTTTTTAATCCTTTTTTTACTTCTTTTTTAATTTCTCATCACAATTTTCTTCCGTGAAAAAAGCAACGGCGAATTGATTATCTACGTGCGATCAAGTCATTTGCCGTCATTTGCCATCTATATATTCAGGAAAAAAAAAAAACTAACAATATCATACGAATTCAAGAAACGGAATTCTTCTATGGCGTTGATGTAAAGAAAATAAGGCGTAGAGCGAAGAATTTATGAGTACAAGAGTAAATCGAGTCTAAATTGTTCCGAAAAATAGAATGTCACACAATCATCATCTTAATTGTTGCTTAATTAGTATATTTCTATTAATGGAATGGTAATATTGAACACTTTCGTATAATTCAGGGATTAAATTGAACATGTACTAAAAGTTCAAGAATTACAATGCATATTAAAATAAAATTCAAGAACCACATTAAATAAATTAAAAGTTTGGAATCATATTTTATATTGGGTAAAAAGCCATGCGAAGGAGATGGTGGAGAGAGAAAGAGAGAGGAAACGAATACGTTTGGGTGCTTGGTATAATTTATCTAGATGTACATGGATATTTGGTATTATAGGTACCTTTACTTAAGTATAGAGAGTCCTAAATTTAAGCAATCCCAATCCCCTGGAAGTCTTAACACTAGAAAGATTGTGAAAATTGTGAAAATTTTGTGATATACGAAGCATAGATTTTTCTAAAGCATCATAGCATAAACCGTTTGGCACAACTCATTTGCACGATGCACATATGCTATGGATTCTGTTTAACCTAAACAATTAATTGCGATCACATTGGGATTGTTTGACACACCTCGATGTGTTTAATGATATTGAATCAAGTTAATGTATTGCTTGTGCCACACATTCTGAATTCATATATTTTAAACAAGTCTTTACGTGCTTAAACATATTTACAAAATTACATTGGGAATCATCATTTCATAGATGTGCTAACAAAATGTTTCATCTCTTTAATAATCGCGTCTTGTTTAAGCTGCGAAATTACTAATCCATACATAGGCATCTCTCGTTTTCAAGTTACATACACAAGAAAGGGTATTTTAACAGCTATCTGTAGGGCATTTATTAATTTAACTAAAAGTGGAAATAAGACTTTTGAGGCTCTTTGAAAGTGAAATAAATTATAAATTTTAATAAGGTCACGTTAAACTGTAAATTTAAATTTCCTAAGTATATTAAGAACTAGCCAATGCCCCAATGGGTAGCACTCCTTAATATTTTCATACAAAAATAGCAATTTATAACACTTGAGGCTGGCACAGTTAATTAAGGAATTGAGAGATTTTTAATTCGAAAATCAGAGATCACGCGTTTAGCTTCCTTAAATGCCTGTAAGTCACTCCAAGTCAAAGCCACCTACATAAATGACAAATCTGGATTTAATCAATTCATGGGACTTATCGGATACATTTTTTAGATAGATAGGTCCCTATGTCGTTGCCCAATATCGGCGATTTATAGATCTTCTCGAATGAGCTGCCATATAAGAAAGGACCGCCGCCAAAAGACCAAGCGGAATTCAACTTATTCCAAATCCTCGTCCGACAATTCAACTCCGGGGAGGAATTTCCCCAGTCCTCCCTCCTCTCTCTTCGCAAGCCCCATGCATATGTCATGGTCGTGAATCCTCCCGTACACATGGACCCTTGGGAGTGAAGCATGGGGTTATCGAGTGAAAAGTAAGGAGGCAGAGGGGACGAACACAACTGGTCTGTGGGAGTGGCGTTAGGACGGTTGGTGCCAAGAGTTCTAGAATAGAAGGATTATATTACTTAGGAGCTTTGAATGTGGGATTGGCCTCCCATGCACGAATTGATCAAGAGTTGAGAGCTGATGGCACTCTCTTGATGAGGCCAGGGCAAATCGAAACCAGTCGTTGAGCCTAACAAGGGCCGTTGTCTCGCTCGATGGACTAGACGCCTAAGTAAAGCTAGGCGTAGCTAGGCGTGGTACGATCTCATAGAAAAAGGGGTATTCGCCGTATTGTTTAATGGAACAACTATAAAAAGAAAGGCTGCCGATCTGGCTTCCCTCATACTATCAACTTTTTCCTTCGATCCCTCCAACCAACTCATCCTTGTTTTGTAAGCATGCCCTTTCGTCTTACGTCTTGTGTGGAACGATGCATGCTCGCAAAGTGGTCCTTCTTTTTTCTCCTTTTGTATATTCCCCACGTTTTTGCTATCGTGTTGCTCATGTTGCTGAATCATGGAATGGATGCCACCTTATATTGTGTATCTGCAGATTCTTGTCCGCTGAGAATATATGCCTTTTTCTCTTCCTTTCTCTTGTCGGTTTGGATTTATCCAAAACCGACCAGACCCATTCGCACGTTACTCTCAATCTTTGATGATAATCTTCATGCGAGGAGGATGATATGACCGCATTTCGCGGTTCAGCAATTTCGACTATCAAATAATAAGTATTATCGGCTTTCTCTTTATATAAATGGAATAGTAATATTGATTCTTATACAATGAGAAGTGTAGACATAGATCACATTGATACTAAGGCCTGTTTGGTAACTGGCTAATTATCGGTTATTTTTGCTCTGTTTTTTGGGGGGAAAAAAAGGAGGACAGAAATCTATTTAGTAACATTAGCTAATTTTTCTATTTCAAGGAATAAAATTGGAATAAAGTCAAAAAGTTACTTCTTTATTCCTATGAGCAATTCAAGAATCAGGCAATTTTCTTTTCTTTGCTTTCTTTTTTTCTTCTTCCACCTTTAGCCAATCATGGACCTCAACAATGACCGGTGACTGGCTAGACGAGAGCCGACAATCTTGCTAGAGCTTCATTAGCCCTCAATGAGGCTAGGTGAGGGTGGCCTTACCATGGCCAAGCAAAGCCGATCTTGCGGATGTTGGACGAGATTGAGCATCATCGTGGCCGGGCAAGACTCCCCAAGGCCAAGACATCACCGACTAGAAGAAGAAGAAGAAGAAGAAGAAGAAGAAGAAGAAGAAGAGAAGGAAGAAAGAAAAGAAAAGAAAAATATCATAAACTTATTTAAAAATTAAGAGAAATTCTCCGTCTCTAAAAAAACTAAGCGTCATACAAAACACATTACTATTCTGGAAAATAAATTTTATATAGTTACTAAACACTTTCGGATGCTCAACAACTCGTTTAGTGAATGAAATAAATAAATAAATAAACTTTTTCTAAACAAAAATTATTCCTGAGAGTCGAATGGTTACTAAACGTGCCATAAATCTACAATTGCTCATCAGGTCCATAGTTTTGCAATAAATTGAGTTAATGACAAAAGGATCACTAGCAGTTCACCTATGCTAGGTATCATATCATATATTTAATAACCAAAGTGCTTAAGCAAATTCAAAGCGCATAAACAAATCAATTGAAAGACATTGTGCAGAGTATAGGTCGACCCTGTAGGAGCCCTTGTGAGCTCCACCGTCTCATCCTAGATAGGGGAGGCTACTATACCTTACCCAATGGTAGCCTTCTTCTAAGAGAAGATGAGGAGTCTACCTTCCCTCCCGACGCCCCCCTGTTCCCAAGTGGATATCTGTCTTCCTCACTTGGGAGGAAATACAAGAGGTGATATTGCGGGGTCTTCCACCCCAGATTAGATCTCCCTCCTATTTCTTCTTTCTTGAGCCCTTTAAGGACCCACTCAAGTCCAGTTACCTATCTCCAGTAACCCTTTTTCTTTTTCCTTCCTCAATCAACCTCTTTCTTTATTCTTTTTTAAGTATATAAAGAACTTTTCCGGAAATCAAATAAGGAGGCAGCATATAATGAACCATTTTTTTTCTTGGAATTAGTTTATAAATTCGCAATTCTTTTCTTAACCTAAAAGGTTAATTTGTCTATGAATATGACCAATTCAATCTGAAAGGGAAGAAGAGAAATGATGAAAGTTTAGGTCAAAGACAAAAAGGTCGATGATAAATTTGTAGTATTCAAATCAAACTAAATTTGATGCGACATAATTATATCGAGCCAATTAAAAAATCGTGATACAAAAGCAACTCAATGACCGATATAACTGCTCAGATTATGCCATAACTAAGTTTGTAGAGGTCATGGAGGCAAATCTTTTTTCCTTATTTTCAAATCAAGCTGCTCCTTGATGATCATCTTCTCCGGTACAAGTGTACGTGCTTCAAAGAATGAAGATGGACATCACAATCAACAATTTCAACTCTCTTAATTCATACTCATCGGAGTTATGAGCTTGAGGAAATGTATGGGGTGATTTGCTTCTCTATAGAAGATGCTACTGATCCGGAACCTTTTCCCCGTGGCCAAGGCCCATGGGCCAAAACCCTATCTACCAAGGTGGAGCAGGCTTTGATCGTCTAACGAGTGTAAGCATCGTGGCGCACGAAGCTACCGAAGAAAAGGAGGTAGGTGGCGATGGTCCAGGTGCATCGCCACCGCTGGATCTCGACATCGTCTTCAATGCGCAAGGGGTAAAGATGTAGCAGATTGTGGCTTCCCGTAAGGCACCGATGAAATCATGGAGAAAATTGCCAAAAAAATTGTTAGCTTATTACATTAGTACAAATTCAATTCTAAACATTTCAATTGATTAATTTAGTCCTGATAATTTTTACATTAGTACTTATTCAGTCAATCCAACTAATTTAAATGGAAAATCGTTAATGTGGATTTTGACAATCCTACATAATATGATCAATTGCGTAAATATTTTTTTATAATTTTTTAATGATTTATTTCTAAATTTTTATTTTATTTTATTTTATTTTATTTCCATTTTTTCATTGTGGTCCCTACCTAGGGCCTCACTTGTTACAAGCAAGAGCTACCAAGCCCTTGCCCATGTGGTGCCTCTAGTGAGGGCTCAACACTCCCCGCCTAGGTGGGGGCCACAACCCTTATTGGCCACAATGAAAAAAATATAATAAAAAGAAAAATCATAAAATAATCATAAGATAATATTCAAAATTCGTAAAATTTGTTTACATTAGTGTTGGTCATGCTACGTATCGGCGATTTCTGCTCAAATTGATCAAATGAATTAAATTGATACAAATACAAAAAATTTAAAACTAAATCAATCTAATTTTATTTTTTTGGTCGTATAAATCAATCTAATTGAAAGGTTTAAGAATGAATTAATACCAATATAATAAGTTTATGAATTTTGTTATGCTTTTTTCTGAAATTGTGAGGATAAAATCGTTGGGGGTTCTCACTTCGTTTCATTTGAAGTAGAAGGAAAAGAATGAGGTTGGCCCCGCTTTTGCACAATCCAATCGTGCGCCGGAGAATCTGCTTTGGATCACACCGGGGCAGAGCTCTCTGCCATGAATTTTCGATTCCCAAGTTTCAGTGAATTCTGCCGCCAAAAGAGCTTTTGGAGCTGGGGAGTTTTGTAGTCAGATTAATTGGAAGCAAGTGAAAATG
The DNA here is from genome assembly GCA_017140615.1 of Eucalyptus cladocalyx. NCBI lineage: Eukaryota > Viridiplantae > Streptophyta > Magnoliopsida > Myrtales > Myrtaceae > Eucalyptus > Eucalyptus cladocalyx. The sequence goes on along the minus strand of CM029517.1, from coordinate 20,850,088 downwards.
GGATCTGTTCATGTTGCGATTTTTTGAACGGTCGGATGATTCGATCAAATGGTCAATTGTTAAATCGACAAACATTTACGACAGTCAAAATTAAAAATTATCCAATGACAACCGTTGGGTGGCCCGCAATAATCATGCTGTGTAAATCCCCACGGCACTAAAGATTGAGTCCTAATTTTAAGTAAAAGCTGACAAGTGATGTTCGCAACTTTTTAAGTAACTTTTCCTCTTTAATGATCCAAAAACATCTTGGATTTCCGTTTTAAAGTAAATGGTATTTTGGGATTAGACGGTGCCTCTGGGTCTATTTGGGGTTAAACTCCACTTCTTCCTTTCCTATTTCATGTTCATTTGAATTTAAAAAATAAATTGAGTTGATTTGAGTTCAAATACAATTTGATGTATTTCGATTGAATAGAGCTTGAGCGCATGCATATTTTGGTACGACTTGCTTCTCGATGGTTCAAATAATTGACTTTGTGAACAAAATTGGTTTGTTCCATTTGGCTTAATTTTGATAATTTCACTACATTCGACAAATTTTCACTCTATATCAGTTTGGATTTTAGTGCAATATCAAAAACCTATTGGACCCATTTGCAAGGCTATTTTCTAATTTGAGAGAGAGAGAGAGAGAGAGATGCCGGCAAAAAAGAAAGACATTGTAGATTGTTGTAAGTAGAAAAATAGAAAAGTGGGGAAAAGAGAGAAAGCAAAGGGAAAAAATAGACATTTTGTTCTTCTAACTTGCGCACTAATTACCTCTACATAAGGAAACATTCTCTGTGAAATTGAAAAGTCCTAATAAAATGATCCCACCAAAGGAACCAAATGACTAATACAGCTACTCATATTTCGTGATAACCAAATTGGTTGAGGTTATATGTAGGAAAAATCTTTCTTCCCAAATCTCAAATCTCATTTGCTCTACAATCAAGGCTCCAAGAAAAGTCTTAGTAGTCTTGGTGTTGCAGTTTAGAAGGTATCCTCCAAGATGAGCAAGATGAACAATTCCATAACAAAGACTATTTTGATCCTTAATGTTTACTCACAAGGAACATTTATTAAGTAAAATAATGATAACTGTGATTAAATCTTTTACAATTACTGAACACAAATTTTCAGGAGTTCTCATCACTAATGAAATCACAAGATGAACCCTTTCTACATGAAGTGTTTCTCAACTTCCCACCAAAAAGTACTTATAGAAATGCATGACCTATGCATATCGAAATTCTAGTATTTAATGAGGGAACACCTAAGCATCAGTACCGAAGCACACCTAGTGGCGAAATTTCTTAGAGTCGAGAATTGCGTATGCCTTAAAAACAACATCCTTAAAAGGATACTAGAAGAGAACTCGGGCAGGTTTAGTAGCTCTTTGATGGTAACTGCACCTTAGCTTTGATGATCATCTTTTTTAGCACAAGTGCACATGTTTAAATGCATTACAACGAACATCACAATTCATCTTCATCAAACTTATAATCTTAAGGGATCCAGAACCTCCTTACCGCAGACAAAGTGCACCATGCCAGAACCTTGTTTGTCAAGGTAGAGAAAGCTTTGATCGGCTCGCAAGTGTCAGCATCCTAGCACCCAAGGCACCGAGGAAAAAGAGGTCAGTGGCGGTGGTCCAAGTGGATAGCCACCATTTGGAGAGGACGCGGGTCCTAACAACGTTTTTGATGCACAAAAGAGCATTTGGAAATTGGGGGAAAATAACATATTAAGTGCCATATCTTATGGCACTCATTTCAATGTCGTGATTTTTATTTCATTCACTCAAGTTCCACGTTACTCAAAAATCAATCGCCTAATTGTGTCTATTCCCGTGCTCGTCTTACATGACTTTTTATGAAAGAAATTCAAGTCCAATGTGGATAGTCTCGATTGACACGGCAAAGAAAGCCCAAAGCTCATTCTAGTCCTTTTTTTTTTCTCCTAAATTGATTAGAAAATGAAACCCAATTCCTAGAAGGGGAGTAAAAGGTTCCACGCTAGCGTCTTCTTACGGGGTTCACCCCTTCTTCACCGACTCAACTTCTCCATGGAAGCCCTCGCGATCACGAGAATATTGAGCTCGGAAATCTTAGGAAGCCTCCCAAATCGTCATCTCTTGCACCTTCAGGGCTCCCTCTCTACGTAGGAATGTCGCCCGTAGGTCCGAATTTCAGAAGCCAAATTGCGCCCTAATTCCTCGATTTGGAAGTTAGGTTTGATGAACAGAGCTATTTTTCTCCCATCTTTGTTAATTTGGGGCAAACATATGGAAAACCTGGTTATACACGCTCCTTTGCTGACTCCCTTTTGTTGGTATGCCATGTCGGAAATTATATAACAAATTAATGCCAAATCGGATTTTCCGACCACATCAAGTATCTAGGATTATACAAGGCCTCTGGGGTTTCTTTGTAATTTGCTCCTTCTTACAATATCAAAAACTATTAGATACATTCATAGCCTACAATATAATAGTCGCATGTACATTGCATGTAAATTTTTATGTCTATAATAAGAATTATGATAGATATCAATCAAACATTCAGGAATATCGTCCCCAGAGATTATGTCTTATCCATTTGCAAAGCAACCAATTGCAAAACAAAGAAATCTCAAGCAAACCGTCCAGAGTCCTTTTTTCTCAAAAATCAATTGATTTGGTTAAGTTGGTCGCAAGTTAGATAGCCTTTCTCATATAAAGGGCATGTTACCCATTCTGTATTCATGTTTGGATATTAATAACATGAATTAGCACATGATCGGAGAAACGAGTTCATTGTTTAGTTTGCATAACCAACATCTTCTTATCCTTGAATCTATTCAACTCAATTTTTTGTGCTTATGATTTTGCTTCGAAATCTCAAACTAAAAAAAATTACGAAAGAAATTATATATGATCCTACAATTCACTATTTAAATATTTTATATGTCACAAGTGCTTCGTATTAAATGAAAATCAAATTGAGAGTGCCCCAATAAAAAGTTTCTATAGAAGTTGAAACAGTTGAAATCTGATTTTTCCACGAGCGATGTTTAACTGCCAAAGGGCCAGAAGAAAGGCAAGTAATAAGCTGCTTTTATGTGGCTATTATTCTCTGAAGTTCATATTCACAAGCTTGTGTAAAGTAAAACAGGTTCTAAGTATATAGTTCCAACATAAAAAATAATCGGTTTTACCTAAAAACATTAGCAAAACTCGAAATCTTACGTGAGGTATTTTCTTTCTGAATCCTAAAATGATTATGTTAAAAGTCAGGTTTATCTTCTTTTGGACAGCAAAGAAGCACTCAAGTTTCGTCATGAAATCAAACACAACCAAACGAGTTCCTCGCTTACTCATAAATTCGCTGACAGTGCAAGGAGTTGCTTCACTTGGAAACAAAGGGCTGTGCTGAAACTATAATCAAAATTGTAATGATGTCTATGCAGTTAAGCACGACTACATCAATATTTCCAAAATGCAGATATCATAGTAATCGGGGCTTTGCCTGATCTTCCAACGGTGCAGATAAACAATATAGCCCTAAAATTTCTATTTTGCCTAAAAAAGGAGACCAAGTCGAGCGGTATCTAGACCAAAACACCTTTCATAAGTTGATAATCCAAAACACTACTACTAGCCTCTTTCCTAAAGATATTTACAACTAAACTAAACTTGAAAGAAGTTTAAATTAGGTACATTGCAAAACCGGAAAGTTTCAAGGTCCCATGTAACTTTACTGTCAAAAATATGTGAATCACAATGAGAAGTGGAGAATGAGCAATGAAGTGCTCATTCAAGTTTACAAACCGGGGTCTTCATACTCTTTAAAAGGATGATCAAAGATAATTTCAGCATTTTTGGAAGCTTTTTGATAGCTAAGCACATTTCGCCTCACACCAAGAACAGTACGTTTTTGTCCACGTCGTGTGGGCATTTGAGCCTTGATAATCAACTTCTTCAGCACAAGTGCATCCCCAAGAAGAAACTTAATCAGGGCAAGCAGATGTTTCGACCCAAAACTATTAGCTTCATCGCCAATGATCTCAACTCTTCTGAGATGTTTCGCCAAACATTCTAAGTTCCCCTTCCTTGAGCACAAAAATTCTTCTTCGTCAAAGTTAAAATGATCTTTAGATTCTTCATCAAGCCAACCCTGCACATGAACACCCATTTAAGAAACTTAAATCACAATAGGTGTGGGCCCATGAGGGGAAAAAATCATTGGCTCACTAAAATTTCAAACAAACAGCCTTCATTTGTCCACCACTGCTAGTTAGTTTTACTTTATATGGAGTCTTAACCAATTTAGCTCTTAAACTCATCCACACAATAAACCATCTTCTCTTCCTAGGTGCTCATTGCTAACCCATTAGTTCAAGATCCAAACCTACATGGCACCAAAAGATCCTCCAGTACAACACTGAAGTTACTTTAAGACATGAACTAAAACGGCTAAAAGTTGCCCTGTACAAATGTTGAGTAGACTGACCAATACAGGCAATTTTCAATTGCCAGAACAAATAAGTGTTTGAATTTGATCCTCTCTATGTGCTTCTAAAGTTTTAATTCACTGTTCAAACATTTGTGCAAAAGAGAAGTGAGCACAAGAAGCAAACTGAAAATATCACAGTGAAGGAACAAACCACGAATCTCCCAGTCAGGTCTATGACTAATTTTTCCAGGCACTGTGAACTTTGTAGCAGGTATGCTATCCCAGGAAGGTCCCATTGACTAACCAGTGCATGTAGTGTCAAATTTTGACATTTTGACAATGGAGATGGCACTCCATCCACCACCAAAAGGGACAGAACCTAAGCACATTGAGCAAGCAACATTGAAAATTTTAACAATTACTTCTTTTCCTGTTTAACATTAATAAGAAATAAAATAAAATAAAAAAGTATAGTCCACTCCTAGCGGGGAAGAGACCAATAAGGATACCACAAGTAGAGATGAACAAGCGGTTCTCTTTAAAAATCAAGACTATAAACATATGCTTCTCATGTAAAACTTGTAATCTTTGAAGGATCTGAAAAATTGTAATAGCTGGTTACATGAGACAGTGAACCTCACTATTGATTGAAGTTTCCAAATGAATTTGTCAATTGCCATTGTAAAATATTCTGAGAATACTCTATAAGATGTATCAGGGAACAACAACGTAATGCAACGAGAGAGCATGACCTGGTTTTGTCAACCTAAGATGACTAGATTCATTACTCTATATTCTCTATAAATTGAAAAGATGAAATTTCAACAAACCTTTGCGCATAATCTCTTCATGCAATTTTCTTTTGAAAATTAAGGCATCTAAGAATGTTGCCATGAGTAGCAGCATCCACTTTAATTAGCAACAGCTAGTGGCATTCATTTCCATTTATCGGAAACTGAACAGAGGGAAGAAGCTCTGAGGTTCACAGTATTGTCCTATGTTGTGGAACACATAGTTATGAATCATCCTATCTGCAATGACTAATTACACATGACTTCAAAATGATTTACCTTGATGGAAGACTAGAATGCCAGTCTCAACCGGGTCAACATACAGCACTAAATGGTGCTAATCACGGACACCATTCGACACAAGTACTGGGTTAAAAATACAGAGCTGGTACCTGCAAACACCAACCTCCCATGGTGATTGTAGACACTCCGCGCAGCTTCTCAAAAAATTCCTTTAACAAGTCACGGTGCGTCCTCTTGTCACCACACATAGAAAAATCTAACTCGGCTTCCACCAAAGAAGATATCTCGTCAAGTCTGAAATTGGAATGAGAATCCCACACCCCTAATACCCGCAGCGACAGCAAATGCGGGGCCCAAATTTTACCCATGTTATCGAACTTGGGGGAGTCAAGTACCAACTCTTTCACACTCCTCGAATCTATTATGATGTTCTTCACACCCGAGAAACCCGACAATTCAAGGGACTCTAAAACAGGACTTCCCCTGACAATTCCCTCCAGGATATCATCACTCAACTCCACCGATCCTATCACCAAGACCTTAAGACAAGGCCACCTAATAGTAGTACCCAACGAAAAACAGCAGTTAACGACTTCCAGGCGCACCACCAGACTCAAGCGATACAAGAAATCCGGCAGTTTATAAAAGCCCAGCGGGTCACAAAGACACAGGAAAAGATCCTCCACACAGCGCTTCTCCGCGAAGCGGAGCCAGTCGTCGACCTTGGGGCTGTCAGCCTCTTTGTAAATGATGTGGAGCCTCTTCACCTGTGGCAAGGCGCACCGGCACATGACGCTCTCGATGAGGGACGGCCAGCGCTGGCGATGGCAAGGTTGGAAGACGAGGTGGGCGGTGGTGGTCCAAGTGGACCGCCAGCGCTTGGAGAGGATGCTGGTCTTGACGACGTCCTTGAGGGGCAGGAATGAGAAGATGTGGTGGATCATGTCGTCCGGCAAGGCGCTGATGAGGTCGCTCGAAGGAGGAAGCCGCCTTCGTTTGTGGCGATTCGGCCCGTCGCCGGAGGATCCGCGGGCGGACAGCGCCATGGACGGAGGTCTCCGCCATGGATTCTAAATTCTAGGGTCTGCACTGATGTTTCAAGAATTTTCACTTTTTCTGTGCGATCCGATTTCCTATCCTTTTTTAAACACGCTGCCTTAACAATCACATTAAAAGCTAAAATGTGTATTACATATGTGGAAATCGTATCTTCAAGAGGCATATTAAATCAACAATCCATTATTATGAAGCATGTCACGATGAAAATGCAACATAAAAGAATAAAAGGAAAAGGGGCAGCCTCTTCAGCATAAATATAATCAATGTGCAGATCACACTATGCCAGCAAACGAACAAAGTTCTATCTTGTATTCTGCAAACTTTATACATTTATGAGAAGATAAAGAGAACAAAGTGTCACTGTTATTCTAGTAAATTCAGTTCATCATATATAAAACATGCATGGGATAGAATGGTATATAGATGGTCATTGCCCTGTTCTACACTTTAGCCCTCTTTCTCAGAAAAGGAACGAAAACAGGGCGTCTTAGCAGCAAACTGGCACTTCAGTGAATTCACCATTGAATTGCATTCACAATGATCTAATAATATCCAGATCATTCCAGTGGCTTTGGCAGAACTTTAGACATTAGCTCTTCAAGTTCAAACACAAACAGAAGATGGAAAAGAGTAAACGGCCAAGAAAGATCCATGTATCTTGGCCCCCAAAAAGAAGCAAATGAAAAGAAAGTTTCTTGTACGTAGTACACCGCGCGCAAATCAAGTTCATCCGAACAAATGAGTATCATTCCCATTTTTTGTTTCATTCACTCCATAGCTTACAGCCCTTATCGTTAAAATGCTTTAAGCTGGATACCGGAAATGTGCTGGGCCCTAGCGAACAAATCCCAGAGCCGGCAGCCCAGAACCCATCCGAGTTTTCCGTTTTCCAATCATCACTCATCCCCGCTCCGGACGAACCAATCGAATCACATGACACACGGCCACAACACAAGCGACTGATCTTCCCCGAAACGCACGAGAGAACCCCAAACCCAACTGCTTTCCCAGCAAAATAACGACGCCACCCCAACTGGGTAAAACCAAAACCAAAACCAAAACCAATAAACCCCATCACGCAAACGCCAACTTCCCTCTTCACGGTCACGAATTACGTTAAAACCAAGACCGACAAGCGATGCGCAAGCGAAGAGACTCACCCGGGTCAACGCAGGAAGCAAGAACGGAGCTCGTTTCAGAGAAAGAAACACAGAGAGAGAGAGAGAGCAGGGGCGGATAGAGAAGTGACGAGCAGCAACCAAGCACAAGCGCAGAACAACCAAGAAAGAGGCGAAATCCACCAGCAACCAAGCACAAGCGCAGAACACCGAGAACATAAAATGCCCCAACCCTCTTCAACGAGCAACAGGGAAATCGAAATCAAATCTGCGAAACGAAAGCCGAAACATGATAAGAGAGGCGAGAAGGGAAGGATCGATCGAACCTGGAATCGCGTTGGGAAGTTCCAGAGAAGAGCAACGGCGACGGCGAGATGAGCGACGATCTGACCGGCAAGAGGACGGCGACGGCGACTGGAGTTGCAGAATCGAGAGCGGAAAGGGGACGTGGACAGAGGAGGCGGGTCCGACAGGATGACCGGAGCAAATCGGACGGTCTGAGGACGGCGACGGCGTCGGAGTCGACGGCGAGGATGCTTCAGAGTCGACGGCGCTAGGGATTTTTGGTTGAAGTGAGCTTCAGAGTCGACGCTAGGGTTTTTGTTGGAAGGGACGAGAAGGAAGAAAAGCAAGGGTAAAGTGAGGAGAAGGAGGAGTCGACGTATGCGAAGGGAAGGATGGAGAAAAAAAATTTATTTCTATTTCAAAAACAAAAAAGCTATAATTTTTAATTTTCGATTTCTCCTCTAAAATAATTTTAGAAATAGAAATCTATTTCGAAATGTAGAAATCAATTTGCGTTACAAAACGAATTGCTCCAAACCTGCTTAAAAGCAGTAAATAGAAAACTCAAAATGTAAGTATTATTATGCGCAATCTTTGTGGCTTGAAAATTCTTTTCTTAATTTTGTTTTTTTTCCTTATAAAATGCACGTTAATCAAATACTCAGGAGAAAAAGATATCCTATTTTGACTCCCTTGGCTCCTCCGTATTTTTCAGTTAAGAATAGTGCGAACCCCTCTACATATAATTTGCAAAATTGAATAGCAGTGAATAATAATATCATGAAAATAAACTAAATTCTAAAGAAATATAGAAAAGATTATTTTATTCGATACACTGGACAATCTAAGAATAACATCTGCAAGCTTGAAAATCTTTTTAATCGATTTTAGTTATATGATGATTAAATCATAATATCATAATTAAAAATCTAAAGACCACATTGAATATTAAGCTAAAATTCATAAACTACATTGAATATATTAAAAATTGAGGGATTACATTGTATATTGCACCAAAATTCATGAACCATCTAAGTCATTATTTTTTCTAATTCCATGTTCATTCGTATTTTAAAACAACAAACGAAAAAGAAATCGAGTCGATTTGAGTTCAAATACGATCTAATGCATTTACGACTGATCGGAGCTCGAGTGCTTGCAAATTTGGGCACGACTCGTTTCCCAATCGCTCGGACATAATCAACTTTGCAAGCAAAATGGGGTTGTCTTCTTGGGCTTAAATTATGGTAGTTCCGCTACAGGGTCCGGATCCGAGAAATTGGTTGCTTATGTCAGCTTGGATTTTAGCGCCCTTATCAAAAACCGACCAGACCCTTTTCGCACGTTATTCTATTTCCATCTTTAAAAAGCATCTTCATGCGAGGAGCATGATATGACTGCATCGTGCGATTTCGCAATTTCAATCATCTAATAACGAGTAGCATCAGCTTCCTCCTATATAAATAGAGTAGAGCAATATATTGATTTTTTATATGATGAAAAGTTTACACATGCCTCGCCTCGATACTATGTCTAGAATTTTGCTTATCAAGTCCATAGTTGTGCAACAAATGGAGTAAATTACAAAAGGATCTGTAGCAGTTGTACTGGGACTGTATCATGTATTCAATGACCAAAAGTGCAGAAGCAAATTCGACCACGCCATCCATCTCCAAGAACCTTTTTTTTTCTTCACGTCCTCAAGGAATCTCTTTCTTTATTCCTTTTTTAAGTGTATATAGAATGAGATTTTCCGATGCTTTTATTAACATGACTCTTCATAAAAATGAAATTAGTTTATGAATTCACAAATTATATGATTAGATCGATATTCGTTTCACAGAGACGTGTGCACAAACAGGTGAAGATGGAATCTATTCGTCTTGCAATTTTTTAAACGGTCAAATGATAAGATGAAATCAATGGAGTTTGCCCCATTGACCATCATTCCAACATGGAAGGAGGAGGTGAGAGGTTCGAATCATCACATTCTTATAAAAAAATTAGGAGGAGGTGAGAGCTTCGAATCACCACTTTCTTATAAAAGATTGAAGTGGGGATGATTTAGTTTCAAATGTAAGTTTCGACTCTCATGTCCTACAAGAAGGCATGACAAAAGTCTAAAGTAAGAATTAGAATAGGAATAAAGTATGACTAACCAAAAAACAAAAAAAGATAAGATGAAATAGTGATACTTTAGATCGACCGACAGTCATGCCCATCAAAATAAAAACTATCTATCGTCCACCGTTGAGTAGCCCAGATAGTTGTGCTGTGTAAATCCTCATGGCACTAAAAGAATGAGTCCTAATTTTAAGTAATAGTTGATACTTGATGTTTGCGACTTCAAGTGTTTTTTTTCCTCTTTAATGATCTCAAAAACATCTTGGATTCCCAATTTAAGGTAAATGGTATTTTGGGATTATGCGTGGCTTTTGGGCTTTCTTTTCAATTTCGCTCTTTCCTATATGGTATAAAAAGACTCTTGAAATCATACATTCATAGCCTACAAGGCACCAATCAAATACACACACGTAAATTTCTATGTCCGCAGTCAAATAATATACACAGTCGTCCCCGAGTGATTATCTTTATCAATTTGAAAATAAACAAAACCTACTACAAAACAAAGAAAATTAGTTTTAGGTAAATGTGAAATGGGGTGTTGGTAAGGAATTTTTCAGGAAATAGAGAATTAATTTGAGGTAAATGTACCATCTATTACAATTTGAAATTGATCATGATATTAACTCTTGAAGTAATATCTACCATGATTTTTTTTTTTTTTTTGGAAGAAGCCACTCGAAGAAGGGGAGGTCGGTGGCGGTGGTCCGGTGGATCGCCAGGCTTGGAGAAGATGCAGGCCTTGATGATTCGGCCTACTGAAACCGTCTGGTTTCCTCGCTTCGTTTTGAAGAAGAAGAAGAAGAAGGAGAAAATTGGCTTCGTTTCGTGCGATTCGGCTGTTCGCCGAAGAATTCGCTTCGAATCAAGCCGTGGCCAGAGCAATACTTAAAATGAGCGCACGGAAAATCAAATTAGACTTCTATACTAAGCCAGAAATATTTTCTAAGTCATTTTCAAGTTTCAACTAAACACCATAAAATATTATAATTTTCATAAATACCATATCTTTTGTGAAATAAATAGAGCCTCATTTTTAAAAAAATTATTAAATTTCTCCATTAAATTTGTAATTGTATCGAAGTGTTTTAACAATACACACTTTAAAAAATATCATAAGAAACAAGGTTTTCTAGATTTGCTTAAATATGGAAGCGTTTACAATAAGAGTTGCGTTGGGCATGAGTTGGGGATGGTTAATAATTTTACATTGCTAATAAATGGGTTATAAATGAATTAATAGGTAAATTTGTGTTGGACCATTTATGACGTGATCCAAACCTAACTCAATCCATCCGTTTGACAGATCTACACATGGGTCAATAAGTTTGTTTCATGGGATGAAAACCTTTGAAATAAGAAAAAATAAAAGAAAGATTCTATACCGTGTAGAAATGTGTTGATCTTAAATTCTTTTTAATGCACTCCCCATCGCTGATCTCATGAACTTACAAATTCACACAAACCAGGCGTAGCTCAAACGATAAATTACTATTCTCATGAAGAAAATGAACCTCATAGACACATTTATTCATAGTGAAAATTCCAACTACTCATACGTTAAAAAATCTAAGCTGTTTCAGATCTTAATGATGGTTAATAAAAATCAAAGCATGTACCATGGTCTCGCACTTTTGTTTTGGTTTCCAAAACGTTGAACCGAATATGACGACAAAAAGGGTTATGTTAAAATTCAACTTTACCTTCTTTTGGGCTGCAAATAAGTACCTCAATGTACTTCAAGTTTGTCCTAGAAATCAAATTGTAATGATGTCTATGCAATTACCCACAAATACACGAAGATTTCTGTCATGACCAATTTTTTTGGGGTATGAACCACCTAGGGTTTGGCTAATGGATTGTCAAGTCTAGACTTAACTCAGGCTCTCCCAAGCCCATACCAATTTGCGACTTAGGTTTGAATTGTTAACATGCAATTGAATTTTAACTTGGAGTCGCCACTAATCTATTTTTGGTGGGTCGATTAGAAACCCTAGTAAAGTAACGGAAGATTTACTTTACTCCTACGAACCCGAGAGACTAAGAGTACGGACTTGGTTACGTTAGATTTCTCTAATGCCCTTTCGGTACCTTTCTTTTTTATTTTGAAAAAATGTTTGGCAAGCAATTTGGATTGATTTTAAATCTATTTCCTAACATGTGAGGTGTTCATGCAGGTGCGCAAACCACCAATTTAACACTCGGATAAACAATAAATAAATTGCAAAAACTTACCTCAAAGCAACGAAAGCATCTGCAATGTTAAATTAAAATCCACATCAACAACCCTAGATATGGTTTCTAATTAACACGCAATTTTTTTTTTTGTTTTCACTTAATTAATGAAAGTCATGCAATATGTAATGCAATGTTAATTGAATGACCTAATTCTAATGACATGTAATTTCTAATTAAATGGGCCTAGCAAAAATACTAAATGACATGCATCTTAATTAATCGAACCCTAATGACGTGCATATGACAATTTTTCTTTTTCCTAAAAGAATGCATTTTTATCCTAAATAATAAAACCGAATCAACCTATGGCATTTTTTGTATTTTTCATGAAATTCGAAATTAGGTGAAATGTGAAAATTACCTAATTAGATTAAGATCCTATTTAATATATATTAGGAATTAGGTTGAGTCACATCCTAATTTAAACTAAAATATTATCTTAACCTAGATAATCCTAAAATGCAATCTATTTAATAAAATACCTAAACCTATAGTAAATTAAGAAATTATCTAAATTAACTTAAGTGCAATTTCTATCCTAATATGCAATGACGTGCAAAATTATTTCAACTAAAATGACATGCAACATACAATTTAATATGCGAGCTATATGTCACGAGACATTTATTAAGTGACCTAATCTAATGACGGACAATTTCTAATTAGAAATGAACCTAACAATAATCACTAAAATGGCATGCATTTCATGAACTTAAATCTATATGACATACAAATGACATTTTTTATTTTAAAAATGCAATCTATCCTAAAAATTGCAACTAATTTATCCTAAGACAAATTTTATGAAATTTGAAATGATCTAGCTAGATTAAGATTCAGTCTAATTTAAACTAGGGATTAAGTCATATTAAATCCTAATTTAAACTAAGACATTATCTAAATTTAAAATGCAATTTATCTAAAAATGATCTAAATTTAAAATGAAGTGTGCAATTCTAATCTAATATGCACAATGATGATTTTTTTGTGTTTTTCTTTAAGAAAGTCGAAATTAAAACTAAGACTTTATTAAACATGCAATTCAAATAAAAAAAACTAACAACCTAAATGAATGCACTTTTTTATTTTTTTGGATTTTTTATTTTAAAAAAAAAAATTCATAATAAGATCGCAATCCTAACATGCAAGATAACAAAAACAAACCTAATCCTTATTCGGATTTTCTTTTTTTGATTTTTTCCTCATTAAAAATTTGAAATTAGATTGCACAATGATTTTTCTCTTAAACATAAAATTAATCCAAACACATGATATCAAATCAAGCAAGATAATATTGATATCCAAAAATTGACGAACCATATCTCGCGCATGAGATCGGGTTGACCAATTTTTATTTTTAATCGCGAATCAAATCTCGGGCTTGAGATTGGATTGTCGATTTTTATAAGGGATTGCGAGTCGGATTTCGGGCGCGAAAATCGGACTATCAATCCCTCACTTGAGGGGCACTTTCATGTTGGGACATCAATCATATATTTAAGAATAATCCTACTAAAAAAAGTAAATAAGTGAGAATAACATTAAGAAAATAAAATAAAGTAAATAAAAAAAGAACTACCTAGTTGATTTCTTTTTTTTTTTCTCTTTTTCCCTTTCAAGCTTTAAATCCGTGCGGCTGGTCACCGATTCCGGTAAGGGGCAGCAGCGTCCGAGGGGAGGTCTCGGCAGCCGGCAAAGCAACGGTCGTCGAGGGAAAGCTTCGGAGCCGACGCGGTGCGGCGGGCAGGTGCAGCGGGCGGGGTTCAACGGCTTCGTGGCTCGGCGAGACGAGGTGGACCGGCGGTGTTAGCAACCCGGCGGTAGGGGGCACGGCACGCTGGCGTCACTCGGAGAGGAGGTGGCCCGGATCGGCGTCGGCCGTGGGTGTCGCGCGTCAAGGCGCGAAAGCGGCCTGGTGCTCGGACAACGGTGGGTCGCGAGGGGACGGTTCGCGAGCTGCGGAGTGTCGGGTCGCCGGGAGCGAGCAGAGGACGAAATCAAGAGGCGTCGCGGGCTTCGGGTTGCAAGAGGTTCGGAGGAGCGGATCTATAGGCGTCGGAACGCCGTGCGAGGATCGATCACAGCGTCGAAGGAGGCGCGGACGAACCGAGGCGGCAGCGCGGCGCGGCGAGGAGTCAAACGGCGGTGCTCGTGGCCGGCGGGTGCGAGTTCAAGGCGCATCGTCGCCGATGGTGGTGGTCTCTCGATCGTCGATGCGGGGCTTCGGGGACGAGCGGAGGGAGAAGCAACGCGGGGCAGCAAACTTGGAGAGAAGATGAACAGTGGGGGTCAAATCACCCCCTTTGTTTTGCTTTTCCACTTCTCTTCTGTCTCTTCCTTTTACTTTTCACTTTTTACTTTTTTTGCTTTTTTCCTCTTCCTTGATCTGAAGAAAACCTAGCAAAAAGCCTATTCTCTCTCTTTCTCTTTCTGAATTTTTTCCAAAAAAAAGGACCCCCACGGTTCTCGTACCCGGTTGCGTTTATAAGGGGATAAGAGATAAGCTTTCGATTTCCCCTTCAAATCTATATCTGCAATACATTTTCACCAACCGATCGCTATTGATAAATATTTTCTCGAAATCCAAATCCCTTGCGCAATATTTTTTCACAAAATTCATCCCATACCGATAAGGATTCAAGATTAAGATGAGATTTTTATAAATCCAAATCTTTCTAAGCCAAATCGCAATTTTTACCCATTTGCCCTATCCAAAAGATTCATATCCGGAAAAATTTCGAAATTTTTAATTCTTCACGAGATAATTAAAAAACATGGGCTTGGGCCAACCACCTTTCGTGGGCTTAGTCCAACTAATTTGAACACATTCGCCACCGGTCCAAAATATGCAAATAACAAAATAAATGCAATCTAAATCTATATACTATGCAATTAATAAAATTAACCTATAATTTCCTATGTAATAAATAAATAAATTAAATCATCAAAATTTAGGTGTCAACAATTGCCCCTCTTTGAAGGTGAGCTCAGAGAGGTTGCCTTCAAAGATAATTTGAGATCTAAATTTTGACCATGCAAATGCACTGAATGATTTTTTGTCGGAAAATGAATTCCATTTTTTAATGCAATTTATATGATGCATGGAAATGTTAATGCAGATGATAAAAGACTTACCTGGAATGACTTACCTTCAAGGAGGGTAGAGTGATTCAAGATAGTTGGTGTTACATGTCCAGACTCGTATCATTCTACGGTCCGCCCGCATAGTAACATGGCTTTACAAAAAGACTGCTTTCCCAGACCCGTACCATTCTACGGTCGCCTAGTATGACAAGTGCTTGGTTGTGTCTAGGACCCGTACCATTCTACGGTCGCCTAAACGAGGATTTACCTTTTAGGACCCGTACCATTCTACGGTCGCTTTGAATAGGAAATAGGTTTTGTCTAGGACCCGTACCATTCTACGGTCGCCTAAACGGGGATTCACTTTCTAGGACCCGTACCATTCTACGGTCGCCTAAAATAGGGAATAGGTGTTGTCGAGGACTCGTACCATTCTACGGTCGCCCTGACGGAAAATTGATTTTTCAGGACCCGTACCATTCTACGGTCGCTTGAATGAGGAAATTGCTTTTCTAGGACTTGTACCATTCTACGGTCGCCTGTTAGAGCAATAAATGTTGTCTAGGACCCGTACCATTCTACGGTCGCCTAGACTAAGGTTTTGCTTGGCAAGGACCCGAACCATTCTTCTCGCCCACCTTTGCGACAAATCATCTCACCGGGACCCGAACCATTCTTCGGTCGCCTTAATCAGATTGAATCTGGAGAAAAATCTTTGGGAGACAACTCCATCGAGTGTCGATTAAAAGGGACTCTGGGCTACGAAAGCACGCCAGGTCAATATAAATGGACATCGGGCTACAAAAAGCACGCCGAGTCGATATAAAGGGACATCGGGCTACAAAAGCACGCCGAGTCGATAAAGAGGGACTCTGGGCTACGAAAGCACGCCAGGTCAATATAAAGGGACAGCTTGACCAAGTCAAGTGTCGATGCACTCAAGGAGAATACCGCACAATGACAAGTATTTTAAAGTATGGTAGAGATACTTACCCGTGGTGATATCTCTAATTCTTCGGATATGCCTTTTGGAATTTAGATATCCTGTGGAAGTCTTTCACCTCATGGTGGAGGTTTCTCATATTCTAATATCATGAAACATTCTGAAAGGAACTTGAATTACCTATCGAGACATGATTTAGAGCAAAAACGATATGCATTCATCAAAGAAATAAGCAATCTAAGCTACTCTAGAATGCACATTTCAAAATTTACTGAAGTTTTTATCAATTCAATTGGGGTTCATGCATAATGACATTTGCATCACTCAAATTTCCATCGGAGACATTTCAAAAAGAATATTCCGATATGAATACATGAGTGTCATGGATGTGTCAAATGAGAGATCTTTCGATTAGAAAGGACTTTTCACTCCCCGATTAAAATGGCCATTTCATCCTCGACCTTTGATGCAGGATTTTTAACAATCACTCTATCTCACTGTCATCATGCCAAACAAGGGTCCGAGTAATCTCGCAAGTGGTACGAATTTACCAATCTAAGAGGTCTTTAACAGAAGACCTAATGCAGGCTTGATCAACGGCTTTAGCAAATGAGACTCTTTGAGTCAAGGCTATTAAAAATGAATGATATTTCATAATCATCCTGGGGTTTACAAACCAAGAAGCATGAGAAATGAAGCATAAATTATCTTACTCACACTTCTTCAAGCGATGCTTCCAAACGTATGAACTTTTACGTTAATTCAAGTGCCCTAATCTAAAGAGACTTTGTAAGGGACGTAACGTAGGTTGGGTTCATGGGTTGAGAAATGAAATAATCATTTGGCTCAAAAAGTGTTTTTGGGGTCAAAGTTGGTGATAATCTTGACATTTCCAACAATTTTCCTCCCCATCGTCGAAAATTTTCTTCACATCATAACTCCACTGATTGCAACATCACAACATTTGAGTTTTTTTGGTACCACCTTGTTGGAGATACAACTCACTTCATCAAGTGTTTGATTTTTCTTTGGGCATTGGCCTTGCTTTTACCGGGCACACCGCTTTTTCATGCCCCCTTTGCACTCTCTTTTTTTTTCGACAAAGTCTCCACTTATATCAGCATTGTAAATCATGCTTCTTAAGTGGTTTGGTTTTATTTTCTTGCCTTGCCCCAAAGGAGGGGATGATCACCAACTAGGTTTAATGTGAAATGAACTCATAGGCTCAATGGGGCTATGCAATGGATAAAGTGTATAGGATAGAGAAAGAACTGCTCTTCGTTGTCCTAAGGCACTTTAAATTATCGTACAAGTCACACCGTAAAGCAATACTCGAAGATTAATGCAAGTACGAGTAAGAAAATTTCTATCATTCATTTCAAATCTTGTCTCGGTATGAGACGGTTCTTGACAGGATAATTTAAAAATCTCTTCATGTGTGGGCTCAAAGGGCTGAACAATGGATATATCTGTAGTGTTTTGGATAGCAGAAGAAACTGCCTCTCTTCACCTTGGTTGACATACCCTTTGCAAGATCACCATTTTCCTCATAAGCATTGAATTTTCCACACAACTCACTAGGGGTTAGTGTATGAAACAGTGTATGGAATAAGGCTTGCCTTTTGTCATTCCGAAGTATCCCATTTGACACATTCAATCTATCTCACATAATTCATCAAGGAAGAAAAATGTAATATTTGCAACAAATTTGAACAATTCAATTCACTGAGGCAAATTTATTCATCATAAAATGTTTGCAATTCAACACATGACATGGCAAACTCTATCATGGGTAATACTTCTTGACAGCATCTGAATTAACTGGAGTGGAAAACACACGACCATCCATTTCTGCCAAGATCAAAGCACCGCCATGAAGTACCTTCTTTACCACATATGGGCCACTGTAGTTTGGAGCGAACTTCCCCCCAGGATCAGGAAAGATTGGTAACACTTCCTTAGAACAAGATCATTTACCTCAAAACGTCTCTTGCACCTTTCGGTTGAAAGATCTGGCTACTCTCTGTTGATATGCTTGGCCATGGCAAAGGGCCTTCAGTCTTTTCTCATCAATCAAGTTTAACTGCTCAAATCTTTGTTGCGACCATTCTGCCTCAGATAACTCCACTTGTGATAATACTCTCAGGGAAGGAATCTCCACTTCCACGTAAAATCGCTCCATGCCATATACGGAGCAAAGGAGTTGCCCGGTAGAAGTACGAATCGATGTCCGATACGCCATCGGTGAAGGTAGTCTGTCATGCCAGTCTCGATAATTCTCATTGTCTTAGCCAAGATCTTCTTAATATTCTTATTGGCCGCTTCAACAGCCCCATTCATTTGAGGGCGATAAGGATGAATTCATATGCTTGATCTTGAGCTCGTTGAACAACTCATTAATGAGCTTGTTGTTCAAATTTGTCCGTTGTCGTGATAATCGTTTCAGGGACACCATAGCGAGCAATTATGTCACGTTTGATGAACTTCACGACATTGCGAGCAGTGACACTTGCAAATGACATAACTTCAATCCATTTGGAAAAATAATCTATCGCCACCAAAATGAAACGATGTCCATTTGAAGCCTTAGGATTTATCGGGCCGATCACATCAATGCCCCACATTGAAAGGGCCATGGCTCGGAAAATTGGTGCGGCTTCTGGAGGAACATTTATTTTGTCACCATGAACACGGCAACGATGACAACTTCGAACATGCTGAATACAGTCACCTTCTAGCGTGAGCCAATAATAGCCTAATCTCATGATCTTCTTAGCCATCATGTGTCCATTCATATGAGGGCCGCATACTCCTTCGTGAATTTCTTGCATGATTTGAGTGGCCTCAGTTGCACCCACACCGCAACAAGATTGAATCATAAGATCTCTTATACAAATTCTCACCACTAACGAAGAACTTTGAGGCCATCTTCATGATATACTTCCTATCGATGGAGTACTTCCTTCGGGGAACCCTTGTTTTTTGATGTAGTTCATGATATCGTAATACCATGGTTTTCCGTCGACTCTTCATCACTACCATACAATAAGCCGGCCTTGGAAGAATCTCTATCTTCAATGGTTCAACTTCTAATCCGTCGCTGACTTGCAACATAGATGATAAAGTTGCGAGTGCATCTGCAAATTGATTGTGAGACCTCGATAAGTATTCAAATGAAACTTCATCGAATTTCTTGATCAAATCTTCTAAGTACTCATGATATGGGAGCAACTTAGCATCCTTAGTCTTCCATTCACCTATGGTCCGTAGTATGATCGGCGCGGAATCCCCGAACACTTTTAATTTGGCTACACCCATCTCGATTGCAGGCTTGAAGCCCAAGGATGCAAGCTTCATACTCGGCTATATTGTTAGTGCATGGGAATATCAATTTCAGCATTTCTTGGTGATGTCTTGTCCGTCCTGGGATATCAAAACCGCCCAAGATTCGAACCGGACAAGTTCACGGCTCCATCAAAAAACATTGTCCATGAATCTTCATTTACACTCAAGATGCGGTCATCCAAAGAACGATCGTCATTATTTGAGGCTTCTCGATTCTCACCAATAGATCGGCAATTACTCGACCCTTAACCGACTTTTGTGGCATGAATTGCACATCAAATTCCGAGATCAAAATTTGCCATTTAGCCAACTTACCCACCAAAGCTAGCTGGTTCGGTAAATACTTGATAGGATCATTCTCGCATTCGAGGAATGTCCTGTAATGCGATGTGTCTTGTCTCAATCTATGCAATACCCATACTAATGCAGCACAAGTCTTTTCCACATTTGAATATTTTAGCTCGACACGTTGAATTTTTTACTCAAGTAATAAACGGCTCGTTCTTTTTATCGACAGGACTTTCCCCGAGCCAACATCGCACCCAATGACTCGCCATGAATGGTGAGGTAAAGAATCAAAGGACACCACGCGATGGCGGGACAAGAACTGGTGGATTCATCAAAATCTTTGTTTCAACTTGTCGAATGCTTTTCGACACTCATCATCCCCAGTTGACTCGTGCATTCTTCTTTAAGAGCTTGAAGAATGGCTTGGCGGTTTCGAAAGTTGGGAAATGAATCGAGCAATGTAATTCAACCTCCCAAAAGACTCCGAACTTCTCTCCTTTGTTGATGGAGGTTGCAACTCACATATGGCCTTAGCTTTAGCCGGGTCGATCTCAATCCCTTTACTGCTCACAATGAACCCAAGTAATTTACCGATGTTGCTCCGAACACACATTTAGCGGGGTTTAGGCGAAGCTTGAATTCACCCAAGAGTCGAGCAAACAACTTTTCCAAGGTTTCGATGTGGCTTTTCCCGTCGAGTCTTGGCGATCATATCATCAACATAGACCTCAATCTCTTGATGCATCATGTCATGAAACAGTGCTACCATGGCTCGTTTGGTAAGTTGCCCCCGCATTCTTGAGTCCAAAGGCATGACCTTGTAATGAAAGGTTCCCCACGGGTGATAAATGCATTTTCTCTTTGTCTTCCTCCCTCATCCTTATCTCGATTGTATCTAGAAAAACCATCCATAAATGAGAATAGTTCAAATCCGGCGGTACTATCAACGAGGACATCTATGTGAGGTAGCGGAAGTCATCTTTTGGGCTAGCCTTGTTCAAATCCCGATAATCGACACAAACTCGAACTCGACCATCCTTCTTCATCACCGGCACGATGTTTGCTACCCATTCGGGTATTGCGAGACTTCAATAAATCCGACCTTTAAAAGCTTCATCACCTCTTCCTCTATCTTCTTCGAGAGCTCGGGCTTAGTTCTCCGACCTTTGCTTCTTGGGAGGCACGTCCGGGTTAGTAGGCAAACAATGTTCCACGATTGACGGTCTAAACCGGGCATGTCGGCATAGGTCCATGCGAAGATGTCCTTATATTCTTTCGATGGCGAACTAGGCGCTTAGCCTCGTCTTTGGGGAGATGCGCTATTATTTTCACATCCTTGGCTTCTTCGAGTGTCACTTAAATTAATGGTGACGATGCCTCGGATGTGAAAACCTTGGCTTTTTCATGTTGTTCCCGCTTAGCCGCACCTCAATGGAATCTTCAATGGAATCCTGGATCGAATCTTCTCGATTATCATTATCACCACTTATTGCATTTGATTGGACCTTTTCCACACATTTGCATGTTATATGATCGTCCACGAAACATGAAATAGAAAGGTCAAAAAGACAAACAGGGTAAATCATATTTTATTTTATTTGTGAATTTTTTGAAACTCTTTTGCAAAAGCATTTTTCGAAACATTTTGACATGAGGAAGCATGATGAAGCCCAGGCCTCAGAGTTCTCCTTGGATTTTGATTTTGTTTTATCGGCTTGGATATCATCACACCGGCTGGTTTGGTGTACCTCATCATGCCCTCAAAATAAAACTTGCAATTTCATTGAAATTCATCAATCAATTACAATTTATTGAATGGAAAATGCAATTCAAGTCCTAAGAAGAAAATGAAAAACAATCGCTAGATAGCGATAATAACTCCTAAAAAGCGATAAAATCCCTAGAAAGCGACAAAAATTCCCGCGCAGGGGAATGTGCAAAAGTGATAAACGGGTTACTCTTGTGGGCGAGGGCCCGTTTCCTCCAGAGGTTCTCCATCAATGGCTCCAATGGAAAGGTCATCGAACAAACTTGAGATTCCTTCCGAGGTGTCGCCGTAGTTTTCCGTCTTTGAAGGCGTCGGATCATCCATGCCATCCCATCCACTTGGAACTATATTGCGGGCATCAAAGTAAAAGGCGGGAGGAGCCGAATATTTCACCATGTAGTCGAACTTCCCACTTGGTTGTCCGAGAGTATCCATCACCTCGGCTTCATCTTGCATCATAATGGGAGGACCGGGAACGTCTCATGAATGTTTGGAGGTGGTAAATTTTGCCTCCTCGCCCTTGCTCGAGGTAACGAGTTATGCCTTCCCCGTCTTTGCCTTCCGAATTTCCTCCACCTCTTCCATGGTACCCTAACCCACAGATCGGGACCTCGAGGGGCTTCAATGGGGCTTCGAATACCCCGATCATTTCTTCCAAGCCCATTGCCGGGGACAAAACCATTCCTAACCATTACCCTTCCTACCATGAGGGTAGCATCGAAACCTCAGGAGTGGGCGGCGATGAACCTCGAGAAGCATGTATGGTAGAAACTAACTCAAATGAGTGGTAACTTGATTCAAGCTCAGAATCCGGCTCTACATAAGGGATAGCCGTCTCGTGATAAATCCGGTGGTCTTCTTCACCATACACAAGTGACCAGCTTCCTTTCGATCACAAATTTTACAGCTTGATGTAGACTTGAAGGGACTGCACCGGCAGTATGTATCCATGGACGACCTAGCAGAAAATTGAATGCGGTAGGGATATCCAGCACCTGGAAAGGAATGTTGAAGACGACCGGCCCTATTTGCACGTCAAGATGGATTTCCCCGATTACCTCCTTTTTGTCCCATCAAAAGCTCTCACAGAAGTCTTCGCAGCATGTATCTTTGACGGGTCTACCTTGAGGCGGTGAAGAGTGGCCAATGGACATATGTTTAGGGCAGACCCATTATCAATGAGCACTCGGGACACATGAGAAACCTTGTGCTTGACAGATATGTAGAGTGCTTTATTATGCCCCCTACCCTCAAGGGGAATTCTTCATCGAAAAAAGCAATCATGTCCTTGAGAAGGACCGATCCCACAAAATCCTCCGACTTATCGGCTTCAACCTGTTTCGGGTACACGAATTTCGCAGCACCTTCATCAACGACTTTTGATGCACGGGGAGGTTTGGATGAGCTCGAGCAAAGAAACACAGGCGGGCATTTTTCGCAATTGATCGACAATATTATACTCACTTGCTTTAATCACAGCCAGAAATTCCTTAGCCTCTTCGTCGGTGACGGGCTTTGCGAGTTGAGCATTATTTTGAGCATAAGTTCGACCGGACTTTGTAACGAGGTCAACATCTAGGTCGTAAGACCAAGGCACCGCTTTATTATTAACATACTCATACGGTTGTGGTATTTCAATCACAACCTCCTCATCGATTGCATCTTCTAGCGGGGGCATATCTGCAAGTGACCGATCTACTTCTTCCTTGCCATCACCGAGAGCGGCCTGCTCCTCCTCCCAATCGATGATGATGTGGAAATGGTGGAAACCACGCATTACGGTCGGCATACACGATGATGCCGTCATCCACCATTTTGGCAATTCTTTGCTTCATCAACGATAAGGGAACATCCTCTTGATTTGGATAATAACCAGCTCTCACCAGTCCATTGTAGGCATCCGCCACATTCACCTTCGAGTTCTTGATCCGTCTAACCGGGTTCTAGGATAGCATTCTTCGTACCCTCATGCTCCGTGCGGATTCTTGGACATTTGGCCGAGCGGTTTGAAATGAGAAGGCCTTTGTGTCTAAGAGATTTTGGATCTTGTGCTTGAGGGTGAAACATTCATCGTTGAATGCCCCAACTCACCGTTATGGTAGTCACACTTCTTTGTCGGGTCATAACCGCGAATGCTTTCGCGATTGGGACGCTTTGGTTCATTAGTAAGCAAACCTTTCTTTCGGAGGATTGTCAGCACTTGGGATGGAGACCCAGGGAGAGGAGAAAATTGCCTTCTATTATTTGCTTGGGCAAATGATTGGCGGCCAGTGGTTTGTGGTTGTCTTGGATTCATTTGGATGGCGGGGCACGTTTGACATTTTCTTGGCTATAAGCCACATTCACATCCACAGACCATTTCCTTCTCCTTCTTGGCGTGAATCTTCTACTAGATGACTCGGTAAACCATCCTTCCCTTATCCCCATCTCAATTTGTTCTCCCACGGGAATAAGCTGATTGAAGCTTTCAACGTACGTCTTGGCCATTCGGTTACGAAACTCGGATGGGAGGGTCTTCACAAACAGCTTCATCGGCTCCTTGTTGGTAGGCTCGGGAGTGATTTGAGCTGCCGAGTTTCTCCATCTTACACATATTCTTTAAATGATTCGCTCCTTTTCTTTTCCATCCGCTCCAGGTCTTCTCGGGAAGGTGCGATGTCCATGTTGAACTTGTATTGTTTGAGGACACGCGTCGCCACTTCGTTCCGGTGTCGAGGGTTCACATTCTTCATCACGTACCGGTTTAGTGCGGGTCCGATCAAACTCGCATGGAATGATTGGATCATGAGGGGCTCATTTTTGACGTGTTGGGCCATACGCACGTGGTACATCTGCGTAGATGAGATTTTGGGCGGGATGTACCATCATACTTCTCAAACTCGGCATTTTGAATTTGCTTGGCATTTTGACCTTCTCATAGACCGAGAGGTCAAACGGGAGGGACCTTTGTGACTCCTGCAGGCTGTCTCATTTTCTCTTCCAGCTTTGCAACACGATCATCCTGATCTGTCTTGGGAACGCCGTCAAGCTTGGCCTTTCCAACAATGACTAGGTCATCTTCCAGCCCGGGCATATCGTCGTCAATTGTTTGAACCTTGTTTGCTTGCTTTGGGATAACTACTTCAGGAAGAGTAGGGGCAGCTGTTGGATTCGCTTGGAGGAATTGGAGTTGATCCGTCACAAGTTGTAAAGAAGCGAGTACTTGTTGGAGCTGAGTCTCCACAGCGGAGACACGATCACGCATTTCGGTTTGTTCGGCCATTCTAGCTCTTAATCGCGTGATGATAGGCGAACGTGACGGATCCGTTATAACCTAAAATAAGAAATGAACAAAAATAAGCATTCTCATATGAAGATACGTTGATCCATGGCAATATTCTAGAACTTTATTCATCAATGGAGCTTTTGACGAGACCTATCAAAGTAGAAATTCAAAATGCCCTAAACAAAATGAACTAAGAAAGTAAATGACTCAAACTTCCTAAAATTGAAAATAGCAAGATTGATTCAAGCATTTCATTTAGCTTGATCAATATACACTCAGGACACCATCCGGCGCAATCGTTTATTCTCCTCTTGAGCTTTTTCAGCAACTCTTTTGAGGCGTTTATTCTCGGCTTGATTGGTGATCTTCAACGGTGCCTCCGGTATCTTTGGAAGCAACTCTTCGGGAATCTTGTGCTGTTGGATATACTTAATCGAGGCATAGTACTTCAATTCCCTGCCCTTCAATTCCTCCTCGGGCCATTTGAGTTTTTGTGGACGGCACATGTCCCACATTGATTTGATGGTGAGAATTGAATCTTCATGGCCTCGGCTTCCGTCGACGAAGCTAACTTGGAGCGGATCCGCTTGTAACGCCGGGGGAAGCTCTTGTACGACTTGATACTGACGAGTCACTCTAGTCGGATAGTACTCCAATGCTCCAGTGAATCCCAATAGAGGGATTGGGCCAATTCCTCCACACGAGAGTCTCACCACCCGAACTTGGAACCATTTAGCATGCCATAGGAAACCTTTGGGAGTTGGTTTTTTCATGAAAGCTAGCCACCGCCGAAGATGAAGGTAGAAGTCTCAGGGCACCAACAGTAGGCGAGTGCTTGGACTAGGCCGCCATGGATGTTGATACGCAGCAGTGGAAGCAATCGACCAACATGTGACTCTACGAATTGACAGCTATTTTGATCTAACTTGTCCCACCAAATGCTAAGCTCTTCCTTTGGAGGGAGAATAATCCGAATGTCGATGTCCCCATTGTATATTAATCAAAGCTCGGGACAATCCTAATGCCATGGACCGACAAAATAATGTGACAAAGTAAGTAAATTGCAAAGGCAAAAAATTAGAGAACTTACTTTACCAATGATTGACAATCACATAGACATGCGCATGGTAAGTGGCTCAATTTCTAATCTATAAGGCTTATCAAGGTGGAGCCATAAGGATGATCAGACTAGCCACGGGCTTGTGGACTATGTCGGGTCCTCATGACTCCGGCTTGGTCAAAGAGCCGACCGGTCGCGGGCATGCGGACCGAGGTGGGTATTCTTGACACTATGAAAGAATTTCGGGATTGAGATGGGCGACTCGTACATGCGAGCATGCGGTCGGAGTGGTATCCATCTCAATACCATCCTAAATGATCCTATGCGGCCCGAGTCCGGCGGCGGGTTGTGTGTGCAAAGTGTAGTGATAATGCAAGGCATGCATAGCAATTTAAATCAAACAACACTTCGTTAATAAAAATAAACCATACATTCCTACACCTCCTGCAAAATAAATGTTAGCAAACACTTCCCCTTATACCTCCCATCCTGTAAAAACATTTAACACCTTAAATGTTAGGGACATACCCGAATCCTCGCTTTGCCAAACAAAAATATTTTTTTAAAAGAAATTGGCCTAAGTCCACTAAGAGTTTTAACTCAAGTCCCCAGTGAGTCGCCAAGCTGTCGCGACCAATTTTTTGGGGTATGAACCACCTAGGATTTAGCTAATGGATTGTTAAGCCTAGACTTAACTCGGGCTCTCCCAAGCCCATACCAATTTGCGACTTAGGTTTGAATTTTTAACATGCAATTGATTTTCAATTAGGAGTCACCACTAATCTATTTTTGGTGGGTCTATTAGAAACCCAAGTAAAGTAATGGGAGTTTTACTTTACTCCTACGAACCAGAGACTAAGGGTACGGGGACTTGGTTACGTTAGATTTCTCTAATGCCCTTTCGGTACCTTTCTTTTTATTTTGAAAAAATGTTTGGCAAGCAATTTGGATTGATTTTAAATCTATTTCCCTAACATGTGAGGTGTTCATGCAGGTGCGCAAACCACCAATTTAACACTCGGATAAACAATAAATAAATTGCAAAAACTTACCTCAAAGCAACGAAAGCATCTGCAATGTTAAATTAAAATCCACATCAACAACCCTAGATATGGTTTCTAATTAACACGCAATTTTGTTTTGTTTTCACTTAATTAATGAAAGTCATGCAATATGTAATGCAATGTTAATTGAATGACCTAATTCTAATGACATGTAATTTCTAATTAAATGGGCCTAGCAAAAATACTAAATGACATGCATCTTAATTAATCGAACCCTAATGACGTGCATATGACAATTTTTCTTTTTCCTAAAAGAATGCATTTTTTATCCTAAATAATAAAACCGAATCAACCTATGGCATTTTTTGTATTTTTCATGAAATTCGAAATTAGGTGAAATGTGAAAATTACCTAATTAGATTAAGATCCTATTTAATATATATTAGGAATTAGGTTGAGTCACATCCTAATTTAAACTAAAATATTATCTTAACCTAGATAATCCTAAAATGCAATCTATTTAATAAAATACCTAAACCTATAGTAAATTAAGAAATTATCTAAATTAACTTAAGTGCAATTTCTATCCTAATATGCAATGACGTGCAAAATTATTTCAACTAAAATGACATGCAACATACAATTTAATATGCGAGCTATATGTCACGAGACATTTATTAAGTGACCTAATCTAATGACGGACAATTTCTAATTAGAAATGAACCTAACAATAATCACTAAAATGGCATGCATTTCATGAACTTAAATCTATATGACATACAAATGACATTTTTTATTTTAAAAATGCAATCTATCCTAAAAATTGCAACTAATTTATCCTAAGACAAATTTTATGAAATTTGAAATGATCTAGCTAGATTAAGATTCAGTCTAATTTAAACTAGGGATTAAGTCATATTAAATCCTAATTTAAACTAAGACATTATCTAAATTTAAAATGCAATTTATCTAAAAATGATCTAAATTTAAAATGAAGTGTGCAATTCTAATCTAATATGCACAATGATGATTTTTTTGTGTTTTTCTTTAAGAAAGTCGAAATTAAAACTAAGACTTTATTAAACATGCAATTCAAATAAAAAAAAACTAACAACCTAAATGAATGCACTTTTTTATTTTTTTGGATTTTTTATTTTAAAAAAAAAAATTCATAATAAGATCGCAATCCTAACATGCAAGATAACAAAAACAAACCTAATCCTTATTCGGATTTTCTTTTTTTTGATTTTTTCCTCATTAAAAATTTGAAATTAGATTGCACAATGATTTTTCTCTTAAACATAAAATTAATCCAAACACATGATATCAAATCAAGCAAGATAATATTGATATCCAAAAATTGACGAACCATATCTCGCATGAGATCGGGTTGACCAATTTTTATTTTTAATCGCGAATCAAATCTCGGGCTTGAGATTGGATTGTCGATTTTTATAAGGGATTGCGAGTCGGATTTCGGGCACGAAAATCGGACTATCAATCTCTCACTTGAGGGCACTTTCATGTTGGAACATCAATCATATATTTAAGAATAATCCTACTAAAAAAAAGTAAATAAGTGAGAATAACATTAAGAAAATAAAATAAAGTAAATAAAAAAAGAACTACCTAGTTGATTTCTTTTTCTTTTTTTCTCTTTTTCCCTTTCAAGCTTTCTGTCCGTGCGGCTGGTCACCGATTCCGGTAAGGGGCAGCAGCGTCGCAGGGGAGGTCTCGAGGCCGGCAGCAACGGTCGTCTGAGGGAAAGCTCGGAGCCGACGCGGTGCAGGCGGTGCGGCAGCGGCGGGGGTTCAGCCTTCGTGGCTCCCGGCGACGAGGTGGACCGGCGGTGTTAGCAACCCGGCGGTAGGGGCACGGCAGCAGTTGGCGTCACTCGGAGAGGAGGGTGGCCCGGATCGGCGTCGAGCCGTGGGTGTCGCGGCGTCAAGGGCGCGGCGGAGCAGGCCTGGTGCTCGGACAACAGTGGGTCGCAGTGAGGGGACAGTTCGCGAGCTGCGGAGTGTCGGGTCGCCGGGAGCAGCAGAGGACGAAACTGAAGAGGCGTCGCGGGCTTCGGGTTGCAAGAGGTTCGGAGCGGATCTATAGGCGTCGGAACAGCGTGCGGGGATCGATCACGCGTCGAAGGAGGCGCGGACGAGAACCGAGGCGAGCGCGGCGTCGCGCGAGGAGTCAAACGGCGGTGCTCGTGGCCGGCGGCGGCATGAGTGGTTCGAAGCTGCATCGTCGCCGATGGTGGTGGTCTCGCTCGATCGTCGATGCGGGGCTTCGGGGACGAGCGGAGGGAGAAGCAACGCGGGGGCAGCAAACTTGGAGAGAAGATGAACAGTGGGGGTCAAATCACCCCTTTGTTTTGCTTTTCCACTTCTCTTCTGTCTCTTCCTTTTACTTTTCACTTTTTACTTTTTTGCTTTTTTCCTCTTCCTTGATCTGAAGAAAACCTAGCAAAAAGCCTATTCTCTCTCTTTCTCTTTCTGAATTTTTTCCAAAAGAAGCTCCCCACGGTTCTCGTACGGGTTGCTTTTATAAGGGGATAAGAGATAAGCTTTCGATTTCCCTTCAAATTTATATTCGCGATACATTTTACCAACCGATCGCTATTGATAAATATTTTCTCGAAATCCAAATCCCGCAATATTTTTTCACAAAATTCATCCCATACTGATAAGGATTCAAGATTAAGATGAGATTTTTATAAATCCAAATCTTTCTAAGCCAAATCGCAATTTTTACCCATTTGCCCTATCCAAAAGATTCATATCCGGAAAAATTTCGAAATTTTTAATTCTTCACGAGATAATTAAAAAACATGGGCTTGGGCCAACCAGCTCGCTTAGTGGGCTTAGTCCAACTAATTTGAACACATTCGCCACCGGTCCAAAATATGCAAATAACAAAATAAATGCAATCTAAATCTATATACTATGCAATTAATAAAATTAACCTATAATTTCCTATGTAATAAATAAATAAATTAAATCATCAAAATTTAGGTGTCAACAATTTCCGAAATGCATGTCATAATGATTGGGACATTTTCTTAATCTTCCAAGAGTGCGGATTAACAATATACCCCTAAATTCTCTATTTTACCCAAAAAAGAAGAGGAAGCTAGGCAATATCTAAACCAAAACACCCTTTCATATGTTCATAATCCAACATACTACTATCAACCTCTTTCCTTAGAAAGTTCATATTTACAACAAACCAATGCTGTCATATAGTTCATGCAACTCTACTATCAAAAGCGAGTGGATAAGAATGAGCACTCTAGTGCTCATCCAAGTTTAGAAACCCAAATCTTCTTCCTTTACTTTTTATATAACGCCTCATCCAAAGGATAATCGAAGATAACTTCAGCATTTTGGGAAGCTCTTCGATGGTTGGCTCACCCGAAGTAGTTTGGAAAGATCAGCGGCTTCATGACGTTCTGGTCCACGCTGAGCATGCAAATCAGCCTTGATAATCTTCTCCAGCACAAGTGCATCGCCAAGAAGAAACTTAATCAAGGTGAGTAGATATTTTGACCTCAAACTATTAACAAAATCAATCATCTTCGCCCTCTTGAGATGTTTTGCCAAAAATTGAAAACTCTCCTTTTGTGACAAAATATCTTCTTTAAAACGTTCTATAAATTCTTCATCAAGCTCGATCTGCACGTAAATACCCCATTTAAGAAAGAAGTTTCACATTAAATGTGGATCCACAAAAAAAAAAAAAAAAAAAAAAAATCCTTGCCTCACTAAAATTTCAAACAAAAAAATTTTGTTTGTCCACCTCAAATAATAGTCAGTTTTACTTTATATCGAGTCTTCATCAATTTGTGCTGTTAAACTCGTTTTATAAGAAGCATCGACACTCTCCAAAATTCTTCGTGTTGTGTTCAATACTCCGACACGTGTCCGAACGCTCCAACACACTCTAACATGCTCCGACACGCAAGTCTGGAATTTTGACACGTGATTCTGATATGCATATGGTTATTTTTAAAAATTTTCAATACTTCAGGGGTCTAAATGTAAATATATGAAAAAATAAAAATAATAACAAACTTAAAAGAAGAAAAGCTCTTCTCAGTCACTTCACGTTCCCTCCTGTGGCCATGAGTTATGAGTCCTCAATCGATTGAAACCCCCTCCTCTCGCCAGTGTTGCTCCGCTAGCTTCACGGCCCACCTTACTAGTCGCCCCAGCCCCCCATGCCTCCAGCCCACCTGCTGGCACAGCCGCCTCCAACCCCGCCTTCGCTTGTCGCAAGCATCAAGCCATCACCCCAATCGAGTGCCTCCACCTCTCAGAGGCATTGTTTCTCTTCATCTCGCAATTTCATTTCATTTCGCTCATCTCGGATTAGCAAGTTGCATTATTCCGCTTTTATTTTTCAATTCGGTATCTTGGATTTTTTTGTAATGCGATTTGAGATTTTTTTGCGAACCCTAGAGCTAGTTCGAGGAAAGGGAAGATTTGGGTCGTTTTGGTTTCCTCCGTTTCGATTGATGAGTGATTGTGTGTTTACTCTTGCCCCCGGAAGCCATGCTTTGGCCTGCTGGATGAATGATTTCATGTGCTCATGCCATCTCAATTGCCCACCAGGTAATGCAGCGAGGCGCTGACCTCTCGCGGTCGCCTTCTCCCGTGGCTCTTGCATAATGCTTGCTCGCGGTTCAGGGCACGAGGTTTTGTTGCTACCAATTTTTTTTTTTTATTTGTCGACTTTGTTTTTTGTGGCCCTTTTGACTTTTGGGTTTTCAAAATGCTGCTCTAGTTTTGCTTTGGTTCGGAGCTATTTCGTGCTTCTCTGGTTTGCTCTTTCGATCGGTGGCCATAACTTTGGATTGTTTCCTTTTTTTTTTTCCCATTTTTTGGGTTCTTTGGTGGTGTCTTTAAGTTCATTTTTGTTGTTGCTATTCGCTAATGATCTATAGTTTCACTTTCGGTTAGCATGCCAAGATGGAGAGCTGTTTCTTTCTTCCGTTGTTCAAGATTATTATTATAATTTTTTTTTCTGTTTGTTCTTTTTGGGTGGCTTTCTTTCATCTTTTAGCATTTTAAACTCGATTTTTTATAATATTGTTAGTTGCATGCTATTTGAACTGGGTCCAAGGGTCGGGATGCCTGAGTTTCTACGGTAGGATTACTTATTTTTTCCGTTTTGTCTTTCATTATTGCAAGGTTCTACCGAGATTCGACTTTCAACTTCTCATTTGGTGAGGTAATCTTTTCTTCAAATGTGGTTTATCTCTACTTGCGTGTGGCTTCAATGGACTGATATAGCGGTCAATTAGACATCTTTACATTTAATTCTTACCATGTATATTTCATTAGAGAAGATCATTGATTGGATTCTAGAAAGCATCTCCTTTGAAATGGTCTTCTTTCCAGCGATCTCACGATGCTGAATTCCCCTACATACACCACAATGCAATCCATTTATTGAGCCCTCAGTCCTTGGGCAAGTTTCTAATAGTGTGCAAAAAATTTGGTTTTCAATCATAGTAATCTTCATCTTCTATAAAAATTAAAAAAAAAAAAAAAAAAAAAAAAAAGAAGAAGAAGCTCACAATATGTAGAAGAAGAGACCAAGATGTGAGATATTGGCTGGGATGCATTTGACATGTTTGAAGATGTTGGGGTATTTGAAGTTTTAGATCTTTTACTTGATGAGTCGGAGATGGAATCTATTGTTTTTTCAGAAGAATTGGATAATGTGGATAAATGACTTTTTATTATATTTGATGGTGAAATGTTGATTTTTTTATCTTATTATTAAATGTTAAATTTAATAGTAGAATGTGGATTATTTGTTTTTTTCCCTCCAAGTTCTATGAATTATTGCGATGGAACGTAGTTTAATTTGTCAAATTAAAACAATGAATGATATTAACAAATATAGGATTAATGTTTTTAGTATAGATTAACTCTAGGGTCTTTTTATTATTTAGTTATTTGTGTATTTATATAAAAAATATATATATATTTAATATATAACATGTCGAACGTGTCGGTTATCTACTTTTTGCGAAATAACGTGTTGGCGTATCATGCCGTGTCATGTATCACGTGTCCGTGTCAATGCTACATAACTCGTCTACAAAGAAAAACATCTTCTCTTTCTAGGTGCTCATCACTAATTCATTAGTTCAAGATCCTAACCTTACATGGCAGCAAAAGAATCTCGACTATAACACTGCAGTTACTTTAGGACATGAACTCCAACAGCTTATCGCTGGAACAAATAAGAGATTGTGATGGATCATCTTTATGTACTTCCAAAGCTTTACCCCATTCATGCAAAGAGGAAGTCAACACAAGAGGCAAACTAAAAATAATATAGAAAAGTAACAAACCATCAATCGACGCGAGTCAGTCAGGTGTATGACTAATTTTTCCGGGCATTGTAAACTTCGTACCATGTATGTTGTCCCGGGAAGTTCCCATTGACTAAGTGGTGTGCATTGTATCAAATTCTAACATTTTGAGAATGGAGATGACACTCCTTCCATATCCAAAGCGAACAGGATCTAAGCACATTGAGCAAGCAAATAGAGAAATTAATTATAATTTATGTTCCTATTTAACATGAATAAAGAATAACAAAATTAGAAATCATCCAGATACAATATACTTTGACCCTATTGTCTCCTAACCGAGAAAAGACTGATAACGATACCACAATTAGAAATGAACAAAGGAATCTCTACAAGAATTGAGACTATTTTACATAAAACTTGTGATACTTGAAGAATCTGAAAATTCTAGTAGTTGGTCACATGAAATAGCAAACCTTGTTATTGACTTAAGTTTCTAAGAAAATCCATCCACTGCCATTGTAAAATATTGTAAGAATACTCCGTAAGATCATTATGGAACATTGGTGTAGTGTGATGAGAGATCATGACCCGCTTCTGGCAACCTAAGATGACTAGGTCTATTACTCTTTGTCACCTTTCCATATAATTGGATGTTTTCTATAAAATGAAAGAGTTTAATGAAAAATGTAACATTTTGCAATAATCTCTTCATGCATTTATCTTTTGAAAATCATGCATCTAACAATGTTATGCTGAGCATCCATAATAATTAGAAATATATAGTGGCAATCATAGTCCGTAATTGAGTGATCCCAGACCCATTTATTTGAAATTAAACAAAGGGAAGAAGCTTCAAGGTTCACCATATATTCTTACAAAAGTTGTAAATCATCTTATTGTAAGCCTCGATGAAAGACTAGAATGCCACAAAGGGATGAGAGGTCACTCGACCGGGGCAACATACAGCACTAAACGACACTAATCACGGCCACCATTCAACACGAGTACATCTTAGATAGGGCAACGATATTGAGTTGGTACCTGCAAACATCAAGCGCCAATGTTGATCGTAGAAATTCCGCACAGCTTCTCGAAAAGTTCCTCCGGCTCTCCTTATCATGCACAACAATATCTAACTTGGTTTCCGCCAAAGAAGAAACGTCAACTAATCTTTACATAGACTTAAGATTCCATTTCCCCACTTCCCTGCAAGCGACAGCTAATGCGGGGCCCAAATTCTCTCCCACTCCGAGTCATCTACCATGTAATTGACGAGTATTGCCGAATCAATTATAATTTCCTTCACGCCGCTGCAATAGTCAAGGACGCTAAAACAGGACTTCCCCCGACAATTCCAGGCCAGGATATCATCACTCAACTCCGCCCATTCTATTAACAAGACCTTAAGACAAGGCCACCTAACAGTAGTGCCCACCGGAAAGCAGCAGTTTCTGACTTGCAGGCGTACCAACCGACTCGAGCAATTCAAGAACGGCGGCAGTTTATAATTAGCCTCCAAGTGTACATCCAACGCCTGGAGGCTCGGAGAGGACACTGGTCTTGACGACGTCCTTCAGGAGCAGAACTGAGAAGATGCGGTGGATCACGGCCTCTGGCGAGGCGCTGATGAAGTCGCCAGGGCTCGAAGGAGAAAGATGAGGCCGGCTTCGTTCGGCGTGATTCCGCCGGTCCCCGGAGGATCTGTGGCGGATGGCGCCATGCACGACGGAGGTCTCCGCTTGGAAATGGAAATCCTAGGGTTTCTACGATTTTTGCCCCGAACAGTGACCGTGACCAAGAAATTTTGACCTTTTGACTGGTTTAGTCTTTTTCTCTTCTTCTTCTTCTTTTTTTAATCCTTTTTTTTTACTTCTTTTTTAATTTCTCATCACAATTTTCTTGCGTGAAAAAAAGCAACGGCGAATTGATTATCTACGTGCAATTGCCGTCATTTGCCGTCATTTGCCATCTATATATTCAGGAAAAAAAAAAAAAACTAACAATATCATACGAATTCAAGAAACGGAATTCTTCTATGGCGTTGATGTAAAGAAAATAAGGCATAGAGCGAAGAATTTATGAGTACAAGAGTAAATCGAGTCTAAATTGTTCCGAAAAATAGATTGTCACACAATCGTCATCTTAATTGTTGCTTAATTAGTATCTTTCTATTAATGGAAACGGTAATATTGAACATTTTCATATAGTTCATGGATTAAATTGAACATGTACTAAAAGTCCAGGTATTATGATGCATATTAAAATAAAGTTCAGGGACCATATTAAATAAATTAAAAGTTTGGAATCTTAATTTATATTGGGTAAAAAGTCATGGGTAATTTACTATTATCTCGTTTGAACGTGATCAAAAAGAAGAGAAAATGATGAATGTTCTGGTCAAACTACTCTCCCATCTTCATTTTCATCGGAAAATGAAAAACCAAACATCTCCAAAATAAAGCAAATGTCAATTCCTCGGGAAGATAATAGGGAATTAATAAAGGATTTGGCATAATACTTATAATTGCACATGTGGAATGGTCCGTTGGAAATATTTCATTCATGTCATGCATTTCTCGTTTAAAAATCAATTTACACGTAAGATTTTAGGAACCCATCACTTCATATATCATTTTAAATTTTTGAGACGTATGGAGATCTTTTAAATTTATATGAGTCTATTGATAATGTCGAGATCTTCCAGGATTGTGTGCTGTGTATTAGTAGCATACATGCGAAGGAGATGGTGGAGAGAGAAAGAGAGAGGAAACGAATACGTTTGGGTGCTTGGTATAATTTATCTAGATGTATATGGATATTTGGTATAATAGGTACCTTTACTTAAGTATAGAGAGACCTAAATTTAAGCAATCCCAATCCCCTAGAAGTCTTAACACTAGAAAGATTGTGAAAATTGTGAAAATTTTGTGATATACGAAGCATAGATTTTTCTAAAGCATCATAGCGTTTGGCATAACTCATTTGCACGATGCACATATGCTATGGATTCTATTTAACTTAAACAATTAATTGCGATCACATCAGGATTGTTTGACTCACTTCGATGTGTTTAATGATATTGAATCAAGTTAATGTATTGCTTGTGCCACACATTCTGAATTCATATATTTTAAACAAGTCTTTACGTGCTTAAACATATTTACAAAATTACATTGGGAATCATCATTTCATAGATGTGCTAACGAAATGTTTCATCTCTCTAATAATCGCATCTTGTTTAAGCTACGAAATTACTAATCCATACATAGGCATCTCTTGTTTTCAAGTTACATACACAAGAAAGGGTATTATTAACAACTATCTATAGGGCATTTATTAATTTAACTAAAAGTGGAAATATGACTTTTTGAGGCTCTTTGAAAGTGAAACAAATTATAAATTTTAATAAGGTCACGTTAAACTGTAAATTTAAATTTCCTAAGTATATTAAGTAAGAACTAGCCAATGCCCCAATGGGTAGTACTCCTCAATATTTTTCATACAAAAATAGCAATTTATAATACTTGAGGCCGGCATAGTTAATTAAGGAAGTGAGAGATTTTTAATTCGAAAATCAGAGATCACACATTCAACTTCCTTAAATGCCTGTAAGTCACTCCAAGTCAAAGCCACCTACATAAATCACAAATCTGGATTTAATCAATTCATGGGACTTATCGGATACATTTTTTAGATAGATAGGTCCCTATGTCGTTGCCCAATATCGGCGACTTATAGATCTTCTCGAATGAGCTGCCATATAAGAAAGGACCGCCGCCAAAAGACCAAGCGGAATTCAACTTATTCCAAATCCTCGTCCGACAGAATTCAACTTCGGGGAGGAATCTCCCTAGTCCTCCCTCCCTCTCTCTTTGCAAGCCCCATGTACATGTCACGGTCCGTGAATCCTCCCATACCCATAGACCCTTGGGAGTGAAGCATGGGGTTATCGAGTGAGAAGTAAGGAGGTAGAAGGGACGAACACAACTGGTCAATGAGAGTGGCGTTAGAACGGTTGGTGCTAAGAGTTCTAGAATAAAAGGATTATATCACTTAGGAGCTTTAAATGTGGGATTGGCCTCCCATGCACAAACTGGTCGAGAGTTTAGAACTGATGGCATTCTCCTAATGAGGCCAGGGCAAACCGAAACCAGTCGTTGAGCCTAACGAGGGCTATTGTCTCGCTCGATGGATTAGACGCCTAAGCAAAGCTGGACATGGTACGATATGATAGAAAAATGGGTATTCGCCATATTGTTTAATGGAACAATTATAGAAGAAAGGCTGCCGATCTGGCTTCCCTCGTACTATCAACTTTTTCCTTCGATCCCTCCAACTTCGCTCCATAGTGTAATCAGACTCAACTCATCTTGTAAGCATGCCTTTTCGTCTTTTGTCTTGGGTGGAACGATGCATGCTCGCAAAGTGGTCCTTCTTTTTTTCTCCTTTTGTATATTCCCCACGTTTTTTCTATCGCGTTGCTCATGTTGCTGAATCATGGAATGGTTGCACCTTTTATTGTGTATCTGCAGATTCTTGTACGCTGAGAATATACGCCTTTTCTCTTCCTTTCTCTTGTCGGTTTGGATTTATCCAAAACCGACCAGACCCATTCGCACGTTACTCTCAATCTTTGATGATAATCTTCATGCGAGGAGGATGATACGACCGCATTTCGCGGTTCAGCAATTTCGACTATCAAAATAATAAGTATTATCGGCTTTCTCATTATATAAATGGAATAGTAATGTTGATTCTTATACAATGAGAAGTGTAGACATAGATCACATTGATACTAAGGCCTATTTGGTAACCGGCTAATTATCGGTTATTTCTGCTCTTTGTTTTTTGGAGGAAAAAAAAAAGGACAGAAATCTATTTAGTAACATTAGCTAATTTTTCTATTTCAAGGAATAAAATTGGAATAAAGTCAAGAAGTATAAAAAGTTACTTCTTTATTCCCATGAGCAATTCAAGAATCAGGCAATTTTCTTTTATTTGCTTTCTTTTGTCCTTCTTCCACCTTTAGCCAGTCACGGACCTCAACAATGACCGGGTGACCGACTGCATTTAAAGCCGACAATCTTGCTAGAGCTTCATCGGCCCTCGGTGAGGCTGGGTGAGGGTGGCCTTACCATGGCCAAGCGAAGCCGATCTTGCAGATGTTGGACAAGATTGAGCATCATCATGGTTGGGCAAGACTCCCCCAAGGCCGGTGACATCACCAACTAGAGGAAGAAGAAGAAGAATTTAAAAATTAAGAGAAATTCTCCGTCTCTAAAAAATCTGAGCATCGTACAAAACGCATTACTATTCTGGGAAAAGAAATTTTATATAGTTACTAAACACTTTCGGATGCTCAACAACTCGTTTAGGGAATGAAATAAAATAAAATAAAAACTTTTTCTAAACAAAAATTATTCCTAAGAGTCGAATGGTTACTAAACATGCCATAAATCTACAATTGCTCATCAGGTCCATAGTTTTGCAATAAATTGAGTTAATGACAAAAGGATCACTAGCAGTTCACCTATGCTAGATATCATATCATATATTTAATAACCAAAGTGCTTAAGCAAATTCAAAGCCCATAAACAAATCAATTGAAAAACATTGTGCAAAATATAGGTCGACCCTGTAGGAGCCCTTGTGAGCTCCACCATCTCATCCTAGATAGGGGAGGCTCCTATACCTTACCTAACGGTAGCCTTCTTCTAAGAGAAGATGAGGAGTCTACCTTTCCTCCTGACGCCCCTATTCCTAAGTGGATATTTGTCTCCCTCACTTGGGAGGGAATACAAGAGATGATATTACAAGATCTCCCACCCCAGATTAGATCTCCCTCCTATTTATTCTTTCTTGAGCCCTTTAAGGACCCACTCAAGTCCAATTACCTATCTCCAGTAACCCTTTTCTTGTTCCTTCCTCAATCAACCTCTTTATTTATTCCTTTTTAAGTATATAAAGAACTTTTCTGGAAATCAAATAAGGAGGCAGCATAATGAAACATTTTTTTTTCTTGGAATTAGTTTATAAATTTGCAATTCTTTTCTTGACCTAAAAGGCTAATTTGTATGTGAATATGACCAATTCAATCTGAAAGAGAAGAAGAGCAATGATGAAAGTTTAGGTCAAAGACAAAAAGGTCGATGGTAAATTTGTAGTTTTCAAGTTACTAAATTTGATGCGACGTAATTATATCGAGACAATTAAAAAATCGTGATACAAAAGCAACTCAATGACCGATATAAATGCTCAAATTCTGCGATAACTAAGTTCGTAGAGGTTATGGAGGCAAATCTTTTTTCCTTATTTTCAAATCAAGCTGCTCCCCAGGATCACTTGCCTCGAAAGATTTTTCTCTGCGAGGCATGTCCATCTTAGCTTCGATGATCATCTTCTCCGGTACAAGTGTACGTGCTTCAAAGAATGAAGATGGACATCACAATCAACAATTTCAACTCTCTTAATTCATACTCATCGGAGTTATGAGCTTGAGGAAATGAATGGGGTGATTTGCTTCTCTATAGAAGATGCTACTGATCCGGAACCTTTTCCCCGTGGCCAAGGCCCATGGGCCAAAACCCTCTCTACCAAGGTAGAGAAGGCTTTGATAGTCTAACAAGTGTAAGCATCATGGCGCACGAAGCTGCCGAAGTTCGACCCCAAAAAAAAGAAAAGAAAAAGCTGCCGAAGAAAAGGAGATAGGTGGCGATGGTCCAGGCGCATCGCCACCGCTTGGAGAGGACACGGATCTCGACATTGTCTTTAATGCGCAAGGGGTAAAGATGTAGCAAATTGTGGCTTCCCGTAAGGCACCGACGAAATCACGGAGAAAATTGCCAAAAAATCGTAAACTTATTATATTAGTACAAATTCAATTCTAAATATTTTAATTGATTAATTTAGTCCTAAATATTTTTATATTCGTACTTGATTCAGTCCATTTAACAAATTTAAGTGGAAAATTGTTAATGTGGATTTCAACAATTCTAAGAAATATGATCAATAATGATGTAAACATTTTTTAATGATTTATTTCTATTTATTTTTTATTTCTTTTTATTTCCATCTTTTCATTGTGGTCCCTACCTAGGGCCTCCTTGTTACAAGCGAGGGTTGCCAAGTCCTTGCCCATGTAGTGCCCCTAGTGAGGGCTCAACACTCGCCACCTAGGTGAGGGTCACAACCCTCATTTGCCACAATGAAAAAAATATAATAAAAAGAAAATTCATAAAAATTCATAAAATAATATTCAAAATTTATAAAATTTGTTTACATTAGTATTGGTCATGTTACGTATATTGGCGATTCTGCTCAAAATTGATCGAATATATTGAATTGATACAACTGCAAAAAGTTTTAAATCGATTCAATTGAAAGGTTTAAGAGTGAATTAATACCAATATAATAAGTTTATGAATTTTGTGATGCTTTTTTTCTGAAATTGTGAGGATAAAATC
This sequence comes from Eucalyptus cladocalyx, assembly GCA_017140615.1. NCBI lineage: Eukaryota > Viridiplantae > Streptophyta > Magnoliopsida > Myrtales > Myrtaceae > Eucalyptus > Eucalyptus cladocalyx. The sequence continues at coordinate 20,809,264 of CM029517.1, read as the reverse complement.
GTTGGGGTTCTCGCTTCGTTTCATTTGAAGTAGAAGGAGAAGAATGAGGTTGGCCCCGCTTTTGCACAATCCAATCGTGCGCCGGAGAATCTGCTTTGGATCACACTGGGGCAGAGCTCTCAGCCATGAATTTTCGATTCCCAAGTTTCGGTGAATTCTGCCGCCAAAAGAGCTTCGAAGTTGGGGAGTTTTGTAGTCAGATTAATTGCAAGCAAGTGAAAATGGGATCTATTCATGTTGCGATTTTTTGAACGGTCGGATGATTCGATCAAATGGTCAATTGTTAAATCGACAAACATTTACGACAGTCAAAATTAAAAATTATCCATCGACAACCGTTGGGTGGCCCGCAATAATCATGCTGTGTAAATCCCCACGGCACTAAAGATTGAGTCCTAATTTCAAGCAAAAGCTGACACATGATGTTCGCAACTTTTTAAGTAACTTTTCCTCTTTAATGATCCAAAAACATCTTGGATTTCCGTTTTAAAGTAAATGGTATTTTGGGATTTTACGTTGCCTCTGGGTCTATTTGGGGGTTAAACTCCACTTCTTCCTTTCCTATTTCATGTTCATTTGAATTTAATAAAATAAATTGAGTTGATTTGAGTTCAAATACAATTTGATGTATTTCGATTGAATAGAGCTTGAGCGCATGCATATTTTGGTACGACTTGCTTCTCGATGGTTCAAATAATTGACTTTGTGAACAAAATTGGTTTGTTCCATTTGGCTTAATTTTGATAATTTCACTACATTCGACAAATTTTCACTCTATATCAGTTTGGATTTTAGTGCAATATCAAAAACCTATTGGACCCATTTGCAAGGCTACATATGGAAACATTCTCTGTGAAATTGAAAAGGTCCTGATAAAATGATCCCACCAAAGGAACCAAATGACTAATACAGCTACTCATATTTCGTGATAACCAAATTGGTTGAGGTTATATGTAGGAAAAATCTTTCTTCCCAAATCTCAAATCTCATTTGCTCTACAATCAAGGCTCCAAGAAAAGTCTTAGTTGTCTTGGTGTTGCAGTTTAGAAGGTATCCTCCAAGATGAGCAAGATGAACAATTCCATAACAAAGACCATTTTGATCCTTAATGTTGACTCACAAGGAACATTTATTAAGTAAAATAATGATAACTGTGATTAAATCTTTTACAATTACTGAACACAAATTTTCGGGAGCTCTCGTCGCTAACGAAATCACAAGATGAACCCTTTCTACATGAAGTGTTTCTCAACTTCCCACCAAAAATACTTATAGAAATGCATGACCTATGCATATCGAAATTCTAGTATTTAATGAGGGAACACCTAAGCATCAGATCAAGCACACCTAGTGGCGAAATTTCTTAGGGTCGAGAATTGCGTATGCCTTAAAAACAACATTCTTAAAAGGATACTTGAAGAGAACTCGGGCAGGTTTAGTAGCTCTTTGATGGTAAGTGCACCTTAGCTTTGATGATCATCTTTTTTAGCACAAGTGCACATGTTTAAATGCATGACAACGAACATCATATTTCATCTTCATCAAACTTATAACCTTAAGGGAATCAATGGGGCGACTGGCTTGGGATGCTGTCGATCCAGAACCTCCTTACCGCGGACGAAGTGCACCATGCCAGAACCTTGTTTGTCAAGGTAGAGAGAGCTTTGATCGGCTCGCAAGTGTCAGCATCCTAGCACCCAAGGCACTGAGGAAAAGGAGGTCAGTGGCGGTGGTCCAAGTGGATAGCCACCATTTGGAGAGGACGCGGGTCCTGACAATATTTTTGATGCACAAAAGAGCATTTAGAAATTGGGGGCAAATAACATATTAAGTGCCACATCTTATGGCACTCATTTCAATGTCATGATTTTTATTTCATTCACTCAAGTGCCACGTTACTCAAAAATCAATCGCTTAATTGTGTCTATTCCGGTACTCGTCTTACATGACTTTTTATGATAGAAATTCAAGTCCAATGTGGATAGTCTCGATTGACACGGCAAAGAAAGCCCAAAGCTCATTCTAGTCCTTTTTTTTTCTCCTAAATTGATTTGAAAATGAAATCCAATTCCTAGAAGGGGAGTAAAAGGTTCCACGCTAGCGTCTTCTTACGGGGTTCACCCCTTCTTCACCGACTCAACTTCTCCATGGAAGCCCTCGCGATCACGAGAATATTGAGCTCGGAAATCTTAGGAAGCCTCCCAAATCGTCATCTCTTGCACCTTGAGGGCTCCTATTCTACGTAGGAATGTCGCCCGTAGGTCCGAATTTCAGAAGCTAAATTGCGCCCTAATTCCTCGATTTGGAAGTTAGGTTTGATGAACACAGCTATTTTGCTCCCATCTTTGTTAATTTGGGGCAAACATATGGAAAACCTGGTTTTACACGCTCCTTTGCTGACTCCCTTTTGTTGGTATGCCATGTCGGAAATTATATAACAAATTAATGCCAAATCGGATTTTCCGACCACATCAAGTATCTAGGATTATACAAGGCCTCTGGGGTTTCTTTGTAATTTTGCTCCTTCTTACAATATCAAAAACTATTAGATACATTCATAGCCTACAATATAATAGTCGCATGTACATTGCATGTAAATTTTTATGTCTATAATAAGAATTATGATAGTTTGAATGGCGCTAGTTGATATCAATCAAACATTCAGGAATATCGTCCCCAGAGATTATGTCTTATCCATTTGCAAAACAACCAATTGCAAAACAAAGAAATCTCAAGCAAACCCCGTCCACAGTCTTTCTTTTTCTCAAAAAATCAATTGATTTGGTTAAGTTGGTCGCAAGTTAGATAGCCTTTCTCATATAAAAGGCATGTTACCCATTCTGTATTCATGTTTGGATATTAATAACATGAATTAGCACATGATCGGAGAAACGAGTTCATTGTTTAGTTTGCATAAACAACATCTTCTTATCCTTGAATCTATTCAACTCAATTTTTTGTGCTTATGATTTTGCTTCAAAATCTCAAACAAAAAGAAATTATGAAAGAAATTATATATGATTCTACATTTCATTATTAAATATTTTACATGTCACAAGTGCTTCGTATTGAATGAAAATCAAATTGAGAGTGCCCCAATAAAAAAAAATTTATATAAGTTGAAACAGTCGAAATCTGATTTTTCCACAAGCGATGTTTAACTGCCAAAGGGCCAGAAGAATGGCAAGTAATAAGCTGCTTTTATGTGGCTATTATTCTCTGAAGTTCATATTCACAAGCTTGTGTAAAGTAAAACAGGTTCTAAGTATATAGTTCCAACATGAAAAATAATCGGTTTTACCTAAAAACATAAGCAAAACTCGAAATCTTACGTGAGGTATTTTCTTTTTGAATCCTAAAATGATTATGTTAAAAGTCAGGTTTATCTTCTTTTGGACAGCAAAGAAGCACACTCCAAGTTTCGTTATGAAATCAAACACAACCAAAGGAGTTCCTCGCTTGCTCATAAATTCGCTGACACTGCAAGGAGTTGCTTCACTTGGAAACAAAGGGCTGTGCTGAAACTATAATCAAAATTGTAATGATGTCTATGCAGTTAAGCACGAATACATGAATATTTCCAAAATGCAGATATCATAATAATCGGGACTTTGTCTGATCTTCCAACGGTGCAGATAAATATAGCCCTAAAATTTCTATTTTGCCTAAAAAAGGAGACAAAGTTGAGCGTTATCTAGACCAAAACACCTTTCATAAGTCGATAATTCAAAACACTGCTACTGACCCCTTTCCTAAAGATATTTACAACTAAACTCAACTTGAAAGAAGTGTAAATTAGGTACTTGCAAAACCGGGAAAGTTTCAAGGTCCCATGTAACTTTACTGTCAAAAATATGTGAATCAGAATGAGAAGTGGAGAATGAGCAATGAAGTGCTCATTCAAGTTTACAAACCGGGGTTTTCATACTCTTTAAAAGGATGATCAAATATAATTTCAGCATTTTTGGAAGCTCTTTGATAGCTAAGCACATTTCGGCTCACACCAAGTAATTTCGAAAGAACAGTGGCCTGAAGACGTTTTTGTCCGCGTCGTGTGGGCAATTCAGCCTTGATAATCAACTTCTCCAACACAAGTGCATTCCCAAGAAGAAGCTCAATCAGGGCAAGCAAATTTTTCGATTCAAATATATTAGCTCATAGCCAATGATCTCAACTCTCTTGAGATGTTTCGCCAAACATTCAAAGTTCCCCTTCCTTGAGCACAAAAATTCTTCTTCGTCAAAGTTAAAACGATGTTTAGATTCTTCATCAAGCCAACCCTGCACATGAACACCCATTTAAGAAACTTAAATCACAATAGATGTGGGCCCATGAGGGGAAAAAAATCATTGGCTCACTAAAATTTCAAACAAACAGCCTTCATTTGTCCACCAATGCTAGTTAGTTTTACTTTATAAGGAGTCTTAACCAATTTAGCTCTTAAACTCGTCCACGCAATAAACCATCTTCTCTTCCTAGGTGCTCATTGCTAACCCATTAGTTCAAGATCCAAACCTACATGGCACCAAAAGATCCTCCAGTACAACACTGAAGTTACTTTAAGACATGAACTAAAACGGCTAAAAGTTGCCCTGTACAAAAGTTGAGTAGACTGACCAATACAGGCAATTTTCAATTGCCAGAACAAATAAGTGTTTGAATTTGATCCTCTCTATGTGCTTCTAAAGTTTCAATTCACTGTTCAAACATTTGTGCAAAAGAGAAGTGAGCACAAGAAGCAAACTGAAAATATCAGTGAAGGAACAAACCACGAATCTCCCAGTCAGGTGTATGACTAATTTTTCCAGGCACTGTGAACTTTGTAGCAGGTATGCCATCCCAGGAAGGTCCCATTGACTAACCATTGCATCTACTGTCAAATTTTGACATTTTGACAATGGAGATGGCACTCCTTCCACCTCCAAAAGGGACAGAACCTAAGCACATTGAGCAAGCAACATTGAACATTTTAACTATTACTTCTTTTCCTGTTTAACATTAATAAAAAATAAAAATAAAAATTATAGTCCACTCCTAGCGGGGAAGAGACCGATAAGGATACCACACGTAGCGATGAACAAGCGGTTCTCTTTAAAAATCAAGACTATAAACATATGCTTCTCATGTAAAACTTGTAATCTTTGAAGGATCTGAAAAATTGTAATAGCTGGTTACATGAGACAGTGAACCTCACTATTGATTGAAGTTTCCAAATGAATTTGTCAATTGCCATTGTAAAATATTCTGAGAATACTCTATAAGATGTATCATGGAACAACAACTTAATGCAACGAGAGAGCATGACCTGGTTTTGTCAACCTAAGATGACTAGATTCATTACTCTATAATATTTTCAGATAATTGCATATTCTCTATAAATTGAAAAAATGAAATTTCAACAAACCTTTGCGCATAATCTCTTCATGCAATTTTCTTTTGAAAATTAAGGCATCTAAGAATGTCGCCGTGAGTAGCATCCACTATAATTAGCAATATCTAGTGGCATTCATTGCCCCAGAAATTAAGCGATCCATTTATCGGAAACTGAACAGAGGGAAGAAGCTCCGAGGTTCACAGTATTGTCCTATGATGTGGAACACAAAGTTATGAATCATCCTATCTGCAATGACTAATTACACATGACTTCAAAATGCTTTCCCTTGATGGAAGACTAGAATGCCAGTCTCAACCGGGTCAACATACAGCACTAAATGGTGCTAATCACGGACACCATTCGACACGAGTACTGGGTTAAAAATACAGAGCTGGTACCTGCAAACACCAACCTCCGATGGTGATTGTAGACACTCCGCGCAGCTCCTCAAAAAATTCCTTTAACAAGCCACGGTGCGTCCTCTTGTCACCACACAAAAAAAAATCTAACTCGGCTTCCACCAAAGAAGATATCTCGTCAAGTCTGAACATGGAATGAGAATCCCACATCTTTGATACCCGCAGCGACAGCAAATGCGGGGCCCAAATTTTACCCACGTTATCGAACTTGGGGAATTGAATTACCAACTCTTTCACACTCCTCGAATCTATTATGATGTTCTTCACACCCGAGAAACCCGACAATTCAAGGGACTCTAAAACAGGACTTCCCCTGACAATTCCCTCCAGGATATCATCACTCAACTCCGCCGATCCTATCACCAAGACCTTAAGACAAGGCCACCTAATAGTAGTACCCAACGAAAAACAGCAGTTAACGACTTCCAGGCGCACCAACCGACTCAAGCGATACAAGAACTCCGGCAGTTTATAAAGGCCCTTCTGCGGGTTACAGAGACACAGGAAAAGATCCTCCACACGGCGCTCCTCCGCGAAGCGGAGCCAGTCGTCGACCTTGGGGCTGTCGGCCTCTTTGTAAAAGATGTGGAGCCTCTTCACCTGTGGCGAGGCGCACCGGCGCATGACGCTGTCGATGAGGGACGGCCAGCGCTTGATATCGCGAGGTCGGACGTAATGGAAGTCGAGGTGGGTGGTGGTGGTCCAAGTGGACCGCCAGCGCTTGGAGAGGACGCTGGTCTTGACGACGTCCTTGAGGGGCAGGAATGAGAAGATGTGGTGGATCACGGCGTCCGGCAAGGCGCTGATGAGGTCGCTCGAAGGAGGAGGAGGCCGCCTTCGTTTGTGGCGATTCGGCCGGTCGCCGGAGGATCCGCGGCGGACAGCGCCGTGGACGGAGGTCTCCGCCATGGATTCAAAATTCTAGGGTCTCCGCTGATGTCTCAAGGATTTTCACTTTTTTCTGTTCGATCCGATTTCCTTTCCTTTTTTAAACACGCTTCGTTGATCCTTCCATATTATTTTATTTTATACTTTTCCCACTTTGTGGCTTGAAAATTCTTTTCTTAATTTTTCTCATTCGAATTATTAATTTTGCTTTTTTTCTTTCCTTATAAAATGCACGTTAATCAAATACTTAGGATAAAAAGATCTCCTATTTTGACTCCCTTGGCTCTTCCGTATTTTTGAGTTAAGGATAGTGCGAACCCCTCTACATGTAATTTGCAAAATAGAATCGCAGTGAATAATAATATCATGAAAATAAAATAAATTTAAAAGAAATATAGAAAATATTATTTTTATTCGCAATCTAAGAATAACATACGCAAGTTAATCGATTTTAGTTATATGATGATTAAATCATAATATCATAATATTCAAAACTATATTATAATTTCCGGTTATTATAAGTTCGCGAGAATTATTACAACCTTTTTATTATAAAATTTAACAAAAAAAATTAATGAGTGCAGTCATACAAATTATGAATTATTAACATTTTTTGCAATAAATTATTATTGAGCAAATATAATAAAAATCATATTAATTAGTTATGATAATTAACATCTTGATTATTTAAGTTTAATAACTGAGTTAAATTATATTATAAATTTCATTTAATTGATTAATTTAATATTAGATGACTTAGGCCTAGTATGCACCTCATTAAATAATGGAAAAACTAATAGTAATATTGAAATAAAATTGAATTAAATGTTTCGAGGGTTATGAGGTTCTTATCCCATTGGAGTCATGCATGCTCGCCTCTAGACATTGAGCTCAATAATAATAGGGTTGAAAAAAAATTAGCAAAACTCAAAATCTTTTTTTTCGAATAATTACAAATCAATTTCTAAAACTTGTTACGATAACGTGCTTAAGTTGCAAAACTCATGTTTTGTGCATGTAAATCCTCAAACATGCAACTTCATGACTTTTTTATTTTAATATCCCGTGACTATTAATAGTTATAAAATGCCACATGAACATCCAACAACAAAACTTAATGGAGCTAATGGAAAGATAGATGATCTGACGGTTTATTTTGATTTTCACAAAGTTGAACCAAATGGAACCATGAAATATGGTTTACAACAAAACTTAATGGAGCTAATGGAAAGACAGATGATATGACGGTTTATTTTGATTTTCACAAAGTTGAACCAAATGGATCCATGAAATATGGTTTAGTTTCGTTTGCCAACCTTTTTTGTTGGGAAAAAATCCCCTTGAATTAAGTTGGGAATTATGATTGAAAAGAAATTACATTATGTTAATTAATAAATAAATAGTACATGTGCCTAATTGCAGGCTTTACATAACTACTTTTTAAAGTAACAAATCAAGATCAATTAAGGAGAATAAACAGAACCATATAATAATATATAGAATCACAATATATCCTCAATATATTTCAAACAACCAAATTAAAAAAAAAAAAAAAAAAAAGGTTATGCTATCATTCGAGCTTATCTTCTTTCGGGCAGAAAAGAAGTACTTCAAGTTCATTCCTTTGAAGTCAAACCAAATAGAGCTGAATGGTAGAGAGTCACAATATATATATCCAAGAAAAAGGAGAAGAGATGGTTTATGGTGCGTTTAGTAGCCATATTGTTCTCAAAAATAATTTCTGATTAGAAACGATTCTTGTTTATTAATGTTCCCTAGAATAATTTGTAAGTATTTTAAGAGGTTTGGTAACTGTTTAAATTTTTACTCCTATAATAAAATTACATTTGGTACCATTCACAAAATTTCTAATCCAAACCATTTTCTTTTAATTTTTTTAATTATTTTATTTTATTTCTTCTTTTCTTTCTCTTCTTCTTCAAGCTTTGGCCGGTCATTGGCTTTGAGTTGACTGACAATAGACCAAACGGGAGCCGACAACCTTGCCGAAGCACTACCGACCCTTGGCAAGACCACGCCTTGTCAGCCGAGCCTTGGTTGGGCGAGGCCAAGCTGGCCCAACCGCTGACGGGGCTCAACCTTGCCAAGCGGTGGAAGAAGAAAGGAGAAGAAAGAAGAGCAAGAAGAAGAGAGAAGAAAAATAAAATAAAATAAAAAAATTGGGTCGACTTGATTTTAGGATTGTTCTCAAATAAAAAAATACTTTTTTTTTTGTATTCCTTAATTTTGTTCCAAATCTATTTCCAAGAGCAAAAAATTTACCAAATGAATTTTTATTCTAAATCAATATTTGGGAGTAAAAGAATAGAATCAAACATTATTTGGCAAGTTGCTAAACAATTCCTTAGAACATTCCTTCATTTTGTCCTCCAGTATACAAGCAATTTCCATCTTTCGAAACTAACACCTGGAATTGCAAGATTGTCACCTATAATTTCATGAGAAATTATCATCACATAAGGGAAATCCTATCATCTAGCACTTACATGGTTAACCCCCACCTTGTTGATCATGTGAGATGTATAATAGTTTCATGTTATCTTCTTTGTAGTTTGTGGCAGTCTGGCGATAGGAAACACTTGCCAGCGTTCCGGTACGAGCTAGAGAGAAAGCAATGACACATACAATACTTGCACAAAAGCAATCGAGAGTGAGATACTCAATTCTTCCCTTTTATCTTGTGATCTCATTACACAATAAACATGGAAATCCAGGGTATTTAGGAGACCTGCTATTTCCCTTTACGTGCATAGAATATCAGCCCCATGGATTCTCCATGAGAATAGAGATCCAGCTTTACAATCCAAAGCAATCCTTTGAAGTTGAAATACTCAATTCTTCTCCATTCTAGTTTTTGAAATCCTCTTTTATTTAACTTGTTAGATAAATATACAGAAATAGCTCAATCAGAACAGGCACAACAATGCACTCGCTTGACTTCTTTGTTTCACCGAAGTGCTGAGTGCTTCTCAAAATCTCTACCAAGGTGATGTACATCAAACACCCTTTTGGAGTTTTTATGTCTAGCAAAGAGCAAACATCCCACACATGAAGAGTGGATGCGGTTGAAACTTTAATCGACTTAAAATGCTACATAGCCTACGTAAAGAGAATAGCTCCAACAAACTAAATCATATATGATGATCGCAAAAACCACTCAGCAACCAAGCACTGACATTCCGAAATTCAAGGAGCAAAGCATAACCTACATCACCAAATGTTGATTTCCTTCAATAGAATATAAAATAATGTAGATTTCAAAAGAAAATAGGGTCGTTTCATATAAATTTCTTATTCTAATTCTTCATTGAGAAACATTTATTTATTTGATATAGTTCGAGATCTATACAAGTCATTATTGTTAGAATAAGGTGAATTGAAGTAAATATCACTATAAGAGAAAATGTTTCCTCATAATCACTTTATTCTTATTGATTATACCACTTTGTCACGAGGCAAGCCTTATCTATCTCTATTGAGCCATTGGCTTTACACTTTATTTTGAAAATTAACTTGTTCCCAATGGCTTTGTGTCTTTTGAAAAATCAACAAGTTCTCAAACATGGTTTGACTTCCGTGTCTTTATTTCCTCTTCCATTACACGCATCCATTTTCTTTATTATGACAATTTAGAGCCTCATTTATATTTATTGACTCATCTTCATCTTGTAGAGTAATTATGAAAGTTTCCCTTCAATGTCAAAATGTCAATGGGGAATACTTTTGTAACTTGTTCGTTGTATAGGAAATTGTACACCTTGCACATTATCGTTCATTATGCTCCTACTCATATTAGATAATGATGATATTATCTCATTAGATGATTGTAATTGAGACTAAGTTGAATTTAATTTCTCACTTTTCACATTGCTCCCAGGTAAACGAACTCCATTAAATTAATTATCTTAATCCAAGTTTTCAAAGAGGGAGTAATTCTCATCAATTTCGCTATTCTTAGGAAATTCATTCTTCAAGGAATGTGATATCTCGTGATTCAAAGTCGGTTATATTTCCACTTTCTTGCTCATCTATAAACACATATCCTTTTGAGTACTTTGAATATTCTATGAAAAAACTCTTTTTACCTCTGAGACCCAATTTCTCATACTTATGAGGGAGTTCGTGAGTATAAGCCGCATAGCCTCACAATTTACAAAAACTTAAGTTGGATTTTCGACTTGTCTATAACTCATATAAAGTAAAGGTAATTGATTAGAAAGGTGCATTATTAAGTATATAGGTAATAGTTAACTAAGCATCACCCAAAAAATGATGGATAAGTTAATATGTGCCATCATGGATTTAACCATTTTCAATAGTATTCGATTTCTCATTTCCACAACACCATTATATTGAGAAGTATAGGAAATAGACAACTGTTTTTCTATTCTTTTTTCATCATACCCAAACGGGATTAAACGAAAGGAAAAGATGGCGGCCCTAACCCTGGCCTTGCCTGGCTTCAAGAACTCCGTTGTGGTGGCCAGGGCGGTGCTATCTGCCGCGGCCTCCATGATGGCCACCGCGACGTTAGTGCAGTCTATGGTCCACACGATCATCCCCCTCAAAGTCTACGGCTTCCTATCTCCCCGGATTGCTTCCTGTCTCACTTCTCCAGCAATTGTAGACTTATTTTTATTCGGTTGCTTAGCCAGTATTTAGAGAGTATTTTTTGAATAGTGGCTAACCCATCTAAAACCCCTCCGCCCTCTCTTCTTTATTTTATTCTTTTCTTTTTGTCTGAAGAGATTTCATTTCATTGAAAAATACTTAAAACACCAAAGCCCAAACCGGGGGCATCAAGACACAAAATTTCCCAAAGTAACTGGCGGATAAGCTACCCAAGTAGGATCGAGTACATTTGATCTATGGGCTTTACAAACCCAATCCGTTACTCTATTAGCTTCCCTAGAGCAATGGGCCAACGGAAACCTCTTAAACCGGCCCAAGAGCCGTCGAGCATCATTGACAATTGCATATTCCTCTTGTGGAATCAGATCTAGTGTTGAAATCGCTTGAACTAAAGTCGGATAGTGTGACACCAACTCCATATCTTCGTACTTCTTTGCTTCAAGGAGAGAGAGAGAGAGAGAGAGAGAGAGAGAGAGTTGTAAGGAGGGCAAGAGTTTCACTTTGGAAAGTTGGAGACACCGAGGCCGAACTCACCGCTCCATCCACCAGAGTTCCTGACGCATTCCGGCCAACGCAAAGGAGGCCAACGATGAACTTTCCATGAACGAGGCGTTGAAGTTCACCTTTTAAAGTTCTTCCCTTGGGGTATCCAATCGCCAGGTAATTCCTCAGAACCTATGCTGTGATTTGGTGTTTTAGCATTCCATTTACACCAATTTATGAGCATTTGCTAAGCTGATATCCTCCTCTCTCGCCCATCTAAAACCCAGGATCATACATATCAACAAAAACATTTTTTTGAAAATTGGCTAACCCTCTACTGATATCCTCCTCTCTTGCCCATCTAAAACCTAGGATCATACATATCAACGGAAATATTTTTTAAAAACTAGCTAACCTATCTGAAACCCCTCCACCTCCTCTCTCACTCCATCTCTGTCTCCTCTCTCACCCCGCCTTCGCCCAACAATCCTCCACATCATGGCTGAACATTCGCTGGAAGGGCAGCCTAAAAGTAGGATGATGTCGGATCAAGAAGCATGCAGAGAAATCAGAAAAATAATCTAAGATTTTGGAAAACAGGTTGGTGATTTGCGGAATCTGAATACTAACAATGCTTTGGTATTCGATTTCTATCACCTTCTTAGAGGAAATTGACAAAGGTAGCAATGGAACCACCGCATTCAGGCCCACCATCGTGGGCATTCTCTTGCCCTAATCAAGTTCCCGAGGGGCATGTCAATATAGATAGAGAAGTGGTTAATATTTTGACTGAGAAACAACATCAGAACAATGTGCACAATCGTGCAATGTTTTTTAACTAGGGATTCTTAGTAGTACTATAGGAGCTCTGCTTTTGTAGTTTGAACGACCTTGTTTATTCTTTCTCAATATGTACAAAATTCATTCATAATCCCACCGATGGACCCTCAATCATGGAGTATTAAAAGAAGATGTTATCCCTTAGGACAAGGTTGGGGCATATCAAATTATGGATTCACAATGAACCGTCATGGATGCTGGTGAAACTCGAGGTATGAAAAGGGTTGCATTAGATAACTTCAGGGTTGCACAACATAGCAAATTAATATGTTATTCGTATTATGATATATAGGAATATGGCACTAGGTCTTGAACATCTACATGCGCTCAAGATAGTACATGGGAATTTGAGGCCGGAAAATATTCTGATTGCGGAATCTAGGGTTCTTTTGGCAAAAATCTCAAATATTGGAATGACTAAATACATGCATGGACATGGAGCTTCCTAGGCCCCTGGTGAGTGTTCCAGATAGATTAATACGGTGATACAAATTCCTAGATTTTTTGTTGATCCTTGTCTTGCAGGTCGTTCGAACTCCGGATGGCAAGCTCCGGAGTTGTTTTATCATGGTCGACACCCAACACATGAGACAAATTTGTTTAGCCTAGTGTCACGGCTCGAAGGAAAGCATGATCCAAGAGGGTTCTAAACGACGGCCACGACACATCCTTGGAGCAAGCAACCCTCGGCTTGTATCCCTGAGTCCTACGGTTTTCTTGAGTCTTCTAGATTACTCCTGAGGGGGGCGATGCGATAATTATACATTTATATAATAAATGCAGATAGATGGTAGTTGTGGAGATATGATCTCCATCGTTAAATCAAGGAGAAATCTACGAATACGATTTGTCCTATACTTGTATATATAGGGGTCTCCTCTCCTTCATTATATGATCTCATTCACAAGTGAAATACAAGTTCAGAAATTCTCTCTCTAGAGTTTCTCTCTCTCTAAAATATCCTTGTGAGTTGAGCGTGAGAAAGGCCGCTTGGGAGAAATCCTAAGGTTGCACGAGTTAGGGAATGCTAGATCGATTGGCCCATGACAAGTGGTATCAGAGCAAGTTCATTCCAAGCATAATGACTAATCCATGATCCAATGAGGTGCTCGTCATGAGTGGCGACCATGATGATCGTGGGAGGAACGCCGAAAAGGGCGCTACCTAGGGAAAGAAGAACCATGGTGGTTCGAGTTCGAGGGATCCAACGGGGGATTTGGAGCATCGGATGGTGAAGCTCGAGTTGTTTGTCACCAAAGTCCAAGGATTGGTCGATGACCTAACCCAAACTGTGGATGGAGTGGATACCGGGAAGGAGGAGCTCGTGGCTGAGGTGCAAGAGCTCAAAGTCAGCATAGGAGAACTCTAACACGAGTTGCTGGGGACCCTAAAGGAAGAACTCGCACAATGGGATGAGTCCTTAGAGGCCATGATGGTGGCTATGCCCATGGAGATAATTGAACTAAAGGGGAAGCTCACTAAATTGGAAGCTGCACGCATGAACGGGGTGATCACCGTGTAAGTTCCACGAACAAATGCACCCAAGCTAATGAATTCAAGGGCTTGCAAGTGGCCAAATACGTGGACAATTTCCTATGGTATATGGAGCGGTACTTCCAAGCCATAAGGATCAATGACAACCAATCACTAGTAAACATTGCATTTATGTACTTAGCTAATAATGCATTGATGTGGTGGCATCATCGGTCAGATGATAGGTGTGGGGATCCTATCACGACCTAAGGTAGATTCGTTGAGGAGTTCCAACATAACTATTATCCTGCTTATGCGGAGGAATAAGCTCGCAATGAGTTGAAACATCTCGAGCAAAAGGGTGGTGTGTGTGAGTACATCAAGCGGTTTTCAAAGTTGCTACTCCAAATTCCTTCAATGAATGAAACTAAAGCATACTACCAGTTCATGAGTGGCCTCAAGCCATGAATCAAGCAAGAGTTGAAGCGGTTCAACGTGGGAGACCTCACAATGGCCATGATCATGGCTGAATCCCTCGTGGAGTATAAAGCGCCTTCCACATCTTGATCGGACTCTTGTCCGAAAGATAAAGCCAATGGTGGGGGAGATCGGGGAAGATACAATCATCTGATTGGAGGTCGACCACCAACTGGTCCTCCCAAAACTCATGCAAAGTCGAGCAAAGGAGGACAAACGAAGGTACGCACTTATAAATGTTTCTTTTGTGATGGTCTACACATGGCAAGAGATTGCCCGAACAAGGCCAAGCTGGCCACCCTTTGCAAGAAAGATGAGCCTAAAGAGGAGTCGCGATTAGGTTCACTACGAATCCTTAGCACAATCAAGTCCAAGAAGATGAAGGAGCCTAGAGGACTGATGTTCACGGACTTAAGGATCAAAAAAACAATATGAGTGCACTCATGGACACGGGAGCATCCAATCTATTCATATCGAAGGAAGTTGCAAAGAAGCTAAACCTACGGGTTTAGAAGGGAGCTAGGTAGCTCAAGACTGTAAACTTTAATGAGGTCCCTGCAATCGGTGTCACAAGGGACGTGGAGGTACAAATTGAGCAACAGAAGAGCAAGAAGACGCTAAAGGTAATTCCCCTTGACGATTACAATTTTGTCATTGGGATAAAGTTCATATATAGAATATATGATGTTATATTGCCTTTTGCTAAATGTATATGTGTGTTGGACAAATGATGTCAATGCGTGATCCCAGTCCATCATGAGTCGGACTGTGATCGAAGGATGACCTTGGCAATGCAACTCACTAAGGGAGCAAGGAATGGTGAGGTGACCATCCTAGCTACCTTGAAGGGCGAGGACAACAAGGGTAAAAGGAGCGAAGTCCCAACGAAGGTAATGTAAGTCCTCAACTCATTTAAGGACGTAATGCCTCGCGAGTTGCCAAAGAAGCTACCACCTTGAAGGGAGGTGGATCATCGGAACGAGCTGGTGCCTGATGCTCGATCGCCTGCCATGGCGCCTTATCACATGGCACCCCCTGAATTAGAAGAGCTAAGGAAGCAACTAAAGGAGCTGCTCGATGCGAAGTATATACGGCCGTCCAAGGCTCCGTTCGATGCGTCAATCCTATTCTAGAAGAAGCATGGCGGGTCACTCTGAATGGGCATCGACTACTAGGCGCTGAACAAGCTAACTGTTAAGAACAAGTACTCGATCCTACTCATCGCGAATCTCTTCAATCAACTTGGGGGAGCTCAATGGTTCATCAAGTTGGATCTCCGATCGAGCTACTACCAAGTTCGGATCGCTGAAGGGGACAAGCCGAAGACTGCATGTGTGACACGGTATGGATCATACAAATTTTTTGTAATGCCATTCGGCTTGACCAATGCTCCGACTACATTTTGTATGCTCATGAACAAGGTACTCCACCCTTTCCTAAATCAGTTTGTAGTGATTTACCTAATGATATTGTAGTATATAGTCAGATGCTCGAGGAGCATGTCGAGCACCTAAGGCAGGTCTTCCAAATCTTGCGCGAGAACGACTTATACGTCAAGCGCGAGAAGTGTGCCTTTGCCCAGAAGGAAGTTCCATTCTTGGGGCACATTGTTGGGGGTGGACGAGTGCGAATGGACAAGGCGAAGATTCAAGCAATCGTCGAATGGGAGCCACCGACAAAGGTGACGGAGCTGAGGTCGTTCCTTGGCCTCACCAACTATTATTGGCGGTTCATTTGGAGCTACTCGAGTATCATTGTGCCACTCATAAACCTACTAAAGAAGGAGAAGCCGTGGGAGTGGATGGATCGATGCCAAAGGGCATTCGATTGGTTGAAGCAAGCCATGACTGAGGAACCGGTGCTGGTGTTACTCAATCATACCTAATCCTACGAGGTGGAGACTGACGTGTCAGATTATGCTATTGGTGGTGTTCTCATGCAAGGTGGACATTCGATGGCATTTGAGTCTCGTAAGATGAACGATACCGAGCGTCGGTATACCGTCCAGGAGAAGGAGATGACTGCGATGGTCCACTGCCTTCGGACATGGAGGCATTATCTCCTGGGGTTGAAATTCGTCATAAGGATGAACAACGTGGTCACGAGTTACTTCCAGACCTAGAAGAAGCTAAGTCTAAAGCAAGCTCATTGGCAGGATTTCCTAGCGAAGTTCGACTATGTACTGGAGTACAAGCCGAGGAAGGCTAACTCCATGACTAACACATTGAGTCGAAAGATGGAGCTTATGAGCACGGTAAGTTGACCGAGTTGCCCTTGGATTGACCGCATCAATAAGAGTTGAAGCGCGATCCAAGAGCTCTAGCTCTCATCGGGTATGCATGAGAAGGCAAGACCCGACAATTCTGGTGTGAGGATGACCTCATCTACACCAAAGGAAGGCAACTGTATGTGCCTTTCCATTACAAGGTGAGGAAGGAGATCTTGTGCGAGTGCCATGATTCCAAGTGGACAGGTCACCCTAGGATCCATCGCACATTGGCCCTCATCAAGGATCAGATTACTGGCCTCAAATGTAGGACGACGTTGAAGCTTATGTGAAGACGTGTCTTGTATGCCAACAAGACAAGCTGGAGCAACAATCATTGCCGGGGCTCTTGGAGCCGTTTCCCATCCTAACTTGTCCATGGGAAAGTGTTTCCATGGACTTTATGGTCAATCTGCTAAAATCCGAAGGGTGTCGGACTCTCATGGTCATGGTGGACCAATTCTCCAAATATGCAACCTTCATGTTTACAACAAAGGATTGTCCAGCCGAGGAGGCGGCCAAGCTGTTCATAAAGCACGTGATCAAGTGCTGGGGAGTTCCATAAACGATCGTGAATGATCGTGATCCTCGCTTCATGGGTTGTTTCTAGTTCGAGCTCTTCAAGCTACTAGGGTCAGAATTGAATCTCTCTACGAGTTTGCATCCCCAAACCGACGGTCAGACGGAGCGGTCAATGCACTCTTGGAGATTTATCTGCGACATTATGTGAGGACAACACAAGCAAACTGGGCGAAGTTGATCAATGTAGCCCAATTCTCCTATAATTTGCAGTGGAGCGAGTCCACCAATCAAAACCCATTCGAGATCATGACCGGGCAGCAACTACAAACCACGACCACTATTGCATTGAGTTATCAGGGGAGTAGCCCGCCCGCATACAAGTTCGCCAAAGATTGGCAGGAGTAGGCTGATGGGCGGGCGTGCCTACACAAAGCCTCCAAGCGGATGAAGAAGTAGGCCGACAAGAAGTGACAACAAGTGGAGTTCAAAGTCGGGGACTTAGTGTTGGCCAAGCTGCATGCGATTCTCCAATACAAGGTCATGCACAAAGGGTCGATCCGTCACTATGATGGGCCATTTTGTGTGCTACAACGGGTCGGAAATGTCACATACAAGCTGAAGTTGCCACCAAAACTCAAGGTACATCTGATTTTCCATGCAAGTATGCTTAAGTCTTTCTAGGTAGACAAGGAAGATCCGGATCAAGGGGAGTCACAACAAGCACCACTCGAGGCAAAAACCTCGTATGATTAGTCGAGTGCATAATGGCGAATCAAGTCATACGCAAGCGGTATTGTGCCCTAAAGTGGGAGTACTTGGTTCGATGGAAGGGCTTTCCAGAAAGCAAAGCTAGTTGGGAACCCACAAAAGGTCTTTGGCAATTCAAGAAGGAGATTGACAATTTCCAAGCCAAAGGCGTCACCTAATTAAATGGGGGAGAATGTCACAGCCTGAAGGAAAGCACGATCCAAGAGGGTTCTAAACGACGGTCGTGACACATTATTGGAACAAGCAACCCTTGGCATGTATCCCCGAGTCCTAGGTTTTCCCTAGTCTTCTAAAATATTCCTGGGGTCGATGCAATAATTATACACTTATGTAATAAATGCGGGTCGATGGTAGTTTGGGAGATACGATCTCCACCATTAGATCGATGAGCAATCTACGGATACAGTTTATCCTGTACTTGTATATATAGAGGTATCCTCCCTCTCATTGTATGATCTCATTCACAAGTGAAGTATAAGTTTAGAGCTTCTCGCTCTAAAAGATCCTTATGAGTTGAGCGTGAGAAAATCTGCTTAGGAGAAATCCTAAGGCCGCACGGGTTAGGGAATGCTAGATCGATCGGTCCGTGACACTAGGCTGTATACTATTTACTTGCCTAAAGCGTGGAACTCATCCATATGGTGCCCTTCTAGACCGCGACCAGAATATAAAGATGAGGAAAAAAGACCTGAAGTTGCTAATGTCAAACCGTGAAGGCTATTATTTGGTTCAAACATTGCTAAAAGACAATTCTCATGACAAGCGAGAGTGCTGCTAATCTAAATTTCCATTGTTATAGAGATGAAGTTAATGTTTTCGAGTACTTGTAGGGGAACGGCATCTAAAGTGGTTATGCATTCATTTTTTGGTGCCCAGAGTCAAGGATGGAGTTTTTTAGACACTCATCCGATAGAGCACAACAATTAAAGGCGGACGAACCCAACTCTGATTTTCTTACGACATTGGAGGACAAACGCCAACTGATTTATGGAGGGAAATGGAAGGATTGCATGGATTATATACTTGTAAAAAACCTAAGGGGAAATTTGAAGGAAGATGGTCTGGTAGACTTACTGCGAACAATAGAGATATTGATGTGTACGATTTTTGTAAAACAAAGTATTAAGATGGTATTGCTTGATGCCTTTTGGCAAAAACTGTTCAAGCCCATTCCAATGGATTTCCAGAAGTATTTTGTGGATGAATTTTATACTCTTCTCATGGAAACATATTTGGTGGCTAAGCATTACTGCTCACACGATGAAACCTTTATGAGTTATTTTGGAAGGGATGCCTCTTCACCCTCCCAGTTTTGGAACATGGATCGTGTTCAGTTAGTGTGACGTGCAAGTGTAAATAGGTACCCTCTTTTCTGCATCTTGAACAATGACAGCAGTTTTCTTCATAACTGGAGGTGCTTCTTCCATAGTCTTCCCGGCTGCTTCCCAATTGTATCTTGAGCAAGTGCCAAATGGAGGTACCTCTTCCATAACCTTCTAGTACTAAGACGTTTCACTTATGCACATTTGCAAATTTTTTAGCAATGTTTTATGTGCCAACGGAAACAGTAGACAACAAATTCACTACGACAGTAACAACCACAGGAAATGCAAATTCTACTTGACGGGATAATACCTGGATGATGACAGAAGCTTGGGTCGATTTTCTAATCCGAACTCCTTCCTAGCAATGATTCCCCTATATCCTGTGGGCGATACGGTAATTGTACACTTATGTAATAAAGGCGGGTAGATTATAGTTTGGGAGATACGATCTCCACCATTAGATCGATGAGAGATCTACGAATACGATTTGTCATGTACTTGTATATATAGGGTCTCCTTTCCCTCATTGTATGATCTCATTTACAAGTGAAATATAAGTTCAGAGCTTCTCTCTATAAAAGATCCTTATGAGTTGAGCGTGAGAAAAGCTACATGGGAGAAATCCTAAAGCCGCACAGGTTAAGGAATGCTAGATCGATCGGCCCATGACACTAGGCTGTATATTATTTACTTGCCTAAAGTGTGGAACTCATCCATATGGCGCCCTTCTAGAACGCGACCAGAACATAAAGATGAGGAAAAAAGACCTAAAGTCACTAATGTCAAACCGTGAAGGATATCATTTGGTTCAGACATTGCTAAAGGAAAATTCTTATGACAGGCGAGAGTGTTGCTATTCTAAATTTCAATTGTTATAGAGATGAAGTTAATGTTTTCGAGTGCTTGTAGGGGAACGGTATCTAAAATGGTTATGCATTCTTTTTTTTCTTTTTTTCGTGTCCAAAGTCAAGGATAGAGTTTTTAGACACTTGTCCGATAGAGCACAACAGTTAAAGGAGGACGATCCCAACTCCATTTTTTTACAACATTGGACGACAAGCGTCAATCGATCTGTGGAGGGAAGGATCGCACGGATTATATACTTGTAAAAAACCTAAGGGAAATTTGAAGGAAGACAGACTGCTAGACTTGCTGCAAGCAATCCGAAAGGCTCACAGGTATCAGCTTCCACGTGATGTTCAAGTACATTGTTTGGAATTTTGGCGTTTAATGGAGATATTGACGTGTATGATTTTTATAATACAAAGTATTAAGCAGGTATTGCTTGATGCCTTTTGGCAGAAATTGTTCAAGCCCATTCCAATGGGTTTCCAAAAGTATTTTGCGGATAAATTTCCTGCTCTCCTGATGGAAACATATTTGGTGGCTAAGCATTACTGCTCACACGATGAACCCTTTATAAGTTATTTTGAAATGGATGCCTCTTCACCTTCCCAGCTTTGGAACATGGATCTGTTTAGTTAGTGTGACGTGCAAGTGCAACTTGGTATCCTCTTTTCTGCATCTTGAACAATGACAGCGGTTTCCTTCACAACTGGAGGTGCTTCTTTCATAGCGTTCCAGTACTAAGTACATTTGCAAATTTTTCTTCAATGTTTTATGTGCCAACGGAAACAGCAAACAACAAATTCACTATGACAATAACAAAAATAGGAAAGGCAAAGTCTACTTGGGATAATACCTAGATGATGACGGAAGCTTTGGTCGATTTTCTAATCCGAACTCCTTTCTAGCAATGATTCCCCTATATCCTGTGGGTGATGCGTTAATTGTACAATTATGTAATAAATGTGGGTAGATGGTAGTTGGGGAGATACGATCTCCACCATTAGATCAATGAGAGATCTACGAATACAGTTTGTCTTGTACTTGTATATATAGGGATCTTATCCCCCTCATTGTATGATCTCATTCACAAGTGAAATACGAGTTCAAAGCTTATCTCCCTAAAAGATCCTTGTGAGTTGAACGTGAGAAAAGCTAGTTTGGAGAAATCCTCAGGCCGCACGGGTTAGGGAACGCTAGATCGATCGGCCCATGACATTAGGTTGTATATTATTTATGTGCCTAAAGCATGGAACTCATCCATATGGCACCCTCCTAGAATGTTACCAGAATATAAAGATGAGGAAAAAAGACCTGAAGTCGCTAATGTCAAACCGTGAATGTTATCATTTGGTTCAAACATTGCTAAAGGACAATTTTCATGACAGGCGAGAGTGCTGCTATTCTAAATTTCCATTGTTATAGAGATAAAGTTAATGTTTTCGAGTGCTTGTAGGGGAATGGCATCTAAAGTGGTTACGCATCCATTTTTTTGATATCCAGAGTCAAGGATGGAGTTTTTTAGACACTCATCCGATAGAGCACAACAATTAAAGGCGGACGATCCCAACTCCGATTTTCTTATGGCATTGGAGGACAAGTGCCAACTGATCTATGGAGGGAAATGGAAGGATCGCATGGATTATATACTTGTAAAAAACCTAAAGGAAATTTGAAGGAAGATGATCTGGTGGACTTGCTGTGAGCAATCTGAAACATGTGAGCTCACAGGTATCATCTTCCACGTGTCGTTCAGGTACTTTGTCTGGAGTTTTGGTTAATTAATGGAGATATTGATGTGTATGATTTTTGTAATACAAAGTATTAAGCAGGTATTGCTTGATGCCTTTTAGTAGAAACTGTTCAAGCCCATTCTAATTGGTTTCCAAAAGTATTTTGTGGATAAATTTCTTGCTATTTTGATGGAAACATATTTGGTGACTAAGCATTACTGCTCACACGATGAACCCTTTTGTGAGTTATTTTGGAAGGGATGCCTCTTCACCCTCCCAACTTTGGAACATGGATCGTGTTTAGTTAATATGACGTGTAAGTGCAACTGGATATCCTCTTTTCTGCATCTTGAACAATGATAGCGGTTTCCTTCACAATTGGCGGTGCTTCTTCCATAGCGTTCCCGGCTGCTTCCCAATTGTATCTTGAACAAGCGCCAACTGGAGATGCTTCTTCCATAGCCTTCCAATACTAAGACATTTCACTTATGTACCTTTGCAAATTTTTTAGCAATGTTTTATGTGCCAACGGAAACAACAGACAGCAAATTCACTATGATAGTAACAACCACAGGAAATGGAAATTCTACTCGACAGGATAATACCTGGATGATGACAAAATCTTTGGTCGGTTTTCTAATCCGAACTCCTTCCTAGCAATGATTCCCCTATATCCTATGGGCGATGCGGTAATTGTACACTTACATAATAAATGCGGTAAATGGTAGTTGGCGAGATACGATCTCCATCATTAGATCGATGAGAGATCTACGGATACGATTTGTCCTATACTTGTATATATTGGGGTCTCCACCCCCTCATTGTATGATCTCATTCACAAGTGAAATACAAGTTCATAGCATCTCTCTCTAAAAGATCCTTGTGAGTTGAGCGTGAGAAAATCTTCTTGGGAGAAATCTAAGGCCCGTGACACTAGGCTGTATATTATTTACTTACCTAAAGCATGGAATTCATCCATATGGCGCCCTTCTAGAATGCGACCAAAATATAAAGATGAGGAAAAAAGACTTGAAGTTGCTAATGTCATTTGGTTCAGACATTGCTAAAGGACAATTCTCATGACATGCAAGAGTGCTGCTATTCTAAATTTCCATTGTTATAGAGATAAAGTTAATGTTTTCGAGTGCTTGTAGGGGAACGTCATCTAAAGTGGTTATGCATCCATTTTTTTGGTGTCCAGAGTCAAGGATTGAGTTTTTTAGACACTTGTCCGATAGAGCACAACAGTTAAAGGCGAACGATCCAACTTCGATTTTCTTACGGCATTAGAGGACAAGCACCAACTAATATGTGGAGGGAAATGGAAGGATCGCGTGGATTATATACTTATAAAAAAAACCTAAGGGGGAATTTGAAGGAGGACGGTTTGGTGGACTTGCTGCGAGCAATCTGAAACATGTGGGCTCACAGGTATCAACTTCCACGTAACATTCAAGTACTTTGTTTGGAATTTTGGTGTTTAATGGAGATATTAACGTGTATGATTTTTATAATACAAAGTATTAAACTGGTATTGCTTGATGCCTTTTGGCGGAAACTATTCAAGCCAATTCCAATGGGTTTCCAAAAGTATTTTGTGAATAAATTTCATACCCTCCTGATGGAAACATATTTGGTAGCTAAGCATTACTGCTCACACGATGAACCCTTGAGTTATTTTGAAAAGGATGCATCTTCACCCTCCTAGCTTTGGAACATGGATCGTGTTCAATTAGTGTGATGTACAAGTGTAATTGGGTAGCCTCTTTTCTGCATCTTGAACAATGACAATGGTTTCCTTCACAACTTGAGGTGCTTCTTCCGTAGCCTTCCCGCCAACTGGAGGTGCTTCACTAAATTCTTACAACCTTTGCCAATTGGATGTGCTTCTTCCATAGCCTTCCCATACCCAGTTGGCGCTTGCTCAAGATACAGTTGGGAAGCAGCCGAAAAGGCTATGAAAGAAGCACCTCCAATTGTGAAGGAAACTGCTATCATTCAAGATGCAGAAAAAAGGGTACCTAGTTATACTTGCATGTCACACTAACTGACATGATCCATGTTCTTGGGAGGGTGAAGAGGCATCCATTTCAAAATAACCTATAAAGGATTCATCGTGTGAGCAGTAATGCTTAGCCACCAAATATGTTTCCATTAGGAGAGCAAGAAATTTATTTGCAAAATACTTCTGGAAACCCATTGGAATGGGCTTGAACAATTTCTACCAAAAGGCATGAAGCAATACCAGTTTAATACTTTGTATTACAAAAATCATAAACGTCAATATCTCCATTAAACACCAAAATTCCAAACAAAGTACTTGAACGTCACGTGAAAGCTGATACCTATGAGCCCACGTGTTTCGGATTGCTTGCCACAAGTCCACCAAACTGTCTTCCTTCAAATTCCCCCTAGGTTTTTTACAAGTATATAATCCATGTGATCCTTCCATTTCTCTCCACGGATCAGTTGGCGCTTGTCCTCCAATGCCGTAAGAAAATTGGAGTTGGGATCGTTTGCCTTTAACTGTTGTGCTCTATCGAACAAGTGTCTAAAAAACTCCATCCTTGACTCTGGACACCAAAAAAATGGATGCATAACCACTTTAGATGCCGTTCCCCTACAAGCACTTGAAAACATTAACTTCATCTCTATAACAATGGAAATTTAGAATAGTAGCACTCTCGCCTATCATGAGAATTGTCCTTTAGCAATGTGTGAACCAAATGATAACCTTCACAATTTGACATTAGCGACTTCAGGTCTTTTTTCCTCATCTTTATATTTTGTTGTGTTCTAGAAGGTCACCATATGGATGAGTTCCACGCTTTAGGCAAGTAAAAAGTATAGCCTAGTGTCACGGGCCGATCGATCTAGCGTACCCTAACCTGTGCGGTTCTCATGCTCAACTCACAAGGATCTTTTAGAGAAATAAGCTCTAAACTTGTATTTCACTTGTGAATGAGATCATACAATGAAGGGGATGAGAACCCTAAATATACAAGTACAGGACAAACCGTATCCGTAGATTTCTCATCGATCTAATGGTAGAGATCGTATCTCCCCAACTGCCATCTACACGCATTTATTACCTAAATATACAATTACCGCATCACCCATAGGATATAAGGGAATCATTTCTAGGAAGGAGTTTGGATTAGAAAACCAACCAAAGCTTCCGTCATCATCCAGGTATTATCCTATCGAGTAGAATTTGTCTTTCTTGTGGTTGTTTCTATCGTAGTGAATTTGTTGTCTGCTGTTTCCGTTGGCACATAAAACATTACTGAAAAATTTGCAAATGTACAAAAGTGAAATGTCTTGGTACCCTCTTTGCTAACAATGCTCAATCTCTTACAACATTTGCTTTACTAAATTCTTTTTGTAAAAACAATTCCATTGAAACTTCACATTTTCTTGAACACAATGTCCTATGTGAGTCTTGAAAGCATCATTTGAAGGAACCATTTGTTGAGTTGCTAAAAAACAACTTACACTATACTAAATTCTTATAAAAACATGGAAACCATAAGAAAAGATAGAACCCTAAAATTTAGATTTGCTAATTAGTAATTTAGAAATTTATTTCAATATTAAATATCAATATATTATTATAATATAATTGATCCGGTCCGGGTGGATGGATCCACCCGTGGAACCAAGAATCAAACCAATACCCATCGGTTCCCATAAATTAGAATCGGGAACCGTATCGGTTCCCTCAAGAACCATCGGTTCTGGGCAATCCGGGCAAGTCTTGGTTCTTTTGCACACCCCTATCTAGTACTAAGACATTTCACTTATGTACATTTGCAAATTTTTCAACGGTGTTTTATGTGCCAACGAAAACAGCAGACAACAATTTCACTACGACAATAACAACCACGGGAAAGACAAATTCTACTCGACAGGATAATACATGGATGAAGACGGAAGCTTTGGTCGGTTTTCTAATCCGAACTCCTTCCTAGCAATGATTCCTATATATCATGTGGGCGATGCGGTGATTGTACACTTATGTAATAAATGCGGATAGATTGAACATTTATTCAAGATCTTATGATGATTTCACAAATGTAAAGAACAGTGAAATCTAGACCCACCACACCTAGAGAGAAAGAGAGAGATATGAGAAATAATGAGTATAGCCCGGGAGTTGGATTTGAGGCAATAATAAGAAAAATACCTCGGCAATGAGACTACATTTCACATCATATAAGTTCGTATTCACAGCTGAATGTTTCTAGTTGCATTTCCAACCACCTCAAACCTGCTAGCATCTAGCTCTATCATTTCACCTGCTCTGAGAAAAACTTGGTCTTCCCAGTCTGTCAAGATACACCGTAGGTAAGGACTTAAGAGAAGAAAAATTTCAAACTCAGAAACCAATAATCAAGTTGGATACAAAAAGAACTTCCACAAGATATATGGACTTTAAGCAAGAATTGATGGTTAAAGTAACATGTCTTTGATACCAAGAATCTTTCAAATGAATTTACTCATAGTTTCCCATAATTACAAAACAAGAGCTTAACCAATTTGGGAAAGCCCTTACCTATTGTTTTAAATTTTAATAACTAAACTTGAGAACGGTCACAAATGTAGAGGATTAAAAAATAGGGATAAAAAGAATCTAGCATTTGGTACATTGATCAACCTGTTTCAATTAAACTAAGCATATGAGAAAGTGAGTGGGGGAGGTCAAGCAAAGAGTTCCATGGTTTGGACATCTTAATTTGAAGGGTCAAGGTCACGCTAAAGTCACTCCCAAAGGTAAGCCAAGAAATAAACTGCTAATTCATATAGCAGATGGTTCATATGTCACCTCACCGAATAACTAAGCATCTCAATCGATGAATAAGAGAGTAAAAGGCCACCACGGGTCAATCATATTATTATCTCAACAACTAGCCGTGACAAGTCTGTAACAGTATCCAAAATAAAAGAGCAAACAAAACTAGCCAACATCGGATCATATGACAATGCCAAAAGTAATGAAGTAGGATAAGAAAGGGAACGTCCAATTACCCGGTAACCTTTCAATCCCTTCTTATGAAGAATCATTTGACAGCAACTTTATCATCGGAGCTGAAGGACGACATAACCACACGATGGCTAGTTATAAATGTTTTGACAGGCAATAGTTACTTAATAAAGATCTCCAACTTCAACGGATTTCTGAATGCATTTATGTAATTATACATCGATTTGGTACTTACTTCACTTCTAAAAGTTCTGGAGATAGAACACTGAAGCAGCGATAAAGAAAAGTCATAAAAGGTACGCCTGGTAGGTTATCCCGCACTGCTTATCCTAAATGCCTCACAGACGCCCTATCACGGATCGACAATATTACTGGCATTACCGAAAATAAAAGTCCAGACAGGACATTCAAAGTGAAGTTCAAGTAATGCATCGTATGCCATTTCACGAATGTACACATGTCAACTCATTCCCCAACCTAAACCTTTAAAGTCGTTCGATCTTCAGATTAAAGAGTTACTCATCCTACGCCTATGGGTGTCGCATAAATCTATTCACAGAATTCAAAACAACAGAATTAAATCACTACTATTATAATGATAAAGTTAAAGAAAAAAGAAAAACTTGGAGAAGTGGCGATATAGGAAATGCAGCTCAGAGAAATCAATCGGCCTTTACATGACTACTAATTCTCAAGAACTTTTACTAAATTTTGGAATGAAGTCTCATGAATCAAATGACATCAACCTTCTCAAATCTGCCAATCAATCCAACAATATGGTTTCAATTGCTAGTTTTAAGCTGCGGAGGAACTGATTCCCACAACAAAGAACGCTAGAGCTACCATTCAATCTCACACACGAGAAGCATAAAGATGTCGGCACGACCTTCATTTTTGTCACAACACATCGAAAGAAACACATTCACAGGAGCTAATTCAAGATTTCGCTATAATGGACTAGAAAATAAGTTAAAGCATAATTATCATTTGCGGAACCAAAAAAAAAAAAAGGAGTCCTAAAATATAAAACTGTCAAAACGGCGCTTTGCAGAAGCTACAAAATTTGTCAAGTGGAGTTACTGGACCAGAGCTACATGTTGGAGCAATGAGCCCCGTTCGTTTTAAAATCCAAAGAAGAAAGGAATTGGACTACAGGTACAGCTTTTTTCTTACCCATGTTTACACCCAACAGAATCCTTTTACTTTTCTGGTTCAATTATCAGCTCAGAGTAATCGTCAAAGGGACACGTGCATTTTCTTGTTTAATTGTAAAGGTAATTATATCGTTTCGCCCCACGCCACATAAAAATTACAGAGAAGAAGCGTTCCTGCTGAAATATAATTATCCCAAAAACTCAAAATCTGCAATCTCATTATCTCCATTTTTTTTTTAATGAAAACGTCTTCATTTTCGAGAAAGAAATTTCCATTTGTACGCAACAAATCCTTCTTTTTTTATCAATTTTTTTTTTTTTTTGCCAAAACATCATAACAATTCAAAGACTGAAGTCCATCTGTCAAATATATGGAGCAGTCATATATGGTGCAATATTTAAGCTCAATAATGGTCCCAACTTGAAACACTAGAATTAAGTTTCCGCATGAGCTTTGCTGATTCAAAGATATCCAAGTTTTCAGGAAAAATATTAAGGGCAGATAATGATTGCTAAATTTCAAAATAAAGTATAACAATCTCATAAAATTGAAGAAGAAGAGTTATTTAATCAACTAATATGGAATTGTCATGCATGATTCAATATTAAACCTTGACATCTATGAGCGAAGCTTGTGGTCACTAGCTGTGGGTATGTGTCACGGGCCGATCGATTGGAATCGTGACCGTATGGCGACTCAGGCTCTTTTGGACTGACTTGGATCGTCAAGGCGCCTAAACCAAGCCTTGCTCGATCAATCGCACACTCGCTCGCTTTACCGGATCGAGAGAAAGTTTCTAGAAAGATAAGTTTTGGAAAGAAATGAGTCTTTGTATTACTGAAATGTTTGGATGGATACAAATGAAGGAGAGGGCACCCATTTTTATACTTGAGGCCCTCTGATTACATCCATTGATCGGCTTTTCATCCAACGAATGAGATCGCATTACCAAACCTACCAACTACCGACACTTATGACAGGAGAATTCTAGAATTAGGCTCAATTACTCTATCGCCCGCCCTTGGAAAATTCTGGAAGAAGTCTTGTGGAGAATCCTAGCAATCGCAAGAGGTCCTCTACTCGTACGCCCCTTTAGCTCCAGAAATCTCTTGGTCATGACATATGCATGTAACATCAAAACTATACGTGGATCTTAGTGAATTTCTAGTATGGTGTCCATCATCAACACAAGTTAAAAAAAAAAAATTGCATGCCAACACCTTGAAGCGGGATCCAATGGAAGAAAAGTTAGAAGATTTGGACGATTCTTCTAAAAGTGGGGAAAAAACCAGCCACAAATGGGCATTCTGAGGCACTCAGCGATGCCTGATGGTCAGCCACCACATAATCTTATTTTGTCCAGAAATAGATCGGCATGGTAGGTAACCTTTTAAAACCACAACGATTACAAATTAATAAATTAAACTACACCTTCGTCTAACAACTCTAATATGATATAAGGTTTCGTCGGACCACCACCAACTAAACTTTTAAAACAATTTGTTGATACCTAATTCAAATTTAGCTTTTTGAAATAAAAGATAATCTTTGATTATAGAGGGAAATTTTGAAAAAAAATTGAATTAAAAAATTCAATAGTATGTGATTTTGGAGCCACTTTTTTGTTGAGAAGTTGAGTGAATATGTACAATTATATCGGAAAATCTTCACCTGCAAAAACAAAGTCAGTCTTTCCTCTATAAATAAAAGATGCAAAGCTTCGGTTTTGGGGTTTTTTTTTTTTTTTTTCTTCATCGAAAAAGGAGAAAAGTCAAAGAGACGAAAACAGATAAAAATGGGTTTCGGTTCTTGAAGAAAAAAGAAGAAAAGTCAAACGAAAAAGTGTGCAGAAAGAGAGCAGAGTGAAAGCGACGGGTGAGAGAGACTTGAGGAGAGAGAAAGTAAAAAAAAAAAAGGGTCACTGTGCTTGACTCCATTGCTGCTCATTGTGCCTCCCGTTGCCGAAACCCACCGCGACTTCGCCTTGCTGTTTCGCCGTTTCGCCACGACGCCATTGCCCCGTCGCCGTCCGCGTCAGGTCGCCTGCCACCGCCGCGACCCGTCTGCTGTGCCACAGCGACCCCCCTCCGCCAGCCACCGCCGCTCACCGTGCTCGACTCCAGACGCCGCTCTTGCCGCGACCCGACGCCGAAGCAGCACCGACCTGCATCTGCTCCCCTTCGCCTGCGACCCGTGACCCACAGAAGCCCGTGCCGCGACCTGATTCCCCTGCTTGCCGGACCGCATCGCCGATCCGCCTCTGCCGCGCCTCCACGAGCACCTGCGCGCCTGCCGATCCGCCTCTGCAGCGTCTCCACGAGCCACCACCGCGCGCCTCTAGCCCTCTGACGCCGCAACAGCCGCGGGTTTCCCCTGTTGCGCTTCCACCCTCCGATCGGTCGCACCAGCCTCGCCGGAAGCCCGACGCCGCCTCTCCCGGCCCGCCTCCGCACAGCTCTCTGCTCCGCACCTCTGCTCGAGCCCGAACCAGTCACTGATTTTTTTTTCCATGCAGCTCCGAATTGCCGGACCTCGCCGGAGCTCCGCACCTCCACAATCTCCGATCGACGGTGACGCCACCGTTACAGCCGCCGCCCCTCACTGGAGCCGGTGACCAGCCACACGAGCACAAGCCGTGCTTGGGAAGAAAAAATGAAGAAAGGAAAAAATAAAAATAAAAAAATCAAGAAAAATGAAGAAAAGGAAATTAGGTAGTTTTAAAATTTTTTTTTGTACTATTTGCTTTATTTTGTTATTTTTTTAAAGTTTAGTTATTTAAATTGGAACCTCATGAATCTTGTAGGCATTATCGAAGGGTTTTGTCCAAAAATATCGTAATTATTAATTTGATGTCATTATCCAAGATCATTTTTTTAATTATATTGATTTTTGGGCATTTTTATATTATTTTAGTTATTAAATCATTATAATTATTAATTTGATTCGTGAGACTTCGAATCAAGTTTTTAATTATTTTGAACATTTTTATGTTCGGATTAGAGTAATCGTTAATTTAGCATGTGAGACAATATGTTATTTTTTTGATTATTTTAATTTTTTATTTGTTGAATATCTTGATTGTGTAGATGTAAGGTTTATTTGATAATTTCTTTTTTTGGAAAAAACATTAAAAAATATATAAATCAAAACATTGCATTAGAGCATGTAGGTTTATTTAATTAGAATTTGTTTATTAGTAAAATTATATCATATTTAGAACTTAGGTACGTAGGTCCATACACATTTCATATTTAAGGCAACGCAATTTGATTTTTAAGATTCATTTAATAAAACCAAAACTATAAAAGGAACTAAAAAATGTTATTTAGGTTATATATTTTTTTTTTCATAACTTGCGCACCGCATGTTGCGCTTTAGTTAGTGGGTCATAGGTTAATATTTTAATATTCTCATCGTGTAGTTTTTTTTAATAAAAAAGCCAAAGATTAGTATTGCATCATTATGTTGTTTTTTTAAGTCATGTTAAAAAGAAGAAAACATAAAGGTCATTTACTTAGTTAGTTAATAGGTTAGTTGATGATTAATCCCATTTTATGTCATCATTGTTTAGTGTAGGTTGCATATATGTATTAAAAAAATTATAAAAAAATCATAAAAAGAACATGTATATAAAATTGTCATGTCATCCATCCCATATCATGTAGCACATGCATATTTAGGATTATATAAATTAGATTGCACACATATTGTAATGATTTAAATTATGTCACATGAATTGCATCTCATAAAACCTATGCATATTAAATTTAGATTAAGATTGCATATAATTAACATTTTTTTAAAAAGAAAAAGAAAAATTAGGTGTCATGTTATTTAAAAATCATGTTTAGGGCACGCATTTTGATTAGCATTTTTGTAAGTTTTTCTTTAGAGAATGGACCTTAATCAAGTTATAGTTTATAATTTCTTACAATTTATCACTTCAATTGATTGAATGTTATTTCATTGATTGTGCACCCGCATGACCACCATTTGCATGTTAGTAGCTTAGGTTAAAATTAATCAAGACTGCCTATAAAATATTTTTCAAATTAAAATGACAAAATACCAAAAGTGCGTTAGATTTTTCTAGCGTAACCATGTCCCCGGATTTATTAAATCTCTTATTCGCAAAAGTAAAGTATTCTTCCATACTTTACTTAGGTTTCTAACCAACTCTAATTGGTTAGTGACGGCTTCAAATTGAGTAGAATTACATGTTTAAATGAGTTAATTTCTTAGTATCAAGTCGCGATTGGTAGGACTTAGGAGGGTCCATGCCAAGTCTTCGGACTTAGTAATTCAATAGTCTTATTTGAGTAATTCACCTCCCGAAAGGTCTCGACACAATTGACAATTGTTTTCACCAAAATCTAACATAGTATCAAAGTGAGAGGTCCTGAGGTCAATTCTTTCAGACCCCATTTGCTTCTCCAATTAAATTTTCCCATTTAGTTTTAGGAAAACAGACCAAATTAAGCGTGACAGGAATTGTTGACTATTCTAAGCCATCAACTCTAGAATTTGTTTTTAGAATTTCATCTAGGCTTGGCTTAAGTAGCCTCAACGAAAGCTAATTGATCTTAACTTTATGAACCAAAGGTAATTTTGGGTGTCAACAAACTTAATTATGATAATTTCACTACATTCGCAAAACTTTCACTCTGAAATCAATTGAGTTGATTAAGTTGCTCGCAAGTTAGATAGCATTTCTCATATAAAAGGCTTATTACCCATTCTGTATGCATGTTTTGATATAAATAACATGAATTAGCACATGATCGGAGAAACGAGTTTATTGTTTAGTTTGCATAAACAACATCTTCTTATCCTTTTTGTGCTTATGATTTAGCTTCAAAATCTCAAACTAAAATTTTTTTGAAAGAAATTATATATGATTCTACAGTTCATTATTTAAATACTTTTTATGTCACAAGTGCTTCGTATTAAATGAAAAGATATCCTATTTTGACTCCATTGGCTCTTCCGTATTTTTGAGTTAAGGATAGTGTGAACCCCTCAACATGTAATTTGCAAAATAGAATAGCAAGTGAATAATAATATCATGAAAATAAACTAAATTCAAAAGAAATATAGAAAATATTATTTTTATTCGATACACTCGACAATCTAAGAATAACATCTGCAAGCTTGAAAATCTTTTTAATTGATTTTAGTTATATGATGATTAAATCATAATATCATAATATTCAAAACTATATTATAATTTCTGGTTATTATAAGTTGGTCGAGAATTATTACAACCAATCATACAAATTATGAATTATTAACAGTTTTTGCAATAAATTATTATTGATCAAGTATAATAAAAACCATATTAATTAGTTATGATAATTAACATCTTGATTATTTAAGTTTAATAATTGAGTTAAATTTTAGTATAAATTTCATTTAATTGAGTAATTTAATATTTGATGACTTAAGTCTAGTATGCACCTCATTAAATAATGGAAAAACTAATAATAATATTGAAATAAAATTGACTTAAATGATTCAAGGGTTATAAGGTTCTTATCCCTTTGGAATCATGCATCCTCGCTTCTACGCATTAAGCTCAATAATAATAGGGTTGAAAAAGAATTAGGAAAACTCAAAATCCGTGACACATTATTGGAGCAAGCAACCCTCGGCTTGTATCCCGAGTCCTAGGGTTTACTCGAGTTTTCTAGAATACTCTTCGAAAGAATAATGCGGTCATTATACACTTATGTAATAAATGCGAATAGATGGTAGTTTGGGGAAACGATCTCCATCATTAGATCAAGGAGAGATCTACGGATACGGTTTGTCCTGTATTTGTATATATAGGGTCTCCTCCCCCTCATTGTATGATCTCAATACAAGTTTAGAGCTTCTCTCTCTAAAAGATCCTTGTGAGTTGAGTGCGAGAAAATGCTAGGGAACGCTAGATCAATCTTAGAGAAATCCTATGCTAGGGAACACTAGATCGATCTCTCAATAGAAATCCTAAGACCGCACGGGTTAGAGAACTCTAGATCGATCGGCCCATGACACTAGAATGTGTATTCTTTACTTGCCTAAAGCGTGGAACTCGTATGTATATTCTTTACGATCGGCCCGTGACACTAGAATGTGTATTCTTTACTTGCCTAAAGCATGGAACTCGTATGTATATTCTTTACTTGCCTAAAGCAGGAGAAATCCTAAGGCTACACGGGTTAGGGAACTCTAGATCGATCAGCCCGTCACACTAGAATGTGTATTCTTTACTTGCCTAAAGCGTGGAACTCGTATGTATATTCTTTACTTGCCCGTGGAACTTATCCATATGGCCCCCTTCTAGAACACGACCAAAATATAAAGATGAGGAAAAAAGACTTGAAGTCGCTAATGTCAAACCATGAAAGTTATCATTTGATTTAGACATTGCTAAAAGACAATTCTCATGATAGGTGAGAGTGCAAGTTATAGATATGAAGTGCTAGAAAATAATTTCTTTAAGGACATTCATGTCTCTGAAAAATCTCCACTGACAAAATTATAGATAATCTCCATATGAGCTGCTGATACTCCATGTTCAATGTCGTTTTTATGTCCTCAATGTCCATCGGTTCGTTCATTCAAACAAGCAGTGAAACAACGCTTGATTCACCAAATTGAAGGATGTTGAAAAAAAAAATGCATTTTCAGCTCAATTAAAGTTTGGAGCAAATCAACAAAAAAAAAAAGATGATGCTACCTTTTTATCCATATTGCTCTAGTTCCATGTAAGTATATTTCACTCTATGTTTTCTACACCAGGAGAAATGGAGATCATGAGCTAAATTTCGGACGATAATACCAACATATTGGACTTTGTTACTAAAATTTGAGAGCTTAGAAATTAGATTGCACATTTCACAGTAGCTCGAAAACTTGCGGTGACATTTTCATTGGTTTGATCAATAAAAATGACTACAATAAACATCAAGAAATAATTCACCAACCACATTAAACGAATTAAACTTTCAAATATGAAATTGCACTCAAGACTAAAGCCCCCTTTGGTTGGGCTTTCCCAAGGAGCTTAGGGTCTCCGAAAGCCCATTGGGAAAAAAAATTTCTGTTTGGCAAACTTTTGAATGCTATTTTGCAAAACGTGGGCATTCAAATGCTCAAAGCTCAATCTTGGGGAAAAGCCGTTTGGTTGGGAAAGCCCAACCAAACGGGGGCTTTATTCCCCGTTCACGTATTTGAAAATTTAATTCGTTTAATGTGGTCGATGAATTATTTCTTGATGTTTAGTGTAGTCATTTTTATTGATCAAACCAATGAAAATGTCACTGCAAGTTTTCGAGTCAATGCGGTGCTGCTCGTGCTCCGAAGGGGATGGATCTATCGCCGAAGAGGAAGGCGTCAACGCGGAGGCGGAGGTGGCATCGATGACGACACGCGGGCGGGGCGCGGAGAACTCGAAGAAGTCATGGGGAAGAAGATGAACGACCCGTGAGATGTAGAGCTTGCATTGGGAGAATGCCGATTCCTTCGTTCTCCGCGCCGCCTCCGTCATCGACGCCACCTCCGCCTCCGTCAACTCCCTTCTTCGCGATAGATCCATCCCCTTCGACGAGCATGAGCCTTAGGCCGCATTGACTCCTTCGGCTCGCGCGCGTCCGGGCCTCGGGTCGCTGATCGTCCATCGGACGGCAAGATCTAGCCTTCACCCCCTCCACCAACCCGACGGCCCCTCCCACCCGCCGTTCGGGACGCCCCGACTTCAAGTTCTCCACCAACCCCGCGCTTGCCTCCGCCTCCACCGTTGACACCTTCCTCTTCTCGCGAGATCCATCCCCTTCGATAAGCGCAAGCAAAGACCGCGTCAACTCCTACTTCTACACTCCGACTCCTTCAGCTCGCACGAATCAGGCCTCAAGCTGCCAGATCTGGCCGTCTGGAGGCCAAATCTAGCCGTCTGGTGGCCAAATCTCGCCTCTGCGACCGTAGACGACAGCGTCCGTCACCTAAGGTTGCTGCCGGGCTGTCCAGCAGTTGGTTGGTGTTTAGCTGGCCACCGAATTTAACTTTCAAATTATAAAAAAAAAAAAAAAAAAAAAAAAAAAAAAAAGTAAAATGCCCCTTACAAATGTGATTTTTGCCAAACGTATTTATGCTAAGTAACATTTCAATGTTATAATTTACCAAACGATATAACATTTCGAGAAACCCCTTCACCTCAAAGGTATTTACATTCTCCCAATAGCATTCCTCTAGAACCGAACCAAACGGGCCCTAAATTTAGGGACTATTAGTACCATTCCCCTATATAAATTGCATTTTTCGACTTCATTCTAGAGTAATCGTAATAAGATTCTTTTTTTTCCCTGAAAATAAAAATTTGATCTTATATATATGTATAATGAGAACCGAATTCCAAAAAGTGCAAACATAAGTGCATTTACAAGGGGCGTGACAAACCGTCAGTCTCATCCCCCACACTTCCAACAACCTTATCGCCCTGCATCATCGAAACAGGATAAACCAATAAGGAAGTCGGACTTGTCCGGCCACCTGAGCCTCTGGCTCGCCACGTCGTACACGTCAAATTTTGAGTACTGATTCTCCGCGTGGTAGATGCAATTCGCGCCGCGCCCGTCGAGCTCGCCCGCCGAGACCACGAACGAGTCCCGGTTGCAGATAAAGAAAGCCGAATTCCCCAAGCTCCTCACCTCCTCCCATCTCCCCCGTCGTCGATCCAATCTATAGACTATGAAAAAAGCCGTCTGAAAACCATCCCCGTAGCCGCCGAAGAATCTGTCCGCCAAGTAAAGATCACCACCCAACACCGCCAGATGCTTCAAAGAGCCGTGGCACTTGCGGCGGCGACCGTCGGTTTGGTAGAATGGCAGTGAGAAACTTCGATGCTCGAGAGATGTATGCATCTGCGACAACTTCCCGGCGTGATCCACGACCCAGACTTTGCCTTCGTACACTACGATGTCGCTATAACTATAACCACCATCATCCAGGCTCCAATTGTCATCCCCGTAATTCCAACAACCTAATCGCCCGAATTCATCGAGGGAATAAACCGAACGCTGAGCTAAATCGGAACCTACGCTGTCCGGATGCATCACTGCTTTCACAAAAGGTGGAAGGAGGTCGGCGGCTGAACCGCGAGCATCAAGCGTGTATTGCCTACAGATTTCGACCATTCGGAATCGGCGAGAATCGAGTACCTTCGGGAAGGTGTGGGGGAGCAAGTGGGCGATCCTCCGGCGCGAGAAGAGGCTGAGGATCCGCATCCGCGCCCGCGCCCCGACTCCTCGAGCTTCAGCAGCCACCGCGCACGACCGGAGCCGGCGGCCCCGTCCGGCGTCCCGAGGGCGTAGATCGTGCTCGCGCGGAGGAAGAGTTCGGGCTGGATTCGGAGAGGGAATCGCCAGGCCTCGCGACGAGGCGCGGGGATCGAGGAGCGGAACGAAGAGCAGACGCTGCGGAATCGGAGGACGTCGATGCAGGTGTCGAGCCGATCGCCGATCATGGAGAGAATGTCCAATGGAAGGCTGGACCATGGGCGCCATTCGATTGGATCCATGGGGAGCTCTCCTGCGTTTTCTGCACAAGCGATTGCAGATGTTGCCGGGAGAAAAAGAAGAAGAAGAAGAAGAAGAAATCGTCGCGCGGAACGAAGAGCTCTCCGCTGTGGAATTGGGAATTCTAGGGATTCTGCGACTCCGGAGATTTTACTTTTTCCCTTTCCTTTTTTTTTTTTTTTTTGAACTAATTTTCCTTTCCTTTTTGAGACAGTGACTGGACCGAGCAATTTTTACCTTCTAACTGGTCTAGTTTTTTTTTTTTTTTTCCTCTCTTTTTTTGGGTCCTTTTTTCTTACTTATTTTTCAATTTTTCATCACAATTTCCTTTCGTGAGCATTGCAAGCAACGGCCAATTGATTTTTTTTTTACTGTGCAATCAAGTCATTTCGCCATCATCTGACCATCTATTAGAGTAATTGGATCCAAAGTGTATAGGTTCTAGACATGAACCTTGTACCCTGTCCCATCATGATCAATCCTCCTTTTTGGATTACGTACCTAATCTTATTTGCATTAAACCCTATCTTGGAACGATATTATAATCTATTTTGCAACCATCTAATGTCTTATATGGCCTTGAATTTTACATTAATATGTGAGAAAATAACGTCCTAATTTGTATTGAAAATTTAAGCACCTATTATCAATAAGTACATGAATTTTTTGACTAAATGAAATTAAAGATTCACTAGGCTAATTATCATAAAAAAACATCATAAGGCAAAGCAAAAATCCTATACGATGGACAATGCAACCGTGAGCCAACAATGGATGGTTTGATCATGAGTTGGCAAGGGAGGGAAGTGAGTGAGGAAGAGAAACAATGAAGGAAGAGTGCTATGCGAGAGGAAAAATGTAGTTCTAAGATTAAAAATCAAGGGAAAAAAGATAAGATTTTGGACTTTTGGGTTTACAAAATTGGTTCCCAAACCGACCAATTCGGTTGATCTGGTTCTCGAGTGAGTATTCACTCAAAATCGAGAACTGAACTAGTTCAAATCAATTTTGAATTTTGGAAACTAGTTCTCGGACCTATTTCAATGAGAACCGATTCTCGACCTTAGTTTTCAAATGGATGGTCCTGTTCTTGAGTTTACCTTATCCGATTGCACACCTCTATTGTCTATATATCAAAAGAAAAATCACTAATAGTATCATACGAATATGGGAAGCAAAATTAATTCTATCACGCCGATGAGGCATTCAATTGAAAAGAAGAAAGGACTTAGTGAAGAATTTTAAAGTGATCTAAATTGTTCCGACAAAATAGAATGTCACACAACTATTGTCTCAACCATTGATTAATTAGTATATTTTTATTAATGGAATGGCTATATTAAATACTTTCATATAATTTAGAGACTAAACTAAATATATAATAAAATTTAGAAATCATAATGCATATTAAAATAATGATTTGGAACCACATTATATAATGGGTCAAAATTCAATGAGCATTTATATTATTATCTCAGATTGCATACAGTCAATTCTCCTTCAAGGAAAAGAAGAGAAAATGACGAATGTTTTGGTCAACTAGTCTCCCATCTTTATGTAAAAGTCCAAAATTGCTGCCGAGTCAAAAAGAAGGAAAAAAAAAGGGGTCAAGAGTCATGACCACGCCTTCCTTGTGTCATTGAAATTGAAAAAAAAAAATCTCCATCGAGGAAAAAAACAAAGGCAAATGTCAATTCCTAAGATAGGGAATTAGGGAAATATTCGGCGGCGGTGATTTGTTTGAAAATTTTCACCTATGTCATGCATTCCTTATGTAGAAATCGGTTTCACAGGTATGATTTTGAGAACCATCACTTCACATGTCGTTTTAAGTTTCAATGATGTATTGATATCCTTTAAATTTAGATGAAGCTATAGCTAAAATCAAGATCTTCTAGCGTCGTAAGCTGCAACTTTGTCATGTGTCGATGACCGGGGGACGAAATTTAAGCTTTACTGCGCCATATGATCTAAGGTAACACCGAGGGACATCAGGCCGAACTACGATGATGACAGGAGGCATGGGCGGTAATGAGGTTGGCCGGCATGGGGCACGGCAGGGCATGGCGGGTCTACTGGTGCGGGTGTGTATTTAGTACCGGGCATGTGGAGGACGTGGAGAGAGGAAGAGTGAAGAAATGAATGCGCTTTGGCATTTGGTGTAATTTATCTAGATATACAAGGATTTTTTGGCAGGATAGGTAATTCTACATAAGTATAGGGAATCTTAAATTTAAAGAATCCCAATCCCTTAAAACTACGATTGATCGTCTGGATTTCTAATCATAATAGGGCTAAATAAGATAGGATATGAAATCTAGAGGTTTTTCTGTATCATATCCACTATTTGGTGATTCCGATAATAAAGTCGGATATACTCACATCATATCATGTATGTTATTTGGTATAAATGGCATATTAATATAAATGAGTCAAAGATTTTATAAATGAAGAGAGTAAACATTTCTCATGACACTCTTGTCTACTTTATTTTTATTTTCTTTTTTAATTTATTTTCCTCTCTTTTTTAAAGTAATTTATTTCTTCCCCTTTAGCATTCTCTAATAAAATTTTATTAAAAGTAAACTTTACTAATATAACTAAAATACCCTTACCAAAAAAAATATAACTAAAATACAAAACACCTAAAATATATAATAAATATATATTTATATATTGAATTTATATTCTAAGATAAATTCAAGTATATAAATAAAAATAAGACTAAGTTAAAAATGCTAAATTATTATTTTTTGTTATTTTGAATTTATTATATTATAATGCAAATATTATAAATATTGAAATATGATTTTAAATTTGTTAATTTAAGAAGTTTGTTATCCGAGAAAAATAACTTTCTTATTATAAATATTAGAAATCTTATCTACCTTTATTCAACATCAACATGAGATAATCTTATCTAGCTTATGTCCCTATTATATCTTATCTTATCATGTCTTGAGCGAGTACAAATGCAAGATAAGATAAATTTAATTATATCCTGAATTTTATCCCAATCATTAAGCACAACCTAAAAGTATAACACTAGAAAGATTGCCAAATTTGGCAAA
This sequence comes from Eucalyptus cladocalyx, assembly GCA_017140615.1. Classification (NCBI taxonomy): domain Eukaryota; kingdom Viridiplantae; phylum Streptophyta; class Magnoliopsida; order Myrtales; family Myrtaceae; genus Eucalyptus; species Eucalyptus cladocalyx. Next base: position 20,768,433 of record CM029517.1, on the reverse strand, counting down.
AGCATAGATTTTTCAAAAGCATCATAGCATAAGTAAATTTGCAATGCACATATGACATGGATTTCAATAAATAGTCAATTGCAATTATGTTAGTTCTATCTATCTACAGCTACTTCGCATGTCGGGTCCAAGTTGACATTTTGGAAATCCTTTGGACACACTTAGATATGTTTAAAGATACTGAAACAAGTTAATGTATTGCTCGTGCCAACACAGAACAAATTCATACACTTTTAAACAAGTCTTTATGTACTTAAACATATTTACAAAACTGCACTAGAAGTCATCATTTTGTAGATGGTACATCTCCTTAATAATCGTATCATGTTTAAGCTTTAAAATTCCAAATCCATACATAAACATCTCTCATTTTCGGGCTGGTTACACAAAGAAAGGGTATTTCTAACAAGTATCTCTAGGGCAATTACTAATTTAAAAAAATGGAAATAAGACTTTTCTAGACTATTTGAAAGTGAAATAAATTATACATTTTTAAACGGTCACTTTAAACAGTAAGTATAAATTTCCTAAATATATTAAGTAAGAACTGGCAAATGCCCAAATAAGTAGTACTCCTTAATATTATCCACACAAAAATGGTAATTGATAACACTCGGGGCTGGCACAGTTATTTAAGGCATTGAGAAATTTTCAATTGGGGAACCGGACGTCACGCGTTCAGATTTCTCAAAATGCGTGTAAGCCGCTGTCTGGATTTAATCAAATTTGTGAGACTTGCCGAGTATATATAATGTGCTTTGAGATAGATGGGTGCCTCTGCGGCGGCCCAATATTATATGGGAATGTGTCACGTTTGAATTTTAGATGGACAGGAACCGCCGTACAAGAAAGACCGCCGCCGAAACGACCAAACGGAAATCGACTTGGCGGAGGAATCTCTCCAATAATTCTCCTCCCCCTTCTCTCTCTTCTCTCGCAAGCCCCATGCACGCGTACCCGCCGTCTGCTTCTTCTTCTTCTTCTTCTTCTTCTCTGCCTCTCTGTCCTGATCATTCGTAGCAGCAGCACCACCCATCAAACCCTCTCCTTCCCTCCCTCTCTTTCTCTCTCTCGCTATCCCTCTCTTCTTGGCAATTGGCTTTGTTTCTTGCGTGCGCAAGAGCATTTAGCCAGAACCCGAGAAGGAGGAGGGGAGATTCGGCGATAAAATTCGGATCGCGATGTGCTTGATACACGGCGCCGGAGAAGGAGGAGGAGCAGGAGAAGGAGAGGGTATGACGGAGCCGAGCTTGGAGCCGCCGACCAATTTCGCGATGGTGGAGGAAGGCATCTACCGATCTGGCTTCCCTCGTCCTGTCAACTTCCCCTTCCTTCGATCCCTGCAGCTTCGCTCCATCGTGTAATCAGGCTTGCCTCATCCTCGTTTTGTAATCCTGCCTTTTCGTCTTACATCTTGCGTTTGGATCAATGCGTTCTTGCAAAGTGGTCTTTTTTCTCTTTTGTATATCTCCCCCACATTTGCTTAATCACGGAATGGTTGTATTTTATGTATGTATCTGCAGATACTTGTGCACCGAGCCTTATCCAGAGGAAAATCTCAGCTTCCTGCGCTTGCAAAACATTCGTCTCTTCCAATTCGGGATCGAAGGGAAAACGGTGAGCACATATGTTAATGGGAAAAATCTTTCGCATTCTCGACGTTATCCGATAGATTCTTAGCTGAAGCTCCTCCTCCTTTGCGCTTTAAGATATGAGATTTCTCGGTTTATCCGCGGTCGGTTCTGAGAGAGAATGAATCTTGGCATTTGCAGGAGCCTTTTGTACCCATTCCTCGAGAAACCATAACGGAGGCTCTAAAAGTTTTGATCGGTACGAGAACATGTGCTTCCGATCCGTCGTTCATGTTAATGTTTGATTGCGATGATTCCTTAGTCTGCGAAATGTATCGCGTCTTTTTGTATTATTCCAGAATGGGCTCACCTCAAATTCTTTTTGCTTACAGATGTGAGGAATCACCCAGTTTTGATCCACTGCAAGCGTGGAAAGGTATTGTTGAAAATCTTTGGATGCTGAAATTAGAGTTAGGGGATTATGCATCTTTAAGATAACGTTGAGATCCGCTGAACATGCCCATATTGATGGGTCAATGTTTTGCTTCGGCTGCTACCGTTGTCGGATATTCTTGGACATGCCAGCTTAATTCTCAGAATGATTCTTCTTTTCTATGCATCTGCTTCTCTTTCTGTCATCAACCAAGTTGGTTCTCCAGCTTGCTGGCCTGAATTATGATGTCTCAATCCTTCACGCGTTGATTTCCTCTCTCTCAATACTTCCTGCCTATCTTTCCTTTCATCCTGAAGGGTTCATACATTGATCATGTGGATTTCGACCTACCATGGGGCATTATCTTCAGCTAAATATGTCTTTTCTTTCCTCTTTATGCAGCACCGGACAGGTTCTTTGGTGGGTTGCCTCAGGAAATTGCAGGGCTGGTGCTTGTCCTCCGTGTTTGAGGAGTATCAGCTCTTCGCCGGTGCGAAATCCAGGGTCACGGACATGAGGTTCATCGAGACTTTCGACGTGACTCAACTGAGGCAGTGCCCGTACAGCATCATCTACCGTTACCAAGGTTATAGTTCCAACAAGAGGCGGTTGATGAATGGAGAAGAGAGTGTACAGAAGCCTCAAGTAGCTTCGAGTTAGGAGGGTCCGCATGCCTAGGCAGGACACAGGAAGGCGGATGTCTTGGTCATTACGCAGGGCGTGACAGTGCAAGTAGTTGTAAATTGAATTCGATTTACCCCTACGAAAATACTTCAGCACAGGCGCTCTTGGAGGCTTGCGGTCTTCGCTTTCTTGTTTTGGGAGAATTGATTTGTTCTTTCGTAGAATCTTAAGGGAATTCCATTCGAATAACATTGTTTTCCTAATGTCTGCTGGATGAACATGCCATGAGCTAAACTGGATGTCCCTGACTCCATCCTGCTTGGTTACTTCCTTGAAATTACTTCTTCGTTGGGTATATCAGGCCGATTACCAAGTAATAGATGATACCATTTGGCAATTTAGCATGAAAAAATGATTGGCAGGTATCCATTATAAGACTCCCAGAACAAGAACGCTAAACATCTTGTGAAACACTAGAAAAGATCATCATTGCTCGACCTCCAACTGACGACAAGGCCTCCAAAGTTGCTCGGTCATCCAAAACTGTCGAAATGAGCAACCTTGTTGTCTGGTATGCACGACAAAACTCTAGAGAGGGAGAGAGTCGGTACTACTCAAATAAATAGAATGATTACACTAAGAACAAAACTTGGACTATTGAATGCAGAGAGTTCACTATTTTTTTTGTTGTATTATGATGCTATTGATTTTTTTGGAAATACCAAATGAAAGTAACCAGAATTTGCTAGCAGAATACTCCTTTCCTGCAGAAACTGCCAAAGCGAAAAAATGAAAAAATGAATGAACTCAGGAAGGATAACTTCCCAGGATGTGATGATAGATCGATGCTGAAGATGCATTAGTAGGACCAACAACTGGAAGGCAAGGATCGTACAGATGATCATCCCTTTGCTCCTGCTTTGGAGTGAGGAATCTCATATCGTTCTGTTTTAGCTGCTGTCCTGAAAGGGCTGACTGAAGTGAACCGGCAGGCTTTCCAATATGATTATCATCGAAAAGACCGGTCACAGGAACTTTTGGGTACGGGCGAAACTTGTAAGGTAGAGAGATAGGAAGATCTGGAACTAAAGAGGCTATAGGACCAGCCTGATGCATTGCACCCTGGCTGGGATTCAGGCCAAAGGAGCCACAAGGTATGGCACTTTGCAGAGGAGGGAACTTGAACGGGAACACAGGGGAAGCGCCAAATTTCATGTCGTTGCCAAAATTGGTGAGTAAACTCGATCTCAGAAACTCATTATGTAACTCAGGCTTTCTATCAAATAGTGGAAGATCTTGAACCTGTGCCTCCGGCTTATTAGTACCAGAGTTTCTAGGTATTGCCATGTTTGCTTGAGCACCAACAGCAGCTGGAGACAAATTTCCACCACCTGGGGGTAAATTGCTATTCCTGGCTGCAGGAACTTCATGGTTGTGTTTTCCCTCATATGTCGTGATTACATATTTAAGGTTGTCAGAGGCTCTTTCCACATGCTTCCTCACGGAGCAACCAGCACTAGTGCACTTGTAGTAGCTCCTATGAGATACATGAATAAGAATATTCAGCAAATCGGAATCCAATATCAAATTTCTCAAAAACACTAAGATACTCTTTTCTAAGTCATAAAACATGAAGTTTCAGCTGGGATCTCAATTGCTCAGGTAGAATTCTGATCACACAGGACAAAAAGAGCACTAAGAGAGAAAACAAACGATGCATTATAAAAACTTGGAAAAGGAGCATTTGGTGTATAATACCTAGGGTTGGGATTTCCTTTTACCACCTTTTGACCATATTTTCTCCACCTGTAACCATCATCAAGTATGTCTATGTCGCTCTCTATCTGGATGACAACCCGCGGTTCACGGACAGCTCTGGATGCCAAATTCGATTCACTCAAAGAGTTCTCTGATTTCCTGTATCAAGTGGTTAGAAAAGTTAAAAGGCATTCCCTGTCTGCCAATTCCGAACATGGAAGGATGAAGCACTGAGAAAGAAAACAGTCACCTTCGTTTTGACTCAGGTTCCTCATCGTCAGCATCCTCTCCATGTGACATGCTTCCTTGTGTAGCCCCATCTTCATCGTCACCATCAGTGCTAGCTAATGTAGAAGAAAGTTCTGGAGTTTGTGCTGATTCAAAAGCAACTGCACATTTTCCTTGTGAGGTTGGCAGAGGACCAGAAAGCTCGGTTAAGACAGATGTTGAGGATGTTTGCTCTGGACCATCAGGTCTCCAATCCGGACCGAGCCTAACATCTTTAGACCCTAACTGATTATTTCTCCAAACTGATCCACCTTCAACTTTATTAGCAGCTCCACTGCCGTCAGCCATCTCTGACATTTCATTCAGTGAAAATGATGATCTAAGCAGTCCACATCGAATAGGCTGAGGTTTTGGATGATTATGAGTACCCTTATAGATTATTTCTGTTATTTGACCATCAAGAGAACGCTCAACCTTCTTTTTAACCTGACAATTTGGCTGGGTACACTTATAGTAGCTTCTTGGAAATTCACTACCTTTTACTTGCTTCTGTCCATACTTTCTCCAATTATATCCATCTTCTGAAGTCCTAACTGTCCCAACTGAGGGGTACATCCCTTTTTGATCTCCTTCCTCAGCATTTTCAATCCGCGTATCCTCTTCAGGAACAGATTCTTTCTCTTGGGCACCATCTGAGCTACAGATTTGCAAGCCACTGCAGTCTGCATTTGAGTTCATTTCACTCAATACTTCCGCATCAGAAGATGAATTAAAGGCGCCGTTCTTTTCAGCAGCTTCCTGATATATTTCTGTTTGGAATTCAATATCCATTTTAGGATCTTCTAGAAGGAAGCCTTGTTTAATGCCAATCCCCTGTGAATGATTGGAAGAACAAACCCAACAAAGTAAGACATCATATTATCCAGTAAAAAGGTAAGAATTCTCATAACTTGTATATCTGCCAAATCTATATGGTTATTAGGAAGCAACCAAGATAGTAGAAAGTCACATTCTATACTTGACAGGAATATTTGTGGAAGTTTTCATCTAATTGTCTCCTAGTGTCCATCACATGATTTCTCAGTAATTGCTTGGTCTCGGCTGAAAGGTAACAAGAGGAATACATGCTTCAGTCAGATGCTGTGAAAGCCTCAGTACACGTCAGAACTCATGCAGACATGCGCGCGAGCGAGAGAGAGAGAGAGAGAGACCCACAGTCTTCGAACAATTGCGCAGTTACTGGTGCAAGCAAATGTCTACACCGGAGTTGATCTATCAAACAGGTTAGTGGCATTGCTTTCACTTAAAGCAAGTATTACCTGATCTTGTAAAGCAGAAAAACCAGAGAGAGGGGAGGAACACCCAGCAGGCTTGAAGCTGAAAGTCCGGCCACTGGAGAATCCCTTATCACCATCATTGGTACTTTCTGAGTACACCATTGAACTATCAGCAGGAAAGGTAGCCAGTGAAAATGTTCCTGTGGTGGGAGATAACTGTACCCAAAACAACAAAGTGTTAAACAAAGAGTATTGAGCAAGAGCTGCCATAGAGACGTGTGAAGGCTTCCAGTAACTGTGATGACAAATTAGACAACATTCAAGAAAGACCTCCTGGTAACTTCCTTAAGTTTAGTGGATGCATATTCACAAGGGAAACTTTCAAAGATTCAAGTAAGCATAAAGATGCGTCTATTCCAGCCAGCTTGCTAGGAATTATATACTATCTATGGCATGCTAGGAATGCCACAGCTTCATAATCCTTCCTCCTTTCATCTGTTTTGGGCATCTTATATTTGGCATTCACCATAGGTTGAGCAACTCTAAGGTTGTCTTGTGCAAGTGAAATAAGCGACTATGCTGCAATTGGGGTACATTGGAGTGTGAAATTCTTGCATTTCATTATTTTGGTTGAATGTAATAGTCTTTTTAACGTCTTGTGAGGGCTTGTTCGTCAAAGTAGTCCCACCCATTTTGAATTACTTATCTGCAAGAAAGTGTTTAAGAGATTGGAAAATAGTAAACTGCCAGTTTCCTACTCTAGCCAACAAAAAGGGCACGGGGATGAGTTTATGCGAAAAAGTGGAAAAGGGTGTAATTTGATAATTTTTGGAAAAAAAAAAAAAAAAACTTATGTTACTACTGATGAACAGTAAAGATCTTTGAATTCTATGAGAAATTTCTAAAATATGATGACACTATGTTGGCCATTTCAAATCATATGGCACATTGATTACTACTCATCTTATAATAGACTTGAACGTTACTGGCATTCTTAGGTAAAAGGTTGAGACGGTGAAAGTCAGCTTTAAATTATATTAGCAAAGAGCAAAGATAAAGAAAAAGAAGAATATATATGAAATTCGAGTAATTTTTGGAATGGATTCAAATGATTTTAGGACGTTCAAATTCAAGTTTTGATCGTGCGAGCGATTTGTATGATTACATGGTAATTGTGGTTACGATTTTGGATTTACTATCATGTCCATCACACGACAACTGAACTGTTCTTTTACATTTCGATAGCAGAGATGGCCATGATCGGAGTTTCCAGGGAAAATCTTGACGTCGGGATCAGACGTCACGAGCTGCAGTCGGCTCCACATTTGAACGACAGTCACATTATCTCAATCAAATTCCAGGGAAGATTCCGATCGCGAAATCGAACGATCCAAACCATCGATTTCCATCAAGAAGAAAGATCAAAAAGCGGGGAAAAAGAAGCCAGAGAGAAAGAGCAAAGAGACCTGAGAATTAGGGAGCATGACAGGCGAATCCAGCAGCGCGGTGGGGCTGATCCCGGGAGGTATCGTGAGGCGCGGCGAAGCCAAATCACTCGCCCCCGCAGCCGCCGCCTCCCCGCCCCCCGCCCCCGCCCCCGCCGCTGCCGTCGTGTCGATCCTGGCGCTGGCCGCCGCGTTGAACCCGCACTTGGCGGCTCTCCTCTCCGCGATGCTCCCCCTCCCCCCTCCTCCTCCTCCTCCTCCTCCTCCTCCTCCTCCGCCTCTTCCTCCGCCTCTTCCTCCGCCGCCGCCGATCTTCTCGCCTTCGCTCGACGAGCCCCCGCCGCCGCCGCCGCCGCCGCCGCCGCGCCCCCGCTCCGGCGAGGAGGGCTCGTTCGCGTCCATCGCCTAACCGAACGTGTAAGAGAGAGGAAGAGAGAGAGAGAGAGCGGGAGGGAGAGAGCGCTTCAGCTCCGGGAGGACGGAGCTCGAGATGGAGAGCTACATGAGAGGAGACGGCGAGCTAGCTCGGAGGCGGAGGATGCGATCGCCGCCGGTAGCGGTGGAGCTTTTCGGTGAGTGAAGAACGAAGAAGACGACGATGGCGACGACGGCGACGACGGCGACGGCGTGATATAGAGAGAGAGAGAGAGAGAGAGAGAGTGCGAGTTGGCGGGGTGGTTATGGCGTGAGGACACTCTCTGAGCTTTTTCTTGCTCGGAGCGAGCGCGTAAATTTAAGACGGGCAGGACCGGCTGCCACGTGGCGCCCGGCGGCCCCGTCGGGGGGATGTGGGGGCTCCCACCCCTTTCCCCTCCCGCTTTCCCTGCGGGAGCTCCACGTGGCGGTCCCGGGGGGGAGGAACGTCACGTGGCGCGCGCGTGGCTCGCTTCCTCGTTGCATATAGCCTATTATAGGAGGGAGCACGGCGCGCCACTCCGAGGGCATGTTAAATTCACATCGATTTGGCGTATCGAAATTCCAAAAACGAAAATTCGAAACCGAATTTCGTATTCGTTCAAGAAATTAAATTGTATTTATTTCGAGTACACAGGTTAAAATGGATCTTAGATCATTTCTTATTATTATATGAATTAGTTATATTTATTAAATGAGTTATAAATGAATTTATAATAGTAAAATTTAAAATAACATAGATAGTAAGTAAGTTCATAACTTATTTAGACTAATTTACTTTTATGGCTCTCTTTCGCCTTCATCTAATTCCACGCTTACTTACTCCACTCTCTCACTTTACTTTGAATATGAATTTTTCTAGATTAGGATAAATATGGAAGTAATTTAACATTATGATCAGATATTTAATCATTAGATATGTATTGAGTCGAATTATTTTCGGCTCGACTCAAATTTGATCCATCCAAAAAGCCTAATTTTGAGTTTTCGAAACTCAAATTCATGTACAAAAACACTAAAAAAGATCAGCCACCAACTTGTATTCTTTCAATTTTTTGCAAATTGTATATTCAATATAATTCTTTTCTTTTTTTTCTTTTTTAAAATGCCATTCCCTCGTTCTTCATATGTAATTTCGAGAACACGGCTCATGCTGCATTGCTCTCTTTTTTTTCGCGCTCTCCCCCAATTTCATTTTTTATGACGTAATAATTAGCGGGTCAAAGAGGCACTTTGGTAATCAAACGATTGGGATTAAAGTAAAAAAATTGAGAATGCTGACGTGAAAAAGGGAAATGAGAACCAGCGGCGCAGGAGAAATGTCAGGCGGCGGGATCTGGGGGAGCGAATGGTCCGACGCGAAATCCTGAGCCTCGAGAGGGTTTGGATCTTCTTTTCTTGATCTGAACCGAAACGGCGCCCGTGGGCGGCCGCCACGTGGAGCTCTGCGGCGGGGAGGTTCGGTTGCGCGAATTCCCAAATGACGCGCACATGAGAAATGACGGAACCGGAAACTGATCCACATGTTGGAATGCCGCAGCAGGAGCGCCTATATCCGGGCGGATCTGTTGTCATCGCGTGACGCAGGATCGGAACGGACTCTGGACCGGAATTCGAGTCGGTTGGATCTCCTACGGAATCATGCGACCCGACCTGACCCGACCCGACGACCCATGATCGGCAAAGTTTTTTTTTAACGAATGGATTAGATTGAATTGGTGAGTTAAGTCATTAATGGCCGGTTACCATGAATTTAGTTGGATATAAAGTAGAAAAGAAAATTTAGAAATTTTATGTATGATTCAATATATCATAGTGAAAATTATGCCTATTTATTTATAAAATCTATAAAATGATGAAATAAGATAACATATCAATTAAGATTGGCACAATTAAATAAAGATATTCTTGGGATCTTGAAAAAACCATGAGAATCATCCTAAATAACTCTAACAAGCTTTGAGATCGATCTTGACAATTTGAAATCATCTCGATTCTTCGACAATTTCACCTCTCTGAATCTTGTTGCATCTCGATTTTACTAATAAAAAAGCGCGATATGCCACTTCCTAAGCTCGCCATGTCATTTTTGCTCTTAGATGTAGGGGCTTTGTTTGCCCACCTCAGCTTTGAATCTTGCCCTCATTGATAATTTAGTTTTCTTCTTTTATGTTATCGTCTTCCTCGTCTTCATTGTTTCTTCAAGATCGAAGCTTTAGCCGGCGGATCGACCAGCTACGCCCAAGAGATTTTACTAATAGAAAAGCCCGGCCGGCGTCGATATGCAGATTTTAAAGAAATTAAAAAATACCAAAAGCTAATTCCAAATGCAAAGTTTGCCAAACGGTGTTTATGCTAAGCTCGCCATGTCATTTTTTCTCTTAAATGTAATCATCTTGGTATAGGAAACAAAAAAAGTTGAGCTCTCATTATTGTTTGTTTCAGCTTTCATATAGAAATTGCAAGGGCACAGAAAGGGTGAATTAGAGGAAGCCCTTGATTGAGAATCGCACGTTCCGTCTATCTTTTAAATAGTATTAACACTAACATGTGACACAATATGATATTTTCTCAAAAAAAAAAAAAAAAAAAAACCAACACGTTTGGACACGTATATTAAATGTATATTTTTATATATGCATGATAAATTATCATTTTTATTATTATTTTAATCAAATTAATTTGATTCAACTAACAAATAAATAAATGATAATAAAAGAATATATGATGAATTTACACTAAAAACATCCATCCACTATTTATGAATACAATTAATTATTTGAATTTGACAAATTCAACTCCATTTCAATAATCCATAAAACTTGTATGAAAAAATAAGTAATTCACATTATGGACTCACATGTCAGAGTGTGTTGGAAGAAAAAAGAAAAAAAACTTTGGGGGGTGAATTGTGTATTATAAGAAGCTAGAATCATAAAAGAAAAAAAAATACGAGGTTTTATTCTTTCCCCATTTATTATTATTTTTATTTATTTATATATTTACATTTTGATCCATTGTTTACTGAAAATTTTTAAAATTGATCCCATATATGTCGGAATTATGTATGAGAATTTCAAATTTGTATGTCGGAATTCTAGACTCAAGTATCGGAGAGTATTAGAAGAGTTTATCATATGTCGAATTTTTCAACATTTGTTGACCAAATGTCAAAGAGTGTTGGAGAGTGTTGGATACATATCGAAATATCTGACATGATACAAAGGTTTTCGAAGAATATTAATGCTTCTTACTATCTCGTGCCTTCAACATATAGATGACTCATAAATAAAGCCATCAGATTCGCTCATGACCAAGTTTGGGAAGGACACTTGAACCATCTCAACGGTGCATGTGGTACCAATTATAACACCGTCAAATATGAACTTGAACCCAAAAAAAAGGGGAAGAAAAAGGAAAACCCAAACCCGACCCAAGTCTACATTGGGGTTTATATGTGATTTGGATCAATTTCAAGTCAAAGAGCACACACATCTCTTACTGTTTGGGTTAGGTTGGTAACATGGAAACCCGACTTGACCCTACCCATTGACACTCTTATATACACTAGCATCTGAGATTTAGACACAACAAGAAGACGGATGACTCAATGTCCCTAGTAGGTATGAACGTAACAAAGCTTCATCTACGCTCCGATTAAGGTCACGAACATGGGACAGAGAAATTTGTAACGGAGTATCTTTGTGTGATTCGGTTTCGTGCTTAGACTAAGCAGAATCATATCTTGCCGGAATTGGGATTTCATCCATGTCCGGATAAAGCCATTCCCCTATTGGAGATCCCTGTTTTAAGCAATAGTTATGGGAATGCTTTTCGCCCCAATCGTTATCGGCTTTCATTGGATGGGAAGTATCGCAGCAGTCGATATAGCAAGGTGCAAGCTTCCCTTTTCTTCGAGAAACTTGCGAATAAAAACGTTGTCCCCGAAGATCTTAAGGGTGACTATTGGATAGCCCAGAATTCACCACTCAAAATCAGCTAGGGGGCAGGTTTGCAAAAAATTCAGTACCAAAGTGATAGGGAGAAAGATTTAGGATTAATTGACAAATCAACTAAATACAATTGAAATATTAGGGACCGAATTGGTAATGGTACAACAGGTTTAAAATTTTTGGATAATTATCCCATCAAAAAAGGTTTGCTATTAAATATTCTAGAAATGGGATATTTAATCATATCTCCTTTTGAAATGCCTAGCCAATACATATAAGCAAAACTCGAACAAGCAAATAGATGCAGACCGTGGAATAACTTTCTGCTTTGTACATCCTTGCACAAGTAAATTTCCATCTTACTAAGAGAAGTTAAAATATACGAATGAAATCATTTTAAAATAAAAAAAATTAATATTTTTCTCGGATTTTTCAATGAATTGTCTTTGATTTCCATAACTCCCTAATTCATTTGAAAAGACGAAGTTTAAACAAATCATTTGCTGGGAAATTTCACTAAATGGCCGGTCCAACCTGTTGCACTGAACCGCAAGAGGACCCTCCGCCGCCGCCGGTGGTGGTCACTCTAGGCGAGAGGGCCGCCGACACCAGCACGAAGAAGGCCGGCATCCTATCGAACACCCACCTGTCCGACTTAGCTGCCCGGTCCAGTCGATCTGGCCTCCCAAAGCACCTCCCTCGGCTACTCCCTTCGCCTACGCACCGGTACCCACGCCTGGAGCAACCTTCCTGGGGCAGGACTGGCCTCGGCCGGCAGCCGCAGCGCGAAACGTTCGGTGTCCTCGCCCGGTCGGACCAGCGAGTGCCCCGTCGAGTGCGAGCGAGGAAACCTCGGCATCCTGCCGAAGCCACGTCTCCGGTCGCAATAGCTGAAACTGTCGCTTTCGTTCATGTCCCATGGTTCTGGCAGCTGGATTCCCTCTCGTCCTCCTTCTCGCTGGCTCCTCTCCGGCGTGCTGGCATCAGGCAAAGCCGCCTCGACGATCACCTCGACCTCGGTGCTCGACTCGGCCTGTTGACTTTCCAAGTCGCGGGCGGGCCGCGACGTGAGGTCGGCGCGGCAGACGGGGCAGGAGGTGTGGGAGGCGAGCCACGCGCCGACGCAGTCGGGGTGGAAGGCGTGGTCGCACTCGGGGATCAGGCGGAGCACGTCCCCATCCTCGAAGTCGTCCAGGCACACGGCGCACCCCAGTGATGCGTCGCCGATCCGGTGCCCCTTCACGGCTGAGTAGACGGCGGTCGGGAAGGTCTCGACGGCGGCGGGGTCGAGGCCGCGGGGAGGAGGGGAGGCGAGTTGGCGGAGCGAGCGGGCGGTGGAGCGGCCGATGGAGCGGCCGATGGGGCCCTCGAGGACGGCGTAGCAGCAGAGGAGGTAGGCGAAGTAGGCGGAGAGGACGATGAGGAAGACGAGGAGGATGAGCATGGCGTGGGCGACGGAGGGTTTGAAGACGACCTCGTCGGCCGGGGCAGCAGGGAAGGCCGGTTGGGGTGCGGCGCAGGGAAGAGGGGTCGGGAGGAGGAGGAGGAGGAAGAAAAGGAAGAGGGCGGCGGCGGCGGCGAACCTCCGCCGTGTCGGCGGCGGATGTGAGAACGGAGGCATGAGGGAAGGCGAGACTAGAAATTTTTTATTTTTTATTTTTTGATCGGTGGACGACTTGAACTTAAAGGGCAATTTTCGTTATTTACCATTTTGATTTCTCTTGCTTACATATATGTGTGTGTATTAGAACCAAGATGAAAAAAAAATAAAAATTCGGTGGGAGATGCCTCGAATTTCAAAATTTTACTTTAAAAAGTCGAGTTTTTATATTTTAACTTTAGTGGATATTCCTTTACGAGTTTATGTCGTGCCTAATCCAAATAAATAATTCATTGTGCTGCTTCAAAAACACGTGGGTCCCACAAAAGTTTAGTAGGGGATATTGGTGTATTAAATAATTATATTGATCATGGGAGATTAATAGTGGGCAATTATTATCCTTTTTAGTAAATCAATCATTATTTACAGCTGTTGCTTCTCAATAGGTATGAAAACTAGTGTCTATATCCAAATACTATAACCAAGTGTATGTATATAATGAAAGTTAAAACGAAAATATTTCATGGAAAAAGAAAAAAAAAAGCAAGCTAATTGCTTATTTCTAGTTTCGTATAATGGGGTCGAGAAATGTTGGCAGTACAACTATTAACATGTGTGGCGATAGGAGTCATACCAATTTTGTGTCGTATTCACAATCAAATAATACTGCAATTTGGCATGCTATTGATTTTGCAACATTATTTATATTTCATGAAAAAAGAAAAAAGCAAGTTAAGTTTTTATTTCTAGTTTCGTATAGTGGGGTCAAGAAATGTTGGCAATACAACTATTAACAGGTGTGGCAATAGATGTCGTACCAATTTAGTGTCATTTCCAAAATCAAATAATATTGCGATATGGCATGTTATTGATTTCATAAAATTACTTATATTTCATAAAAAAGAAAACAAAAAATATTTCATGAAAAAAAGAGGAAAGCAAGTTAATTACTTATTTCTAGTTTCATATAATGAGATCGAGAAATATTGGCTAGACCGTTGTAATAGGCATGGCGATAGGTGTTGTGCCAATATAATGTCATTTCCAAAATCAAGTAGTGCTGCAATATGGCATGTTATTGATTTTACAAAATTAAGTATCGTATCACATACGGTGCATTGGGTGTCGATTATAGTTAACATAATCGGTTCAGCTATCTCAACAAAGACTAATTTAGGATTTAGGGAGGGGGGAATGAGGACATCAACTGCGAAGAAAGGAATTTTGATCCCATATATGATAGCGTCATGATCCGATGGACAATACCAAAGGCGAATTTCATTATCACTTTCACACACTGTGAAAATTCATTGTTTAATCTCGTGCCATCAATAGATCGATTTTTTTTTTCTCGTTAAGTTACGTATGAGTTTGAGTTTTATGCAGAACTCGATTTGATTGAAGGATCCGGATCGGTTTTTGTTATCTTGAATTTGTTAGGAAAGAAATCCCAATAAATCACTTTTCCATATTGAGTAGAATCGCCCAAGCTATCGGACGGTGAGGATTTGATTTTCTTTTTCATTATTGGGATTTCGTATGGATAAGGGGGTGCGGGTCAGAAGAGAAAAAGAGGAGGATGGTGCCGTGATTTCCACGTCCGAATTGACTGTTTCCTTTTTTTTTTTCTAATGCGCCGTGTATTTGGGTACAAATCAGGACCAAAAAATATCCGAATGTATGAGCCGATCATTGCTCTAGGATTCTCCTATTGATTAGTGGATTACCGCTAGCTTGGCCACTGGAATAATGACCAATACTCCGATTGAATCAAGCAAAGCATTTATTATTCCTTTAGGCTCCGTTTGATCGTTCGGATTTCTAATTATGATAAAATTGGATAGGATAAGATATGATATGAAATCCTATAATTTTTTTATATCCTATCAATTGTTTGGTGAATCGCAATATTAAAGTTGAATATATATATATTTAAAATATAAACGCATATTATTATAAATGAAATAACATATCATTGTAAATTAACATAAAATTTTATAAATGGAGATGGTGAAAATCTCCGTGACTTTATTTCTTAATTTATTTTTATTTCTTTTTTTTCTTTTTCCTCTTTTTAAAATAATTTCTTTATTATTTTTCCCTTTCATCGTTCTTTAATAAAATTTTAACAAATAATAAATTATACTAACATACTTAAAATACAAAAATAACTAAAAATATATAATAAGTATAATATATATAATTTATAGATTGAATGTTTATTATAAGATAGAATTAAAGTTGAATATATAAATTAAAATAAGATTAAATTAAAAAATAAATTTTTATTTGTAATTTGTAATTTCTTAAATTATAATTCAAATATTATTTATATTGAAATATAATTTTAATTTTGTTAATTTAAGAAATTTGTTATTTAATAAAAATAACTTTTATATTATGGATATTAGAAATCATATTTACTTTTATCTCACTTCCCCCATGGGATAATTTTATCCGGCCTATATCCTCATTATATCGGACTTTATCTTATCCTACGCAAGCACCAAACGTAGGATATAATAAATCATATCCTATCCCAAATTTTATCATAATTGCCAAACACAGTCTTAATGATTTTGTGTTGATATAATTTGCAACATTCGACAATTTTTTCTAGACAAATATAATGGGAGATGACACAATAATGCATGGGACAAAATGCTTTTGTAAAGTTGATCGATGGAATCGACATGAGGCAGCAATATGTATATGTGTCTGTTAAGAAATATATATGTTTATTAAACAACTAGACAATGATTCCACAATTAAATAAGAGAGAAGAACTTGATACGATCTTAGGTCGTGAGATGACCGAAATTGCTAACACAAAAGGTAGACCAGTTTGTCCATACTTGGCATGCATTTATTCGATGGCCTTTCAAGTTTAGATAGGTAAATCTCGAGTTGAGTAGCTATAGTAAAGCATAGGGTGATCTCATATGAAAATTGTTTCACCTAGGTTTTTATTTCGGAGTTAATATTACTAAAATACACTAAATTAGTATGCTTGTGATAAATTTATCTTAGACTAATTTTTTAACCACAAAAAACCATAAATGAGTACATTTATAACAAATTTATCAACTTCAAGTTTTTATTAAATTTTACCGCCAATTGCTTAGTTGGAGGATATGCAACAATTGACGAATATATTAATTTAAGAATTTACGCTATGTTTATCATAAGTATACCAATTCATAATTTTTCATGATATTAATTCAATTTAACGAAAATTAATATAAAGTAAATTTGACATAAATGTACCAATTTTAGGTTTTTTTGTGGTCAATAAACTAATTTGGGTTAAATTTACCATGGATATATCAATTTGAGATTTTTTATTGTATCAATCATTTACCATTCTAGGTGTCATTCCTAATGTTGTTGTCACTAGCACAAACCAACCAGGTCAATTCTCAACTCGATGAAATTGGATGGGCTTCTGCTTTACGAGAGAGGCCTACGATGGTCGGGTGGCCCATGGGCTTTTTTATTTATTTATCTTATCTGTTATCACTAAAATCGTTTTGCTTGCAGTCTTCGATTCAACTAGTTTTGGAGTTTTCCATTTTCTGAATTGAAAAAAAGAAGAACAAGGAAAACAGGAAAAAATATAAGTTTTCTAGATGGACATATTCAACATTTACTCTCGCAATAAGAACCACTAGTTCGATTGAATTGAAGGTTTCGAGGCGGACGTAAGAATTTTGGTCGGGTTGAAACTGTTCCCAGAATTTATTAAAGAGAAAAACGATGTCTATAAAAACTTCCACTAGGAAAATTGCCAGGCGCATCTAGCGGCACCACCACCAACCCCCCAATTCATCTGCCATTGTGCTAGTGGTTGTATTTTTTTAAACACCCCGTTGGTTCAATTAATGCACATGTTCAAAAGAGGCTTGGCAAAACGATGCACCAACGCATCAAAATTAAAAGATTACATCTTAGTGTTGCTGACACTTTAATTTTTATGGACAATTCAAGTGTTCATTCTTGTAATGGTGAATTTTTTTTAAAAAAAGGCACAAAGAATCATGCGAGATAATAATGAAAGTCAAATCTAGACAATTGTAGTTGTTGTTATTGTTGAAATGTTGGTTCTAGATAAGAAAATTATGCTAGTTCAATTTGGAATAAAAAATTTTATGTACGAGTGAGGGGTGGAGTTTTATAATATATGTTTTATGTTACGTATTTGAATTTTTTATTATTTTATAACTGTATGTGAAAACATGTTCATCTTACAGTTGATTGCTTTTGACGGATAATGATTTCTTTATTTGCTTATATTATTTTGTTGTAAAACATAAAAACCAGAGAAAGAAACAAATGAAAAACGATTTCATAACCAATTCTAAAGCAAACGGGGTAAATTTCATGTTCTAAAAACTGGACCAGTTCTAAGAAGGAAGTCTCGAGTTCTAACTTGAATCAATTACCCCTAACCATAGCTTCATCTTCCCCTCATCCTCTATTCGATATTTCTTTTATTATTATTATTATTATTATTATTATTATTATTATTATTATTATTATTATTATTATTATTCTTCAAATTCTTCTTTTTCTTTTTATTTTTTATTTGAAAAGAATATTGTTTTTGCTAAAGTTGCAACATGAGTGCCACATATAGTTACCACGTCAACATCTCTATCGACATTATTAATGCAAGGATAAATTCGCCCAAAAATGTGGTCCGAACGGGTCGGGATCGGCCCATGAACCGTCGGATCACGATCGGGCCTTCTCGCATTCTTTTCCATCGCTTCGGAAAAAGGCCCTTGCGCTTCGCATTTGCGGCAATCCCCACCGCATTCATGGCGAGAGAGAAGAGCCCCGGCTTGAAGATCCTCTGGCTCTGGACCTTCGGCACCGCTGCTGGTTGGTCGCACCTCTCTTTCTCTTTCTGGGTTTTTTGTTCGTGTGTGTGGATTCACTCTCTATCTGCGGATCTTGCAATTGCAGTGCTGGTGACGAGCGTGATCAGGACGAGGATGCAAGACATGGAGCAGCTCATGAACGCCGCCGCCGAGCCGGACCTTCCCCCCCAGCGTCCTTCCTCCGACGCCGTCTTCCTGCTCGACCCGTCTTCGGAGCAACCGGGCCAAGCCCTTCGGGACGACAAGATCTAGCGACTGTTGAAGGGTCAGGTCTTGCGGCTGCTCTCCTGGACCTGCACGCCATGTGTTTGTTGAATGTCCTCAACGAGCTTCGACCCGAAAAGAAAATGATAAAAGGACTTGTCTTATAAACTGTTTTTCTCTCCATCGCTTGATGTTTGGATGCGATGATGAGCCGAGTTTTAGCTCTTATATGCATTCTTGATGAAGTTTTTGTATTGGATTAATTATCGCAAATGTGTTACGCCCGTGCACGATTACTTTTTGAGATAAACATAATTACTTTCGCTAAATTTATTTAGTATAATAGAAATAAGGTGATAAGCATAGGAAGGGGGCTACCAAAAGAATGGGTGATTATTGAGAATATAAATTAAACACATTGGTAATCACGTCTCTAATTTATCGTTGTTGTGATAGAGTGTTGGGATAGTACAGAGAAAATTGAGTTTCTTGGCTTAAAGATATACAAATTATCATAGGCTATGTGTGCGTGCGTGCGTGCTTGATTATATAATTATTTATTGCGCAACGTCACGGTGAATTAATAATAAGATTGATAACTTCGATTCGTCACTAAAACATCTTTACTTTGAATGGCTCATACTACATTACTTAGCCATGACATATTTCATGTAAAGAGACTTCTCAACTACTAATATTTTGGTGAGAATGTGATAATGAGCTCGCTAATCTCAAAAGTTTTATCATTGGCGATGCAAAGTAAAGTACAACTCAATCTAAACATTATGTCGCAAATGCAAAAACTTGATGGTAGCATTGAGAGGGATGTTGTGGAATAGTTATGGCTCAATTTGAGAATAAATATTTTGCAAATACTTACTCAAAATATTGAAAAAGAAAATACGAGAAGATTGAAATTAGTTGTCCTACTCAAGCAATTAGCAAATTTCACCGAGCGTGGTTTTCAGGGGAAAGAGGATAGCTAATATTTTCACCTTAAACATTTTTATCTTAATTCTTTGGTGGACTTAATTTGTTTACCTAAAGCTAAATTGCATTACAATATTAAAGTAAACGCTAAATGGGAACTCAAAAAGTGAGGATCATATCTTAAATATAAAGATATAGATTTTGACCTACTTATTTATTTAATTATCACTTCTTCTACGTTTAACACGTGTTGGACCACATTGAAAAGATTTTGGCCGGCATATATACTCACGAAGCCGAAATTCGTGCCCATTTACTGTTTGGCCACATTGAAAGGATATCTATTTATATGAATGTTGATTATATAACAATATATGAAATCCTCAAATACAAAATAATAATCGAAATAATACTAAAACAATATAGAAATCCTCAAATACAAAATAATAGTCGAAATAATACTAATACATTACAAAAGTTGAAAATACAATTTCATGGAATTTCCGGCATATTATTTTCCCTTGCCATTTTATTAGCAATTGTTTTCCTAAGCGTATTTATTTGGTTTCTCTCCTCGTCAATGTATCGTTTGCAAGCTCATCTTGTGTAGGTTCATATAAGTACTGCAGAAGCATGAATATGAGTGCCATCAATGACGCCTATACAGCCTTATCATTTGATCAAAAACTAATATTATACAAGATTATCAACAAAACAAAATTAATTGTGTAAATGAATATATGATAATTCTATCTTAAAGTAACGTTTATGGTTAGGAACCAATCGAGGGAAGGTCGGTTTATTTTGATTCTTGAAGTGAATCAGTCTAGTTACTCATCCTAATTTCTTTATTATTGCTCAATGAACCTTTAATGGCCATTGCATAGCAAAGAGAGAGATTCTCTTGAATCTCTTGCCTTCGAATTAAAATTCAAGATTGTGTAACAATCTAATTATTTTGATTTTGCAAGAATTTTGAATCAGTAAAAAATAAGGTTAAATTTCTAGGCACGTTTTTTATTCATCTATTACGTAAGAATTTTTTTCTTCAACTGGCCATGTGCATGCATTTTCTAGGAGGAAAGAGCCCCATTCTTTTTTAAGTAAGCACTTAAGAACTTTGGTCGTTTTTGAAAATTGGGGACCTATTCGATTGCTTTTCATCATAAAGAGGAAATTATAAAAAAAATGCAAAAAAAAAAAAAGAGCAAAATAAGAAAAAGAAAATTAGCAATAATTTGTGAAGTTGTGGTGATGAGTAAATTAAGTTAGCAATAAAGTGCAATGTTTTTTTATATGATTTGATTTCAATTTTTGATTTCAATTTTAAAAACTGACAAGTTAAAAATTTTAGTCTTTGATTTCTTCAATTTCTCTATTTCTAAAATATAAATCTGTTTCGAAATAGAAATCAAATGCGCTATTAAACGGATTGCTCCAAATCTGCATTAGAAGACGGAAAACAAATCGGTAAACATAAATTTTGTCATGCGCTCCTTAAGGATCTGTCTATGACGTAAGCAGACTTGATTTACTGTTTGGCCACATCTTCTTTAGATTTGACATCTTGAGACTCTGGCAAAAGCATGGCAGATAGCTTAATCATGCAGGGAAAAAGCATCTTTGCAAAGGATAAGGAGAAACTTTAAAAAAATAACTAATTGATCCATAATTTGGCATTTGAGATTATGCGGTCTAACGGTCACTTCAATTATCAAGTTTAGGAAAAATCCCACTGAAAATCTTAAACTTTTTCTGGTGGGACCCGATGGTCCGTTTATTTGAAAAAATAATTATTCTGTGACTTTCCTGTTTTGGATGTCATAAAACAAATCGATTTATGGATTTTTTTTTATTAATTGAAAACAATAGATTTAATGGGGGAAAACAACTTTCCATAAATTATCAAATAAATCGTTTTCTTTGAAAATGAATTCCGTGAAAAATATATTTTTTTTGTCGTTAAATTTTTAGTAAAAATAAATGCATCCTAAAATGATAAATTTCATTTAGTTAAAAAAAAATGATAAATTTCATCAATGCTTATCTCATACCATAACTCGAAACTCATTTTATCAAGCTCCTATCCATGATGACCATTGAAAATCCTACATGTCAGCATTCATGGGATTAATGTACTTTCGGGTTATTAGGCATGAGTTTGAGGATATTGGCGATAGGAAAAAATGATTAGGATATTATTAATTTAGGGAGAAAAGTTCATGATTTTTTTATGAGATTATCTCTTAAAATTTATACTACAACAAAGGCCATCTAAAAAATAAGTTCTTTTAATGTAAAATTCATTGTCAGTGATGCGTATAAACCTTCATACATCGATTGCCATGTGGAAAGTATGGGTGTCTCAAGATTTGTTTATGCAAAAGATAAATGAAACCTCCATATTTCAGTACCGTACATATACTGAGACCAATTTGGAGGAGAAATGAAATGAAACCCCGCATTCTTTTATTTAATATATAACATTAATGTTCATTCAAAGTTACAATGGTGCTATGAACATTCAATTGAAGTACATGACCTACAGAAACTACAAATTCTAAGACTCTGCATCCTTTTGCATTTAATGAAATTTTCTTAGCCGTGTTGTCATCCGGAATTGCACACCTTCAAAAAATATATTCTTCCCTTCTTTTGACCATTAATTAAAGAATTTCGTTAAAAGAAATCACATTGAAGTCTGCATACTTTCAAAAATGTATTAATGGTCGCAAATCTGTAAATTTCAAAAAATTTCTTAACTACTGTGATTTTCCTATGTTTAGCAGTAATCATAAGTGGTAAAACACAACATAAGCCTCTTAAATTGACATGTGGGCTTGTTATGCTCATAGTCTATTTTCTAATATCTATATATTGTCTATCAGTTTCTATATATTTAAGCAAAAATACCATTTTATCTCACTTGTTTGTCCCTTTCAAAACTACCCTTCATAATCGCAAAGGAAAGTCGATAATTTAAATTCCATCCACCACCCAAAACACCCATTTACTCAATTCAAAAATATAATTATATGCTCATCCATTTCCTCCATAAAAAAACAAATAATTTTTCTCTTCTAAAGATAATTCTCATTCCATCATTAATTTTTTTTTTTTTTGTTTACCTGCACATGAAATTAAAAACTTCCATCACAGGTGCTGCAGAAGTGAAGGGAAAGAGCAGCAGAAAAGGACTTGGACCTAAAAAAATATCTTCTCTTTTGGGCCTTCATCATCTCCTTCCACCGCCCCCTTCTCTCTCTTCCCTGCGCATATATACGTGCGTCCAGAGCCACATTCACTTCCCTTTCTCTCTCTCACTTCCATCTCCTCTCTCTCTCTCTCTCTCTCTCTCTCTCTCTCTTCGAGAGACCCTTCAAGCTCATACGCCAGAAGGCACCGACCGAGCCCTCCTCCGTTCTCCACTTATCTTGGTTTATGAGGTAAATCGGTTCGCCGCTCGATTTTCTCTCGACCCATCTGATGATCTCGCGTCCCGATTTCCCCCTTCCCCACCCCGTCGTGGCGGTGGGATCTGCTGTTTTCTTGGTGATGTTGTGCCGTCGGTGTGCGGATTGGGTCGGGTGCTGTTTGGTTCGATCGGCGGATCTTGAGAATTTGTTGATTTTATCTTGGGATGTTGTTCGATAGGGTTCGATTGTCCATTTCTTCTCGTTTTTTTATCTGGGTCCGTCGGATTGGTGGTAAAGTTTCGATCTTTTGAGGTATCTCGTCGCCTTTTACCCCCATGTCCGCCTTGTATTCGATTCGGTTCGGTTCGAATCGATACGTCGTTGTTTTCTGTAGATTGTTTCGCCCATTTCGTTTCGTTTCGCACTTCTCTTGCTCTTGCGAGATTGATCTTTTTTCGAATACGACTGCTGACAGTGGATGTTTGCTTTTTCTTGCGCAGCTCGAAGGAGAGACCCACTCTTGGGTATGTTTCTTCTGTAATCTTTTACTAGTGTCTTGCTTAAATCCCTTTTCCTCCAGTGCTGTAATTGCGATTTCTTTACCTGCGTCGCGAAAGTTTCATCTTGCTGTCTGTTTGCGTTAGTGTGGGAAGAACCCCCTAAGGGGGTCCTACAAAGCGTCCTACTTTTATTCTGTTTTTAGGTATAGAATTAGTTATTGACATGAATTGACCTTTTCTTTACCCGGTATTCATTAACACATGATCTTGGGATATCCCTCTTGGGAATCTCCAATAATCTCCAAAATGGGTTTCTTGAGAGAAATAATCGTATGTTTTCTCCCTTAGTTATTGCACATGACGTTAAAAACTTTTATTCTGATTTTAGGTATAGAATTAGTTATTGACATGAATTGACCTTTTCATTTCACGGAAAATTAGTGATTTGGAAAAGATTTTCTGAAAAATGATTACTTATATTGTTTAGAAAAGTTAAGTCAATTGGAAAATATTTTTAATCTTTTCCAAAAAATGATTACTTATATTGTTTAGAAAAGTTAGTCAACGGAAAATATTTTCATCATTGATAACAACCTATGCCTAACTATTTTCATGAGCAATTAATAATTTTTCCCTTCATTTAATTTTTGTAATCTACACAATCGATTATTTTTCGGAAAATATTTCCAAATCATTTATTTTTCATGAAATGAATGAACGCTAAGGTTGTATCTCCTCTCTCTTGTTTGGGCAATCCTGCATGCAACTTGTGTTCAGATATCTATGCAGAACCATGGTCATCAGTTTTCTTTCTTTAGCATCTGCATACCTTTGTAGCTTTCATATTCTCGGAACTGGTCACTTACTTAAATACTTCTGTTTGTCGTATTTTGACAGTGGCACGCGGATTAAGACCCGCAAACGGAATATTGCGGCTCCTCTGGACCCTGCATCATTTGCGGATGCAGTGGTCCAGATTTATCTGGATAATGCTGGTGATCTGGTAATTTTGCCACCAACGTGATAGACAATCCTATTCAAGTTGCATTTTGCAATTTAAATTGACCTAGTATTTCCTGTTGCAGGAACTTGTTGCAAAGAGTATTGAAGCTTCAGATCTCGACTTTTCGAGATATGGTGACACCTTCTTTGAGGCAAGCTTCTTTCTAAGTCTATTTCTTGGCTTTTGTTTGTATCTTGCATTTATTTTTAAGAAGAAAAGTGATAATGTAGCAACCTTAATTGTATTCTTACATGGTTCAGGCGCGTTCTGTGTCACAATGAAGCCTTCTTTGATGATGCAGTTCATCCACTTACAATTTCAGTGTTGAGTGATTGTGAGACTTCCTTATTTTCCTGCGTGCTAAGAATGACCTATTTAAGTAAAGATTCAGGCTTAGCTTGTAGGGATGGGAACTTGGTATGAATTAATACACCCTTTAGAGTGCAGTTAATTTACTGAAGGTGTTTCAGCCTCTTTTAAGGTCTTGTTGGGATGTAACATGATATTTTTAACTGGTAGATGAAGGAGAAATTAGCTCCCAGAATATTTTTTCCTTCTGGCTACATATTCAGAGTCTTCTCATATCAGTTTGCAGCTCATATGAAGCTTTATGTGGATGTAGGGTAACAAGAAGAATAGGCCAAAAAGAATCATACAATAAGAACAGGGAAAGTGAACGAATAATATATGGAGAGAGAATGTTAATGTGACCATTATATCATATTGCACTATGTACAGGAAATCCATAGGAGGTTTGAAAGGGATAACTACTATGCCTTCTTCCAAAGTAGGGTTGTCATGATTTCAACATAAATCCTTTTATTTTTGGTGGTTACTGATATATATGCTTTATGAAGATGAGAATAAAATATAACTATTGGATTTTCTCATTTTGCACTTTGCTGGCTAGGCTTTTTGGCATGAATTTTTCATTAATTACTTGTGGTTATTTAGACTCTACTTTTATTTTGTGGATATAACCTTGGTAGATTCTCCATTTCAATGGAAAGATTAGATAAATTAAACTTGTGGTGAACTAACTCCTGCATTTGTTATGAAAGAAATCTTGTCAATTCACTTGGCTTTCTTATTGTTGGCAGAATGTTTAAGACTTACCTAGATTTTGACTGTTTTGTTACTACAGGTTGCTTTCACAGGAGGGCGTACACAACCTGGAACTACTAAGCCTGATGAGGGTGAACGCCACCCTTACTCTATCATAGAGTGTGAGCCTAAACGAGAATTGATTCTCCCATCTGTCATTTACATACAGAAGATTTTGCGGCGGAGACCATTTCTCATTAAGAACCTTGAAAATGTCATGCGAAGATTCCTGCAGTCTTTGGAGCTGTTTGAGGAAAATGAAAGGAAGAAGCTGGCAATTTTCACAGCCCTGGCATTTTCCCAGAAGTTATCAGGCCTGCCACCGGAGACTGTCTTCCAGCCAATGCTCAAGGATAATCTTGTTTCCAAAGGGCTAGTGCTTTCCTTCTTAACAGATTTCTTCAAAGAATATCTGATTGATAATAGCCTTGATGATTTGATTGCAATACTGAAGCGGGGGAAAGTGGAAGAAAATCTGCTGGACTTTTTCCCAATTAATAAGCGCTCTGCAGAAGCTTTTTCTGAGCATTTCACGTGAGTGTCTGCTTTCTAACTTATGGTCTTGGCTCATGTGACACAATTTATTTGGCTGTGAAGTTGCATTATCCTGGAGTGTTTTCTTTTTCTAGAAATTTTAGTGTCCTCTATACTCAGTTTCTTTCTTCTTAGGAATGGATCGCGATAAAAATAGAAGCGTGTCACTTGATATGGAGTAACTTTTTGGCAACCCTCCTTTTACACCCCCCACCCCCAAAAAAAAAAAAAAAAAAAAAAAAAAAAAAAAAGACAGCTTTCTGCTGAGGAGTTTATCTTTGCGTTACGGTTCTTTGTCAAAAATAATTACTATGTCTAGAATGCTGTCGTTGAACTATTCCCTCAGCCTCCTCCTCGTTTCTTACCTCCTCCATCATTCATGCATGTGTTCATGACCAGGCACATAAACAGGGAATTTTTTGTCTTCCCATTTGGGATTTAGATGTCATCTCTAAGAGATGCAATCCTATGTGCTTATGAGACTGAGCTTCTTAGAAGTTTTTCTTTTCTTTGACGGAAGTAGAGTGATTAGAGTGATCTGTGCTTATTAATGTGGGATATAATTATAACATGTTAGCATACTGGGATTTGCCTTTAATATGATGTTTATTTGTTACTCACAGCAAAGAAGGGCTGGTAGCCTTAGTTGAATACAATGAGAAGAAAGTCTCTGACGTAAAATTGAGGGAAATGAAATCAACACTGACAACACAGATAGCAGAGGCAGCTGATATTGCTGAAGTCATTGAATCTGCGAAGCAGCAAGTTAAAGATGCCAAATTGCAAGATACTGAGGTAGTGCGCATGCTTTGGGATGTCATTATGGATGCTGTTCAGTGGTCTGGGAAGAATCAGCAGCAGAATGCAAATTCAGCTCTGCGCCAGGTATATTATCTGATAAATGCGTCGCTGGGCATCTAAAATATGAAATTCTTTCTTAATTTTTGTTATTTGTTTATTAAAGATAGTACTATATTATTATTCTGAACCCTTGTGATATATTTTGTGACTGATTCAAAGTTGAGCAAGTTATTGGAAAAGACATAAAAGAGAACCTCAAACACTTTACTCTTGGATGAGTGCATCTAGATGAGCATGGTTAGGTTTGTATTTGGATATTTAAGAAAATATAATAGTTAGAAATGAGCTTTCCCTAAAAAGTTGTCGTGGCCCACCTGAAGATAAGACAAGGGAAGACAATTGTAGTGGTTCTGATTTTGACATGTGAAGAGACATTTGGAAGACGATGTAGGGAGGAGATGTGATTCCATGGTAGAAAAGCGGGTCATAAGGGGAGTCTTAGTAAGATGAGAGTTGGAAGAGAAAAAGGATGATATATATGATGAAGTTACCATACCCCTTTGTTGGCAGATTATTGTACACTGTTGCCAATAAACAGGGAGGTGTTTATTCATGTACACTGATATTCTCTCTTTGCAAGGATATCAGTGTCCTATTTCAAACCGTGTGTACTAGAATTTGAATTGATCCTTGATTTTGGGTGGACCGTCATAGTTCATTCTTGTATCAAAGTCTCAAAATTGACTGCTTAACTTACCCTGTTGATAGCTTCGGAAGAATTATATTGTCTGGTTGTGTTGGCATTGAATGGTACTAAAGTAATGGGATATGTAGTTGGATAATTTCAATATCTGTTGTGAGGAGATCGGCATTTTTTTTCCCAGATATTAATTCGAATTTATCGTTGATGTAGTTGGGTGGACCACCATAACTCATTCTTGTATCTAGGTCTCAGCATTGACTGTTTAAGTTATCCTGTTATATTGCTTTGGTAGATGTATAATGTCTGGGTGTGGATGGCATTGGGTGGTACTAAAGTAATGGGATATGTAGTTCTGATAATTTCGACAGCTCATGTTTTCCATTCTTACACATGTAGCCGGGGGTTTGGTGAAATTTGAAATACCATTTTACCAGATTCCATGGAGAGTTAGTATTGAGATTCTGTAATGTACTAGACCACTTCTGCAAACTTTTCCTTCCTACAAATAGTTTGTTCTGTTGTATGGTTTTATCATATAGTTGGAATTGCACTCTGAAGTGATTGAATTCCTCTGGTATCAATCTACATTAGATCAGCATAGGGGAAGCCAGTTAACCTGCTGATAGATACTAGTGAAACATGACTTTGCGGAAGCAAATTGACATTAAGGGAAGTTCTAGAGCTAAACTGAGCTATGGCTCATGATTTACAGTTGAATCTCCAAAAATGAGCAAGGAAAATTGTAATAAAGGGAAGTTCTGGAGCTAAACTGGGCTGCTCATCACCATTTTGCCATTGTGGTCTGTTTCCTGTAACGTTGGTGTGATTTTTTCCAGTACTTCGAAAGGGATCAGTTATTCTTCTCTTCTGTTATGTTAACGTCAACAGTACTCACTAGAGGTTTAAGATGATGAGTATTGGTTTTAGACCACCAATTTGCTTATGCTGTTGTAGGTCAAAACATGGGCGGGACTTCTAAATGCTTTCTGCACAAGCGGGAAGCTTCAGTTGGAGCTTATGTACCAAGTCCAAACTCAGTGCTATGAGGACACTAAGCTGATGAAGCTGTTCCCTGAGCTTGTGAGGTCACTGTACGATAAAGATGTGCTTGATGAAGATACCATCCACCACTGGTTCCGCAAGGGGTCCAACACCAAGGGCCGGTATGCAGTCTTTATCACTCTGGAATCACTTTCCTATACACAATGAATTTTCCCCCATGTTCCAATCAAATTTCACAGTATGCTTTGTTCAAGCAGTTCAACTGAACTTCTTGTCACCATCAGAGTTCTTGCTTGCCATTAAGATTTGGGTCTAGTGAACATTTTGTAAGATCTGCAATTTGACAAGTTGAGTCCATCTATAATTTCCTGAATGCATAATTTTT
Source organism: Eucalyptus cladocalyx (assembly GCA_017140615.1). Lineage (NCBI taxonomy): Eukaryota > Viridiplantae > Streptophyta > Magnoliopsida > Myrtales > Myrtaceae > Eucalyptus > Eucalyptus cladocalyx. The sequence continues at coordinate 20,739,665 of CM029517.1, read as the reverse complement.
GCACGAGAAACGTATAAGCTCGAAATACCGGGTGATTCTTGTTGATGCAAACAGAACATAACTTGGGTATATGCTTTACTTTTAAAAGTGTTCTGTATTCCCTGTCTTCTCTAGCGAGGTTTTTTCTCATTGCTCTGTCTCTTCAATTCGATGCAAAACGCATGTGCTCTAAGTGCAAGAATCTTGTGCGAATCTCTGTTATTTCGGAGACCAACCTCATGATTTGTGTGATTTCAAAACTCCGACAGGCAAACCTTTGTCAAGGCCCTCGAGCCGTTCGTGAAGTGGCTGGAAGAAGCAGAGGAAGAGGATTAGGCCCTCCATGTTTCAACTCCTCTAAACAGCAGCTACTTGCCTACTACTACTACTACTGTCTTTTAATCTGTTTTCTGTTCTCCCTGTGATATGGTGATGATATAACCACTCTATGCTTTTCGCTGACTGATAATGTTTCCCAGTTTCACTCTCTATATGGCTACTTTCTATAGTGTACTTTCTACGAATGTTTCGATATATCTTCAAGCAATGTTTGGTAGTGGGCAATTCATGCAACAAGGTGAGGCGCTCGCGAGCCTTTCGAGCACGCCTCTGGCTTAACGACGATCCCGAGCCATGTTTGAGCAGCAAAGGAGTAGAATTCTGAGTCACGAACTGAGCCATGCTTCTTTCTGCTTGAAGTAAAATATGAAGTGGCCCCACTGGAGAAGGGTGCTTAGTAAAGTGACTTTGTCCAATTTGGCTACCATTCTATTTGCGAATATTTGCGAATCCTCATTTGCATGCAACTGTTTAAGCAAAGGGTTTTTTTTTTTTTTTGGTCCCTTTAAGAAAGGGGGAAAATACTGAAAACATGTCCAGTGACCAAATACAAATTTTTACTTCTTAAACTGACAGTTGCTTGTGAAAAAAAAAAAAAACTGACAGTTGCTATTTTTAGACAAAATCCCTATTTTGAAATGACCAAATTACCCATTTGCAATTTTCTGGACTCCCACTATACACAAAACCCATCTTCCCTCCGCCGCAAGTTCATTGTCAACAAAAAAACCATGGTCGCCGTCGAAAACCCCTCTCGGTTACTGTTTGCTCTATCCAAATTTGCGGCCTCCAGCAGCCATGGCCGTGAGCCTGAGCTTTTGAAAGGGAGAGGGGGTGAGATTTGTGCAAATTGAATTGAACTTGGCAGAGGAGAGGCATACAATTTGTAGTTCTGAAAATATAAAATGCGTTTTTCTCATGGGGTGAAAAGTTAGACGTGTGTTCTTTATTTTCCCAAAAAAAAAAAGAAGAAAAAGAAAAGAGGAGGGTAGATTTTGAGAGAATTATTCCCCAAAAGTAGAAATCTTTCTACTCTATGTATATTAGTGTAAACTCAGGAAATAAGAATGCTTGTTATACAATACTAAATTTGCCAAGAAAATGTGATAAAAGATATTCTATGTTAGAAAATCATGTGACTTCATTACCGTAGCTCTTCACATAATTCTTGTAATTTACTTGCCCACTCAGCAAATCAAAGTAACATTTCACTTTTGGTCCCTAAATTTGCCTAGCTTCTAAAATCCATATGATTGGAGCCGACCTGTTGTTGGGGTCGAAAAGAATTTTGACAAGGAAAACTCTAGTGCAATAATGTATGCTCGTCTTGAGAAAATTTATCTCTTGAGATTTGAATGTAACCTTTGCCTTCGAGCTTAGTTGATAACCATAAATACATCATCTCGGAGTGACTAGATTTTGGAGCTAAAGGGACTTAATTAGAAAAACCATGGAAGGTCAAGTATTTGATTGAAACAAAAAACACACTCACACACGTACGCGGACAAATGGTGGACTTTCACTTTACCTCAAAAAAAAAAAAGTGGACTTTCATCTTTTACCAGGACTTATTACCTCTCCACGCCGCTTTTACCCTCAAAATTTGACTTTCCGATAGTATCATGGGATAGCTATCTAATAAATGATTACCATATATTTTTTTAACAATTGGTAGATTCGCTATTTAATATTACCTATAACCGCATAATTATGTAAATCTCTCATAAATTCGAAATCCGTACCAAAATCATCGACATTCTCAACAATTTCTAGATTTATTTCCTAAACTAATTCGTATCGCACCTTGTCTTTATCTATTTAATTTAATTTCCATACTTACATACTCACGAGCAGGTGCCCTTTTTTTGGGCAAGTTTTTCCAGAAAAAGAAAAAGGAAATTTTAAATTTGCCGATTTTTTTTTTTTTTTTTTTTAACGAAAGTATCCCACGTGGGTCGTCGCCTGTTTCCCAATCCGTCCCAACGGTCACAAGCTCCGCCATTTGAAAATTAATCCCGGTTCTCCACTTTCCAAGAACTAGCCGTTACCGAAAATCAAATCAAAAGCACCAAGAACCAGATCGAATCCACTTTGATCTCCATTCTCACTCGCCATTCCGCTCTCTCTCTCCCTCTCTCTCGACCTCGTTCTCGATCTCGAGCACTTGAAGCTTGACCATTCGACTCGAGCTCGCGCCTTCGAACGGAGAAACCCCGCGGCAGCGGCAGCGGTCGAAATCCCCCCGGCCATGGCCACACCCTTGAACAAATCTTGCCAGAACCCGAACCCGACCCCCCCGGCCAGGCACAACCACCACCCCGGTTCGAGGTCCTCGGAGGTCGGGAACCCGATGAGGAGGAGTTTCAGCGGCAGCCCGTTTTCGAAACCCTCGGTCGTCCCCAACTCGAGGGGATTCAACCCGGTCACTCCTGCCAATAGCCCCTCAGGTTCGACTCTTTTTTTACCAGTTCTGTATTCAAGATTTGATTTTCCTTATAAGGCGATAGTTAGAGATGATGAGTGTCTTGGCTTTTGGTATATCCTATGATTTCTCGGGTCTCACTTGTTATGCCTTGACCTCGGGTTCGTTATCTGAATTGGGTTACTTTTTCATGACGTTCTCTCTGCGATTTTGATGCCGGGTTCCGTTCTCCTAGAACGAGTAGCATATTCAGAAACAGGGTAGCTGCTGCTCTGTAATTTTTGCACAGTGCATTGACATTTTCTTTGAAATGTGTTTAGATGAGTATGAGTCATGATTTGAGCGTTAGTTTGGTGAAATCCGTCAGTAGTACTTGTCAGTAGTTGCGCACGTACAGCTTACTGTGCTTCGTTTTCTTTTGCGTCGCGAGCTCTGCTGATTTTTCCTTGTTATCTCAATGCATAGAGTACCCGCGAAGACTCTCGGCAGGTAGAGATAGCTTGACATCGTTCAGAGAGCATGAGGATAAGGAAAATGGGAAAGATCAGAGCACGAAGCAAGCGCGGACCAAATCGGTGGCTCCCTTCAAGAGTCCAAAGAGTCCAAAGAATTTCATGTCTCCGACGATTTCCGCAGCTTCTAAAGTCAATGCCTCGCCGAAGAAGAGGGTACTGACGGACCGGAACGAGCCCGTTAGAACTTCTGTCGCGCTTTCCGACTTGAGAAGTTCGTGTGGCTCGTTGAGTCTCTCTGAAGCGCTAGAAGAACCCAACTCGAAACTAGAAGTGGAAACGGAAAATGTGGCGGTTGCAGATTCTTGCGACTCAACCGTCACTGATTTGGACCGCGCGGATGCTAATCATGTAGTTTCTTCGTCGTCGAAAGGTTCCAGAAAGAAAGTAGCTTTCGACTCTAACGTACAGACAATCCCTCTGGATGAATCGGAGACGTCTGACGGTGTCGATGTGAATGAGGATCTTAAGACCAGTCCTGCCCCCAGATTACCCTGCAATCTTTTGGCACCACTTGATGCCGATCCGCTGATGCCGCCTTACGATCCCAAATTCAATTATCTCTCACCGAGGCCTCAATTTCTTCATTACAGACCGAGCCCTAGGAGAGTTCATTATCTTAGCAATGAGAAAGATGGCAATCCTCTTGACGACACTCTTTGCATCGGAGACTTTTCGGACACTGATCTTACTGAAGAAACACTATCCGATGATTCTCCAAAGGAACCGGACGTTGTTTCTTCAAGTGAGACGGCGAAAGCAGCAGACAGTGATGAAACTGAGGATGCTTCTAATGGCGAGATGGCAAAAGAAGCAGATGGTGATGGAGAGGTGCTTTTGGATGAAGAGTTTGAAACCATCCCAAATGCAGCTAGTCTTGAGATGGCGAAAGAGGCTGTTGAAGCGAAGAAAGTGTCCAAGTGTCGATTCTCCACGATAACGAAGTGCATTTCTTTGGTTTTTATCCTTTTGGTTGTTGCGGGCATGGCGATGACAGGAGCTAATTCTCCACTGAGAAATTGTTCTTACATCAAAGGTTCGAGGTTTGGCGAGCTTTTAGAGACTTCTAAATTAGCTGAAAATGTCGGGGTTGATTTCGACGAGCTTGCTCAGAACTTCTGGCATTTGTACGGTGAGTCAGTATCTTACATTTCTGAGCTGATAGAACACTTGAAGGGTGACAAGCGAGTCAGTGGCTTCAGCTATTATAACTTGACTAACTTGCAAGAGGATTTGTGGATTGAAAAGAACATTGTTGGTGGTTCGATGATTAAAGCAACACCAATAGTTGAGCAGCATGATGGTGAAGTTGCTGCATCTGAAGAAGTGGACGAAACAAATATTCTAGAAGCTGAAGAGGCGGATGGTTTTCAGGTTGATGACGGTTTGATGATTGAAGAGGAAGTAGCTGAAGTTGTCAAGCAGCACGATGCTGAAGTTTTTGCAGGGCAAGAAGAAGTAGCTGAAGTCGGGGAAGAAACACATAACCTTGAACTTGAAGATTTCGAGTTGCGGTTTAATGTAACTGAACTGGAATTTCCAGAGGAAGAGCAATTCCAGGAGATTGTGGTTGCCGCTACATCTGTGACTGGCAACGAGGAGCAACAGAAGCCTGACTCCGTTCAAGTTGTGGCATTCGAACCAGCAGAGTTTCAAGGAGAGAAGTTGGTTTCTAATTGTGATGAAAGTGACTCCAACCAAAAAACAGTCATTGGCTCAGAAAACATCAAAGCGGTCGATGTGGCAGTGAACTCACAAAGTTCAGAGGCAGAGGATTCTACCATTGTAGAATCTGAAAGCAATGTATCTCTCTATCTTATGGCCGGACTCATTCTGGTTGGTCTTAGTCTACCAGCAGCTGCAGCTTTCTTTTATGTGAAAAGAGGAAGCAGTTCCGTGAGTGCTCCAACTCCAATGGAACAGCCATGGGCGACCAAGAAGTTTAACATCAGTCCTGTGTCAGCAAGTGTGGAGCATACGATGTGGCAGAGGCGGTCTTCTCTGAATTGTCCCACCGAGGTTGACATATCTGGAGAATCATGCCCTTCAGAAATGAGCAGCTTCCAGAAGAAGTCATCTCTTGGCTCGGGTTTAAAGGGTGCCAATGAGGCACAAAGCCAGGAGAGGAGACTCAAGAAGAATAATAGGAGGGAATCACTGGCTTCTTCTTCTTCAGAACTCTCGATGGATTCCCACTCTTACGGAAGCTTCACCACATATGAGAAGATTGCCTGCAAGCACGTAAGTATCTAATTGACCTTTACCAGTATGACGTCTATATGTAAACATGAAAGAGTTAATCTCACATTTTCGGTGCTTGTCTTTGATTGAAGCGAAATGGAGATGAGGAGGAGCTTATCACTCCAATAAGGCGTTCGAGCAGATTGCTGAAGCAAGTCACTTCCCCATGACTAGAGGAGAAAGCAATTCTCCCCCTGACTCTCGGTTGCTCCTGATTCCTACCATTTTAGGATTCAGTGGTTTGACATAGTTTAGCTAGATTTGTTTGACAGCAGTATGAACAGCTAACACTTCAAGTACTACTTGTTGCTTGTAATTCACTCTCGAACTGCTCTAAAACCCCCTCCACTTGTCCCTGTGGTCTGATTTATTTCCAGCAGAATATCTAGCTTTTAGAATGCTTTCTACTTTTGCTGCCTTGTCTGGTTCGTTCGTGATAGAATTCTAGCTCTTTTCTGCCTTGTTTGCCTGTGTTTGTGACATGTTTGGGTCACCAAATTACCTTCGTTATGTAGACTTTTTCAATTTTAATCACACTCCATTGACAAAGCTGCAGATCGATTATGCTCTGAGATCCTTTTTCCTTGAATAGATAGATGATCAATCTTTCATATATAATATGTTAGGAGGACCTAACTTGAAACCTAATGTTCTGTAAAACCATTAATCTGAAATCTATTCCGAGTTGAATCAGTAGAGCGAATAGTTATGGATATTTCTGAAAACTGATCTGTATTCCATGATTCCAGTCATGTCAAGAAGACTAATAAGGCAATAAATTCACAGCAGGAGCAGTAGAATTCGAAGCGAAACAACACAAATCTCTTTCAGAAAAAGAAAACCCAAGTCCCATGAAGATTCTTGGATTAAAAATCACTAAATCGGTTAGGATTTGAATGCAAGATCACATCCTGCTCTTTAGATCACATCCTGCTCTTTGATAGGCGCATTTGCAGGACACAGCTGTGTGAATTTGAAGGGAAATGAAGTTGTTTTCTGAGCTGAATGATTAGAGGGAAAAAGTTAAGGATATTTCTGAAACAGATCTCTGTTCCATGGTACCAATCATGTCAAGAAGACTAAAAAGGGAACAGATTCACAGCAGGACCTGTAGAATTCGAAGCAAAAAGGGCACCAAACTCTTTCAGAAAAAGAAAACCCATGTCCCATTAAGATTCTTGGATTAAAAATCACTGAATCAGTTAGGATTTGAATGCTAGAGGTAGAGGAATTTGAAGGGAAATGAAGTTGGGAGACCTGCCTGTGTTTATACAGAAGTTTGAAGTGAAATGGAAGTTGTCAAAATGGCCAAGGATTCTAGCAAGATTGTTTTTTTGGAGCATCCCCGTCAGTTGTTACAATCCCAGAAGACAAGGCATATGGAAAGATGGTCCCCCCGCTCCAATCCCCACACCACTGTTGAACCGCTCAGCAAAGGCAATTTTGAATTTACAGCCTATTTCCCAATATGTTTCCACATCATTCATTCCTCACATGATAAACATTCCGTCATCACTTGTGCAATCAAACATCTAAAATAGAGGTCCTCCAATCGCCCGAAAAGGACCGGGGGCCCCCTAGGAGCGTTGTCGTGGATATCACGTTTGAAATTCGACAGCCTAGGTTGGTCGTCGATCGAGGATATCGGTCTCGATTCGCAGTTTGTGGACGGTAGGCTTTTGCTTGGGGAGGCATGAATTGAGAAAGAGTCTTTATGCGTGTGTGCATATGCATGCCTGAAAGCAACAGCATGCGAGGGGGCCTCAATATTGAAGCACGAAAATGTTGTGAATGAAATCAACGGTCACCGCACTGTGACTAGGCATAGACTGTTTGGTGAAATGTACCATTCGCTTGATCCTTGGACTAGGGACCAGGATGAAATTTTCTCATTTAAAGTGAGAGATGGTGGGGCCCAGAAATGAAATTGAGGGAGAGATTGTGGGTCAATTTCTGATACGGAAAGGAGTATTTGGAAAGCGACTCCTAGAGGTGAGCATAAAATCTCAGGATAGCACCTAGAACATGAGAGCAGAAACGGTGGAAACCTATCCGATTACATATTTCAAGAATGTAGGTTCTGCAATTTTTGGAACCTGAAATCATGCTAAAACTTATAACAGGGTATGTTCTAGATTTTATGATATGTAGGGACGATTTTAGATTCCGATAAGTTTTAGATAGAATTTGTACGGAATTTGGAACCATTCACCTGGCAATATTTCTTGCACGCATACACAATGCACAAAAAATAATCAATGTAGACATTAATGTGATGGCAAATTGTGGTACTAGATTTCGATGTTCCCGACCCTCGACTTCCTCATCGATTTTCGAGGACATTACTATGATGGGTATGCAAATTGTGGTACTAGATTTCGATGGTCCCAATCCTTGACTTCCTTGTTGATTTTTCAGGATTGGAAATCTCGAATTACTAATTGGAAGCACGTCGCGGTTTCATATGGTTGTCAAACGCATCTATCGTTCCACGTTGAAGCGGGTTATTTGTCGATGGAGTTGCCAACATGTAATGCGTTGCGCTACGCTTGTTTCTTTGATGAGGCAATGGATACGTTTTCATGTGCTAAAGTAATTAAATCTGGCCCACTAATTTAGTAATTGCGACTTCTAAGGTCGGGTCGAATCCATTACGAACATATACTCCTTTTTTATTTAAGCGAGAATGATATTAATAGTCTCTATATTTTGACAAAATGTGCAATGTCATTTTCAAGTTTTAGTTTTGTTTGATGTGCTTGAATCATTTCAAGTTATTCAATCTCATCCTTAAATTTTCAATTTATTCAATCTAGTCACTCACATTTCCCTACAAGGTCAAGTTCGTTTCTTTGGTCTATTCACAGATTTCATAATAACACACTATTGCCAACATGTAATGCGTTGCACTACGCTTGTTTCTTTGATGAGGCAATGGATACGTTTTCATGTGCTAAAGTAATTAAATCTGGCCCACTAATTTAGTAATTGCGACTTCTAAGGTTGGGTCAAATCCATTACGGACATATACTCCTTTTTTATTTAAGCGAGAATGACATTAATAGTCTCTATATTTTGACAAAATGTGCAATGTCATTTTCAAGTTTTAGTTTTGTTCATTTCAAGTTATTCAATCTTGTCCTTAAAATTTTCAATTTATTCAATCTAGTCACTCACATTTCCCTACAAGGTCAAGTTAGTTTCTTTGGCCTATTCACAGATTTCATAATAACACTATCCCTTGTTCTTCAGAGTACCTTTTTATTTCAATCCATTTCCTCAACAAAAAGAATGTGCCATACTTTCATTACATTTCTACTTTTTTTTTTTAATCTTTTCATTACAATAGTTCCATAATCCATTTCAGCTCATGATTTGTGTAACAGTAAAAGTGTAACTTCATTTAAAGTGGCATCTGGTAAATATTTCTATTTAAAATAAAATTTAACTTTTCAGATATAATTTTTTGGAAGCTTTTGTATTCCGAATTTTTTTAAAATTAGATTTATTTATATCTACTAATAAGAAAAATAAAATAGGAGGAATAACAACCTAACGCAGCCCTAAAAGCGTTGAACATAAAATACAACCCCACAGTGCGCAAATGAATAAATCTATTCTTGCCCTGCATTTGTACTAATTCGAATATGGTTATGCTGTAAATGACCATACATCCATGTTCTCATTGGACACATGAGAAGAAATTTTTTTAAAAAATAAATAAATATTTTTGTTGTTGTCGCATTAAATGAATGTAAACCTTCATTTGGGCCACATTTAAATGAATTTGACATAGAAGTAGGACACCAACGACATCAGAAATTACTTACGCTTCTAAATTTGTGTCCTTTTACAGAGATTCATTAGCTTCTGAATATTAGTCATTTAATTATGGTTGCGTCCATTTAGTTGATTGTTTATTGCGAAATGGGCAAGGAAGCAAATTGGACGTGACCCATAATATTATAGCCACGAAATTATAGTCCAACACAAATAGATAATACCCCCATTTATTTGAAAACTAAAAAGCAAAACTGCTATGATATTATATGTAATTTTATGAAATTACTGTTAACTGTTTTAAAGTTTTAAACTAAGAACGACTGCTTTTGAATTGGTAAAGTCTAAACCTAAAGCCATAAACTTACATTGTTAAATGAAGACTTAAGAGTGCATTTGCTTCACGAAAAATTCAAGATTTGGAAATCATGTCCTAAAAAATAATTGATTATATCCTTAGAGAAATAAGTCAACAAAAATTATTTCTATTGCCAACAACAATTTCTGACTACCTATCATCGTGGATAATGAAAATATTTTATCATTCTTTTATTTCTCTAAGCGATAGAAGCGACCATTCTTCTGAACAAACGCACCTTAATACTAATCTTGCACGAAACAAACACTACATTATTTTATCTTTACCGACACGTTTATAAAAACAAACAATTGATCCAATTCGAAAGGACATCGAAATTTTCGGACTAATTTACCCAAAAAGATTGACATTATTCAGCGCTCGTGTGAGGACTTTATATAGCACAATAAAATATATGGGAAAATTACAAAAGAAGGTTGCCATCTTTTTTATTGCTTCCAGAGAAAGACAGGGATGGTTTACCGAACCCACCTGCGGCGGAAAAGAGAACACATGTTGGGGACTGTAGAAGCAAAGCATCCGTCCGGACCCTGTATCATGTTGACTACATGTCGGGCGGTCTCATCACGAGGATCAGGCCTCGAGGAATTTCTCATATTTAGTTAATTTTCTCCCGGAGGTTTATCATTACCCCATTTTTCGTTGGGAGTTGACTCCGATAAACGGAACGGTTTAAATTTAAGGACTTGTTCAAGTCCTACACAATAAAATATATGGGAAAATTACAAAAGAAAGTTGCCATCTTTTTTTATGGCTTCTAGGGAAAGACATGGGATGGTTTTGCTGAACCCACCTGCGGCAGAAAAGAGAACACATGTTGGGGACTGTAGAAGCAAAGCATATGTCCCGGACCCTGTATCATGTTGACTACATGCCGGGCACCCTCATCGCGAGGATCAGGCCCGGGGAATTTCCCATATTTAGTTAATTTTCTTCCAGAGGTTTATCATTAAACCCATTTTCCGTTGGGAGTTGATTCCGATAAACGAAACAGTTTAAGTTTAAGGACTTGCTCAGGTCCTACACAATAAAATATATGGAAAAATTACAAAAGAAGGTTGCCACCTTTTTTTATGGCTTCTAGGGAAAGACATGGGATGGTTTGCTGAACCCACCTGCGGCGGAAAAGAGAACACATGTTGTGGACTGTAGAAGCAAAAGCATCCGTCTCTGTTTTTGGACCATTTTGTGGCCGACAGCAAGTTGGCACTTGCCACCTAACCCAGATGATTATATCCCCAAACATGCATTGTGTGCATTAATTCAATTGTACTGAAAAGGTCAAAAAAGAAAAGGGTTAACTTCTTTCTTCTTTTATCGAAAGGTTGATCTCATTAAGAACCCTAACATCGGTGCTGATGACGTATTTACCCCCAAAAGAAAAAAAAAATCTCGAGCTGGTATCCTAATAACATGATTATCATTCCATATAAATCTCGAACCGATATCCATGACATATAAACCCAAAATTAATTTCTGTTAAAATACTAAGAAAAAAACAAATTAGTATCGATCCAAATCTATGTTCCATTTTCAGACCCAAAAAAAAAAATTTATGCTCCATTTGCATTCAATCCAATGTCCCATTAAAATGTGTATGTATCGATAGACGCGATAGATGACTGTGTGATGGATTTGACGTAAAGAATAACGGATCCAATGTAGAAATCTCATGGTTTGTTGCGCTTTCATTTTCATGGAAGGTAATTTTGAGTCTGGGGTGCTGGTTTGGGGTTTCTTGCAAGATGAAAATACCCGTTTGAGATTTTTCGTGAGGCAAAAATTAATTTTGGGGTAAATATATTAAGAATGTATCAATTTGAGATTTCTATGAGAGAAAATTAGCTCCGATAAATATGTTGTGGTACTAATATGATTTTCTTAATGATGTTGACCCAAAAAGAAAAGCTGTTTGTCGTATGCAATCAATTATTCACACTTGCATTCATAAATTAATAATTAATTAGTGTGGATCACAATTTACGGTGATGACCTAGCTTTATTTAAACATAATAAACCTTGAGACAAAAACATTTTTTTTGCAAACTTTTTTTCCAATTTTATGGGCAACTAAACTTATTCTACCACTTTATTCAATTTCACATGATTAAAGTGAATATGGTTGTTGTCAACGTGTATATTATAGAATTACCTCTAGCCGGTCTGTTCTTTCCTTTTTGAGGCACATTACCTTAAAAATAAATTTATTTCTCGAAATGGGCGATTTTGAAAGTTAGGTAGACGATGGATTTTATTGGAGAATGCTAGTTGAGTGGAACCTATTCTTTCATTAGGAAATTAATGTTGCTCATTTAGCACGTGTTTTTTTTATTTATTTATCAACTTAGGTGTTGTACAGTATGTCTCTCCTATCACTTGTGTGAATTGGTCATTTTCGTGGTAATTATTAAATAACTCGCGTGACATTTCATGTGGACTTTGTCAAACTGAAAGAAAATAAATGAATAAAGAAATACTTGCTTTGAATATAGTTGGTATGATCACATGCAAATGATTTTGTCTCACAATTAGTTAATGTGGGTTAGTGATTCACGTGGTATAAGTCTATATCCACGAAAAAAAAAATGGGGACGAAAAGATCAGAGTAACAATCAATAATTGAGATTAAATTTTAACTAATAAAATTATATAATTAGCAATCAGTATAGATGATAGCATATGCCAAAGCCTATACCTTTCTTATACACTCGGCTTGGCCCCAATTCCATCACATCCACATATGAATGTGCAGAAAAATGCACACTTCAAATAAAAAACAAAATAAAAATACAAGTATAAAATCGCTCTCTCTCTCTCCAACTAATTCGTGAATTTATTTTTGGGCCGCATTTGTTTTTATATGAAAAGTAGGGCACTGAAACTTGTATAGAAGAAAAGAAATAAAACCTTCTTATTTATTTATTTATTTAAAAAGCCGTTCCTAATAATGGAACCAAAAAAAAGTAATCTTTTGACAAGCGTTTTGCAGCTCAATTTCAAAATCTCAATAACTTTGAGTTTCATTTTGTTGGTTTCAAGGGATACTTTATATCTAATAGGAGTCCAATTCAATTTCTAATGTCTAATTAAGTGCAAAAGGGTTTTACAGCATTCTCCATCGATGTTTAAAAATCTCTCTATGGGTTTAATGGTTCCTCAAAAATCATCCCAATTCAAAGTTTCTTGAATCGTTTAAAGAAATTAAATGACTTGAAATGATATGCCAAAATTAAACATCACAACAAAAACACCAAAGATAAATCTCATATTTAGAAAAAAAAACCTAAAAATCTCTATAACTCTTCCTTTTAATCTTCTTGCTTTCCAAGGATACTTTAGATTTCAATGGACGTCCAATTCGATTCCTCATATCTGATTAAGTGCCGAAAGGGTTAGAAATCTATTTGTGGGTTCGATGGTTTCTCGAACATCATCCCAATTCAAAAGTTTCTTAATTCTTTTGAATAAATAAAACCACTCGAAACGGGTGACCAAAAATAGACATTATAACTGAAAAACAGCAAAAGTAAATCTTATAATTAGAAAGGAAAGAAAAGAAAAATCCCATCCCATCCCCAAAATAGACCCAATAATAAGTTCATAACTCTTCTTTTGGATCTCATGTTTTTTTATTATGCTATAAAGCTTTTTTACCCGGCCAAAACTGGCATCCACACTCTGTCAACTGTGCTGAACATGCTCGATTCTCTCTCTCTCTCTCTCTCTAGAAGTCATCAACGAAAGAGAGCTTTTTCCGTGCGATATTTTGCTGTCGTTGGTTTACAATTCTCTCCACTCCTTTTTCCCATCTCGACTATGCTCTCTCTCTCCTCCCTCCCTCCCTTTTCTCTCTCCAACTCTCCTTCTGAAGTGTTTGTTCATGGCTGTCTCCGCTTCTATTCTTCCCTTTACGTTCCGTTCCACCCTCAATGATTTTGCTCCGTTCGGACCCTCTAGGCTGGACTCTTTCCTTACCTTGTGACGAAACACCGCGACCCATATTGGAGTTTCTCTTCTAATTCCTTGGGATCATTGAGATCGGTGGGGGGTGTTGTCGAGTGGTTTTCCTTGGAAAGGGTAATGCTTTGAGACGTGGGTTCTGCTCTAGAAAGTGAGGGCCGTACATCGCCTCTGGTTCCGTAGATCTTGCTGCTGTCTGTATTGGGCGTGCGCTCTTTCGGCCTCGGTTCGGCTATAGGATCAAAGGGTATGAAGAATCTTTAGCTGTGAGGCTGAAAAAGACGAGCTTTGCGGCCATGCACGGAGAGTCCGTTGTGCGACAGTGAGATGAGGATGGATGTGCTTCGGTTGCTGCTTCCGGTTCGTTCGGTGTGAATCTGAAGGTGAGTCAATGCGGTGATCAAGATTTCAGATGCATTGAGCCGACTTGGTTCAAAGTTCGTAATTTGTGATGAGTGGTGGATTGGCGGATTGGTCCCTGATTCGAGCTGTCGATGGTGGAGGTGCTGTAGAAGATGGTGGTGAAAGACTAGCGGATTGAGCCCACGGACGGGCCCCGCGAGCTCGACACCCGCGCTGTGTGAGCTTCTTCCCGGTAGTTTGTGACGGATTCGACTAGGGAAAACGGGGAGTGCGGCTGTTTGGCTGGTCTTGAGTGCATTCTGAACATCATCAGGGCGCTGAAAGGGGGCTCCTGCTTGCCTGTGGAGAGCAGGAGCCCCGGCCATGGCTCTCCGACGAGAACTGGGAATCCCTTAAGGAGAGGATCCGATGAACCGCTGCACAAGCTTCCGGGGAGGATGTGCTTGAATGGTTCCAGCGAGGTCGCCTCTCTTTTTACTCTTCAAGGAAAGAAAGGGACCAACCAGGATGCCATGATTGTCTGGGAGGTTTGCTCCTTCCGATTATCCTCTTAATTGGCTGACCAGTGCTTTGGTATCTTGATAGTTTTTCTCTTTTTGTGGAATGATTGTGCTGGATGATCTTGAGATGCCTTGTATGCGTTTTAAGGAAAAGAGGATGCACTGCTGAAGTAACCGAGCATGTTTCTTGAATGAGCCGGCATGTTCACCATTTGGTCTGAATTATATATGGACGCTTTTTCCTTTTTCCAAATTATATACTTAGAGCTTCCTTTATACTTCTTGTGTGCTCATGCATCTGCTAGGCTTGGACACATGCATTGGATGACCATGTTTATCAACTCTTCTATTGGAAAATATTGCAGAGTTTCTGAAACTCTTTTTATATAATTGCTTACAAAGTGTAAAATCCTATATATCTATGACCTTTGCCTATTAAATGTGTTTCAACTGATTGCTTAATCCGTTTGGGTTTGATCCAGTAAGTGCGTGTTCTCTGTGTCTTTCATCGGCAATTTTCTCTGAATAGAACGTGTTGGAGTTGATGTTGGCAAATGCATAATAGGGGCTTCTAATTGCGTTTTGCTCATTTTTGGAAATTTTTGGAATTTTAGAATTTCGGGTCCAGGACAGACACGATATTCTGTGGTGTCTTTGATGGACATGGTCCATTTGGTCATTTGGTGGCAAAGAGAGTCAGGGATTCTCTTCCGCTGAAAGTAAGTGCTCACTGGAAAGTCAATCTGAACAGTGAAGATCTCCTCAGAGAGATCAGCATCAACACCATGGGAGGCATGTCTCCTGGAGAGACTGCCTTCGTATCTGCTGGTGAAGAACCAAGGGCCTTCGCTGAGCTTGAGGAAATAGAAAAGCAGGTGGAGATCTTCCAAATGCTGAAAGAATCATTTTTGAAGGCTTTTAAAGTGATGGATAGAGAACTCAGAATGCAGAGGAAAATTGATTGCTTCTGCAGTGGCACTACAGCAGTTACATTAATCAAACAGGTTGACTTCTGCATCTTGATGTCAGTAATTGACTATGGCATGGATCTTTTGATCTACCTGTTTGATCATGAATGACTTGATTGTTAAATAGGGTCATCATGTTGTCATTGGAAATGTGGGAGACTCCAGAGCTGTCCTGGGTACACGAGACAAAGACGGTTCTCTTATTGCAGTTCAGTTGACTGTGGATCTAAAACCCAACATTCCAGGTTGCTTTTTCTTACTCTTTCTTGAAAATAGTTGCTAAGTTGAATAAGCTGAAGGTTTTGCTGCATGTATATTGGTCGATAAGAATGTTGAGATAATAAACAAGTGCATTAAGAATCTGATTCTGGAGCACATTGATATAAGCAGATATCAAAGCTGTTGTATCACTCACCTGTCTATTTTATTCCCCTCGCAGCGGAAGCAGAGAGGATTCGCCGATGTAGGGGGAGAGTTTTTGCACTTAAAGATGAACCAGAAGTTGCCAGGGTTTGGTTGCCAAACAATAACTCTCCTGGCCTCGCAATGGCTCGGGCTTTTGGAGATTTCTGCCTTAAAAATTTTGGTCTAATCTCTGTGCCTGATTTGTCATGTCTCAGCCTAAGTGAGAAAGATGAATTTATTGTCTTGGCTACCGATGGGGTGGGTGACACATCTTGAATTCATGCCTATCATCTTCTGTCTTCTGTTCCAATTTCCTTTATGTCCTTAGCTTCACCCTTTTTTTGTGTGTTTTCTATTTTATGCAGATCTGGGATGTGCTGTCTAACAAGGAAGTGGTAGAAATAGTAGCATCGGCCCCTGCACGTTCCTCTGCGTCAAGAGCATTGGTTGAGCGTGCTGTTAGAGCTTGGAGGCACAAGTACCCTACTTCAAAAGTTGATGACTGCGCTGCAGTCTGCCTTTTCCTTGACATGAGCAACTCATCTGCTGCGTCCAGTGCAAAGTCCCACGAGCAGCTCGCTTCTGTGGATGATCGATCTGAGACGGTCAGTGAGAAAGTCTCAAGACCCATCGAAAGTGACTCAGAGATCACAACTGAAGAAAGCAATGAAGATGTGGCAAAGCTGGAAGAAATGCAGTCAGAATCAGAAACGGAGTGGTCTGCCCTAGAAGGAGTGTCTCGTGGGAACACTCTAGTAAATCTTCCCGGGTATGTGCCAGAGAGGGAGGACAAAGGAAGATGCTGGAGAGAGGAGCCATATGTAATCAAGCGCTAAGAATGTGTGCTCATGTGCTTTTTGTTACTTCAGTTTCATCTGAATAAACTCTGCAATCTTTTTCCGTACTTTGTAGTCACAGAGATGATTATTGGGGGGTCCATGATAGTTGTTAATTTGTTCCTGGGAGGTGGCCCAGTCTGTATTAGAGTGTCGGGGGGATATTCTCTCTCTGGTGTATACCACATATCAATTTTTGTAAAATCCACCGTGTCAATAGTCATTCTTTTATAATTATGTATTATGATGGTTAATATGAATGTGGTAGTGTTCATCTTAATCGTATTTAGTAGAAGTTGAACTTTGTTCCTCAGTGTCTTTGATGAAAATGTTTTTAATTTTTTGGTCGGACATTGATGAAGTTAAGTTTCGCAATTTCCAGCTTTGCTTCCTGCAAAAGATGCACAGATTGACAATGATGATTTGCTCCAGTTTGTTCATCAAGGCTAACCATTTCGAGTTCCTTTTTCTTTCATGCCGTGTCGGTTTCATAACAATCTAATTCACATATCCATTTACCAGAAGCTATGATATGAGGTATGCGTATGTTGACAATGTCTAGCTTAATGGCAAGTTCTGAATTTGGACCTGGAGGATCTCAGAGGCAGGGCATAAAATTCAGAATTTCCTTTAATTTTCGTTTTCTGCTTGAGCTAAACCTTGCCATAGTTCTAGTTCTACATCCAGTCATGCAAGTTGTGGGCCCATGTAATCTCCCTCAGAGAAATAAGTGGTCAAACAACTACTTGGCTGCCACCTTATCCGGAGGGAGAGGAGAAATATCACAAAAACAATAGGAAGCTCTAAATCCCACCACATTCTTGTACCAATACCAGAATGGGAGGATATGACTGCTTCTGCTCTCGTCACCTCGTCTACCGCCACAGCCAGCGGAGGCCGCCTTCGCCGGAGCTGCTGCCGCGACCCTTGCTTTTTTGTCTTCAAGTCTCGGACTTACACCCCTCGTTCCCATCAGGACCACCACAAGTTTTTACTCAGAGGTTTGGCTACTTAAATTTCTGCAGCCTCTTCTTTCTGTATGAGACATGCTTTGTGAGTGCTCGTTTCAGCATGATTTCTAGAACTACGTTTAGAATGATGTGATTTCATTTATCATAACAAAGTAACCTGGTTTATGATTTTGACAAAACCTGCATGCTCAAATTTTGAAGAAAAGTAGTGTCATTATGTTGGATACATGGACTTGCTAATCAACACTTTAGCTCGACCACCGTTACCTCTGCCAGTCAACAGGACAGAACTGGCACCACATGTCCCAGCAATCTTCCAGTCATCCTTGCTAACTTTCTTTCATTTCATTCGTAGCATCTGTAAAAACAGGGTAAAGAAATGTGGTCATCGCTTGTTTAGAGAGATGGATTTGGACGGAAATTGGCAGCGGTGCTCCTTTTATATTCACCTGAATAGTTAATGCTTGTTTGGGATATAACTGGAATATTAAAGTGGAGAAGCAAGGCAGCTCCGTGCTGTCTTACAAAAGAAGAGCTGCGTTTTGTTTTAAAGAACAAGAAGCGTTGATGCCTTTTATTTTCTGGCAATATGCATCATGGTCGGTTGTATTGCAGTTACCAATGATTCGTCGAGGGGGACAGAGTTGTCCCAAGATCGCAGTTTGGAAAGATCGGAAGCTGATAAAATCGTCGATGGTCTGGATTTTGGTGAACTGTGCAATGAGTTTGAGTGCGTAAGTAGTCCTTTGGTGGAATCTACGGCTAGACAACTTGCCCGTGATATCTTTGAACTTCGTGAAGGCAATCGTGCCATGGGGACATATGCCGTGTCTGTAAAATACAAGGTATCATTTTGTCCTGCCACAACCCTGTAGAGAAAAAAAGTGTATTGTCGACTCGTCGTTCTCACCTGTGATGATTTAGTATCTGCATATAAACGTTAGAAATGATCATTCATCAAATGGACAGTCGCTTGCTTATTGATAGTTTCATCATTTGATGGCTTAATAATCCAGAGCTTCTGTCTGGCTTCTGAATTTCTTTTTTCTCCTCGAGTTCAAAACTCCACACCTGGAACCATTCTTTGTTGGCTCTTATTACATGGAACTCTGCTTCTGTTGCAGGATCCAGTTAGAAGTTTCACTGGTCGTGAGAAATATAAGCGACCATTGTGGGTTACTAGAGCATTGGACAATCCCTCTGTGGTAAGTTCATGTTTAAACAAGTGTGCATATGCATCAATCACATTTGTCTATTTAGTTTCTTTTTTTTTTGGAGAGTGAGCTTAGAGTGTAGTAAAAGACTTGCCCTTGTAGTGAAAACCAAGATTACATTGCTTCAAAGTTGAAGTCTTGCTCCGACTCCTGACTTGATCTGGATAGACAGCACAATCATGCTGATTTGTTCTAGAAGGTGCAGTGCCTATTTATGTAATGTCTGCTGCGTCATTGTGCTTTTACAGACTGTCCAAGAAATGGCGATGCTTTCAACGAGTGTCTTAATTATCAAGTGGACAATCAGAGGGAAGCCTAAATCCGCAATTTCAAGTGTGGGAGGGGACTTAATAATCAAAGTCACCTCTAAATTTACCTTGAACCAGATCAGTGGCCAAGTGATCGAGCACGAAGAAATTTGGGATTTGTCAGCATCATCACCTATCGCTCAAGCATTTTTCTGGACTTCACGGCGTCTCTTTGCTACGGTTGAGACTGGAAAAGATTTGACGGAGTATGTCAAGAATTTCACCAGCCGCTTGTCAACTGAAAAAGAGAACATGGATATTTATCCTGACCCCTCTGGTGATCCAACCAAAGTGAGTCTGTCTAGTAAAGAGCCATTAGAGAATGATTTTAAGTCTGATGCATATTGTCATTAGTCATGACTTTTGAGCATGCATCACGCATATATACATCATCATGTAACATGGGACAATGGGTGGGTGTTAACGAAGGAAGGATGAAAAGACTTGTATGAGTTGAAAAGAATAGGAAAGATGCAATCTTTGCAGGGGTGGCAATTTTATTTCACTTCATTGAGTCAGTCAAAGTTCATTCCTAGCTGCGAATTGGAACATGAAATTGCATTAAAGACTCCTATTTTATCACCAAGCAAAGCTTCTCACTAATTATGAAAGGAGCTGCTACTGTGACTTAAGTACCGATAAGTGGACTCTTAGGATTCTTGAAGTTGCTTATATCTTTGCCTTGTCATGCAAGTGTCCTCCTTTTCGTCATTTCTAGTTGCAACAGGCATTTGTTTCATTCAACTAACGTCCCATTTCTAAGTTTCTGCATTGAAATTTGTTCAATCGCCATTTTTTTTCTTTCATTCCCTCCCATTAACACGCGACATAATCTGTTTGACGCAGTTCTTTCAGAGGGATGACGGCTTCCAGCAAGACCTCTACCAGATAGCGCTGTTCCTGGCGGTCCTCTATTTTGTTGTACAGTTCCTGAGGACAACCTTATAGACAAAAGCAATTAGTTACTGTAAGTATTGTATGAGAACTTATGCCTCATGGAAACTGCCAGTGCCAGTCACTGCACTGCCAGTCCCTTTTGTTTTCTAAATGGTATAGGTGTCATCCTGGTGTCCTTTAGTCACATCATGTTTGATCCAATAATTGCCGACTGATTAACTCGAGTGTATTATATGTATGACCCCGTAAAACTTTATGCTGTTCATTCGTCGCCAATCTTGATGAAAGTTTATATGACGTTGGATTTCATCATTGTTGGCCTGGAAAATAATTGTTGAGATTGTGCAAAGCGAATGTAAGCAACCAGGCGTCTTGTCCTTGTTTTTAAAAAGAGAGAATTTTTGGAAACTTGCATAACACCCTCATCTACAAGAACGACGGTCCACATATTGCAGAACCAGAAAGTCTCTAACCCCTATTATATACACGGGACGGTTCTTCGACCTGAAGGATGCTTACTACTGTTCGGCATCGGATAAGTTGGAAACCGAGGCAAAGTTCATTACACTTTTTGACCTGCACTTGCTAAAAAGAAAACTATGATTTTTGCATAGGTCCTGGATTTCTGTAACCTGTTGCTGCCAAGACTGCGCCAACATAACTAGAACAATCCGATACTAGGCTACAGCATGACTCGTCTTTCACAGAATAATCCGATCCGTGGTTACAGCACGAGACTCTTCATCTTTGCATCATTCTTTTTCCAAGCACTTGCAAGTCTGCTCCAATGCCCGTATTTGGCACTAGACTGCAATTCTAAGATGAACTAAGACAGGTCGGAAGAAAAACTCTTCATAGAATATTAGTTTGGCTGTATTGCACAGCAGATGCTAACCCAAAACAAGCAAATACGAGCATCCACCAATTCAAGAAGACAAACTACTTCATCTGGAAGGCATCAATCAGAGTCTTTGGGGGCAATCATGCTGCAGAATTAGTTGCATGTAAGTAGCAAATTAATTCTTCACTTTCCTAAATAAATCATACCAATCCTGCTAACGCCAATTAAGATATGTGCCCGACAAAACAAAAGGAAAGGAATGAATGCTGCACAAGGTTTCTTGCTTTTTTCTTAATACTCTTGGCCATGCTGAGCAGGTTCAAATCATGCCTACAACATGAAATTATACAGCACAGCCGCTAGCAACAGCAAGACTGCTGCTATTCTCGGGCTGACAGGTTCGGAATTAGAACCTATATTATGAGCACCGACAGTATAAGTTGCTCCAGACTTTTCATCTTTCACCATGATGCGTGAGGAACCTGAAATCAGATATGGGAAATACCAAAAGCATAAGCTGAAATAACAAAAAGGTTCAAATGTCCTGCATACACTACGACCCACGTTTCGTACTTAAAAAATTCTAAGAGAAACAGAGTTAAATACTCTGCAGGGTAAGTATTCCCAACAACAATATCCATACTCTTCAACTAAAAAATACTTAATAAACACCAAGCAGGCAGAAAATAAAATAAAGATATAATCACGCTTACAATTGTAGTCAGCCCAACCAATCGTCTGGTTCTCAAGATCATACAATACCAGCTTATTGGAGAACACCAAATCTGCATGCAAAAAAAGTAGGGGGGGTTGTCAAATTTAACTGGTTATTCCCATCGTACCAATTAGTTTGCCACATCAAGACATCATGTGTGTATCATCATAACACTCCTCCGTCATTAACAAATTCAACTCCATGAAAAATGAAGCTCATGCATCCACAGAATCATGACCCTTTCCTGCCTCTGATTTCCTATGAACACTGCTGATGGACATTCCACCACATTATTAAGTATTAGCTCCATTCTTGAACTTTCACCTTCTAGGAGGCTTGATTGAGAGATTACTGGCTAAAATGACTTGAATACACACTTTACTTCCAATGTGATTAGACCTGAGGATAGCACGATGCTTAATGATATCAGCACAAAAACTATGTTTACAAGAGGAAGGAATATACCTCCCAGTAAGGTGATATCTTTCCCATCCTTAGATTGCATCTCGGCGCTCATAAAACCAACACACCAGGTATCATCCTGTCAAATGTTCAAGTCATAATTGGTTTATTGGGATAGCAGTATCTGGATTCATGTCCAACAGATAACAAGTGAAATCCCAGTTTGTGTTCTACACTTGAGGCAACTGAAGAAAGAGAATTGGTTTATTAGGATAGCACTATCTGAATGCACATCCAACAGGTAAAAGTGAAATTTCAGTTTGTATTCTACATTTAGTCAACTGAAGAAAGAAAATATGCTTCTCCGTGAGTGAAAAACAATAATTATGAAAAGAGGAGGATTTAGACACACTGCACTGACATCAACTTTAGAACATGTAATGAATATTACACAAACCAAGTCTTTCATAAACAGTAATCCACACCCTGGAACTCTGCAAAAGTGAGTACAAACAACAATGCCACAAAGGAATAAACCCAGAAGTTACATTTTAATATGGACAAAAAGAAATTAAATCTATTTAAAAGGAAGTGCGAGCTTAAAAAATTCATCATCCCTGTAAATATTAAATGAGAAGCCAAATTCTCTAGATTAAATCTTCATGAAGGGTTTGAAAACAAGCATGACTGGGAAGGCGGTTATAGGAGAATAATGAGCACATTTTACTTACACGATATTGAAATAAGTAATCGTGAGGATAAACCGCTAGAGCAAGCGAACCGTCGAAGTGAAACTTTACCACCGGAAATCCATTGTCGACACTGAAGAAAACAGGGAAAGGAAAAAGAAAGATGATTTGGCATAAATCCGCATGGCTTCAGTGAACTTAGATACTTTTCTTGCTTGAACAACTCAAACCGTCCGGCCCATTGTTTTCAAAATAAATGCATCTAAAAACATCGAAATAACATCTCAAACAATACACTAGACAACATCCTATTGATGAGTAATACTAACTTGGTAAGACACCAATAATAATCGGTACACATCAATAGCAATCTGATTTATAGCATTCAGGAGAAAATTTTAAACACATTCATGCTGATAAAGACCTTGTCCTAGCCCTTACCTTCCAACAAACTTGAAACAATTAAATTGTTCCTCAACAGTGTGTAGATCCAGTCCAGGCTGCTGAGCCATAATCTGATGAAGTTATCACATGGAGTTAAAAAATTCCGAGAAAAAAAGTAAGGGGTAGAAGATATAGGAGAATCAATATATACCTTTTTTATAAGTTGGTTATATATGTCCCCCGGAAGATAGGCCAATGTTGTGCCACTGTCAATTATTGCTTCGTTCTCACCTCCAAAGCCGAATATATCTGTTGGAAGTTCTATAACATCACCACCCACCTCAACAGCCTTCATGACAACATTGTAATGTGCCCTATGGTAGTTGATGGAAATAGAATCACATTTTGTACGCTGAGATCTAACCTATTTGGCTAATGGATGCCTATAATGGTAGAATCACGCCATTAACAAATGAATTTAGGATTCAATATGAATAACTGATCAAACCAAGAACAGAGTATGATGCAGTACGAATGAAGACGAATGGATGCCAAATAGTGAAAGGAAGAACATCACCAGCACATTCTCTCCTTGTTTTCTTTTGTGGAATTTTAATAAAAAATCGAAGACCTAAATTCAAGGACCAAATGTATTTAATCATAAAAAAGGCTTGCCTTCTATCGTCATTATATTCGAAGGCATTTAAGCAATATAAATCACTTCAAAGGGAACCCTTTAACATGGCTAGAAATATGCATCAGAATAATGTAGCAGCATACAAATGTGTAAGAAAAAGTCTTCCGCAAAAGAAAAACAAAGAAATGAAATAATCTGAGCTGCTGAGAATCTTTATGAGTATATTACCACCCAATCTCTTTATTTAATTAGCATCTCATACCATTTAAAAACTATATTAGTTTTGATTATAGTAGTTTCAATTACTATAGTTATGTTCTCCTTATGAAACTGCAAGATAATCTTCAGCTACTTATGCAAAACCTGCCTTTTAATTCTTCATCCTCAAATTGCTTGAGCCTTTGATGACAAGCACAGTAATGAAGGATATGCCAGACAAGCATCCTTCGGCTAATGATAAGAATCAATGACAATTAAAGAGACAAACAAGCCAGAAAAACGCAATATGAATTAGGACAAAAGTGAGACGACAGAAGGAGATACGGAATAAAAATGAGTAAATACTGTGACATATAAAGAGCCATTAGAGAAGTTTCTAGATTGTATGTCAAACTGTATTAATGTCGCCACGGCAAGAGCTTATTAGGTATATTAAACTGCTAGGTCAAAGGTCAATGTAAAGAACAATGATATAACAAACAATAACGTAACAAGTAAAACGAGATGTTTTGTGCAAGGATCATGCCACATACTGATTAGGTACCAATGGAGTAGTCTTGACTTTTGGCTGCACCACTTCCCCAATAGCAAATATTCCACCACCATTTGTATTATCCAAGCAGTGTGCAAAAACCTTTTTCACCTTTCCTGATGAAGCAAGCTGAGAAAGCATGGATGAATTTGCTTGTCCAAAACCAATAATCCCATCAAGAGCCTCAGATGATGTGCCCAGCCCTCCAGATTGCTTAGCTGCACACCTGTTCACCAACGTAACATGTTAAAAATTAGAGAACCAGCATGCAACTAAAAGTGAAATCGCATAAGAGTGAAACTTCTCATAACAAAATGCAATAAAACATTTATATTTGCATTCGACACTCTCAAGAATGTAAACCAGAAAAAAAGTGTTAAAAAAGAAATCTGAAAATCAAGAGAAGTTAAACTAGTTCAAATCAAACAGCCCATTGAGATCACCAGCATATTAAAACAAATTCAATGTAAAATTAAGTCTCTTCTTTTAGGATTTATATCCCCAAGTGCCTGGCAAACACTCAATCTCTTTTTGGAATGAGTTTTCAAGTAGCATTTAACTAGTAAAGATGCTTTTCAAGTAAATAAGCAGCTGCTACAAGTGCTAATTTAAGTAAAAACGATTTTAAGCCGAGATTCACCCCTTTCTAATCAATGCTGAGCAAAAAATGGCTGTGACAGAACATGTTGAGACATGATTCTCTACACTTACCTAGTGTAATATGTGAAATCCTACTACTCTCAGAGAACCATTATATTGTTGGTTGAGCAACCTACCCAAATATCACACTCGAATTCATGGACGATGCTTGAAGATTCCCAGTCACTTGATCTAATATTACATTATCCTCAACAAAGTATCCTGCAGTTGAGCTTCCATCTCCATAAGTAAGATTATATGGGCAAAGTACGTTGGGCTTGCAACCAGGAAAAGCAGCATTGTATGTGGAAGTGCAAAATTCTCGATCACAAGTGATCTGGTCTGCTGTACTCGAGCCATTTGGGTTATAAAGAGTCAATCCCACCTGTTGTAGGATAAGAATCATAAATGAATTCTCATAGGAGATCAATGTGATTCCGAGATCCCAGTTGCAAAGTTGAACGGTCATTTCAATCTGTCATAGGTGCAGTTTAAAGATGTAAAGAGTACAGCAACATACACCGAGATTGCTCTCCTTGGGACACTGGTCGCAGCCAATGCAGTTAACCCAGAGAATGTCACTTCCCGTATCAACTTGCACATAATAATCCTTGGAGGGAGTCCCAATTCCAATTTTCGCAAAGTAGAGGCTACATAAACATAACCCAACAATGGCTACATAAGGAACTGGACGGTCACGATATCCAAGTCAATTTGGCTCGACTCATAACAAATTAAAAAGAACCCAACCAAAAAGTTGCAGACTTCGATATAATACGGATCATCCCAACGGAACTTCAGACCGGACTTTTACAAACATTAACCATACCATCGACGCCTCTCTTGTCATCGTCCTGTGCCGCCAAAGTCAACATATAGTTTAACAGGGATATAAAGACCAGGAAGTCAACGTGAAACAGGCCTCGGCGCGTACAAAATGCGGGAAGGCAACGAGAATATGTCACATCAAAGGTGGTGGAAAAAAAAAAGAAAAAAAAAAATCATACGAACAATTCGAAACCGCCTCAAGAAGGAAGCACGACAGAGGAGACGGATTGCGGAGCTCAAATTATAACACAGGACAGGAGACACCACCGCGAGAACCGATCACGAAAGAGAAACGGGAATCACCCGGTATCGGTGGGAGTGCCCTTGCCGCCCAGGGGGAGATCGACGGCGGAGAGGAGCCGGCCGTGGCGGCGGGCGTCGTGCGATCTCATCGCGCCAAGCATGTGCCGGCGGCCCCTGAACCTGTGGTGCACATGCAGCACCATGTTCCCCTCCGCGGCCGCCACCGACGCCGCCGCCAGACCGAGCACCGCCACCGCCGCCACCACCGACGCCGGCGCCGGCGCGAGCGATCTCGCCGGACCCATGTCGCTCCCGCGCCCGGAGACTCAGCCGGGTTCTCTCTCTCTCTCTCTCTCTCTCTCTCTTTCTCTGCGGAATGAGTTGGCGAGAAGGCTTGTTTTGGGACACGAGAAAAAGGGCAGCCTACGCAACTGGGCATCGCCGCATTTATAGGGGGGAGGAGAGCAAGGAACGACGACAGCTTCCGCCTCGTTCTCTTCTCCCTTCGTGCTCATCATCCGTTGTCTTCTCTCTCTCTCTCTCTCTCTCTCTCTCCGTGGCGTTGGCTTTTTCGGTGCGCTTTCACGTTTCTATTCTCGCTTTTGTTCCAGCTCCTCCTTCCTCCCTTCCTTCCTTCCCTCCAAATAAATATAAAATACATTATTCCCTTCCTGCCTGCCTGCCTGCCTGCCTGCCTGCCTTCCTTTCTTCCTTAATTTTCGTAGGCAAAATCAATTTTTTTGGGAGGAAAATACCAAAAGGAAAACATTGGATTACTGAAATTCCAAACTTATATCAGTGCCATAAAAATACCCTTCTATCTACCACAAGTTTGCTCTTTATGACATTACTACCCCAAATTCTTTCTTCGCATCATCAATACGTCATAATTGTACCAATTTGTCATCTTGGTGAGACAAAAAGAAAAAAGAAAAATTGGGGTGTTAATGTCATAACCAGTTCAAATTTTTGGTGATACAATAAAAATGTTTAGGATATTGATGTTACGCTAGGCATGGTTTAAGATTTTTCGATGTATTTCTAGGTGTGATCCAAAAAAAATAATTCTATAATTAAATTATTGCACTTTGATCAATTTTCATTTCTTGAGGCCTAACACGGAATTCAGTAAATTTCCAAGACATGCTAATATAAAGGACAAGTGGGCTCTTTTGACGCCACGGCCATGTCACTCAATCTGATCATTCAACTTCCAGTTGAAGTGAGTTAGATGCAATGTAAATTAAAATTTACTGTGTTCAGGGATTAAAATCAAAAGTCAACATCAAACCGAATAAAGTAGGGTGCATATCGATAGAATTTACTCCCCTGTTGATTTTTTTATAGCAAACCCACCTTAGAAAAGTGCATATGTTTTTTTAAGGGGTATCAACGGTTCGATTCAGATTTTCATAATACTTTAACCAAATTAAACCATTTGGAATCCTACTTGTTTTGACCCAAACTATAGGCCGACCAAATCGGAAAATGTGATTCGGGTTGTGTTCCCCCCTCTCTCCCTTCTCTGTCCCATTCTAAGTATATACCTTGATTGTGCATCAAGTTATTCCAAACCTAGCCTACCGCATTTACATTTCTCCCATTCTCTCACAATATATGTTCATTCTGAGCTGAATTCAAATCTATTGGACAAAGAAATTTAGGAACAAGCTTTAATTGTGGAACACATTCAATCAGGTTAAGTCTTATAAAATAGCTTAGCTTTGCAATGCAAGTGCTTGCATAGATATACGTACATAGTCATGAGTATGATAAAATATCAGAATTATGAATGACCAGGATCTTCCATCTTTTCATCTTGCAAAACAAATATTTTTCAACAAATTCAATAATATTCTAGCAATCTTCATTATGGCCAAAAGACCATGTTAGCTTAATCTCTTGAGGAGAATCTTTCAAAAGACCCAATTAATTATCGGTATTGTGAATTTTCCAATCATGAAGAAAACATCAACATATGCTTTTTTTTTAATGATGCTCTAGTTTGCAAGGTACTCTATTTATGTTATGAACAGTAATTGTACAAATCTACTTACAACTTATGTACTCAACTCCAAGAATGAAAGTATCCAATGGTGCAATAATGAAGGTATAGGAGAATGATAAAATTTGTCTGCTGATCTCTTACAATAGCAACACCTTGCTTTGATGAAACCTCATTTTTGTCAATTTTTGGATTGAATCTTTAGATATTATCTATTTATGAATTATAGGCTTTTTTTAAAAATTCTTAGGATTGCAAGTGAGAATGGAAGAAGAAAAAAAATGAATCATCAAACTCCTCGAATGAATGAGACATGAAATTTCCTGGTTAGGTCAGTTCGGTTTAGGTTTTTTTGACATCTTAATGTTTTTGTCTAATCGTTTTTATTTGATTTTTTTATTAAATGCTCAATTGTCAACAAAAACTTTTTTCAAAAATTTATGAATTTATGGTGGACCTGAGTGTTGGGTTACGTGGTACATGAGGGCCAATGCAACTTAGATGGGTGGGGAGGATCAATCGGAATTGCCAATAGCTCAACTTACGATGTCAATCGCTCGACATTCTGCATGTACAATCATGGGTAGATTGAATGGACACATCATCGATTTATAGATTAATTATTTTTAGGAAAATATTTTGAAATTATTCATCTTCCCAAGGCTCAAATGTAAGCTAAATATTCCTGACATTTTACCCTATATCGATTACATAACATATGTAATGGTAAATTAAATTATTTAATAGAATATATATAATTTGGTTAATTTTTTCCATTTTCTGAGTGTGATGAGTTGACTTTTGGGAAAAGAAAAGGAGGCAAAAAAAAGAAGAAGAAGAAGAAGAAGAGAGAGAAGTAGTGAAGGCCACGAACTTGTCATCGGATCGCGTTGCCCAACCTTTAATCTTCTTTGGGATCACGCGGCTCTTCAACTTCTTGACATTCCAACTAATTTTGTTTTTTTAATAAAAAGAAATGAATTTTGGAGTGTATTATCATTTCAATTGTTTATTCTAAGTTGCTATAAGAACATAGTAAGAGTTACATTCTATATGCTTCCATTCAATGGCATTCAGGTACGCTGTTTCCATAAACATCTCCCCCATTTTCTTTACGCTTCACCTCTTCGTATTCTCTCTTTATCCTATAAATTTCCCTCATTTTGCCGTGCTAACTTAAGCATCGGAGGGCCAATCGAGACACAACGCCTTTACCAATTTGTTGTGGTGCAGATTGATTTCCCGGTGAGGCTTCAAATCGAATTCGTGATTCCCATTTTCAAACCGTTTGTGGGAACGGGGAAATAGCTTTGTTCTTCTCCCTACGAAATGTCCGGAAATTGAAAACATGCCCAACCAGCCTACCTCATCCCGACATGCCCGCAACGATTCCTGTGCTCCTAGTCCGCTTTCCCAGTAGTGCATGCACCACCTCCTTATACAGCCAAGGCCCCGGCAGCTACACCCGGCGGGACCGAGACTGGAGGAGGGGCAATTGATGAAGGTGATTTTAATTAACCAATTCACTCCTGACTCGTGTCATATTAATAGTGATGGATACTAATGGTTCTTACTAATGACCTAGACAATCCCACATGATAATGACATTTTATAACCCGACAGTTTGATCTTGACAAGATACCACTTTAATATCATTTCATTGGAGCATATGACATGATATTACTATCTAAAATGTTGAACATTCATTGACTCCAGCACTAATGGATACTAATGGTACTTACCGGCGATCTAGATAATTCTGCAAGACAATAACATATTCCGGCCCAACAATCCAATCTTGGAAAGAATGTTGAATGCACACTAGCCCTCAAAAAGGTATGAACGCATTTGTCGCATCCTTCCACCACGCATTTGCCGTGGTGCGGATTTGATTTTTCTAGTAAAGCCTCAGATCGAGATCGTGATTCCCATTTTCAAGCTTCTGCCAGGCCACTTCGCCAATTGATGAATATGACTATTTCAAGTGGACTAACTCTGGCTCTCGTTCAACTTTAGCGTTTGCCAACCTCAAGCAGCTTGGAGGTCGAACACCATGCCCGCATGTTAGCACAAGCTCTCGTGGAAGGCAAGCTTCAATCTTATCAAGTCCACTGGATAATGTCAATGAACTTTTTTGGGGTGATTTTATAAATTTCTATTGAGCCATCTCGCGTAATTTTTCGAGAGGAATCTTATCGTGCATATAAAATTACTTGAGAATCAAGTTATTATAACACATCCTCCGCAATTCTTCCTGTCCGAAGGAGCTTTAGAGGACAAAACTTCGAAAGAGAACGTTTGATCGTAAAGGGAATCTTTTTCGAGCTTTTTTTTTTTTTTTTTGGGTGACTTATTGGTAGGTTCCAGTCAAGTGCCATGTTTTCAGGAGTTATGCTTCGCAACTTGACCGGAGTCACCAGGGGAGGCCCAAGTACCTAAATGATAATGGGCTCGTTGATAAATTGCCGAAGGCCCAGCTTGTTGAATACCAGTTTGGAAGCCCAGTCCAAGTGGCTCGTATAAACACAAAGAAAAAATTGAAATATATGATCTTTAAAGTATGACCTAAAATGCAATATGGTTTATGAATTTTTAATTTATTTGATATGATTCTTGAATTTTAGCCCAATATGTGATATCGTTAATTTGTCTAGTATAATCCTTAAAATTTTTGTATATATTGAAACTAATCCCTGAACTATATATAAATTGTTTGATGGAAGGATTTCATTGGTTTTGACCAAAAAAAAAAAAAAAAAAAAAGAGAGAGATAACATTGGTTATTTTCATATAGTTTAGGGACTTTGTTCAAACATTTATCAAAAGTTTAGAAACCATATCAAACAATTGAGTTAAATCGTAGAAATCACATTGGACAAATTGAATCTTGCATATTGAATCGAAATTTAATAACTATTTATGTCATTATTCCTATAAGAAAAGCTCTCGTGACTGAGCGGCTATTTCCCGTTGATTTGACTTGAGCATCAATGGATCTCAAAGAGAAACTTCGGGCACTCTTATTTGTAGTACATAATTTTGCTTCCAGAAAATGTTAGATCTAATTTAACGAAATTTTAATGTATGTATCCTGGAATTTTCTTGCTTTTGAAGTATTTTAATCATTTCCTCTCGATTGTCCACAAAGATCTCTCTCGGGTTTTTTTTAATGAGTAGAGCGGTTCATTGATGAGATTGTCTTGATCATGCTAAGGAGGATTTTGCTCTTTAACTCTATATTTCCTACTTAAATCCACTTGAGCAAGAGTTAATCATTCGCCCAGCAACCCAAGGCTGATTCGTTGGGTGATAAACATCTGCCTTTTGCATTGAAATTTGTTCAATCGCCATCTTTTTCTTTCATTCCCTCCCATTAACACGCGACATAATCTGCTTGACGCAGTTCTTTCAGACGGATGACGGCCAAATAGCTCTGTTCCTGGCGGTCCTCTATTTTGTTGTACAGTTCCTGAGGACAACCTTATAGATAAAATCAATTAGTTACTGTAAGTATTGTATGAGAACTTATGCCTCATGGAAACTGCCATTGCCAGTCACTGCACTGCCAGTCCCTTTTGTTTTCTAAATGGTATAGTTGTCATCCTGGTGTCCTTAAGTCACATTATGTTTTGATCAATAATTGCCGACTAATTAACTCGAATGTATATGTATGACCCCGTAAAACTTTATGCTGTTCATCCGTCGCCAAACTTGATGAAAGTTTATATGACGTTGGATTTCATCACTGTTGGCCTGGAAAATAATTGTTGAGATTGTGCAAAGCGAATGTAAGCAACTAGGCGTCTTGTCTTTGTTTTTAAAAAGAGAGAATTTTTGGAAACATGCATAAGACCCTCATCTACAAGAACGACGGTCCACATATTGCAGGACCAGAAAGTCTCAAACCCCTGTTATATACACCGGATGGTTCTTCGACCTGAAGGATGTTTACTACTGTTCGGCGTTGGATAAGTTGGAAACCGAGGCAAGCTTCACTACACTTTGACCTGCACTTGCTAAGAAGAAAACTATGATTTTTGCATAGGTCCTGGATTTCTGTAACCTGTTGCTGCCAAGACGGTGCCAAAGTATAACTAGAACAATCTGATACTAGGCCACAGCACGACTCTTCATCTTTGCATCATTTTTTCCCAAGCACTTGCAAGTCTGTTCCAGTGCCCGCATTTGGCACTAGACTGCAATTCTAAGATGAACTAAGACAGGTCGGAAGAAAAACTCTTCATTGAATATTAGTTTTGCTGTATTGCACAGCAGATGCTAACCCAAAACAAGCAAATACGAGCATCCACCAATTCAAGAAGACAAACTACTTCATCTGGAAGGCATCAATCATAGTCTTTGGGGGCAATCGTGCTGCAGAATTAGCTGCATGTAAGTAGCAAATTAATTCTTCACTTTCCTAAATAAATCATACCAATCCTGCTAACGTCAATTAAAATATGTGCTTGACAAAACAAAAGGAAAGGAATAAATGCTGCACAAGGTTTCTTGCTTTTTTCTTAATACTCTCGGCCATGCTGAGCAGGTTCAAATCATGCGTACAACATGAAATTATACAGCACTGCAGCTAGCAACAGCAAGACTGCTGATATTCTCGGGCTGACAAGTTCGGAATTAGAACCTATATTATGAGCACCAACACTATACGTTGCTCCAGACTTTTCATCTTTCACCGTGATGTGTGAAGAACCTGAAATCAGATATTGGAAATACCAAAAGCATGAGCTGAAATAACAAAAAGATTCAAATGTCCTGCATATGCTAGGACCCACATTCCATACTTCAAAAATTCTAAGAGAAACAGAGTTAGTGTCTCTTACGCACTAGAAATACTCTGCAGGGTAAGTATTCCCAACAACAGTATCCATACTCTTCAACTAAAAGATACTTAATAAACACCAAGCAGGCAGAAGATAAAATAAAGATATAATCACGCTTACAATTGTAGTCAGCCCAACCAATCGTCTGGTTCTCAAGATCATACAATACCAGCTTATTGGAGAACACCAAATCTGCATGCAAAAAGGGTTGTCAAATTTAACTGGTTATTCCCATCATACCAATTAGTTTGCTACATCAAGACATCATGTGTGTATCATCATGACATTCCTCCGTCATTAACAAATTCAACTCCATGAAAAATGAAGCTCATGCATCCACAGAATCACGACCCTTTCCTGCCTCTGATTTCCTATGAACACTGCTGATGGACATACCACCACATTATTAAGTATTAGCTCCATTCTTGAACTTTCACCTTCTAGGAGGCTTGATTGAGGGATTACTGGCTAAAATGACTTGAATACACACTTTACTTCCAATGTGATTAGACCTGAGGATAGCACGATGCTTAATGATATCAGCACAAAAACTATGTTTACAAGAGGAAGGAATATACCTCCCAGTAAGGTGATATCTTTCCCATCCTCAGATTGCATCTTGGCGCTCATAAAACCAACACACCAGGTATCATCCTGTCAAATGTTCAAGTCATAATTGGTTTATTGGGATAGCAGTATCTGGATTCATGTCCAACAGATAACAAGTGAAATCCCAGTTTGTGTTCTACACTTGAGGCAACTGAAGAAAGAGAATTGGTTTATTAGGATAGCACTATCTGAATGCACATCCAACAGGTAAAAGTGAAATTTCAGTTTGTATTCTACATTTAGTCAACTGAAGAAAGAAAATATGCTTCTCCGTGAGTGAAAACAACAATTATGAAAAGAGGAGGATTGAAGATGATTTTAGACACAATGCACTGACATCAACTGTAGAACATGTAATGAATATTACACAAACCAAGTCTTTCATAAACAGTAATCCACACCCGGGAACTCTGCAAAAGTGAGTACAAACAACAATGCCACAAAGTAATAAACCCAGAAGTTACTTTTTAATATGGACAAAAAGAAACTAAATTTATTTAAAAAGAAGCACGAGCTTAAAAAATTCATCATCACTGTAAATAAAAAATGAGAAGCCAAATTCTCTAGATTAAATCTTCATGAAGGGTCTGAAAACAAGCATGACTAGGAAGGCGGTTATAGGAGAATAATGAGCACATTTTACTTACACGATATTGAAATAAGTAATCGTGAGGATAAACCGCTAGAGCAAGTGAACCGTCGAAGTGAAACTTTACCACCGGAAATCCATTGTCGACACTGAAGAAAACAGGCAAAGAAAAAAGAAAGATGATTTGGCATAAATTCACGTGGCTTCAGTGAACTTAGATACTTTTCTTGCTTGAACAACTCAAACCGTCTGGCCAGTTTACAAAATAAATTCATCTGAACGCATCGAAATAACATCTCAAACAATACAAAAGACAACATCCTATCGATGAGTAATACTAACTTGGTAAGACACCAATAATAATCGGTATACATCAATAGCAATCTGATTTATGGGATTCAGGAGAAATTTTTAAACACATTCATGCTGATAAAGACCTTGTCCTAGCCCTTACCTTCCAACAAACTGGAAACAACTAAATTGGTCCTAGCCCTTACCTTCCAACAAACTGGAAACAACTAAATTGTTCCTCAACAGTGTGTCGTTCCAGTCCAGGCTGCTGAGCCATAATCTGATGAAGTTATCACTGAGTTAAAAAATGCCGAGAAAAAAAGTAAAGGGTAGAAGATATAGGAGAATCAATATATACCTTTTCCATAAGTGGGCTATATATGTCCCCCGGAAGATAGGCCAATGTTGTACCACTGTCAATTATTGCTTCGTTCTCACCTCCAAAGCCAAATATATCTGTTGGAAGTTCTATAACATCACCACCCACCTCAACAGCCTTCATGACAACATTGTAATATGCCCTATGGTAGTTGATAGAAATAGAATCACATTTTGTACGCTGAGATCTAACCTATTGGCTAATGGATGCCTATAATGGTAGAATTACAAGATTAACAAATGAATATAGGATTGAATATGAATAAAAGATCAAACCAAGTACAGAGTATGATGCAGTACGAATGAAGAGGAATGGATGCCAAATAGTGAAATGAAGAACATCCAGCACATTCTCTCCTCGTTTTCTTTTGTGGAATTTTAATAAAAAATTGAAGACCTAAATTCAAGGACCAAATGTATTTAATCATAAAAAAGGCTTGCCTTCAATCGTCATTATATTCGAAGGCATTTAAGCAATATAAATCACTTCAAAGGGAACCCTTTAACATGGCTAGAAATATGCATCAGAATAATGTAGCAGCATACAAATGTGTAAGAAAAAGTGTTCCACAAAAGAAAAACAAAGAAATGAAATAATCTGAGCTGCTGAGAATCTTTATGAGTACATAACCACCTAATCTCTTTATTTAATTAGCATATCATACCATTTAAAAACTATATTAGTTTTGATTATAGTAGTTTCAATTACTATAGTTATGTTCTCCTTATGAAACTGCAAGATAATCTTCGGCTACTTATGCAAAACCTGTCTTTCAATTCTTCATCCTCAAATTGCTTGAGCCTTTGATGACAAGCACAGTAATGAAGGATATGCCAGACAAGGACCCTTCGGCTCATGATAAGGATCAATGACAATTAAAGAGACAAACAAGCCAGAAAAGCGCAATATGAATTAGGAGAAAAGTGAGACGACAGAAAGAGATACAGAATAAAAATGAGTAAGTACTGTGACATATAAAGAGATATTAGAGACGTTTCTAGATTGTATGTCAAACAGTACTAACGTCACCATGACAAGAGCTTATTAGGTATATTAAACTGCTAGGTCAAAGATCAATGTAAAGAATAATGATAAAATTGCAGACATAACAAACAATAGTGTAACAAGTAAAACAAGATGTTTTGTGCAAGGATCATGCCACATACTGATTAGGTACCAATGGAGTAGTATTGACTTCTGGCTGCACCACTTCCCCGATAGCAAATATTCCACCACCATTTGTATTATCCAAGCAGTGTGCAAAAACCTTTTTCACCTTTCCTGATGAAGTAAGCTGAGAAAGCATGGATGAATTTGCTTGTCCAAAACCAAGAATCCCATCAAGAGCCTCAGATGATGTGCCCAGCCCTCCAGATTGCTTAGCTGCACACCTGTTCACCAACATAACATGTTAAAAATTAGAGAACCAGTATGCAAGTACAAGTGAAATCGCATAAGAGTGAAACTTCTCATAACAAAAATGCAATAAAACATTTATATTTGCATTCGACACTCTCAAGAATGTAAACCAGAAAAAAAGGGTTTAAAAAAAAATCTGAAAATCAAGAGAAGTTAAACTAGTTCAAATCAGACAGCCCATTGAGACATGATTCTCTACAGTTACCTAGTGTAATATGTGAAATCCTACTACTCTCAGAGAACCATTATATTGTTGGTTGAGCAACCTACCCAAATATCACACTCGAATTCAAGGACGATGCTTGAAGATTCCCAGTCACTTGATCTAATTGTACATTATCCTCAACAAAGTATCCTGCAGTTGTGCTTCCATCTCCATAACTAACATCGAATGGGCAAAGTACGTCGGGCTTGCAACCAGGAAAAGCAGCATTGTATGTGGAAATGCAAAGTTCTTGATCACAAGTAATTGGGTCTGCTGTGCTCGAGCCATTTGGGTCATAAAGAGTCAATTCCACCTGTTGTAGGATAAGAATAATAAATGAATTCTCATAGAAGATCAATGTGATTCTGAGATCCCAGTTGCAAAGTTGAACGGTCATTTCAATCTGTCATAGGTGCAGTTTAAAGATGTAAGGAGTACCACAACATACACCGAGATCGCTCTTCTTGGGACACTGGTCGCAGCCAATGCAGTTAACCCAGAGAATGTCACTTCCCGTATCAACTAGCACATAATAATCCTTGGAGGGAGTCCCAATTCCAATTTTCGCAAAGTAGAGGCTACATAAACATAACCCAACAATGGCTACATAAGGAACTGGACGGTCA
Organism: Eucalyptus cladocalyx; assembly: GCA_017140615.1. Taxonomy (NCBI): domain Eukaryota; kingdom Viridiplantae; phylum Streptophyta; class Magnoliopsida; order Myrtales; family Myrtaceae; genus Eucalyptus; species Eucalyptus cladocalyx. The sequence continues at coordinate 20,702,498 of CM029517.1, read as the reverse complement.
TGATATCCAAGTCAATTTGGCTCGACTCATAACAAATTAAAAACAACCCAACAAAAAAGTTGCAGACTTTGATATAACATGGATCATCCCAACGGAACTTCAGACCGGACTTTTACAAACATTAACCATATACCATCGACGCCTCTCTTCTCATCGTCCTGTGCTGCCAAAGTCAACATATAGTTTAACAGGGATATAAAGACCAGGAAGTCAACGTGAAAAATGCGGGAAGGCAACGAGAATATGTTACATCAAAGGTGGTGGGAAAAAAAAAACATCATACGAACATTTCGAAACCGCCTCAAGAAGGAAGCACGACAGAGGAGACAGATTGCGGAGCTCAAATTATAACACAGGAGACACCACGAGGAGAACCGATCATGAGAGGCTGTAAACCCGCGAGGAGGCGAAACGAAAGAGAAACGGGAATTACCCAGTGTCGGAGGCAGTGCCCTTGCCCCCAGGGGGAGATCGAATGCGGAGAGGAGCCGGCCGTGGCGGAGGGCGTCGTGCGATCTCATCGCGCCCAGCATGTGCCGGCGGCCCCTGAACCTGTGGTGCACCTGCAGCACCATGTTCCCCTCCGCGGCCGCCAACGACGCCGCCAGACCGAGCACCACGGCTGCCACTGCCACTGCCACCGCCGACGCCGGCGCCGACGCTGACGCGAGCGATCTCGCCGGACCCATGTCGCTCCCGCGCCCGGAGACTCAGCCGGGTTGAGTTGGCGAGGAGAGGGGAGGAAGGAAGGCGAGTTTTCGGACACTAGAAAAAAAGGCAGCTTACGCAACTGGCATCCCCTTCGAGAAAATATTAGGTGGTCCCGGAGTACCAAGTCAGCATGCTCCCGACCAACCTAGCTCCATGTCGCTCCGCGTCGGCTAGTGCTCCCCACTGCAAATTTCTCTTTCTTATTTAAAAATTTTCCTCCAATTATAGATCTGCGCACATTGATTGCTACCCAGCCGCTCTGGAGAGAGATGGAGATATTTCCTTTCTCTCTCCTCCTTTTTCTCAGGAAGACCGATGCTTTCTCTCTCCTTCCTCTCTCGTGAATTCAAAATTTCAGGTTCCCTCGTCTTCGCTCTCTCCGGCTCGCTCGCTCTCTCGGTGTCACTTCTTTGCTCTTTGCTCCGGCGCTCGTGCTCGTTGGGTCTCACTCTACAAAAATCCAACAAGACTTCATCGTCCTCTCGGTCTCCATCAAGAAAAAAATGGTGTCGTGTCCCGCCAAGTCGCCGCCGCCGCCGCTGAGGACGCCCCCATGGCGCTCGCGCTCGTTGCGGCCGTGCACCAGATGGGCAGGCGAGTCGTCCACGTCTCGCCGGGGCCGGAAGAGTCGAGAGCCTCCAGGGACACGCTGGGGGCTCACGGCCGGCACGTCCACATGCAGTTCACTCTCCTGTTTTCCCCTTGAGAAGAAGTTAGTCATCTGCCTATATATTCGCATGCGTAGTCCCTTCCCTTCTTATTTCATTTCTCGCGTTGAGCTCAGCTTGCTGTGTTTGCTTCAAACTTGATCACAATGCTTGCTGCGACGTTCAACTTCAAGAGACCCCCGTCAGATCGTACCCTAAAGCCGGCAACAACATCCGGGACAATCCTTCGAGACTTTCCATGGAGACCCTTCAGAGAACCGTCTCCGACATCACCTCCGAGCATAGCAAAGAAGCCGCCCGCCAACCCGACGGCGAGGCGAGGCTGCTGCCGCTGATCTATGAGCTGGAGGATGCAAAGTGTGAGTGCTGCGGGATGTCCGAGGAGTACACGCCGGAGTACGCGAGGCGCGCTCGGGAGAAGTTCTCAGGGAAGATGGTGTGCGGGCTTTGCGCGGAGGCGTTGCGCATGGAGATGGAGAGGAACGGCGGGAGGAGCTGGGAGGACGCGCTCGACGCGCACATGAGCAAGTGGATGCGGTTCAACCGGATTGGGTGGGCGTACCCGGTGCTCTACCAAGCGGAGGCCGTGAGAGCCATCTTGAAGAAGAGCTCGAGCGGCGGCTGTTCAAGGGCTAAAAAGTCCATCAGCCCTAGAGACAAAGGCGGACCGAAGAAAGCGCCATCGCGAGTAGCTTGAGCTGCATTCCGGCGATCACGAGAGACACCAACTACGACAGAACGACAGTCGATTGAAGCAGGCCGAATGCTCGTGCAGATTAGGTTCATCATCGATGAGTCTGAAAGCATAGCGAATTAATGATAGTAGGCCTTGAACGGATCTATATATATCGCATCAGTCCATATATACAAGCTTCATCTTCGATTGAAGAAGTTAGATGCTTTCAATTAGGAGGATGTCGAGGAACTTTTTTGGGGTGATTTTGTAAATTTCTATTGAGCCATCTTGTACAACATTTCGAGAGGAATCTTATCGTGCATATAAAATTATTTGAGAATCGTGTTATTATAACATATCCTCTGCAATTCTTCCTGCCTGAAGAAGCTTTAGAGGGCAAAACTTTGAGTTTTTTGTTTTGTTTTGTGACTTATTAATAAATTCTAGTCACCACCCGCCGCAGTGGCTTAGCTAGGTAGGCACTAGATTTCCATCGAGGAAATCTAATGTTCGAAGCTCCTAAAGACTAGTTTTGAGTCTTTTTGCGACTTATCCGGTGGCATATGTGTGGTGGATAGCACGTGTCGCCTTACCCAGTGACACGTGTGTAGTGGCTAGCACGTGTCGCCTCCAGTGATTTATTTCCGGCTGCCGGCCGTGCGGGTTCCCTGAGTCACAAAAAAAAAAAAATTCCAGACAAGTGCCATGCTTTTCAGGAATTATGCTTCGCAACATAACCAGAGTCACTAGGGGAGGCCCAAGTACCTAAATGATAATGGGCTCATTGATATATTGCCGAAGGCCCAGCTTGTTGAATACCATTTTGGAAGCCCAGTCCAAGTGGCTGGTATAAACACCATATGAGGAAGGAAAATTGGAATATATGATCATGACCTAACGTGCAATATGGTTTATAAATTTTTAATTTATTTAATATGATCCTTGAATTTTAGTCCATTGTGTGATGTAGTTAATTTTTCTGGTGTAATCCTTAAAGTTTTTGTACATATTAAAATTAATCCCTGAACTATTTATAAATTGTTTGATGAAAGGATCTCATTGGTTTTGACCAAAAAAAATAAAAAGAGGATAACATTAGTTATTTTCATATAATTTAGGGATTTGTTCAAACATTTACCAAAATTTTAGAAACCCTACCGAACAATTGAGTTAAATTGTAGAAATCGCATTGGACAAATTGAATCTTGCATATTGAATCGAAATTTAACAACTATTTATGTCATTATTCCTATAAGAAAAGGTCTTGTGACTGAGTGGCTATTTCCCGTTGATTTGACTTGAGCATTAATGGATCCCAAAGAACAACTTCGGGCACTCTTATTTGCAGTACATAATTTTGCTTCCAAAAAATGTTATATTTAATTTAACAAAATTTTAATGCATGTATCCTGGAATTTTATTGCTTTTGAAGTATTTTAATAATTTCCTCTCGATTGTCCACAAAGATCTCTATCGGGTTTTCTTAATGATTAGAGCGGTTCACTGATGAGATTGAGACTTGATCGTACTAAGGAGGATTTTGTTCTTTAACTCTATGCTTCCTACTTAAATCCATTTGAGCAAGATTTAATCATGCGCCTAGCAACCCAAGGCTGATTCCTTGGGTGATAAACATCTGCCTTTTGCATTTCGTGTTATTTTTTTCAAGAACTTTGTTAGTATAACAATTTTTTAACTATTGTGAAAATAACAGTTTATTGTAAATGACAAATTTTTGAAGGAATAAATCCCATAGCAATTACTAATTATTTGTTATTTATTTATTTTATTTAAAATAAGTTATTATTTTTACAGCAAATTAAGAACGATCATCTTTACCAAAAAAAAAAAAAAAAAAAAGAACGATCATATAAAAATATCTTTTTTCTCGATCCGTCACCTCCTCTTTACACCTGGCTTATAAAATTGACAATTCCAAATATATCCTCCTGTTCACATGATGATTGGGACCTGAATATGTACATGATCGATAAGAGCAACGGAGGCTAGGGGAAAGGGATATCCCCTCGAATCGTACAAACTGATGCCCATACCGACCATGAGATCAAAATTAGCGCCATTCGTTTGTGGTTAGAGTGAATCCAGCTCGTGGGGTCGGAGGATGTGTCCTGGGTCAGAGGATGTGTCCTTGCTCGATTCGCGTGATCAACTCATCGTATCATTCTCAGGGACATGACAAAAGATCGATTTATCGAATATGTACATGACCGATGAGAGCGAGGGAGGCTAGGGGGAAGGGATGTCCCCTTGGATCTTGCAAGCTGATGCCAATGCCGACCACGAGATCACAATCAGCACCATTCGTTGGTGATCGGAGTGAATTCAACTTGTGGGGTCGAAGGATGCGTCCTTGCTTGATCTGCATGATCGACTCATTGTATCATTCTCAGGGGCACGACAAAAGATCGATTTGGTCCGATTCGTGTCGTTTTCCGGGAATGGTCCCCCCCTTATCCACCACCTCAAGCTCCGATTTTTCCATGAGCTCTCTCAACGCCCGTTGTCCTCCTCCCACGCAATCCGATATCCCCAAAACACCCCCGCCACTGTCGCTCCATATCCACAAGACGAAGGGTGTTTCCGTCATTCCAATGTTTTTAAAAACGACAATGGCCCTTGTCGTATTTATAATCGCCCGCGCCTCTTCGAACTCTCCACCCCCGAAGGCTCCGTTTCATTCCTTCTCTCTCTTCGCCGTCGCCGTCGCCGTCGCCGTCGTCTTCTTGCTCTGCTCTCTCTCCGATCAGCTCCGATGGCTCTGCAAATTTCCCTCTCTAACCCGCCCTCGCTCCGTTCCAGCAGCGCTGGCAGCTCCGTGCTCTCGATCGCCTCCTCCTCCTCTTCCTCCTCCGTATTTTCGCCGCCGTCGAAGCCTTTTAAGAGCGTGAGCATCGCCGGTCGGGCTCCGAGGAGCGGAGCCGCCGGCCCGGTGAGGTGTAGCGTGGAGACGGCGATCGCGGAGGTCGGGCAGGTGACGGAGGTCAACAAGGACAGCTTCTGGCCCATCGTTAGGTCCGCCGGCGACAAGACCGTCGTCCTTGATATGTACACCCAGTGGTAACGTTTCCTTCCCTCCCTCTCTCCCTCTCTCTCTCTCTCTCTCTCTCTCTCTCGCTCGCTCGCTCGCGTAGTTCATCTTCTTCGCGAGTTGGATATTGCTTTCCTCGATATCGATTTCCCGTACTGTTTATGTGAACTGTGATCGGTGGCCGAAATTCAGAGAAGCTGCGGGAAGCGGCGAAATCGTAGATGATTACTGGGGAAACGCAGGACGTCCTGCTTACTTGGCACTTGTCGGGTAACCTGTCGAATGTATGATGAATATCAGATTGTTTACTAGATAGAGTGTAGCATCTCGAGTTCCAGGAAACTCGCTCGATTCTAAATTCGGATAGAATTATTGAACAGAAGTAAGTAACTTCTTGGAAAAGTATAGACCGGGGAATAGTTGCAGGGCTCTGCTCAAAATCACGTCTTGCTGCCGCTTTACAGAACCGTATGCGCGAGGCTCTTGCCTTGTGATGCTCCTCGGTACCATGTTCTGTCACATCCTAAAAGGGGTTACGCGATGATATATCGGGTGTGGAAGTAGGCCAACATTTCGAATGGCAAATTTGCCCGTTTAGGATCTGTGATTCTTAGGACGCTGCTATTCGCCTGAATGGCATTAGATCCTGTACCCTCGCTCCGAAGCTTTTGGCCGATGGCTGATGGCCTCGGCATGCAATATCCCCCGCAGGAAGTTCCCGCAATCTTTATGCTATCGTTATTGTACGGAAATTTTCGGGGTGGCTGAGTTTTACTGGATATGCTGCATCTTAGGCATGTCCTCAATTAACAAATTGGGGAGATCTGGTTTTCTTTTGATTATCCAAAGTGTGAAGATCTCTGTGTTCATTGAGCTTTCTTACATTTGGTGGCAGGTGTGGACCTTGCAAGGTGATGGCTCCAAAGCTTCAAGAACTGTCTGAAAAGTACTCTGATGTTATCTTTCTGAAGCTGGACTGTAACCAAGAGAACAAGGTAACGAACCACTTTCACTCGTGCGATGGTTTTTGCACGGTCCGTTTGAATTCCTCCCTTTCCCACACTCCATGATCTTTCAAAACGTTGTCCAGCAGCCTCTGGCGAAGGAGCTTGGCTTAAAAGTGGTTCCCACTTTCAAGATCCTCAAGGACAACAAGGTCGTGAAGGAAGTCACCGGGGCTAAATTGGACGATCTAGTCCTAGCGATTGACGCTGTCAGATCGAGCTGAATTGCGCTCCACCAGAAGAGAGATTCTCGTATACCACGACCGACTTCGCGGCATAATCGTTGTACTTATATGTATCTATCTGTATCCATCACTTGACATTTCGAGCTGAAGCTGAAATGAACCGGAGCACCTTTGAGCACTGAAGTCGCTGGACTACCTATCATTCAACTGCGAGGTAACGCACGACGTCGGTGTTTACCTGATGTATGTATGCAAAGCTCAGACAGCTGCTAGAAATTCAAGAAGCTTACAGAACTTAGTTGCCAATGAAGTCTTCTTTGACACAAACTAGCATGCATGTCTTCTTTCACTAGTGAAGAGGACCTCTAATCACTATGTCTACATTTGGTAGTTAAAAAAAAATTCAAGACATGATAAAATTTATTTTATCCTGCGTTTGGTGTCTGCTTAAGATATGATAAAATCATATATAAAATGGATATAGATTAAATAAAATTATCCTATGGGGAGGTAGGATGAGTGTAAATAGGATTTTTAACATCCATAATAGAAAAGTTATTTTTCTTAAATGGTAATCTTTTTAAATTAAGAAAATTAAAATTATATTATAATACAAATAATATTTGAATTCTAACGTGAAAAATTCAAAATAAAAAAAAACAAGTTAATTATTTTATTTTAATCTTATTTTTTTTATATATTCAAATTTAATTCTATTTTGTAATATAAATTGAATATATAAATATGAATATATATTGATATTTATTACATATTTTAGGAGTTTTAGTATTTTAGTTATGTTAGTATAGTTTATTTTTTAATATAATTTTATTGGAGAATGATGGAGAGGGAAGAAACAAATAAAAAAGAAATTAATATAAAAAGAGAGGAAAATTTAAAAAAAAAAATAGGCAAGAGTGTCGCGAGAAATTTTACCATCTTCGCTTGTAAATTTTTGGTTCATTTGTATTAATATGCCACTCATGCTAACTAATATATATGTATGATGTATATATATTTGACTTTATTACTGCAATCATTAAATGGTGGATAAAATATAGCAAAATTTCTTAATTTCATATCATATTCTATCCGGTTTTATCTTAATTAGAAATTCGGATGACCAAACGCAGTGTATGATTCTTAGTCCAAAAAAGGAAAAGGAGAGACAACGTTAATATAGTCCTCAAACTTTATTTCAATGTGCATTATCATTATTAGACTTTTGATTAGTTCAATGTAATTTTTAAACTATTCATAAATGTTCAATCTAGTCCTTGAACTTTTAATTTATTCATCCAACCCCTCAACTTTCCATAACAAAGTCATGTTAGTTTTTGGTACTATTCATAAGTTTTCACAATCACTATTGTCCTGATAATGAAAAATCTCTTTATTTCAATCCATTTTCTAAAGCAATGAAAATGCTATCAATTTACGACATTTTTATTCTTTTATTAATCTTTACAAATATTACGATAGTTACATTTAGGTATATATTCTATACTAGTAAAAGTATAACCTCATTTATAGAGTTTAGGGTGCATCATTTGAAAAACTTATGACTCATTTGCAACAAAAAAGGAAAAATCATGGGAAAAGTACCAAAATAGTTCTAAATTTTTGCATTTGTACCAATTCAGTCCTAAACTTTTTAATTGGACCAATTTAGTTCTAAAACTTTTTATATTGGTACAAATTCGATTCATCCGGCTAATTTAAGTTGGAAATTGCTGACGTGACGCCGGGCGGTCTTATGTGATGCCACGTGAACAAATTTTATAATTTTTTATTTTTTTTTCAGATTTTTTAAATTATTAATTTTCTTTTTTCCCTCCTTATCCCTTGGTTGGGGGCGAGGGGCCTCGCGCCCACGCCGGTGACAAGCGAGGGTGTCGGCCCCCACCCATCCAAGCAAGGGCCACCGTGCCCTCACCTATGGCCAATGAGAGCGCCCTCGCCGGTTGGCCAACGAGGGTTTCAACCTCGCCTAAATCTGGGCAGGGGCCGACGCCCTCGCTTGTGGCTGGCGAGGGCGCAACGGCCCTCGCCAAAGGGCTAGCGAGGGCACAGGGTCCCTCGACCCGACTAGCCGGTGGCTAGCGATGGTCAGCCGGCTGGCGACCTTGCCGGCCAAACGACAAGGAGAAAAGAAAAAAAAAGAAAAATAATAATTTAAAAAATCTGAAAAAATATATAAAAAATGATAAAATTTGTCTATGTGGCGCCACATAAGACCGCTGGTGATCACATTAGTAATTTCCAACTTAAATTAGCCGGATGGACTAAATTGATATCAATTAAAAAATGTTTAGGATTAAAGTGGTCCAATTAAAAAGTTTATGACTAAATTGATATTAATGCTAAATGTTTAGGACTATTTTGGTACTTTTCCCGAAAAATCACCCGATTACATTCCATATAAAAAATTTGGACGCCCAACATAATCTTTCTCTTCTTTGTTTTTTATTTATTTTTATTTTAATATTCAGTGTGAAATTTGTAATATTGAGCTCTCTTCGATGTCATTTGGTCTTTTCTAGCATTAAAAGTTTAGGAATATTTAGCCAGAATTTGTCGTGACGACGAGATACTTTCACCAAAAGTCTTTTATTTATTTATTTATTAAAACGAGACAAGTTCAACGGAATTCAATATGACAGCTCACTGAGCACAAGAAAAACAATAAAGATACTTCAACAGAATTCAATCATCATAATAGTACATAACCCTTTGCTTGAATTTAATCAATGACAAAGATTTGAGAACTACAACTAAGATAACACACCGAATTTCAATCGACGACCGGATATCTAGAAATTATAACTATAATACAAGAATTGAAAGATAACAAATTTTGTTTGTTCAGGGGCTCCTATGATGCACAAGTACTTGTATTTATACTGCTCTTAAGCAGGTCTCCAGCAGTTTCAACCATTTCTTCACGCCTCCATATCTTCACGTGGCCATTAATTGATCGCCATCTTGACTCTCATCCAAGTCCTTACTCCTTCAAATTTGTCTTCATGATCTATTGTGTTCGATGGTCTTATCAGCAAGCAGTTTCAAATCCGAATACCATTATGCTTGAATCTGTCCCTAGCTTTGCTTGCAAAACGGTTAGTTCTAAGATGACTGAACATCGAGTCAGTTCTAAGATGACTTATCATCTAGTCGTTGATCGATGCCTTTCAATCGATGTCTTCATTTTTTACTAGCATTTGTTCAACTCTATTACGACAATCGTCAATCGGCGCTATCATATATTGATAACTTATCATAAACATCAATAAGTATGACTATAGGCAATAACTTTTGTGACTGGTATGGCCATGGCCCATTGATAAGGACTCATATAATTAATATCCTCCCAATGCCACCTTGCTCGGTCCCCGGTCTCAGTTCCAATTTACAGAGTATCGATACAGTTCTTGATTTTAGGTGTAGAACTACTCACCCATCCACTTGGACTAAACCAATACATCTCACTCTCACTCTCACTCTTGGTGGCCTCCAGTCTTATAGATCCCTCTCCCACTCTCGCTTTAGACCGCCTTTGGCCTTGTCATTCCCTCTGTCACTCTCGCTCTCGGTCACCTTCGACCTCATCGGTTGCTCTCAAATCTCACACATCTTTTTAATTGGGGACATTTTGACTAGCTCTATGGACACACCCAAGAGCTGAACTGCCATGGTTTGGTTGCTGATTTCAATTTTTCAAAATCGGTCTTTAATAGATGGTTCTTATTTCTAGGGTGGGGACTGCCGACCTTAAAACCAATCATCCTTGTTTTATGAAATGAAATTAAAACATTAAGTGGAGTCAATGGACCTGCTAGGATACTTTGTCTATGTGAACTCGGGTTCGTACAAAAAAAAAAAAATCTATGCGGTACAATTATGGTTCGTGTGAGTGCAATTAATATTATGCATTGGAACACAAGAATTTTTCTCTCTTTTTTTTTTTTTTCAATTTTTGGCATGCCATACTTGACTTGGAGGCAAGAAATAAATGCCAAAAAAAAAAAAAAAAAGGTTGTATGGCCCATAACCAGTGGTTCCCATAGGGACCAATCTAGATTTTGATTCCAATTTACTAAGTATTGGTCCGGCTGTTGGTTTTAGGTGTGAAACGGTTTGCTTGCCCACTTGAACCGGATTGGTACATGTATAGTTTTTTTAATTTTAAAGTTTTAACTTTTCAAATAAAAACCCTGATTGCCAATTCATCTCTCACCTTGCTCATTTTCGCGGCCTTGCCTCCTTTTCTCACTCTCACTCTTGGTGGCCTCCAACCTTGTAGATCCCTCTCTTATTCTAAACATGAAGCTTTCTAGCCTCAGTTGTGATGCACCAAATTCTTATGAAGGCAAGTGCAGAGCATACTACCAAGATAACATGCTAACCAACAAGCGATTCCCGATTTCAATTTTTGAAAAATGGTCATTAGTGAGCAGTTGCGATTATAGGATACAGTTCTAGATTGGGGACCGCCCTCTTTAGAAGGGATCACTTCTACTCTATGTTATGAAAACAAAACCTTGAGTGGAGTCAATTGACCTATCGAAACACTATTTATGTGAACTTGGGTTCATACCAAAACTTTTTCCATCGTCACAATACAAAATTTCGGTATAATCATGCTTCATGTGAGCACAACTCATATGCATCAGCACCCTAGAATTTCCCTCTCTTCCCAATTTCCGGCATTACCACACACACCCAACTAGGAGGCAGGACATAAATGCCAAAAGCAAAAACGGTTGTCCAGTCAGTCCCACTTTCGCATGATGGGGAAACACCATTGCGGATCGCGCTCGCACGTGACAAGCGATCAAGCAAAAACGATCGAAAAAAACACGACACGCTCGCTCCCCAACTTCGGTCTCATCGACGCTCTCCGTCCCCTTCTCCCCTTCCAGCTCCCGCAGACGGACTCCCCGAATCACCACCAACGCCTCCTTCTCCCTCCTCTTATACGAACTTGGCAGTTTCGAGCCGAACCCACCATTCCATTCCCCTCGCCCCTCGCGATTCGCGTCGAAAGGAGCCGCCTTTTGCCGTCCGCCGGGGAGCCCACCGATGGCGTCGTCTCTTTCCACCACCGCTTCCACCCTCCCCAAAGCCTCCTCCCGCCTGCCCCGCTCCTCCCCGGACGCCCCGCGCGCCCTCTCCTTCCGCCTCCCCTCCCCCTCTCGGCCCAAGCTCCGGTTCCTCGCCCGGGTGAGTCCAGTTCTTGGTTCATTTCTCGTTGCCGCTGCTGCTTTTCTTGGATCTTGGGGCTGGGTCTTCTGTCGGGTCATTTCGCTGATGGGTCCGAGGGGAGTTCTGGGTCGTGCGCGTTGTTGTCGATTTCGAGTTTTGCAGCATGAATTATGAGCGGGCGATCCTGTTCGTGCGTCTGTGGTTCCTTGCTTCGTTGCCTGCGAATTGGTGGTCGGAACGTTTGTTTTTCGAGTCGCTGGCCGGATTTCCTCGAGTTCTTGCTTGTGGGGGTATTGATCGCGACCGCAATGCAATGCGGAAGGGAATGATGGGAAGGGTGGTGGGCTTTCTCGAGAGTGAAAACCACGCTCCTGGGTAGTTGTCGGAGCTGATTCTTGGTAAAGAAGGACCGTTCTTTCCTCTTTTGGGTTGCAATAGTCCAAGGCAACATGTTCCTTTTTATTCACGGCTGATCCTCATGTGGCCCAGCTACATAGTTGCTGAATGTGCGGTTTTGTCTAATGCAATGGAATGATAACTCCTCAGGAACACTCTTTCCCCTCCCGGAATTATTGTGCTATAAAGTAGTGTCGATTGTCCAACCCTTGTTTTCTAGCTCTCAAGGAAGTTTTAACTTGGTAAAATCTATTGTTCGACTATTCCAAGTTCATGTCTTGCGACAAATTTTTGCTGGATTGACTTTTGATAGATTCTATGCTGAACATTTAATGCCGCACGAGATTTTGGTGCTGTGTTGAATAAGTTATGGGGTTTTGATACTACTGGAAAGCTAGTAACTGTACTTTCGAGAAAGTTTGGACTCATTGAGTTCCAAAGAATTTTTGAAGAAATTATTATTTGAGAAGTGAGCTGGAAAATGAATTCTTGATCGAGCACCTTTAACTGCATAAGTAATGACTCACATTTCCTCACAAGTCACGGTGGTTGTGGTTTTAATTCTTCCCATTAGTTCCGATACTTATTAATATGTATTTTCAGAATGATAGAATAACGTTTGGATCGGCTATAATTTCCTCCATTGTGGTTATTCTTGCAACCACCCTATTGATTGGCAGGTTAATAGTTAAAGGTATCGCCCACATGCAAAATTAACTAGACATCAATGTGGGTGATGTCCATAATTGTAATCCACAGATTAGAATGGTGGCTGGAGGGAATGGATTAAATAGTGAAAATGGTCTTGTTCTCAGATTGCGTTGGAAATCTTTTAGGATTCATTGCAAATTGATCCCCTCAATTGTTATGGAAGTGGCAATGTGTCTCCCATCCCTTGATTTAGCAATTAGCTCCTACCCTCCTTTAGTTTGACCATTCTAGGACGCCAAACCAATTGGATGAGGTCAGTAGCAAACCAATGACATGCTCTAAGTTGCAGTTGGCAACTAAATCCTCAAAAATCTGGTGACAAGCTAGTAGATCTGAGAGAATAGATGTGGCATTGGTAGTTATGGGTTGTGGTTGGGGAAAGCAGTAGCTGTCTTGGCCAAACTATTTTTGAGGTCTATTTGCAATAGAGTGAAAAAATAGGGCGTCACCTGCAAAAGTTAAGCGGTGAGGGGCGTATTGGAGTCAACTCATGGATTTTTAGTCAATCCAATTATTTCCGCATGTATCTTTTCTTATGCAGCAGGAGCTCTGTTTCATGGTATTTGCTTTTAGGTGAAGGGGGACAATCTGAATTGTATCTACTAGGGCTTGTCAAGAAGAATACTGTAAAGAAGCTTGAGTTTAACTTTGCACTTGCACATGGCAGAATTTCTTGTCCATGCTTATCACGAATTTTAAAAATAGAATCTTTAGCTGACTGCTACCTAAAAGTTGCCACTTGTTCTGTTGTCAAAGGGGATTGGCATTTTATGACATTTTTCTCAGTACTGCAATGTTAATTAAAAGACAGTCAGATAACCAAAAAGAAAATACTGATGACATGCACCGGTCAGTGTCTAGTGATTCAATGTGAGACTATGTGATGACATACTCCGGTCAGTGTCTAGTGATTCAATGTGAGATTCTCTCTCTCTCTCTCTCTCTCTTTCTTTCATATTTGTATGTCATTCCTTCTCTCTTTCCATGTACCAATCTACACTGAAGAACACATAATTGTGAGGTATGGTGGTCTGAAGTTGCTGTTGTTATGGCAGGGTTTGCATCATACCTCGAGGAGCTCAGCAGTGGTAAAGGCCCAATCAAAAGAGGTAAGGCACTTCCAATGGTTCTTTATAGAGGAACTAATTTCAAATTTGCGCTCCTTCATCAACACGCTTCTGGGGTCATCTATTGCCTTAAAGGTTTCTGTTGATGGATCCTCAAATGCTGCTGCTACGCCTCCATCAAAACCTGCAGTACCAGCCTCAGAAACAAAGGACGCTCAGCCACCTGTTGATCCCTCTTCTGCAAGTTTGGCTACCGAGCAGTCAATCTCAGAATTTATCTCTCAAGTTTCAAATCTAGTCAAGTATGTGAACTTTTTGTTTATAGTTCTGTACATCATGTTGTCCAGGGCTCACTTGTTGTAAATTGTGAATTGCATCTGTTCCATACATATCTGCAGGCTTGTTGATTCTAGAGATATCATGGAGCTGCAGCTAAAGCAGCTTGACTGCGAGCTAATTATTCGCAAGAAAGAGGCCTTGCCTCAACCGCCAGCTCCTGCTCCACCTATGATGATCCCTGCGCCCTCTCCTGTTACAGGCCCCCCTGCCTCAGTTGCACCTGCCTCTGCACCTGCCGCCCTTGCACCTGCCGCTCCTAGGCCACCACCTCCATCAGCTAGCAAGCCGGCTGAATCATCGCTTCCACCTCTTAAATGTCCCATGGCAGGAACATTCTATCGAAGTCCAGGACCGGGCGAACCCCCATTTGTAAAGGTTTGTTATCTCTTACTGTGGCTCTACTGAGACTGAAACGGCTGAGCTATAAGTGACTTAAAGTCCTTTCCTAGTTATGCCTGGATTCTTTTTCTACTGGGTCAAATGATTTCACTTTTCTTTCAGAAAGGAGACAAAGTACAGAAAGGACAGGTCATATGCATTATTGAAGCCATGAAATTGATGAATGAAATTGAAGTAAGTGGTTGCTTAGTTTGTAATGTGCAATCATTCTTTATGGTTCAGCTCTAGTCTTTTGTCATGATCCGACCCCCAAGATGCATCTGCTTGCATAAGATAGGGTTCCCAGTCCTCTTATGGGCTTGTGGTCATTGTACATTGCTAATTGTCGAGAGAATTCACTGCTAATTTTGCAATAAATCATTGTTCTTGTACATCTTGAAGGCTGATCAATCGGGAACTATAGTCGATATTATTGCGGAAGATGGCAAACCAGTCAGCGTTGACACGGTGAGTTAGATGCGCTGATTGACAGACATTCAACTACTGGTTATCATGTTACTCTTGTATATACTAACCTGACTATTTTTTTGGTGTCTTTTTGCAGCCACTTTTTATCATCCAACCGTGAACCTTTTATCTTGAGGAAGCAAAAGCTAGACTCAGTGGGACGTCAGAGAAGAGTAATTTTCTTTGTACTGTGATGTCATGCGGCATTGAGTGATTCGAGTTGATGTATTTTTGAAAGTTGAGTTGATAGGTAGAGAGAAGAAAAGATGATTTGCTAGTTATTCCTTTCAATACTGCATTGTTGCTGGGATGACATACACGAATAAGCTTTTGGCTTTTCGCGTCAATTCTATTATGTTCAAGCAGTGGAATGTTATGTGGACCGTATTGTTTGATTCCGCAATCTATCAACTTAGTGAATGCAGTTATCTATGTGCTTGGATTAGACATGTTATATTGCTTGGGTTGTAGAGACTCGTCTGTTTTTTTTTTGGTTTGGGGGGGGCCCTGCATATCGACAACGGGTTACTGGGTATATGTTATGGATAGCAGATGTTATCGGGCATTGTTTAGGGCTGGCAAGACTGCCTGTGTTTGGCTTTGCTGCTGGTGTCGCTTCTCTAGCGACGTGTGCCAATCCAGTGATACAAGGGTGAGGTTGGTCCTGCGCCTTGGTTTCACACCGGAAGGTAATTGACAACGGGAATGGCTCTAGATGGGGTACGGTCGGCTCGACCCGGCCTTGTGCCCTTGACTCACCATTGTTGGCCTGCCATCTATACATATATTTCTTCTCCAGTTAGCCATGAGCCGACTGGCTAACCGTGTGATTACCCAAAAGATGCACCTAAATCTACTGTACCATTTAATCTTTCACCGGCTTGCATATTTTCCTCTTAAAATGTTGAGTTTTATTTAGAGTGACTTTGATTTTGATTGCTCTTTGAGTTGGTTGTCAAGTACGGATCTGATTCTCTTAGTTTTAGCGCCTTTGCAAGTTGGTTGTCTAACTTTTAGTTAGTGTGATCAAGTCCACTAATTTCTCGGATTTTTGCAATTTGATCCTTTTAAGTTTTGTTTTCTGCAATCAAGTGCTTTGTCTGTCTATCTGCTCATTTGGCGCCAAATTAACATCACGCCTCATTTTTTTGTCACATGAGAAATGCCGGCAGTTGATCAATAGCTCAAAGTAAAATCGAGAAGTACAAACCGCATAATTCTAGAAAGTTGGAGGACTTGATTAAATAAACGATTAGTTTCACGAAGATGAAGGACTAAAAATGTACTTTACTCCATTTTCAATTGTAAGCATTTGAAACTTACGTAATATATAAATGTCGAGACGTAAATTTACTTATAATCGAAATTGGTCGGGGGCAAAACGGAGGATTTCTACAGGCCATCCTAGAGCTTACGAGGTATTTTTAGCGACGTCCGTGCCCCTTAATTGTAAAACTAAAAAATAAAAAAGGAAAGCCAATTAAAAAAAAAAAAAAAAAAACCAGTGGGTTGGTTGAATTAGGTTACTAACTAAGTAACTAACTATTTTAGCATCCTAGGAAAAAAAAAAAAAAGGTAACTAACTAGTAACTACTAGTCAATAAAAAGGTAGCGCGTGGAGCGCACACTCCACGCGCGCGCGTGAGGGACTCGCGGCCGTCGACTCCTCCCCATCTTTTCAACTGTTTCCGAACAGTAACGCCCTTTCCCACCAGAAAAAGAAAAAAGAAAAAGAAAAAAGAATTAATTAATTAAATTAAATAAAAATGCAAACCGTCCTTTTCCTTCGCTGCCAATTTATTTAAAATCCAACAAAAAAAAAAAAAAAAAAATCGACACGCCTCCCCGGAAAACTCCCATTTTCAACGCACCCCCATCCCTCCCTCCTCCGCCGCGCGAAGATGGATCGCCGCCGCCTCCTCCTCCTCCTCGCCGCCGCCGTCGCGTCCCTCGTCGCCGGAGCGGCGGCCGACGGCGACACGATCTACGACCACCTCCGGCGCTACGGCCTCCCCATCGGCCTCCTCCCCAAGGGCATCACCGACTACTCCGTCGACCCGGCCACCGGCCAGTTCCGGGTCGGGCTGACCCAGCCGTGCAACGCCCGGTTCGAGAACGAGGTCCACTACGACCTCAACGTCTCCGGCACCCTCCAGTTCGGCGCGATCGGGGAGCTGTCCGGCGTCTCCGCGCAGGAGCTCTTCCTGTGGTTCCCGGTCAAGGGCATCCGCGTCGACGTCCCCAGCTCCGGCGTCATCCACTTCGACGTCGGCGTCGTCGACAAGCAGTTCTCGCTCTCTCTCTTCGAGTCCCCTCCCGATTGCACCGCCGCCGTCGAGCCCGAGGGCGGCGACGACCCCGATCGCCCCGATCGCAACGATCCCCAGCTCGCGCTGCATGTCCAGGTTTGACCTACCTCTGCTTTTCGCTCCCGCCAATTCGGCTCCGCTTTGGGTCTTAGGAGACTGCGATGGTCGTGATTGCTGGGAATTCGGGATGATCAGTGTCGCCGATCGTGTTTTTTAGCATAATTCGATGCGCTAGTCGGGCCGCATTTTTCAATTTATGCCGGAATTTCTTTCCTTTCGTGGTCTGGTGAGGTGAAGCCCCTTGCCCTTTTGCATGTCGGAGCTCGTGATTTTGGGGGCTGAGCTGAGCTCCGTCGTGTTATCATTCTCTTTTGTAAATTTGGCTAACCGGTCGTCGTCGTCGTCGTCATCGTTCTAGAGAGGTGCCGGACCTGCCGATGCTCTTTCGGCATTATAGGATTGCAAGTGGTTGCCATGATGCTTTACTTGTGTGGCTTTGCACATTCACTCTGAATTCCTGATTAACGCATTGCGTTTGTTACTCCAAGACATGATGAATCTTGTCATGAAGCTCTCTGCAATTCCGTGTTTTGGGATTGCCCTCGGTGATTATGTAGTTTCAAAAGCAGATTAGTATCTTTTTCTCATTGATCACTCTTTGGCAGCGTGTCCATAGCCACTTGAAATGCATGCTCTGCATTGTATATTGGCTGTCTAGGCATCTCCCTCTTCAGATCAGCCCTCAAACCAGCCTTGAAACTAGCCAATGTGTGATGGGTCCCGCTACAGAGAATAAATCTTTTGGCTTTACACCCAAAGGTTCCTAAGCATCCCGCCGAGGTTTTGTTAAGCATCTCACTTAAGAGAAGAATTGCATCTCACAATCCCAAAGCAAAGAATTGTCAATTTCAATTAATAATCATTTCTATTTGAAAGAAAGAATTACAACGATATATATGGACTCTCTAAAGTACTTGTCCGAGTCAAAATAGGAGTTCTAATAAATTCCAATAAAACTAGGAAAACAAACCCATCACAGCTAGGAAAAAGAAACATCAAATCCAATCTCAAATAAAATCTGATAAAGACTCTAATCACTTAAGAGATTCCTGATTGATCAAAAAGAATAAATAGCAAATCTTCATTTGGTAGGCCTTTTGTAAGTCTTCAAAGTTTGTCACTGTTGTTCTCCATCAAGTTTGAGGCGTAGCATTTTTCTGAAAACAAAAGTGTGAACTGCAAATGAAATTGTAATTCCATGTCATAGAAAGATAACGTCTTATAAATTTCTACCTGAGAATTGTTTTCACTGTTGAATTGCTTGAGCACTTTTATTGATATCACCTTTGACCCTGGAGATTTGGTCCTTGGGGGTGGGTCTTCCTTTTACGATATCTACGTTGGTCATGTTCTATATAGATTCTTGTCTATCAGTTTGAGAGAGCTTGCTGATTTTGTGGGTTTAGGTTTCCCCAACTGTGTAAACTTGGTCCTGTTTGATGCCTTTCTAGTCTACATAGTTCTCTATGTCACTTTCAGGATTTAAATTTGTTGTCCCATTGCCTTTCACTGTGTTTTTTGATAAGGTGGTGGTAATGAATTAATATGTTTCTTCTTCTGGTTTTTTCAGGAGAACGTATTAAAGGCTGTCTCATAGTTGGTGACCAGAAGACGAGGAACAATATATGATTGCTCCATTGCTTTGGACCTGAGTCTGTAAGAAGTCTGCTTTGGTAGGTCTATGCTTTTGATATACAAGTGCTTAGTGCTTTCATGTAGACTTTGGGGCCAAAATCTATCTTTAGAGGAGGAAATGTGGCAATTTTAGCAAAGAAGAGGGAGAATGGAGTGTGTGAAGATGAGGAGGAGATGGGTTCTGGTGGTCTGTTCATTATGTTTTGGCTTTAATAAATATTTCTGGGCGTAGCCTCTGTATCTTGTGATTAAACAGACAGGACAATATTGTTCTTGTGTCATCTGTATATGAGGAGAGTTATTGTTTCATTATAATTATCCACTGACAACGGTTTAGATTGGTTTGTGGGGAAGAAACGAGTGCAGCGTTTCTTTTGGGCTGTGACGGCTGTCTGGTATCATGCAATCATAGAGTTCTTATAGCTACAGACGTATCATTGTGATTTAAAAAATTTACCCAAAAAAGGTCTGATTTAAAAGAGAAAAAAAGGAGGGATGAGGAGGAGGAGGAGGAGGAGAAGCTACAGAACAGATGTATCAATGGTTGCTGCTCAAATCCTCCGGCAGACAATCTATATGTTCATAATTCTGAGCAATCTTTGCCAAGCGAAGATCTGGGTAAGTATGTAGTTCGAAATGAAGTGCAAAAGACAGTAGCTGTTTTTCTTTTTACCAGTGTGGGCTTCTAGAGATTTGATGCTCGATTTGTGGTGATGACTGGTATAGTTCCTACAAATACGGAGACTATAAAAGGGGTGGGAGTAGAAGTGGCTAGATTAAACCCCTCATCCAAACAAATAAACGTTGTGGACGGAAGAGAATTAAAAGTTGTCATCTGCTTGTAGCTGCATGGATTGATACTACCTGAGTCACTCTGTGCACCAGTGTGTACGGGGTCAAATCTGTGCGGGTCATCTTGTGTTCCGTCTTTCTTGACTGACATTTACTTATTGCTGGAGCAAGTGAAGTGCAGTCCAATGCCAAAACTGGATCTGCTTCATTTGATCGATATAGCAGGAATTCTTATGCTTTGACTAGTATGACAGGGATAAAGTGAGCCCGAATTGACGGTGTGATTCTTGTTAGCACCTGATTCTTGCTTACCTTCACTGAGCTGAGATCATCTTCTTCATCAGGCATGATGCGGTGCAATTCATGGAATTTAGTATATATAGGAATGGAGTTTCATGAACCTAAGCTTCATTGTTACGTTCTTAGACAGATAAAGAGACTCGTTACAGAGATTATAGTAGCATTCCAATTTAGCAGCTCGCAAGAGTGATGTTTTTACCAAACCGAGCTATTGGTAAATCTTGTAAGTCGACCGTTCGAAATTGCTCTTTTCTTTAGGAAGATAGCATGACACAAATCGTCATGTCATAAGAGGATAGTAGTGTGATTCCAACTGAGAGAGTCTTGGTGTATGTCTCACTTGACTTTGGACTTAATTTTTCAAGTAGGAAAATTACACTTCTATCTAATGCTACACTTCCAACAGTAATCGAAGTATCATTTCGTACCACTAGTGGCATAAATAGAGTTTTCTAGTGTCTGAAATTATCATTAGGAATGCCACAAATTTAAGATTCTTGATACCGAAATTGTACAAAGTTTTATGTTTGAATTTGAATAGATTTAGATCTCTTACTTTAAAGAAATATCAATAATTTCTTTTTCATTTGAAATGTGCTCAATCAATCTATTCGTATAGTATATTTTACTAACTTGTTTTCTTCATTTGAACCTTAAATTGTATCCCGTGGAGAGGATGCTGAATTTGGAAAAACCACCAAATCATTTGAAGATACAAGTGATATATTGCTTATTATGTAATAATACATCTCTACGATTTGAATTAGTGACATAACATGTAACTTTTACAATATGGTTATACTGTACTTTAAATATATACATGAGGTACATTGATTTTTTTTCTGTTTTTTCTTAAGTTTGAGATCGAAATGATCATTAGAATTGGTTGCTTAATAGGAAGATAAGAATTTATATGGGATGAATTTCTTTAGAAAACAACTTAAGAAATGAAAAAGAACCTATGGCCAATAAATGGGGCCAAAAATAGAATGGGCGGGGCTTCTCAAACCCATTGGGCCGCAAAATAAAAATGAAAAAAAAAAACACACACACACACACACACATACACACACAAAAACTATCTCTCAAGGTGGTTGCCATCATAACGTACGTACCTGGTTCGTTGGGGAACTCCATAGCTTGCATATGCCAAGATTCGGGGGGAGGATGGTGGGAGGAGCGGCTAAATCGATTAGAGCCTCTTCTCCCTAAAAGGCTGAAACCCTAGCTTTATGGGAAGCCCTCAATTACTTCTACTCTAAAAGACACGAAATGCCTATTATTGAGTCAGACAGCTTGCAACTAGTCAAAGCCATGAACTATTCAGATAAGTTGAGTTGGGAGACTCAACCTCTTGTTAGTAAGTGCAAGGAAAAAATGCAAGCCTTTTCAAATGTTCAGATAGTTCATTGTTTTAGAGAGGCCAATATTGTTGCAGACTGGATAGGCAAAGCTCATAAGAAAAATTACTTATCTCTGAATTGGATCTTGTCCCATTCTCAAACTTTATTGGACCTTTTATATAATGATGCCCATTTACCGGGCCTCTCATCTTTACTTACTTAATGAAATATTTCCGTTTCTGACCCAAAAAAAAAAGAGAGGTGGTTGCCATCAATTAGTAGGCGACTCCATGAACTGAGAGACGGCCCCTCGTGGGCGTCAATGGCGAATGGCGGAGCAGCGGAGGTATCCGTGGATACTTGCGACCGAAGGCATAACTGCAGCATTGCCAGTGGCATGGTGCTGATCGTGGCAGAAAGAGATTTGTTAAGGATTTGGGATTTCAATTTCATGTGACGAGGACCCATGCTGCGATCTGTTGAAAGAGATAGGTGATCAGAACACTTTTAAAAACATCATATTTACGGTCAAAATTAGATGGACCCACGTCACAATCCTACTAACGAGATAATTAAACTGATTAGAAAACAGTATATCTTCATCTTGCTTGAAGAATACTTTGCTGTCGGGATGCTATGATGGTGAACTTATATACTTTGATTGTCCTCGGAGAATTTTGTAAACAAATGTAATATGATGACAACGTAATTTCTCATTTAGACAATTCCTCTTGAAGAGATTTGTAACGATGGAAATGATGAAAACACGAAAGTTGCACGAAATGGACTAACAAGGGGAATAGATCAATTTGACAAGAAGACAATGTTTTTATTCAGTAATTGATTAATCGTCTCCACTCTGAAAGTTGCAAATTTTTCAACCCAATGTAATATTGTTAAAAATATGTAACGACCACGTCAACAATATGTACATACAAATCTAAATTAAGCATGTATAGGCCACATTCACACAGTCACGAGAGCTCATATTGTAAATTTGTTTGGAGTTCAAGCTAACACACCATCAATCCATCAATTTGTAAGGTCCCCTAGATTTTAACAAATTCAGTGACCGCGTCTTTACTTAGTAAATGATCAACTATCTCGACTCTCAAACTGCTACCAATGCAACAAAATAGCCCATCTGCAGTCAAAGGGAAATCACCATCCGGAATCCGCCTTATAGAGATTTAAAAGAGAGTTGATAATTAGCAATAGTTGATCATTCATCATAAACTCCAAGCAATTAAATTCAGCAGCAGTATAGTGCAACACAGTCTTTTGAATAAGAAAAATACAACTATGGAATGACATGTTTAATCGGAGAAATTGATGTAGAACTCATGCGGTGTTGAGAACTTTCGCATGCAGTACATATTCATCTGTGAGCATAAAGGAAGCAATGGCACGTGAAATTGCCGCCAGTATAGAAAACAAGGTAGTAATTAAGAAATTAAATAAGAAGTATATTGAAAAATAAAATATGTTTGGTGAAAGTAAGATAGTTGTTTTTTGTTAGTGAATAAACAAGAACCGCGAGTCTAATACCACATGCTATAAGCTGATCTTGAATAGCTAGGAGTATCCATGCATCCACATGCACCATACACTTCCATTACTTGTCGAAATATCAGTGAGTTCGAAGAATGATATGCTAAATCCATCTAAGTAAGGGATTTTAAAATCGATGATCGTTTAGCTTGGCTCATACATACCGATGTTGAACATAGCCGTGCTGGTCCCTACTTTCAATAGGATCTTAACGGAACCTTCCATAATGCTTGACATCTTAAATTTAAACCTGTAGCAAATGTCGAGAAGTTGGGTAAGTAAACATATGTAGGGATATCAACGGGCGGGTTTAATTCTTAAATATATGTAGGGATATCCGTTACCTGACTGAGTGCACACCCTACTGAAAATACGAATGTATAAATACCTAACAAGTAAAATCACTAGTAATACCTTTACGGGTTAAGTATATATTTAGTCCTAAGTTTTTGCATTTGTGCGATTTGATCATTTATTACTTTTCGGATGTTTATGAACTGGTTTTCCAAGTTTATTCTATGCTATTGAGTTCTCTAAATTTCTTGATTTATGCCATCGAATCTTTCGATCAATCACTCTAGCTAAATCAATACGCGGCATTGCTTATGTGATAGAAAATAATTTATGCTAATTTGGTGGACGGAAATCAAACGAGAAAATAAAAAGAAAATGAATTTGACAATATCGCCTGACAAAGCACTTTATTGCACAAATTAAGGAAGTGGGGAATTCGATGGCACATAACAAAATTTAAAGGGCTAAAGTGCACAAATCCAAAAGTTAGAGGGTGTAATTTCACAAAATGAAAATTAAAGGATCAATTGCCCAGACGCTAAAATTTAGAAAACTTATTCAGATTTTGGTTTCAAAATTAAAACTAACTTTCAAGTTTTCTAACACGTTAAACAATCCCACCATCAAAATATGCTGATTTTTTTGGGATCGCGTAACAAAAGCTCAATATTTTCATATGTTAAGAGAGAGCTTAAATTTGAATTAGTCAACATATTCAAATGGACTCAACTTTATTTTTCTAACACGCCACGTATATCTCAACAATCTACAAAATAAAAAAGATATTCCTTTTTTGTGGTTGGACAAAGTAAAACAAATTCGGATGCAGCACAATGGGTTTGTTTGCGGGACTCGTTCAAGTGGCAAATTGAAGTTTACATCCAAATGTCATGGGTCAATCAATCTAGTGTTCCTTAATCCATGCGGCCTCGGGATTTCTATCAAGTCAACCTCATTCACACTTGATTCGTCCGAGTTCATATAAAGAGAACTTCGAGAGAGAAGGTCGAGAGTGTACTCGCACTAAAGAACAAGATGATACAACTTGGGGAAGGGAGCCCTACTGATCTCCTCTTTGATCAAATGGTAGAGCTTGAATCTCTATAATCAATACATAGCTGTACACTCAAGAGGCTCTAGGCCTTGAGAAGCTTAAGGGTCATTTATCTTGGGAAGCTTGAGGGTTACTCATCCATGGATAGGCTTGAGCTTGGATACAAATGGGTCATGGCTTAATGCTTAGGAAACTTCTGGAATGCATCCATTTATCAGGCCTTATCAACTAGGGCATGTTCTCCTTCTCTCTGGGCTCTGAGAGTCTTCCTCTACCTCTTTTGGTAGCTCCCCCCCAAAAAAAACCCTAAATCACCAGTGGATTTCCGACACCCAAAACACGACTAACCCCATTATTGATCAATGAAACCCATAATGTAAATCCCAAAACCCCCATCCTACAGTTATTTTTTCTCTGTAAAAATGATACGTCTCGTGCAATGGAACAGTCTTGTCACCTCTCTTCGAATGGATTCAATCAATGCTGGATGAATCGGAACTTTGACCACGGAAAAGGTTGGATGCTGTCATTTCCCCATGGATTTCTTCTAGGCTTTCTGATTTTTGATTTAGTGGAATGGGTCTTGACGCTCCCATTTTGATTGGAAAAAAAGTAACAAGATAGTAACAGCCATTATGATGATAGTAGAATGGGTCTTGCCTTGTTCATCATGATCAGCAGAAAGCAATGAGTTAATAGCAATATTTCGTTCTGTGTTGGTCTCGTTTTTTGCCCTGAGCTTTGTTTTTATGAAGTACTACTTGTTCACTATCGAGAAAAATGGACGGATCTAGGGAAGTGGATAATCACCTGGCTATTTTGTGCAAAAGATTGGGTAATTTGAGGACTAAGGTTGATGCTCCTCCACGAGAAAATGTGATTTCTAAGGCGATACTGGATGAATGCTAGCGTATAGTATTTGGCAAGCTGTATTCGGGAGGAAACATAAACTTTCAGGCTTTTATTACCACAATAAAAAGAGCTTGGAAGATAGATTCAGTTACCTTTACACAACGTGAATCGGGCATCCTTTCTTTTACTTTCGATTATGTGATGGACAAAGAACGAGTGTTAGCAAATAGCCCATGGTCTTTTGCGAGCAACCTGCTGATCCTTAAACCATGGGAGCCTAATAAACCGGCGCAATATTATAAGTTTACCAGCTGTGCATTATGGGTTCAAATTCATAGCCTTCCTATTGAATGGTGTTCTGAAGAGGTAGTGGCTCATATAGCCAAAATCGTAGGAAATGTGAAGGAAGTAAAAGTGAAAAGAATGGAGTGGCATTTCATAAGGTGGGGAGAGCAAGAGTAGAACTAGACCTGGATACACCCTTAAGTCCAGGTACGTTATATAATCTAGGAGAGGGAAAGTCTGGTTGGACTTCAAGTATGAGAGGTTACCTCACTTTTGCTATTCCTGTGGAAGAGTTGGGCATTTTGCAACAAATTGTACAGAAGTTCCTTTTGATGAAGCCAAATATGAAGATAGGAGGATGCATAGGTTTGGGCATTGGTTAAAAGTAGAGGCTAAGGAGACCAGCCCGTTTTGGCAAATATTTTATGGTGACCGGGTGGATGAAGAGGAGGCATAAACAGATAGTAACTCTCTAGATCAAAGCACTCAAATAGTCATTTTCACTGGCGAGCAAATAGAAATGAATTTCACAGCTTCAACTCAAGCACAAAACATGGCAAAAGAGAATATTATTATACCTGAACACCAAGTGGAACAACACCGGGAAAAGGGAAAGGCATCATGCACATTGACGAGCTAGAACAGCAGATTTTGTCGGCTAATAAAATGTCGTCCTAGACAAAAAAAAGAAGGATAAAAAAAGGAGAGCGGAATTTTAAAAAGTTCCCCAACAAAGAAATTAAAGAGGTACACACCATATAACTCTATGACGGATTTTGATGAAGCAAAACTGCAGGATACTCCTTTTAGTCTTTTGGAAGGCACGATGGGATGGGCTTTGGTGGTTAGCCCGAATAAGCCACCGGCTTACAAATGAGAATCATATGTTGGAACTGTCAGGAGTTGGGCACATCACTGACAGTTCAAAATTTGAGAGCCATTGTGGCTCTTGAAAGGTCCGACTTGATTATGTTATTGGAAACAAAAAACAAAGAAAATGTGATTTTGCGTGTTAGGAGATTGTTGAAGTTTAAAAATAGCTTTGTGGTGAACCCAATAGGAATTGCAGGGGGTATGGCGATAATATGGAATGATGAAGTTGATATAGAGGTGGAATCTAGTTCACAAGAAATGATAAACTTAATATGTGGAGATCATGAAAGCCAGAATACAATGTGGGTTACTTGTGTGCATGCTCCAAATCCCTTTCGGGATAGATTAAAATTATGGGATGATTTGAGACAAATTAGTTTTTCTAATAGACTTCCATGGGTTTGTTTGGGGGATTTTAATGAAGTGTTGTATTATTGGGAGAATGTGGGAATGAGGATAACATATAATTATAGAATGCGGGCCTTCCAAAATTGCTTAAATGATTGTTCACTAATGGAAATTGATTGCAAATTGTGTGCTTTTATCTGGTTAAATAATAGAGCAAGGGCTGATTTGGTTAAGGAGAAATTGGATCGGGTTTTTTGTTTTATAGATTGGAGGCTAATGTTCCCGGAAGCAGAAGCATATGTTCTCCCGGTTGTTGGGTTTGACCATCTTAATGGTGAGTAATGCTAAACTTGCAAAGAAAAAAATAAATTCCCACTTTGAGGCCTTCTGGACTGAAGATGTAGAATGCAAAGAAATAGTTAAATAAGTATGGCAATCTCGAAATCTTTATGAGGCAGGATTGTGAGACAAATTAATGGCGGTAAGACATGCTTTGAAGGAATGGAGCAAAAATGAGTTCCCAAACAGCCATAATCGTATAACAGCCCTAAAGCAAGAGCTTCAATCCTTAACAAACAGCACAAGTGTGAACCAAGGAGCAAGTAGGATGAGGCTCTTAAAAGAAGAAATTGAAATTTTATGGAGGAGAGAGGAGATTGTTTTGGGGTTTAAGATCCCGAATTAATTGGCTATGATGGGGAGATAAAAACATGAAATATTTTCATGCAGCAACTATTCAAATGAGACAAAATAACAAAATTACTATGCTAAAGAATACATCGGAGTAGTGGATAAGGGACAAACAACAACTTCAGCACCTCACCATATCCTTTTTCAAAGATTTATACACCTTAGTAGGTCCAAGAAACTGCCAACTATTATTAGATCAATGCCCAACACTAATTGGAAATTATATCAATGAATGTCTGTTGGCAGAAATATCCTTAGAAGAAGTTCATACTGTTGTTTTTCAACTTGGAGCACAGAAGGCTCTTATTGGTAGAAAATGGAATTTTCTACCAACATCATTGGGGTATCATTAGTATTGGTGTTTTCGAGGAAGTTAGGGTTTTTTTTTTTTTTTGCTCGGAAGTCTTAGAACCAGCACTAAACAGAACACACATAGCCTTAATTCCCAAGACACCTCATCCAGAACGACTTGACCAATATTGCCCTATTAGCCTTTGCAATTTCTCATATAAGATAATATCAAAGATTTTGGCAAATAGACTTAAAAGATGGTTGCTAATGCTGATTTTAGGGGAACAAAGTGCCTTTGTTAGTGGAAGACAAATTCAGGATAACATTTATATTGTGCAGGAGGTGCTACATCAATTAAGAATGAGAAAAATGAAGAAATATTTCCAAGTTGTGCTGAAGTTAGACATACAAAAGGCCTATGATCAAATTGAATGGGATTTCTTAGAATGATGCTTGCTGAAAATGGGTTTTTGTGCAAAATAGGTAAATTGGATCATGCAATGTGTCATTACAGTTACCTTCAGTATTAAATTGAATGGAAAACCTCTTCCTTTTTTCAATCCTACCGGGGTATTAGACAATGGGACCCCTTATCACCCTATCTTTTCATTTTGGTGGCAAATAATTTATCTTCTTTAATGAGTAAAGCTCTACAGGATGGGAGTATAAAGGGGATCAAGTTGAATAGATTATGTCTTACTTTGACTCACCTTTTATTTGTAGATGATTCCATTTTCTTTTTGGACGGATCCATACAAGAATGTCAAAATGTTTCAGCAGTTCTAAATCAGTATTGTTATGTCTCGGGACAAGTTGTAAACCTAAACAAGTCTAGTATTTTCTTTGGTAGAAAATGTCCCCAACTATTAGGGGATAATATGACAAGAGGGTTGAGAGCTCCTGAGCTTGATCGGACTGGCAAATACCTTGGGATCTCTTATAACTGGGGAGCATAAAAAAGATAGGTGTTTGCTTGGATTTTAAATAGGGTAAACATGAAATTGGAAGGTTTGAAGGAGCAAATTATATTAAAAGCGGGCAAGGAAATCCTTTTGAAATCAGTGGCGTAGGCATTATCTCAATATGCCATGTCGGTATTCAAAATTCCAATTTCAATTTGTAAGGCTATAGAGAAGAAAATAGCCAATTTTTGGTGGAAAAATAGTGAGACAAGAGCTGGTCTACATTGGAAGAGATGGGATATCATGAAATTCAGGAAAGAAATGGGAGGTATGGGCTTTAGAGACTTACTTACTATAAATAAGGCCCTTTTTCGATAAGCAAGCTTAGAGATTGGTAAAGAATTCGGATGCCTTGTGGAGCAAATTACTAAAAGGGCTCTATTTTTGTCACAAAGATTTTTGGCATGCTGATCAAGGATCTAAGCCTTCATGGGGCTGGAAAAGTTTACTATTGGGAAGGGAGGCCATAACGGTTTTAGTGAGATGTTGATTGGAAATTATCAAAATGTCAATATTAGAACAGATAAATGGCAAAAGAGAGGACTAATAGGAGAAGCCAGCAAACAAAAATGACCCACAGAAAGTGTATGAGTTGATGAATTTTGAAACAGAACAGTGGAATAAACCACTTTTGAACAACCTCTTTGATGAACAAACTACCCAGGAGATCCTTGCCATCCCAATTAACCATCAAATTACAAAGGATGAATTGATATGGACAGGAACTAAGGACGGGTCTTTTACAATAAAAAAATGGCTATAATCTATTAAGAGAACGAGCGACGGCACACTTTGCAAAGGAATACCCCTCTTCTTCCCACCAAACACCAAGAAAACTATGCAATGCTCTATGGAAGATGCAAACCAGCCTTAAAGTAAAGATTTTCATTTGGAATGCCTATCAAAATGCCATACCATCCAAGGAGAATTTATGGAAATGAAAGATTTTACCTGATCCGACATGCGATCTATGCAATGAGAGTATGGAAATAGTTGAACATCTCCATCTTCTTTGCCCCTAGACTGCACGAGTATGGAGCCACCCGGAAATCAACCTACAAGTGTTTGGATAGGAGGTTACACGAATGGATGCATGGCTAGCGCAATTTGTTAACAACGGCTCGAACCTACCTTCTCTGGAAACGATCTCAAACATCCTATGGCAGGTATGGAAAGAGCGAAACAACTATATATTTCGGGGAACCAAGCCGAATGCCTGTAAAGTGGTAGATCTGGCCCGATTTCAACAAAATAGTTACAAAAAATGGGGTTCGGGGCATCTTCAAGCAAGAAAAGAAGAGGAAAACGAGATCTCACCAACTTGGACAGCTCCAGTAGCTGGGTCTTTGAAGATTAATGTTGATGGATCCGTCTGCGAGGGTTGACGGAAGGAGCCGTGGCCTGCATAGTCCGAGACTTCTTTAGCAGCCTCGTGGATGGTTTCGTGAAACCAGTTCAGGCGGTGTCATGTCTTCAAGTGGAAACCCTAGCCGTGCTTGAAGCCTTGAAGTACATAAAGCAGAAGAAGATGGAAGTAGTTTCAGTGGAGATAAACTGCAGAGGCATCATGGAATCACTCAAGTACACAAAAGAATTCACTTGGGAAACACGTGTGACTGGAACAAAATGCTCACAACTCCTGCAATAGTTACCGCAAGTGGACCTGCTTTATTGTCCACGGGCCGCCAACACAGTTGCAGACTGGGCCGCGCGACAACAAAGGAACAGGATGCTCCCATCAACTGGCTGGCTTCTCCTGCTCAAGGCCTGTGGGCCTTGTTATGTAATGATGCCCCATCTGTGGGGTAGTTTTAGTTATAATATAAATAAAATCACTTTTCAACCAAAAAAAAAAAAAAAAAGGGCGTGTTAATCTCCCCTACCTATTTTGGTGACGCCCTTGTTGCGTTTTCAACATGAAAGATATCAATGTATTTCTTGAATTGCCAAAGAGTCTCGAAAAGTTCCTAACTTGCTTCGCTTTTCAATAGAACCCTCCATTGAACCAAGTACTCCCACTGCGGCACACAGTTTCACTTTTGTATGACTCAATCCACCATGATGCATTCGACATCTCAATCATACTAGGCTTTTGCCCCAAGTGGCGCTTGTTGTGATCCCTCTCGATCCAAATTTTCTTCGTCTACAAGGAAAGGCATGAGCATACTAATGTGAAATATCGGATGTATCTTGAGTTTTGGTGGCAATTCTAGCTTGTACGCGACCTTCCCGACCCGTTGTAGCACTCGGAAGGTTCCCTTATAGCGAGGATTGACCTATTGTAAGTTGGCCAACACTAGGTCCCTTGGTTTGGAACTCCACATGCCGTTACTTAATAACCTCAATTTCAACCCTTATTGGGCCTCGACTAGTAGGCCAAGAACCAGCATGCCAATGGCGAGACTTGGCCATAAGCTGGCTCGAGATCCGGTCATGAGCCATTTAGCCGTTCGGGAATTGGCAACCAAAAGAGTGGTCCTAGAGTGTTTGATCATGGAAAGATCATTCGACCATAATAATTAATTGTGGGATGATCACGTACCATCATGGATCCATGGACAGTCGTGGCTTGATTCCGCTTGGTTAATGTACCAGTCGCATTCGCCTCCGTTTGGACATGGCTTAGGTACGAACCTCAGGCCAAATAAGGTGGTTGATCACGGTTGAACTCGATTAATTCCTATCCAATGACAAGACCTTCAAAACTTAAATATTTTTCAAGTTGCATTTAATGCCTTTGTAACGTAATTAATAAATGAACGTCGACTAAGATGGACTCTTGGCCTATTGAGCCTTGGCCTCGAAAGATAAGCTTGAACGTGGACCTTGACTCATTAATGAAGAGGACACCCAAGCATATTTAGAAGGGTTCATACTTAGGCCTTGGACTATTTGACTATTAGGGAATATGTGCCCATATATTCAAGATGATTAGTAGATTATATGCCTCTGGATCTCCTCGAATATATAATTGCAAGATTTAATTATGGCGTGTTCGATAACTATTTTACTCCTGCGAACAATTTTTTTATCAGAAATGATTTGTTTTATTCTACCTCGGGAACAATTTCTGAGTTTTTGAAGATACTTGGTAACTATCAAAAATTTATATTTCCAAGATAGAAATATGGTTAGCAAGATTCTTAAATTTTTTTGTTTCTTTAATTTTTTAATACTTTAATTTTATTTTTCTTATTTTTCTCTTTTTTTTTCCTTTTCCTTTCTCTTCTTCTTCCTCCTTTGTGGTTGGTCGCCAATTAGAGGCTTGCCATGGCTAGGGCGAGGTCCAACGAGCTCACCAGAGGCTTGCCTGGCCATGGTGAGCCTCAGCCTCACCGATGGCTTGGTGGCCTCACCCTAGCCTAACGAGACCCACTCTCATGTTGGCTGGCGAGGCTAAGCTCGCCGGGCCACCATGATGCCAACTTGGCGAGGATGAGCCTCGCCGAGCGAAGCATCATTGACCCTCCTCTAGCCAATCATTGGCCATGGCCAAGACCGGCGATCGGCCAAAAGAAAAAAGAAGAAGAAAAGAAAAAAAACTTAAGATTTGACTTTGAGAATTATTCCCAGGAATAAGAAGCAACTTTTTTATATTTCTTAACTATGTTCTAAATTTATTGCCGAGAGCAAAAAAATAAATGTTTGTTCTCGAGAACAAAAATTTTACCAAACAAATTTAGTTTTTATTTTTTTTGTTCCGAAAAATAAAAAAATATAATCCATTGTTCCGAGGATGATTACCAAACATGGCCTTAGTTTCAACCTTATATTACAGCACATTAATTTACCCAGGCAATGAAAATTAACTCGAGTATCGTTGGGTAGTTTAATTTCATTGCAGCCTCTTAGGATGTGTTCTATTGTGTCTTTCTCGTCTTGAATTCGTGGGATAAGTACACTAATGATGCCATAAGTTGTGTACGACGCTCACTTTAGTACTAAAAGTTTCCGCCGAATCACTTAAGTGCCAAATCGGAGAAAAAACGATCACTTTGGTGCCACCAGAGAGAAATTCTGGCCAAAATGATTACGTGGCATTTATATTTTAAAAACAAATTGACAACTCTTAATATTGTCCATGGTGGATGGCATAAAATGACGTCGTTTTACCATTCCACGTGGATTACCTACAAAATGATTGTCGTATAGTGGATTCAATACGGTAAAAAATGACGTGGGTCAAAAACGGTGTTCTTATAGGGTTCTCGCTCGACGCCGCCAGCCGTAGCTCGCTGACCCACCATTGTTCACTCGCCCGCCGTCGTGTGGCCACCGTTGTAGTTGTGCCATCATTCATGTTCGTTCAATAGCTACGTCCTCAACTCTCGCTCACTCAGGTTTGTCATGTTCTCTACGTGGGTCAATTTACTGAAAAATTTAGGATTCCGACGGGCAATTTAGGGCGTGGAGGGCAAATTGAGGCTCGGTTCAAGGGGAAAGTCATGGGGACCGAATATAAAATTTGAGGGTTTCGTTGTTCATTCCCTTTCTTTTGTGGGGACCGAATAAAAAAGTAAGGCGCGGAGGGGAAAATGGGGCTCAACTCGGGGGAAAACAGTGGTGGGACCGAATTTATTTAATTAATTGGACTACTTGTTGGGGGAAACAGGGGGACCGAACGTGATTAAATTGAAAAATGGGTGGTGGGACCTCACTTTGTTTATTTAATTTGGTTTTTTTGTTTCATAAAAGTACTGAATTGGGGAGATTAGTTGCATTTGTTTCTTGACAACAAAATGATAAGGACCTCCATGTGAAGTTGCTGATTCTATCATGTGGTCCCAACAAGTAATGACATTTGTTTTTTTTTTCATTGGGTGCAGCATCAACATGGACGTGAATCAGGTAGGCATCATTGTTTGCTATGGTGGAGAGTTTCTTATTAGCACCAATGATTAGGAATATACTGGTGGAAATGAAGATATTATTTATGTCAATGTTCGGAAGCCATCATATATTGATTTTCTGAGAAATTTGGTGTATTTTTTACAATGCAAAGTGCAAAAACTACATTACTATGTTTCTGGGAAAGAATTGAAGGATGGCTTGAGATTTTTTAATGGCGATAATGGTATTAAAGATATCATTTACTATTATCTTCACGACGAATAAGCTAAGGTATATGTTGAGTATTATAGTAATGGTGATGATGAGAATGGGGATGAACATACTACCACTAAAAGAGGAGAAGTGATGAATCCTATTCAAGCAAGTAATCAGGTCGGGGATGAAAGGGAGAGAACTCACATTGATAGAGATGAACAAACAGTGACATGTCCTGAAAGCTTGAGTGAAGATTTGAGTGAAGATTTGGGCGATGAGAACTTTATTGGATTAGAATGGGAAATTGCTTTATTCAGTGAATCGGAAGATGAATAATTTGCTTCAGTAAATTTCCCAAGTGACGAAAATGATGATGAACTCGCATAATCAAGACAAAAGCAAAGGGAATTTCTGAGAAAAAACTTGCACCTTCAGCAAAGAGGCCCGAGCCAGTAAATGGGGATGGAGTTACAGCTGAAGGTAATAGAAGTAAAGATGAAGAAAGCTGCGGCAATGAAGTTGCTGGTTCGGAGAATGAGTTTAACAATGATGATGAAGAACCTGCTCGTCGAAGAAAAAGTAAGTATCCTTGCTATGATCCGATTGTTGATAAACTTATTTTGTCTGTGGGCATGAGATTTGACGATGCCAAACAATTCAAGGAAGCTGTTGTGAAGAACTCCATTGGTGAACAGAGGAGTGTTAAATTCATTAGAAACACGAAGGAATTTATGAGAGTAAAGTGTTCACAACCCAATTGTCCATGGAAGTTCTATGATGTGCTGAGTAAGAATGAGTCATTTCAGATTAAGTCCTTACAAGAGGAGTATACTTGTCCAATTATTTTTAAACAATAAAAATGTAACGAGTGTGTGGCTATCGAAGCATTTTTTTCAACACTATCAAAGCAATGCCCAGGATCAAGAGTTCTCAATTTCAACAGTTAGTGAAGGAGCAAGTAAGGGTTAATATGTTAAGGAATCAATGCAAGAGAGCTAAGATGAGGGTAATGAAAATACTGATGGGTGGGTATAAGGAAAAATATGCGTAGGTATAAGACTATGTTAGCGAATGCATGTTTCAAAACCCATCTAGTATGGTGTATGTAGAGGTTGTGGAGAGGCCACTCTTTGATTTTGGGTCTAGATTTAATAAATTTTATGTCTATTTTGATGCATACAAACGGGGCTTCTTGGTTGGCTATAGAAGAGTTATAGGATTGGATGGATGCTTTCTAAAGGGTTTGTGTAAGGGGGAGTTGTTGGCTGCTGTGAGGAGAGATGCCAATAATCAAATGTTTTTGATAACTTGGGCGGTGGTGAAGATAGAGAACAAGGATATTTGGTCCTGGTTTCTCAAAAATTTAATGGTTGACCTTGAGATAACCAATGGGAGATGATGGGCATTCATGAGCGACCAACAGAAGGTAATTTCATTGTCAATTAATTCACTTCCTTTTAATATTAATCATTTGCACATTTTTCTTGACTTGTATTTATTGGTTTGAATTTTTGTATGGACTTAATCCTGCATTGGCTAAGTTGATGCCACTTGCTGAGCATAAAATGTGCGCGAGGCACATATATGCAAACTAGTCAAGGAACTTCAAAGGAGATAGGCTCTAGAAGCAGTTCTGGCATATAGCAAAGAGTATCAACATGGCTGATTTCAGATTAGCCAAACAAGGATTGTTGCAGTTAACAAAGGAATGTTTTGATGCACTCTTCCAGACAGAAGCTAAGCACTAGTGTTGGGCCTTCTTCAACGAAGAGTTCAAATGCGATATCATTGATAACAACCTCAGTGAAGCTTTCAATGGAAGAATTTTAGAGGCCAGGTACAAACCAATCATCAGCATGCTTGATGATATTCGAGTGATGGTGATGACTAGACTGCATAGGCAAATGGATGAGGTTACGAAATGGACTAGAGACTGTGGCCCTAGGATTATGAACAAATTTGATGCAAACATTGATGCTAGTAGGTTCTGCCATCCATTTTGAAATGGAGATAATGGATATGAGATTATTCAAAATCAAGATAAGTATGTTGTCAACTTGGATAGAAGAAAGTGTTCATGCTGAGCCTGACAACTGAATGTAATTCCCTATGCCCATGCAATTTGTGCTATTCAGATGAAGTAAGAAAACCCAGATGATT
This sequence comes from Eucalyptus cladocalyx, assembly GCA_017140615.1. Taxonomy (NCBI): domain Eukaryota; kingdom Viridiplantae; phylum Streptophyta; class Magnoliopsida; order Myrtales; family Myrtaceae; genus Eucalyptus; species Eucalyptus cladocalyx. The sequence goes on along the minus strand of CM029517.1, from coordinate 20,666,796 downwards.
ACCTACATGACTGGTACAAAAAAAACTCATATCTTGCTTCATACCAATTCATGATGCAGCCTATCAGAAGAAGCAAATTTTGGGAGCCAACAAATCATGAAAGCCCTCTACCTTTGCTGCTGAAGAAGCAAATTGGAAGGCCAAAAAAGAAAAGAAGAATGCAACAGGAAGATGCATCAAGTCAAATGATGAGTAGGACTGTCTCAAAGATGAAATGCTCCTATTGCCGCAAGGAATGACACAAAAGAAAGGTTATGAGCTGAAAAGGCAGCATCAATAGCAAGATGTTATGGCTGAAGGTAGGACAGAAGGCCCTACTGAAGAGCTTTTTGTTGGGCCTAGTAAAGGTAGGACAGAAGGCCCTACAGTAGTGCCTACTGAAGGGCAAACATAAAGCCCTACTGTAAGGTAAGTATCCTCTTTACCTCAATAACTTTACATTTTCTATTCGATAGAGTTTGATGATTGACCATGTGTACTGAATTCTCTTGTGCTTTTCCTCTATCATGCACTTGTAATTTGATAAGTTTTCTCCATTTGTTTCCACAATGAAAATGAGTAGATGTCTAATTATTCATTGTAGTTGGTCATGATCCCGATAAGCAAACGAGAAGAAAAAATACCATGTTGTAGGCTTAAGTGTAGGGACAGGGACTGGAACAGGCAGGACAACAACAACAACTGAGTCCACCGTTAAGCAAACGAGAAGAAAAAAAGTTCATGTAAGTTATACATCGATGTGTTTGTCTTTTATGGGCTGAATTTTAAATTTGTTATGTGTTTCTCAAGTGAGAAGACGAGCAACTGCACAAGTTGCAGAGGCTGCTCCCCCATCTGTTGCTGCTAAAAATGATGCACCACAGTGAACAAGATGGGCTATTAGAAAAAGATTAAGGCAATATGATTATGGGATTTACACAGATGAATGAACTGGAATGACTATTTTGAATGTAAGATTTGTAGGCCTCATGCATTTAATTTGTTGTACTTCAATTCATTTGATTGACAATATCGCTATGTTCTTGTAGTCTGGGAGAACTTCGGATGTGCTTCTCTCTCAAGGTGGGCCAACTCAAGAATCAAGGGCGCAGCCAAAGAAGAGTGCTCCAAAGAAGAAGACAATGGGTATAGCTGCAAAACAGCCATCAAAACAGAACCCAGCATCAGTTCCATCTCAACCAATGATTGGACGCGATAGTGATGATGTGGCACCCCGAACCCTTCGCAGGTCGCCATAAGTGCCAATGTTACACCTTATTACCTTTCATCTTAGAAGAGGCGTCGTTATTAGTAGACACATTTGTTTTTTTTTATTTATAAAAAGAACAAAAACAAAACGGTCCCAGCGCAACTCATCAGCGGAAGCAAAATAAAACATCACAATCTCTCCCCCTACCAACCATGATACAAATACACACCACTAATCATCATGATTTTATAAACAAGCCACGACACGTGTTTACATATATTTTCAAGATGGGACTTCTTTTGGATTGGTACATCAAAAGGAAAAGCCGGGACTCAGCCACGTCCGGCCTAAAACACCAAAAAGAACCCTCGACCCGCTACAACTCATGTGCAACAATCCTCATCCTCAGTGTCGGCTAACTATCCCCAAAAAGATTAAGCTCCTACTTGTTACGCACGGGTCCTCACACCCAACCTGGTGCATTAGGCGGTGGCGGCAGCAACATCCCTCGCATCACTCCATCGCGACGAACGTGGACGGAGATGAACTCCTGGACAACCGGACCCCCAGCCAAGCCTACGTCGTACATGACTAAACAGCGCACTCGAATATACGTCAATCCAGGAACAGAAGGACAGCCAAACTCCTCACACTCGACCTCTACATCGGATGGTAGATCATAAAATACACCCCGCGTAACGACAGGAAGCGGCATGCTACTATTTTGAAATGTTGGTCCCCAAAATGGGTGAGTACAACCACTCAGTAGGTAAGGGAATCCAACAACCACTCAATGCATCATACAAGTCATACATGCATTACAGACATTACTTACCTTGAAGCCATGCGCATACTATCATGCATCATTATCATCATCATGCATATCATCATGCCATATCATATATCATCATCATCATCATCATCAAGCATATCATCATGCCATGTCATATATCATCATCATCATCATCAAGCATATCATCATGCCATATCATATATCATCATCATCATCATCATCATCATCATCATCATCATCATCATCATGCATATCATCATGCCATATCATATATCATCATCATCATCATCAAGCATATCATCATGCCATGGGTGATCATCATCATATTACATCATACATCATCATCATCATGCATGGTTTAATTTCCAATTTCAACTTTCAATTTGATCACCACATCACCCTTCCTCGGATCATCAATTTCATCTCATATTTTACACTCGCATCCCATACAAGAAAAACCTCCGGCATTCAGCCATTCCAGGCCACCGAGCATCCGGCCCCCCACATTCCGAGCATCTTGCATCCCAATTGGCATCACGAGGCATTCCCTTCGGGCAAAGACCTCCGACAAGGCTTCCGGCATTTACACTCCCTGGCCGGGCATCCCGCACCCCAATCCTGGCATCGCGAGGCATTCCTCTCGGGCAAAGACCTCCGACAGGGCTTCCGGCCCCCCACATTCCGGGCATCCTGAATCTCCCAGGGCCATCCGGCAATGCATCTCTATACATTCCGGGCATCATCTTCCACCACAACCGCCTCCTCATTTACCATTATCCATGTTTACCAATTTTAGTCTTAATTTAGCATGTCTTATGACGTGACATCAAACAAGTCATACTTGGCATGGAATTTACACATGCATCTCAATTCAATGTCATGCATACATCAAGACCTCATCATACATGCAACATGGTATAATTATTTATGAAATAAAATTAATGGAATTTATGGCCAATAAAATAATCCATCTTTCATGTCCTTTTTCATTTATTTAAATTCCAACTTTTGTTATTTTCAAAAATATTAAATTTAATATCTATAAATTATAAAAATTAAGGCAAGTGATAAATAGTACAGTAGGATAATAATTTCATGCAAAATACACGGCTAATGAGAATTTCACACAATTTCATAATTCACACAAAATAGCATGAAATTTTCGGATGAAACCAGAATGCACAGTCTCCGAAGAAATTCGATTAAAATATCCATACGACCTCAAAAAATTACGAAATTTTACCGAGTTATAGCCAAGAAATTTTCGTATATCTTTCATGAAGAATTCCAAGTCATATTCTTTCTAGATTATTTTCTACAGTCACACGAAGCTTCTGGATCCAACACCGAATCGTCCAGTACATGCTTCTCCGAAATACTGAGTTTTCACCTACCTTTTCTTCTTCGTTTCCTCCGAAATTTAGATATTTTCTACATCAAGATGTTCTCTAAAAGTTTCATGAAGAGATCTAAGTCAAATAACCGGAGTATAGTCGTCATTTAGGTCCATGAAGTCTCGGGTGTCCTGTAATACATCTCCAGAATTACCGTCTTCAAGATCTCATCGATTTACTAGGTTACACTTGTTCATTTTGCTTGAAATATGAGTATGTTGTATTTTAAGATGTCCCCTACAACTTTCATGAAGAAATCGAAGAGAGATTCTTAGCACAGCTCAACATGCAACCACAAATCCATCAAGATGTCAGTGAAATCGTTCCAGATCTGAGGTCTCCGTAGGATGAGAGTTTAACCCCTTAAATATCCATCATTTTCCACCAACTATTATTATGTTGAAGTTTAAGATGTTAGCTACAACTTTCATGAAGAAATCAAAGCCAAAATCGAACTCTAAACATGCATGCAAGCTCACACAACATTCTGACTCAAACTGTTCAAGCGAAAACAGCAACACCACTCAAGAACAAGCCATCCAAGCTTCGGTTTTCCTCTCCTAATCACCCAAAATTCGACATACATGTATCACACACACATGCAAGAGCAGCTAGAGGACTCCAACTTGCCTCTAGACCGGACGGACGACGGCACACGGCAGCGAGCATGGCGGCACACGGCGGACGGACGGCGACTCCTCCTCGGTTCCTCCTCTCTCTCGGCCGCTCTCCCTCTCTCTCGCACAAACTCTCTCTCTCTCTCACTCTCTTGGCCAAATGAAGTAACCGGCCACCCTTCTCTCTCTCTTCCCTTTTATCCCCCCTAAAGCTCATCATTTGCAATCATGAGATTACCTCACCAATGGCCAATGCATGCCATCCTTCTTGTCACTTGTCTCATTGCATGCATAATGGGCTTGGGCTTGGGCCATCCGGCCACTCTTGGGCCTCCCCTTGGGCTGGTCGACAGCCCCCTTTAGTGGGCCTTATTGGGCTGGCCATTCGGCCCACTAAGCTTAGGCCAATGGGCCTAAGGCCCAACCAAATTAACTTTTCCCCCCTTCTTTTTCTTTTTATAATCTCTTCCATAAATTTTTAAATTTTAATTTCCTCATGGCCAAAGTCTTGTGACATTTTATTTAATTCATAAGGTGCATGGCCAAGCATAGATTATCACTATTAATCTACAATATTTAAAATCTCATGACCATAAGCACAAATCACCTAATCTTAAAAAGACTAATGGCTAAAGCATAAACCATAAGCAAATTTCATTACCCAATTAGAGACTTTAACACACCTTATAATTTGACTTTGAATTTCGGGATGCCACAGATGATATGGACCAACATATGACACGTGCTAGAACAAGAATATCCACCGTAAAAAACAAGGAAAGGGAGGTGACAGAACGCCTAGTTAAAGAACCTGCACATCCAGTTCGAAAGAGTGCTCGGATTATGAATCAATTCAAAGCCCAAAGATGAAAATGAGATCATGGTATTATCCATATTGACTTATGGGAGGGTGCTGGACTTGATATCTTTTTATGTGGTGCTGCTGATGGGAGGGTGCTGGACATAATTTATGTCTATTTTTATTTGATGCTGGACATGGTCTCTCTTTTTATGTTTTCTTTTTTAAGAGAGTGCTTGGATATTATATCACTGATGCTAGTTGCTGCCTCCACATTGCCATTGGTTTTTTTTAAGAGGGTGCTGAACCTTCAGTGATTGGGGAGTGAAGTTCATGTTTTTCTTTTCTTTTCTAAACAATCAATCAATATCAATGACAATAGTTGTTTATGTATATTTTTTTTGCTGTTGGTGCAATGTTCTTATGAGGTTGCTATTATTTTTAGATTTAAATGTATGCATGTAATGTTGCTGGTTGAAGTCGTTGATGCGTTAATGCTATCTGTGGGTTCTGGTTGTATGTGTTGGAATAAGATACAGTTTTGGGTGCTGGTACATCTCGTTGCAGGGTTGTTATGTTGCAAGAAGATGCACTAGCAAGCCAACTGGTACAAGAACAAGATGCAAGATGCACTACGACTAGTGCAAGTTTGAAATTGGCACTCAAACGATCACTATTTACAACTTGTACAACAGAAGTGATCACTTTATAATCGTGACCGGTACTTAAATGATCACTTTTATAAAAACTTAGTACTCAAGCTATCACTATTTACAATTGGCATTGAAATGGTCAATCGTTAATTTGCCATAGTCCCTTAATTTTGCCATGGTTTGCAGTTGCAGCAAACTAGCAAACCATTACAACGATAAAAATGCAGCAACCATTCTATTTGAAGCAAAAACTAACCAAAACAAACATTACCAATACACAACTAAACAATAAAAAGTACTCAGAACTAATGCATTCCAACTTCAACATTCCATTTCGCCATGGTTTACAGTTGCAGCAAACCAACAAACCAGCAAATCAAGAGGGCAAATAAAAAATGTAGCAAACAAACATTGCATTTCTACCATGGATTACAACAAAACCTTCTACTTCATACAAAAATGGTAGACATACAAACTTAGACTATGGTAGACATACAAATTTCTTCTCATTACTTACTTCACATTTGAATAAACTACACAATAGAATAAGAACACAATTAATGATCGATAAAAGTTTCTTTCAATTTTCAGCCTTGAAACCTCCTTCTTCAAATGGTCGACCAGAGAAGTTAAACCCTTTATTTAAGCTTGCATTAAATCGACATCCTCCAACTTGTCCATTAACGCAGGTGGAGATTGATTTCGGCCTTCAAGTAACTCCAAGATCACCTTTGTTACTCAATCAGATAATTTCCTATCGACCCATTTAAAATATTTGCACTTTGAGCCTTCTCTTTATCTTCTGCACCCATGAAATCTTCTCCGGGATTTAATCGAGTCCAAGATGTTCTTCTCGGACTCGGTAACCCATAATAAAACACTCACTATCTAATTCACTTTTTTTATAGGAATGTGAGCCACTGCTGAAACTTTTGCCCTCCATTCGCAAGAGTGAGCTAATAATTTTGAGAGAAAATCGATATATGCATTGAATTGGTCGAATTTGGGATTTAGAGTTTTTAATTTCCGATTCTACTCAAATTTAGGGATTTATGGTTTCTTATTTTGGAGAAAAGACGCTAAATGGCGTCGTTTTGTTGTTTGCATGTTGATTGTATTATTTAGCAATTTATGTCGGCTTCAAATATTAATAGAAAAATGCCACGTCGAATTTCTGGCCAACCAAATCGGAATTGGCACTAAAATGACAGTTTTTCAAAAATTTTGATTCGGTGGAAATTTTTGACATCAAAGTGAGCCTCATACGTAACTTATGGCACAATTAATTAATTTATCCGAATTCGTGGGGGTAATTACAAGTTTGGAGAAGGCAATCGTTCGCCACCACAAAACGCAAAGCATCGAGACATTTCCTCTGCACAGAAAAGGAGATCAAGCACACGCATAACGCATCTTTCCCTCTCTCTCGCATCGGAATTCGATAGCAATTTCGCACTCGGTTGAAGGAGGCTTGATTTGAACTTGCTGAGCACGAGAGACATGGCGATTAGAGCGCCGCCAATCACCGGGTTAAGCATGGCCTCGCTGTGCCCTGCCGCTGCTTCTTCGTCTTCCAATAACAAGCCGTGCGCGCTCAGTGTCCCCCAACTCAAGTCTTCTTTCCTCGGCAATCGTGGAGGTAACCGACCCTTTTCGTTTCTCGCCTCGTGCCTTTCTGGGTCTCTCTCAATTTCGAATTTTGATTGAATTTCGAGTCCCTTCTTTTCGCTTCCTTTAGGAACGCAAGAGAGGGAAAGTAGAGGGTATTCTGCTTTGTTTTTTCTCTTATGTTAATCTCCTCTGTTGTGCAATGGCTGTGTCACTTTCACTGTCACGGGACTTTCTCTGATCGTATGAATTTGCCTTCTCTGCTTGATTGTTGAGATATTCATGCTGAGATTTTGATGGCCAAATTGCAGCGCTCAGAGCAACTGGGGTGAGAGTTGCCTTTTCCAACAGGTTAAGATGTAATGGCCATGGTGGAGGATCCCTTGGCGCCAGCATGAGTATTTTCGATCGATTCGCTAGAGTCATAAGGGTAAAATGCTCATTGCACTCTTGTTGTTCTGATGTCTGATTCCCGTGTTGAATTGAAAGTGTATTCTTTTTTCCTTTTTTGGGTGATGTCTAGTCATATGCGAATGCGATCGTCAGTTCGTTTGAGGACCCTGAGAAGATCTTGGAACAAGCTGTACTTGAGATGAATGATGATTTGAGAAAAATGCGTCAAGCCACAGCCCAGGTATGTCCGTTTGACTTGTCTTCTTTGGAAGATGGTGTTCTTTCTTTCTCCCTCTAAGTCACATTCCTTCCTCCCACTTTCCAGCATCACTTACATAGTAGTAGACTGCTGTTTTCACATGGTCTGCAATTCACCAGTGCATAAAGGTGTTGAGTTACTCAATATATACACATGCTTTTCTGACGGGAAGTATATTTTGTCTATTAAAGGTTACATGGATTCTCTGAAGAGCAAATGGTACTTACCGAAATCTTACCAATGTTTCTTCTTTTTCATGAAGGTCTTGGCATCTCAAAAGCAATTAGAAAACAAATACAAAGCAGCACAGCAAGCTTCTGATGAATGGTGAAGTTTTTCTTCACAACCTTGGTCTATGTTCTTCAATGCTTTGCTGTTATAAGAAAATCTGTCTTTTTAGATGGTTTTATCATTGTGCTTTATTTGATGATAGGTACAGAAGAGCACAGCTGGCTCTTTCAAAAGGCGATGAGGACCTTGCACGGGAAGCACTTAAGCGCAGAAAGTCTTATGCTGTGAGTTATTTTGGTTGAAGTAGAATTAGGTTTCACAAATTTACAAATGCCTAGTTGCATGTACAGTTTCTGTAGCTATAAAAGCTGACTACAGCTATGGCTAATGTTCATCACTTTAGATAGTTGGGGTGGCTGCTCTTGATGAGTTCCTATCCTTTTGGCAATTTTATGGAGAAAATGGGTGAAAGATAACAAATCAGATCATGCTCTGAAAATAGTTTTGACACAGTTTTTTTCTTTTTTTTTTTTTTTTTTTTGGGGTATGCTGTGTCTAGGATAATGCAGGTGCACTGAGAGCTCAGCTTGATCAGCAGAAAACTGTTGTGGATAATCTTGTCTCAAATACACGGGTGAGTTAAACTGCTGTACCATACATCTATATTTTTGTTCCATCAGAAAGTAGCAAGCTTTAGAATTGCTTGAGCTGGCATACACATATGTTAGTAAGACTTTCTCAGCTTTGCATGTTGTCCAAATCTTGTCCACTCCAAAGCCTTGTGAATTTGCAACGTTCATGGTGTATCTTGTCCTTTTGCTTAATTGTTATCTTTTAATTTATATGCTTGATAAGTTGAGGCACTATCTTAATAAGGGGCTTACCTAGCTATGGCATTGCTTCAAGTTGGGTCTTTCACACAACTCGAGGTTTTTGTTAGTGTTCTACAGTGTCTAAGTCAGGAAAAAGATTTCCTTTGTGTGATTCCCCTTAGTTTGCTTATGTGATTAAGACTAATTTTGTGCATTACCAGAGTTGCTGGTCTTTTACTTGTTTCTTGAATTGGTCTCAAGGTGGCATCTGTTATCTTACCCTTAAATTCTGAATTGATTCACAAGATTGTGTGGGAAAAGGTCTTTAATTTAAGTTTCCTAATTGGTTTTCTCACCAACATGTCCAGCTATGCTGAGTTTAAATCAATAAAATGCTCATTCATCTAGTTGCATTATATGTTTTCTGCTCTTAGCTCTGGATGATAGGTTTAACTTAGTGAAATTCTCTAATTTTCTTCATCAGCTTCTGGAAAGCAAGATCCAGGAGGCAGGGTCAAAGAAGGACACCCTTAGAGCACGTGCACAGTCAGCGAAGTTTGTCTCACCTCTTACTTTAACTACTTTTGTATCATCTCCTAACTTCATAGGATGAACAGCAATGCTTTTGATAAAACTGCAGGACTGCAACCAGAGTCAGTGAGATGCTGGGGAATGTGAACACAAGCAGTGCTCTTTCAGCTTTTGAAAAGATGGAGGAAAAAGGTAGCCTATTTGGTTATTTGAATGCCTCTCCTACACACATGCTGATAATACGAGTCTTGCTTTACAATCAAAAGAATTTTGTTTTTTCTGCTGAAATTTTAATTGAAATGCATCTATGTCCAGTACATTTTCAACTGTTGCATTTGTCAAAGCACCAATTTTGAAATTACCCTCTAGTAATAAATAAACTGTTTCTTGTCAAAAGTCTCTGAATCAATAATGAAAATGAATGTGAGTCATATGGGCCTGTGCATCAAATGATGCTCGATACTTTGGAGTTGGTGCATGATGTCCAAATACTGTAGATTCCAGAACAAGTACTGATATTTGGCATCCATTAGTTCGCCTGCACACCAATTCTACTGCTGTGCGTTAGAATTTACTTCTGATAAACTAAAAAGCATGAGGACCATCAGAAATCAGAATACTTTGAACTCATTTTACCCTTTGTGAAAATGGTTTCCTGGAAGTTGGTTGAATGACTTTTAAGCTGGGGTAGCTGGAGATCTCGCAGACTTTGAAAGTATGTGGAAATTACTCGTGTTTTAGTAGCACACAACTTTTCAAATCAGCTCTCTTTTTTCTTTTTTTTTCCTTTTTTTATTAAGGTTTTGTCAATTTCTATGAGGTGTTCTCAACATATGGAGAACCTACTTTGCTCGAATACATGTTCATACATGGCATATGAAGACATGAAATACATGGTATAGATTTTTTTTCCCTGTTTGGTTGGCAACTTGGCATACATGGATGTTTAGTTGGTTATATTGCATGGCGGGTATAAGATGTAATAATCATCATAATCTTATTGATATTTGCATTGGTTAGTAAGCTCATTGGTTTCTCATTGTGACAGTGTTGACAATGGAGTCCCAAGCAGATGCACTAAACCAATTAACAACTGATGATCTTGAAGGAAAGGTAGCATTTCTTCCCTGCTCTATTCCTTCCTTTTATCTTTCCTGCACAACTAAAATTTTACAAGTCAATAGATGCAATTTGTAATGATATCAAAACTGTAAGTGAATATAGAATTGGAAATGAGCAATGCCCTGTTTAATGTTTTAATTTCTCAGGTCCAGATTTACAATGTCACTGATTTTCCCTAATTAAGAGCTGTTTTGGGGCTGATGCAATGACTTGAATCTTCTTTGAAGTAGTGGATGATACTAAAATGGGTTAATAGAATAAACAATCTGGCAAAGCAATTTATTACATTTTCTTGAATAAGTCAAAAAGTCTTATTAGGACACATTGCAAAAGGTGGAGTTCAGATTTAGCTTTTCTTTTCAGTTTGTACTTGTTGGAAACTCAATCCTAATGTCAGGGAATAGTATTTTTACAAATTAGAATGGCACAAAAATTAAGCATATTTTTAGGTTCTGATTTAAAACCAAGGTATAATTATCATATGCAGTATTAGTGCCATAAAGTACAATTAGATGTACTTGTACTGTGAAAGATGAACTAATTTTACAGTTTAATGACGTGAGGAGACAGTAAAAAAACTGCATCCCAGATATCATGTATCTGAGTAACCAGTCTGATTATGGAACTCGTGTGTTCACCTTTGATGTATGATTCAAGGTTGAGATAGCTGAATTTAGGGGTGCATGTATCAGATAAAAGCTATTCAAGAATTTTTTTCCTTGTCAAGAAAACTCACTCCATGATTTTTCTTTTCCCAGTTTGCATTGCTAGAGAGTTCTTCTGTTGATGATGATCTCGCAGATTTGAAGAAAGAGCTTTCCGGGGTGTCGAAGGTAATTGTCTGTGCTCTCCTTTCTTGTTTTGATGCTTGTACATATATACCATTTTTCTTAGTTTACCAACAAATGTTTTGCCCTCCATTTTGCTTACACTCCTGGGAAGATTTTCTACTCTAGTAGAAATCAGGATAAAAATGTAGCCCAAATAAATAGGATCTCAGACACTTTTCTGATACATGAGTTGGCAACTGCATTGTGATCGAAGAACGCTTTTAGAGCTTAGTTGGGCCTCTGTGCAAGTTTGAGATAGATAACGCATTTTTTTTTTTTTTTTTTTGTAAGGTTTTAATTTGTATTTATGTTTCAAAACAGAAAGGAGACCTTCCGCCTGGCAGATCCGCTGTAGCAGCAAACTCTCCATTTCCCTTTCAGGACTCCGAAATCGAAAGGGAGTTGAATGAGTTGAGGAGGAAAGCTAAAGAGTACTAGACACACTAAAGGCACACAGACACTTCTTTGTTCTTACTTCAAGTACTTACCTGCCTCAATAGGTTAGCTCACTTTCTTCCTTGATGGTGGAAACATCTTTGTGCAATCGGAGCCCAAATTCAGGAATCTGGAGTTCATATAAAGCTCTTTTTCCTGACATGCGAAGCTCGGGTGATCAGGGATATATTTAACATTAGAATGTGTGCATTTTGTTGCTCTACTCTACTGTTAGTTTCGGCGGTATTGCTCGAATCGGTCCCTAATGTATACTCTGGACAAGAGTTTGAGGCTTGTGTAGCAGCTACTTGAAAGCTTATGATTCTATAGTGATTTTGCCCTTGATGCAGGTTTGGTCAGCATCTGTGCTTTTTCGTGCATTAGAACGACACTGCATCATTGTCTTATTTTTATGCAATTATTCAAGATTGATATGCTATGATGAAACATAACCTACAGTTTAAAGTGATCAGGCATTGAAAAATGTGAAAAGTATAACCATGATCTACAATTGGAAAATGTTTGGGCGGTCTAATTGTTATTTTGCTAGAAGAACTTGAACACAAATTATCTAAGTAGTCTGTATTATATTCTCACAATCGCTACCGTTTGGGATATTCTTTTATTGGCTCACGAGTTCTATTTATGAATTTCCCTTCAAGCTAAAAAAATGAAAACAGATTATGTTAAATAGTCTAAAAATTGAGGATATAATTATATATAAATCTGCATATTAATTATTTGAATAATTTGACATGCTTTAGGTATATCTTGCTAAACAAACATACGAATACTATAAACATGTAAAAACTTTAAACTTGAAATTACAGTCATTCTAATCACGTAAATTTCAAGACAAATTAAGTTGAATTTTCGAAAATTGTGACGAGATCGGATCTACAAATGAATATGTGGATGTTATGAAACTTTTAGGTATTTTTTAGTAAAAAGGTTAATATTATGAAAAACCTCCAAACTATTATACTTATAACAAATTTATTAAAAATTAATTTTTTTATTATCAAAAACTTAAAACTGATATATTTGTGATAAATTTATCATTCATTAAATTGAATTGTTATCACGAAAAATCACAAAATGGTGGTAAAATCCAAAGTATGTACACATGTCAATCGTCACGTGTTATTCAACTCAGCAATTTCATGATAAAATTTAATGAAAACTAACGAATGGTAATTAATCACGGATGCAATAGTTTAGGATTTTTGGTTGTTAAAAAGTTAGTTTGAAATAAAATTTGTTATAGATATATCAATTTGAAGTTTTTCGTGGTATGATCTTTTGTTAAATAAAAATATGAAAATTACAAATGGTCAAGGCCTTGCAATCAATATTGAATATCTTCATATGATGCAAAAAATAAATTAGATATATACAAAAATTTTAGGGATTGCATTAGACAAACTAAGTGTTTATGAATCACATTGCACTTTAAATTAAAATTTGAAAATCACATTGAATAAATTGAAAGTTAAGGGACAACATTACATATGTCAAAATTTAAGATCATTTGTGTTATTTTTCTAAAATTGACCAAAAATATCAAAGTGTAAGGGGTAAAAGGGGAAATTTCCAAATAAGAGCTAAAGTGTTTTCATTTTTTTTTTAAATAAACATCTTAAATGAATTTTATTTCAAATAAGGGTCGAAAGGATAATAATCTCTATATCAAAAAAATGGCATGATCTCGCTGACTACTTAAAGACATTTCCATCATTTAATTTTTTTTATGTAAAGCGGCCATCACCAAGGGACTAGCAACCCTGCCAACCATGGCTAACGCCCCATCAACGATGGGGCCGCCATAGTCCTCTCGTCTAGGTTATTTTATTTATTTAAATTTTAGCTTTTTTTCTTATCTTTTTATGTCCTTTCTTTGATATTTACATGATCACTTCATATCCTTACTCGAATTAAAATTAATTTCATGCCTTTATTCGAGAAAATTAGGGGCACCCTTACACCTTCGTTTGGAATTTTTCGGGTAAAAGTTTGGAGACTGAAAAGAATAAATAAATATCCTAATTCCTCTCCTCTCTCTCTCTCTCTCTCTCTCTCTACAGCAAGACGCAGCAATGGCGACCGCCTCCGCCTCTCTCCTCCGCCTCTCCCTCCTCCGCCCGCCGCCGCCTCAAACCCAGCCGAACCCCCGCCGCCGCCACCTCCTCCCCCCCTCCTCCCTCATCCCCTCCCTCCCTCCTTCCCTCAAATTCGAGCCCCAGACCCGCCGCCCCGCCCCCGCTGCCGCCGCCGCCGTCCGGGCGTCCTACAGCCCGACCCCGGCCACCGACCGCCTCATCTCCGCCGCGGCCTACACCCTCCCCTTCTTCAACTCCCTCCAGTACGGCCGCTTCCTCTTCCTCAAGTACCCTTCCCTCTCCTACCTCTTCGACCCCGTCCTCCCGCTCCTCTCCCTCTACAAGTCCGTCCCCTACGCCTCCTTCGTCGCCTTCTTCGCCCTCTACCTCGGCGTCGTCCGCAACCCTTCCTTCTCCCACTACGTCCGCTTCAACGCCATGCAGGCCGTCACCCTCGACGTCCTCCTCGTCCTCCCCCTCCTCCTCCAGCGGATTCTCAGCCCCGGTCGGGCCGGGCTCGCGTACCGGGTCATGGTCTGGGGCCACAACGCCGTGTTCGTGTTCAGCGCCGCCTGCTTCCTCTACAGCCTCGCCTCCTCCATCCTGGGCCGGACCCCTTACTTGCCCTTCGTCGCCGGCGCCGCCGGGAGGCAGCTCTAGTGCGACAGAGGAGTGCTGTGAGTATGATCGAAGTTCTTGGGTAGGTCATTTGAATTGGGGAGAGTTTAATTGGTTCTGGTTTGCTTGCTCTGCTTTTTCTGGTCTTTCAGTGACGCATGTATTTTAGCTGCTGGATGAGGTTCGGGTGGGTTGTAATTGGATTGGTGTTTGGCAGTTGCATTTCTCTCTGGTATAGCAAATGCGTATAGCAAATGCGTCAAAGTTTTCCTCTTCTGTCATGTCTACTGCATTCCAATTCTCACCAGGTTTTCACATCAAGCTCGATTCGGGTTTGCTTTTGACGTTGATCCCCTCATCTGGAATGGAGTCCGAACTTCAAATTTCTGTTAATTGGTTGAGGGATGATTGATTGATTGTATCGGCATGCCATGCCCCCGAGCCTAACTGCACACCAATGTTGAATATCAATCCATTTCATCTGCAATGTGCACCTGCCGACCACCACCACCGAAAACTAAGATAAAAGCAAGAGGGAAGATTGTATGATTTGATTGAGAAGTCCATTGATAGTGGAGCTTAGAGTGTTAGTTACTGTGTCACGGGCTTTATCTTGGTTTATCTCGCTATCCTATACTAATCTTGGTACTCGTCAATTCCATCCCATATGTGTGAATTTTGGCAGCTGCTTTTCTTTGGTTGTTGTGGTGGAACATGGAGCTGTCGAAGGAGTGGTTTGCTGATAATCTTGTCATGTACATTGAATTTTATACCAAATTCAATCCCCTTTTGCTTCTAGAAGCCTTTCGCCCTTTCCCTAATCGAACTTCTCATCTCACTTCTCCACCAAATTTCACTAATGCGTGTCATTAAAATCCTTAAACTTCACCAGTTTGTGTTAGTTTGGCTCAAATTTGTAGCAGATCATGCTCTCTCATTGGATTTAGGCACCAATTTTAGAAGGCATAGATTGTCTATTTTGGGATCCTTCTCTTCTCTTCTTAAATCAAATAGCTGCTCAGTACATTAGACTGGTTGAAATGTATTTTGTAGCCAATTTTGTCAGTGATCCCATGTTAAGTAAGGTCATCGCGTAGTAGTTATAAAAGTTCCACAGAGGGGAGGTAATAAGGAGATTAATCTACTGTATTGTCTTCAGCATCTGTTCACCATTTTCTATTTCTTGATAAGTTGTTTTTTAAGTATCAGCGTCCGATATGTGCCGCAGCTGACAACCCAAAAAAGAGAGAGGATTAGAGCATGTGGTCAAGAAGTTTGAAGAGCTTAGCATTAGTTCTTTGTTGGTTCTACTCAAGTTAATATTCTACAAGCATATTGATCTTGAGAAGTTTCAATTAAAACACACTGATATATTGTTAGCATACACGCGGTTGTTTCATAGGGATGTTAGTGGAATACTGTGTGAAGAACATCACTGCAGATTCAGCTGCGCATGTGATCAGACAGATTTTCTCATCTTTCATGTACTTTTCTGTTTAGCTCAATCTGAGTTTACATCCAGAAGCTCATGTTCTTCTCCCCTTTCCTCTCAGTCCCCTTTAAGTTTCCTCTTATATAATCTTGAAATGTGGTGATCTTGCGTGATAACTCCTGCTCGGCTCGGCTTGGCTCAGCACCTTCTTATTGGGAGAGCCTATACATTCTGCATATTGTGCCAATCCAAGTAAGAATATGCAGAGGCATTCAGCCAAATGCAAAGTGATTTGCCTCTTGTGCTCCATTGGTATGAAGTTGCATCTGCAGAGCGAAAGCATCTGTTGATCACTGCAATGAGACCCAGTTCCATTCTTTTTTCCTGGGAGAAGCAGAGTAAATGCATTCAACCTGGTACCATGAAGCATTTTTGCCTGTGCTGTTTTGACCATACAACGTTAGCTCAATGTAGTTCAATCTTTTTAGGCAGTTGATGATTGAGAAATGAAGACGAAAACTCCATGCCTAGGACAGTGAAAAGATCATGGTTCTTCTTTTGCTCCTACCCTGCGATACACACGCAACTATCGTGCCAATTGTGGAGGCACGCCATGTGCCTGAGATTGAAGAGTTTCGTTCTGAAATCTTGAAGTACATACAAATGTTGACACATAAATTCACAAAGTCGTCTGGTAGGTTATGTGACATTTTAATAGGCTAAGGAATTATATGTAAATGACGTCCATCGATGTGATTCCAATCAGATCGATGATTGAGATTCACCAAACCAATAATGAATCGAGATCAGGTAGCAATTTAGTAGGCTAAGATCCTCAAAAAATTTCTCCAAGATGAAATTCAGAACTGATTTATTTGGAATGACTTCTTACATTTTTACTTAAAGACTCTTCTAATGTGAATTTCATTTATTACAAACACCATAATTCTTCCAAAATGAACTAGATTTGCCATAGAAAATCGTATTTAAGTTTTCCATTAACTTTTAAAACTCAAATAATATTTGAAACATCAAGTGGAAATACTATAAGTACTTTTCGCTTTAAAAAAGCCAAAACAAACATGGACAAAATTATATCCGATGAATAAATTATATTGCAAAAAGAAAATGCGATTGCATTCCAATACCTTGAACACCGAAACCTAGTTAATTGGCAAACTGGAGTATTGACCCCATGCTATTGTGGGACCAACAAAATTTAACAATCATAAAATTATCGGTTTTCTTCACATTCAAATTTTGATATTGCGGCTTGATTATTTTTTTTTCAATATTGATAGTACTCAATATAATTCTCAATTTTATCTAAATATTTTTTCAAAATAAATTTTAGAGGTTTTATACACGTACATCTGGATACTTGAAATCCTTCTATCGATGAGTGACAAAGAGTAAATAAAAAATTACCTTTACATGTAAGAATACTACATGTTGAATTCTAAGTTGAAGACTTGTTAAGATGATTAGCTCCAAGAGGCCATTCATGTTTCGTCACAATGAAGAAAGGGGTACTTTTTTTAAATGACATCCCACGTTATGTAATTGTTTTGATGACTCAATTTGTGATAATGTAGATAAATCAAAAAATCACATGTCTTCTTTGTAAATAACGATTCCTCAATCATGTGTAAAACACCTTTGCATGCAATTTTATATCAATAGTGAACTTATTTTAGTAATTTTTATTGCGGACCGCTAATAAATATATCTAAAATTTTATATTCATCAAAAGTGAAATGAAGGAATAGTAGAATAGTAGAGTTCTTTAATACAATAAATTTTAATACATTGATTTTCTCAACTCACAAATCAAATCTAAGAACCAATTAGTTGATCAACCAAGTGATTGAAGGAATGAGAAAAAAATAAAGCGTAGAAGGAAAATAAAATGAAGATTGAAAGGGAAAAATAAAAGGAAAAATGAAAAGGAAATGTTACTGTATATGTCCTTCCAAAAATCTCCTTTAGTATATGGAAAATATAATATATATGATTATAATTTTTTTTCGGCAAAAGATGCTATAGTGAATGAAAAGGAAAAAAGAGAAGAAAGAAGAAAAAAGCGAGCAGGAGTCGGTAACGGAAAAGGAGAGAGAAGGACTTCAACAAATCGCTATCAAACTTTATTTATTTGGTAAAAAATAAATAATTTAAAAATCATTTTTTAAAAATGATTACTTACATCACACTGATAAAATAAATGAAAAAAAAAAAAAACATATTTGTTGTTTACAAAGATATTTATATGTAAAGTGTTGTCCATGATAAAATTATTCTTTGTTAACTAATTATTTCAAACAATAAAAATGATCATTTGCAAGAAAATATTTTATAAATTATTTATTTCTCTGAGAAATAAATGAAGATAAAATGGAAATTATTAACAAAGCGATGAAAAATGAAAAGTTAAAATTAAATTCAGTATATAATATTTGTAGAATCTTTTTTTAAATAAATAAAAAAAGAAATGAGGGCTGGCAAAAAAGAATCGAAATTCACTCAAATCAATTTTTATGTTCGTATACAATAAAAAAAACACTCTCCTCTCATCTTATTTTATAGATGTTCCGGACATTTATTCGCCAAATTTCAATTAATCTCTATCATCACTTAAATTAATCAGATTAAATTTATTTCGCGTCACATAAATAATATTAAATAATTTCCCAAAAAATAACTGTTTATATCGTTCAAAACAATTAGCTAATGAAAAATTCTTTTACTATTAACGTTTGATCTATTTTTATAAGCAATATGTCATTTTTATGGATAGAGGATGGATAGTGAAATTAACATTTTAGCCCAAAAAAAAAAAAAAAAAGAACAGAGAGCGAAATTAACAAAACTTGGAAAAGAAGAAAAGCCCCCGAAAAAAAAAAAAAAAAAACACCTGCACTCCCGCATCCTCTCTCTCTCTCTCTCCTCGCTCATATCTCTCCAGAGCTTTTCTGCAGCAACAAAACCCTAATTTCTCCCCCCCCCCCATTCCAAATCTCCCTGCGTTCGCTTCGCTCCGCTTCGCGTGGCCCGAGCACAAGCAGCGAGAGGGAGGGAGAGGGAGAGCGGCGGCAGCCATGGATGCGATACGGAAGCAGCTGGACGTGCTGATGGGGGCCAACCGCAACGGCGACGTCCGGGAGGTGAACCGCAAGTACTACGACCGCGACGTCTGCCGCATGTACCTCGTCGGCCTCTGCCCCCACGAGCTCTTCCAGCTCACGGTAACCAAACCCCCCCGACTCGATTGCGGAGGCCTCTCTGTCTATCTGGTGTCGGATCGGTCCCTCGTTGCTCTCGTCTGAACGTTCCGATTCTGACCTTCCCACTGTTTTCGTTTCGTTTCAGAAAATGGACATGGGGCCTTGCCCGAAGGTCCACTCGCTCCAGCTCCGGAAAGAGTATCCTTTTCTTCGTAAGTTTGCGTTAGGTGTTTTTTCGCTGTGCGCTCTCCGCATTGGCGTGCGTCTGTCGCTGGTAGACGACGATGTGAACGTGATTGGCGCCGAGAGACGGGGAGGAGGGTAAGTGGGGTTCTCGGTACCGGGTGAAAGTTCAGCTTTGGTCGAGAGCAATGATTTGGGACGGGAGTTTGGGTTGTTTCTTTCGAATATGTACTTGTCGATTTAAAGACCCTTTTTTTTTTTTTTTTTTGAGCTGGTTTATAGGAATTCCTTTTCTTCGCAAGCTCGCGTCGCATGTGTCTTTCGCTCAGCGCTCTCTGCATTAGTGTGCGTCTCTCGCTGGTAGACAGTAATGTTTAAACGTGATTTGGTGCCGAGAGATGGGGAGAAGGGTAAGTGGGGTTCTGGGTACCTGGTGAGGTTCAGCTTTGGTTAGGAACGAGAATTTGGTACTGGAGTTTGGGTTGTTTCTTTGGAATATGTACTTGTAGATTTAAAAGACCCTTTTCCTTTTTGAGCTGGTTTATAGGAGTTCCTTGCTAGAATTAGGCGATAAATTTGCATGGGTGGGATTTTGTGCGACTGTTTGAAGAAACGTGTCTCCGGACCCTTGTTCTGGCTGCTAGAGCTTTCCAAGTTCTCTTGGCATTTGGTGCCTTAACAACTTGTTGCAGATACGAAGAAGCCAAAGTGAAAGGTGTAGACAATTATGACCGAGACTTGGAGGATGTCATTGATCGTCTCATTGTTGAGTGTGATCGGAAAATTGCTAGAGCCCTCAAGAGACTAGAGGAGGATGATGCGAAGGCTGCTATTGCGATCTCTGTGTCTGAGGTTACGCAGGTGCTGCTTCGATCTTCCAATTCTTTTTCTTGGTTTGCACGTCCTTCAAGTGGTTAACGGTATGGTCTTGGTAAAAATGCAGACACCCGAGATACTTGAGTTGTCGAAGCAGATCAAGGAGAAGCTAAAAGAAGCTGACCAACATGGTTAGTTTAGCAAGCTTCCTTGTCTTCTTGACTAGCATACCTTATAATTTGTCTGTTTGACTGGAAATTCATTGACATGGTGCATGTAAAACCTTGGATGAATGTTAATCATTTTTCCCAGATACTTGCTTGAACCATAGTCTGGATTAGGTGGTAGATATTTGAGCTTGCGATAGTGGTCCCTTTTTTTTTTTTTTTTTTTTTTTTTTTTTGTGGTAATGTAAATTTTGGATTGAGGATATAGACCAAGATGTTGGATGTTGATTATCTTGAAGAATTTTATTTCCTCCATGCTTCATTTGGTTCATGCATATTTTGGAATGCGTAGTGTGGTATGTACTCACTCTCAATATGCTTCCAGATCTTGAAGGCAAGACAGATCTCAAGATTCGAGCTTTGGAGATCGTCGAAGAACTCAGAACTAAAAGAGCTGATAAGCAGGTAAACTGTTGCTTCTTCAGATTTTAGGCTTTGTTTGGTAATGGGAGGTGATGAAAATTAGGGTTATTATTCAAATTTTCCCTCCTCTCCCTTCTCACAAAAAGATCCCCACTTTCCACCTAAGGTTTCATTTCCCCTATTTTCCCCCATTTCCCTAAAATGCCAGTGGAGATGATCTTTGGTATGACATCATGCTTGAATGCATTTTTGTTTGGGAAATAGGAATGTTAACAACAAGACATTTGCAATAACTTGTGCAGTTAGTAACTGATTCCTGGTTCTGATGGTAATTTGATGAACGTGTTATTTGTATGTGGTTTTTGACAGTCCATGCTTCTTTTGGATGCATTCAATAAAGACAGGGCATCTTTACCACAACCTCTGCCCAATCCACCACCCTTGGCCCCCTTGCCAGTAGTTGCTCCCGATCCTCGCACTCAAGAGATGATAAATGAGAAGCTGAAAAAAGCAGAGGATCTTGGTTAGTCTTGAAGCTATTGCTCGTTATATTTTTCTTTCAGATTTAAGATTTTGTGGAAATTTTCTGAATGATATTTTGCTGCTAAGAATTGGGTTACTCTTTCATCTATATCTGTTTGCATATTGAAGTGCATCTTTGTTTCATCATAGTGTTTTATTTAAGATACACCTATAAGATTCAACTTTTAGTGCATAACTTTGCTGCATCACTTCACGATTTTAATCCAATTCCATTATCTCAGGTGAGCAAGGTATGGTGGATGAAGCACAAAAAGCATTGGAAGAGGCTGAAGCCCTTAAAAAGGTTCTCTTCAAATCTCTTTTCGGTTTTTTCATTTGTTTGACAGTTTTACCATGACTGTTGCTATATCTATATTCTTTAGTGAATTTAATAGTTAATTTTTTGCCTCAGCTGCATGCCAGACAGGAACCTGCACAGGATTCTACTAAGTACACTGCTGCAGACGTGCGAATTGTGAGTGCAATTTTATTGAAATTGAATTGTTTATTTTTATGATGCATTCCTTCTCTTTTGGATTACATTGCATTAAGTACACTCTACTGTCGACGTACCCCGAAGCACTCAACAGATTGCATTGCTTGTGCTCCGGAGACGGCAAGGAAATAAGCCTGACTTCTTGACATTAATTCATTACTCAAATTGCTTTATTAAACCTTCTGGCTCAAAAGATTTGACAGGAACTAAGGAAATTTGTTCAATTTGACAGTGTACCCTTAGCTACTAGATGATCCCCATTATCTTTTTATGCTTGTAATTCTTGTATCTGCTAGTTATTTGAACATTTTGAACACATCCAGAATTCTGTTCAGAGTTTTTGTGACTTGTCTAACCACAAAAACAAGTAAATATTTTGTTACTTTGATGTTGTCTCTGTTGCTGTTGGGTCCATGTCTAGCAAGGAATAAAAGTTAAATTTGGGCACATGCATTTTATGTGATACTCTTCTACTGTTTGATAGTTGCTCCCTGTTCTCATGTTAAAAAATAAGAAGAGTTGCAAGTTTCATTACACAGCAATATTTGCTTGTCTCTCTCCAATTTGGGCTCATCTTTTCAGAAGAACTACCCCAACTTGCTGTTGGTGCTCCAAATCATTACCTGCTCTTTGGTGATCGATAGTTCATACTGATTCATTATGTTCATACTTCAACTGACTATCAATAACAACTGCATTCTTCTATTTTTTTTCTCTTTTTTTCAGACTGACCAGAAGCTACGTGTTTGCGACATTTGTGGAGCATTCCTCAGTGTCTATGACAGGTGATTGTCTTGAGTTTTTACTAGTCCCTCTAGATTTCATAGATTGTGTGTGGGAAACGTAGAGTTGGTCTTTGGGTTTTAAGTGCTTCAGCTTTTGACCCGACAATTATCCCTCCTTGTCACCAGCAGGCTTTTGGGCCCAGTATTACGAGGATAACTTTTCCAGCTAAAGAATGTGCGTCTTTTTTTCTGTTTTATGCTTGTAGATCATGCTGTTGTTAGCTGAGTTATCAGAAACTGCACTATTCTTATCCTGTGAACTATCTAACCACTATTTGTATTAGATTAAGCAAATTATTTTGATGCCTCGTGTTGTTTCAGTGACCGTCGTTTAGCAGATCACTTTGGCGGGAAGCTTCATTTGGGTTATATGCAAATCCGTGATAAATTGGCAGAGCTACAGGTGAGATAATTCTGGTTCTTGTCACATGGCTTTTGTACCTTTGTTCGTCCTATATTCTCTGCAATGGGAGATTAAAAAAAGATAGGTCCTCTTGAGCTTTACTGGATCCATCATTGCTTACTCGTTAATTCATTGAGCATTAATTTTCTTCTCAATGCACTAAGGATATATATGAACAAGTACATTATCTGCGTGCATCTTTGGACTTGTAGTAGTTTAACTTCTGTCAGATGACTGGCTTGATGAGCTTTAATTATTTGATGGTTGAGTGATAATCTCTGACTCTAATTTGGTTTTCACCTCATCCTGCTATTTGATTGTCTTTGTGTGACATTTGATTTGTTGATTTTAATGCTGAGTCTTGAGTGTTTCTTTATACTGAGTTTTCAGGAAGAGAGAAACAAGATCCGTAAGGTTGATCACCATGAGGACAGGAGGTAAATCCTGTGTTCCATCTGCTGGCTGATCTCTGTGTGTGTGTGTGTGTGTGTGTGGGGGGGGTATATCCTTCTACTATTTTCTTGTTTTCCAAATTCCTAAGCAAATATATTTTATGCAGATCAAAAGAAAGGAGTAAGGATCGTGATAGGGAATCAAGTAAGGATCAAGAACGAGCGAACAGTCGTGATAGAGGGAGGGATTATGATCGCAGGAGTCGGGATCGTGATAGGCACCATGAGAGAGATCGCGGATATGAAAGGGAACGTGACCGAGATATAGATCGTCCCCGCAGCTATGACTCCAGAAGTCGTCGCAGATCACGATCTAGGTCGCAGGAACGTTCTAGGGATTATGATCGCCACAGGTACATTTTTTTCCGCGTAAAAGTAAACAAATTGGGTTCTATTGCTCCAATCTTTATCTTTCAGTTCATGTTCAGCTTTTAGTGAATATATTTTCCTGGATCAATCAGACATCATGTTTATGTATGGATCCGTGGAATGAAAAAGATGGGTTTTCACTAGGTTCATGCGGTTAGCCTCCTGACTGCCAAAGAATTGCTTGTATGGAGAGTTTGGGATGATAAAGGAGTCGTGCGACTATGCTCTAGTGACTTTCATTTTTTCATTTCTGGCTAATCAAGGGCACCGTTAGCTTCTCTGTTTGTTACTGGATATCAAGTAGGGATTAGTGGGAACTAAGTGGCTTTGGTGGAGGGTCACATAGATTTTTTGTGGTCACAGATATTTGATTAGGATACAAGTACTGGCCTCTGACTAATGTCCTTCCTTACCAATGATTGGGACTGGCTGGGAAGGAAATTCATTCAAATTGTCTGAATTAATGGTGTCCTAGTGGGAGTGCTGCTGCTGCTGGTTACATATTTTTATTTGTTGCTTGTGTGTTCCATAGTGAGATCTTTTCTAAGAATGGCAGGTTGCAACCATCATATGGAAATGCAAGTGCAGTCACATTGGTTTTAGATAGAGTGGATTGTGTCAAAATCTGACTTCAATGACTTGGTAGTAGAAACAGGAAATTATTAACATGTGCCCTTGCAGGCATAGTTAAACTTTGTTTGACATGCTTTAAAATGTTTAAGGGTAACTTTTCATATCATAATATCTTCAAATGTGTGGTTGCTGCATTTTGATAATTTCGATGCCTTGTAGACATGCATTCCTGTACTGAAGGTATGTTGAAAGATTGCCTTGAGACTCGAGATAACCTTTGAACAAAACCCTTAAGAATATTATTTCATCACTTAATATAGTTTGCAAGATTGTAGAATGTAGAACAGAAAGGTGGAAATTCTTGAATTTGTGGAGTAATCTGATGGAACCATCGCAGATATTTTATTGTTGGTGTCTATTTCTTCTTCAATGCGTGTTTATTTTTCAGCTGAATGATGAATTGCTCACTGAGGATTTTATATTTCATTTTGTGAACCACCATTTTTTCACACCCAGTCTCTCTCTGCCTCGCATTTGGATGTGTTATTATCTCATGTATAGTTAAATGACCATCTTTAAGTTCAATATGAACTTGTTTTATCTACAGTATTTGTTTTAATGCACAGTGGTAAGCATATTTCTTCTTTATTTTGATCACTTGATGTTTGGATTTTCCTCAGGCGTCGTGACCGCTACTAATGGATTATGGACATGAAGATGGAAATGATGTGGTTTCATCACTAAACTCCTGTAGGGAGAGCTTATCTATAACTGTTTGCTCCAAAAATGTTCTGACATGAGCTGTGGTAGTTTCATATGAAAGAGTCTGAGTTTCTGCTTAGGAGGTATAGTTTTTGGCTTGCTGTGTACCCATGTATTTTGTACTTCAATTTGCTGGTTGACCTCTGCATTTTCTTATGTGAAGTACCGTTACCTGAGCTTTCATCCTCAAGTTATTTTGCGCCTCTGAGCTTTAGACGAGGGGTCTTATGTCTGTGTGCTCAATCTGAACCATTTGAGGGTTCAACTACATATACAAAGTACACGCAAGGTCGAGCTAATTTTTGATGCAGCAACAGCAGAAGACGGAAAGGGTTTTTCGGCCCTTGTCCTCTGGTTGCTTGGTAGATCATGTTCTTTTGACTTGTGGTACTCGAGAATGCCCTGTGGTTATGAAGCGACAACCAGTGAATGCATCAAACGCACCGATGTTAGTCGAATTGCAAATCAAATATGCTTTGTGAGATCCCATCAAGTGCCTGCAGTTAAACTTATGTGAAAAGAATAGTCCTATCAATTGACTTTTTGGAAACGGGGCAATTGATTAAAACTGTGAATTAGATAGCTGATGGAATCTGCCAAATTACTAATTATAGCTCATAATTTCTACTGTCCACATTTGGTTGCCTCAATTACTAATCTCGTGATACGTATTTATGGAGATTTTTCAAGTGACCTACTTCTTCCGACTTCTCTATATTTAAGTTACTTCTGATATGGAAAAGTTGCTAGTTATGGACTCTACTTTGTAACAAAGTAGAGTCCATAAAAACG
Source organism: Eucalyptus cladocalyx (assembly GCA_017140615.1). Taxonomy (NCBI): domain Eukaryota; kingdom Viridiplantae; phylum Streptophyta; class Magnoliopsida; order Myrtales; family Myrtaceae; genus Eucalyptus; species Eucalyptus cladocalyx. Next base: position 20,641,017 of record CM029517.1, on the reverse strand, counting down.
TATCACGAGAACATCGGATAAAAAAGTAGAAAAAATTATTATAGTCAAATTATTATAGTACAAAGTTTGTACTATGAAAATTACGTATGATATAGTAAAATTATTAGTTATAGATATGCTCATGATTACCTAGTCTATTTAGTTGATACATCGATCTTGGTTGTCCTTCTACACGAAATTGCTAAAGCGAAAGGTTAACTAATTGGTTAAGACTAGAGTCAACTGCCTTCAGGAAAGCTTGCTTATCCATAAAATATTAACCAAGCGAAATAGTTAACCCAATTGGCATGTAAAGCAACGTTTTGACTTTTCGATAAATGTTCTTTATGGGAAAGCTATTGAACAGGGAGATACCTTCGTTTAGGTCGATAACACTAGCCAACGACCCTGTATGGAAATAGCGAAAGTTCGATTGATTGCATTGTTTCGTCCACTTTCGTTGTGGATGGATGTTAGCCCCTTCATTCATTTGGTGGTGGAATCTTAGAAAGGCCCAACATTTCAAATCAATTATATCAGGAAAGACCAAGAGGAAGTGGGGACATCCAGATTGATCTGGTTGGTAGCACATAAGAAATTCCACTTCTTGAAAACATTAAAGCTAGAGAACACATAGCATCAAGAAACTGCACCCCTATTTGAAATTCAGAAGTCCCAGATTGACGTCTGAGCTTCGATGGGAACGAGAGTTATATGGCGATGCAGAAATAATTGGGGGAACTCATTACAATGTTCAGGAACAGCCCATTATGTTGCATGTTTACAGCTACAGCTTGAATCAAAACTATAGTGTTACAAAGAGTTGAAACGCAGAAATTTCCAGATGAGGGCGGATGGTGGTGCCAAAACTTCCCTCATTACCCCTGAAGATGGGCTTGTCACAGCTTCAAAGCTCGTCCTGCAACCAGTAGGAGACATTAATTTACACCAAGTCTGCAACTTACATAATGGGCTGAAAAAACTCTGGCAAAATGAAATCAGACCCAGGACGAGTCCATGTAAGTTATTTGGAATCCAAAAAAATGAAAATTAGTGTTATATATACTACGAATGGGTAGTCACCACATTATTCCCCTATAATATTACGAAAATATATCAGAAAGATTTGCTTACATGATAATCATCCAGGTAGTCACGGCGATCATGCTGCAAAAGAGAACTTCGCAGTAAGAAAAAACAAGCTTGGAAAAATGCAGGACGAGTGATAATGGAATGCATCATTAGCAGGAAAGTTCAAGAATCAAGCATTTTCCATGGGAAGATGAGTGACTTGTGAATATGACATGACTGCAAGTTTGCAAGAGCATCTCTACAATTCTTTAGCCTTAATTTTTCTAGGTGAAATTAGTTCAGTGAGCTTCAACAGATTTCCGAGTTCATCACTGCTACAGTATGCCAAGAAATATGGGAGACAAGCAGGATCCAATGCGCTGGTAAAAGCAAATTTAAGGCTAAATATAGTAGATGCCATCCTAGCCAGAGATATCTTGCCAAAGGAACTAAATAACAGTTGAGGATGCATCTGACAAGAAGGAATGCAACCAAGTGAGAAAGTCAAGGATCTGATATACAAACCCTTCTATATCTATCTCGATATCGTCGATCATAACCCCTCTCGCGTCGTCTCCTTTCGCCTTCCTCCCTTGCTCTTCGAGCTTCCTGCATATACAAGAGATCCACCACTTGAAGATCATCTCAAGAAATTGAAAGTGAGGGATGTAACATATGACTAATAAATCACTCCTATCACCTCTTCTTCTTGTGCTTTCCTCACTTTTTCTGCTTCTTCAAAGGCCTCCTTTTCAGCCTAAAAGTAAACAAGACAATCACTTAAATTAGCCAAAATCTTTTTAGTCTAGGAAATTGCAAAATGGAGTTGAAGAACAGGACTGACCTCTCGATTGGCGAATACTTCCTCCACCACTTGCTTTGCATATTCTGGATCATCACAAATCAAGACATTGTCGAATATTGAACCTGCCTTTACCTGCACACAAAACGTTCATTAATTCATTCTCTTAGTCATGGATTAGCTGTTGCTTCAGAAGGCGAAGCCCAAATATGTTTTCTTATCAAATCCTACCTGCCAAACCTCAATGCCTACATATTGTATTGGCTTCATCACATAAAGGTCGGGGTCATCCTCAAACTCTACAAACAGGAACATAACCCATTTATTATCCAGCAATCTTCTCAGATCAACGGTCAATATTTTTAACATGAATTAACGCTGCAAAAAGATTCAGGCTCTAATGAGATGGTACCTGGATTGTTGATCCAAGGGATCTTCCATTTTCCCTATAATTGGGATTCTTTATTTTCTGGAGCAAAGGAAAAAGATCAGAAGTTGCAACATTTTATTTAATGTCAAGGCTGTGATCATTTTAGTTATGTATTGTCACACCTTCCGCTTCCATGGTCCTTTAAAGGCAGGATTTGGTACTTTTGGTGGTTTCCACACTCCATCCACTTGTTCATCCCAATTATCAGGCTACAAGATATAGAGCTATTGAGTAAGCATCAGCAGTGGAAGTTCTATTGAGCAAAAGGCCAGAGAACTAAAGTAGCTTTATTTCGGAAGCAGCTAAAATAGACTGAAAAAGTGGATGCTACCATGTTCAAAGCAAATTGTCCAATAAAAACAAACTAACCTCTTTAGCTTTTGGATCAGGGATCTCAGAAGGAATTGAATCATATCCCTGTATATGGTGACAAAATAACTCAATAAATCATTAAAATTCTTGAGAAATCTCTGAAGGGACTCATTATAGGTGGTGATTGAAACAGCCTACCTCGGGTTTGACTTCATTAGGGTCTTCGATGTATTCTCTGTCATCCCAGTCTGCAGGCTGTGACAGACAGCCAGTGAGGTTTTGTTCTTAAGAAATGAAATATGATAGAATCAATGTGATGAAAAGGTTTAAGCTACATCCTGCTGAGGCTTCTACAAAGTTGACAGGAGGAAAAGAAGTGTATTGACTTCGGGCGGATAAAACACGATACAAACTGACATATCAGATCATGGTTCAGGTCCAACTATCAAACATTTGAAGACCACAGCCAAGGAGCAGACCTTTTTAGCATTGACATCTTTGATTCTCCGTGGAGGAAGGATATCCCAGTCTGTGTACATGCTTCCTGAATCCCTTTCTCGATTATCAACCAAAATGCTATAAGTAGCATCTGGCCTGAGGATGAATGTGTAGAAATGAGTCAACTTGTCCGTTTCGCATTCCAACTCCTTCTTGATGGGGTAATTTTGCCCTTGGTAGGAAAGAATGACATGGAGTTTCTTTGTCTGGGTACCACATATGTCTGGTCCAAACATTAGGCTGAACACCCAAATTTGAAAAAGAAAATGAAGAATAAGTTAAAATGGAATCTTTGCACAATATTTATGCTGGAAAAGGAAATAAAAATGAATCTGAGTGTCCTGAGGTTAGATACAGACATTATATATAATCAGAGTCAAGGGGAGGAAACTTGTTATGAGGATATAGCTAGAGGACTTTAGATATAATGGTTAAATCTTGTCACAGGGTAAGCTATTCTCTTTTAAGGCATCATACTACCTAGTCATAGCTACAAGCAAGGAGGACATTCAATGTAGTGGAGTGATCGACAGTCTAATCAAATTATCAAGCCTTGATCGATCCTGGGATAGCATGGGCAGTGGAAACTTGTCCTAGGAATCTGTAACATAAGCACCTAGGTAATTACGTGTTGTTTATCTTGCCTCTGGAACAGAACTTGACAATAAGAAAACCATGACGAAATTTTTTTATAGAATCTTTGTATGATAAACCAAAAACCAAAGGAGTTGCTTTTGCACACACCAGACAGACCCCCAATTAGAAAACAGAACCAACCTGTAAGGAGTATCCCCGCCAAACTTCTTTTGATTGACAAATCCAGAAAGAAGCTTTATGTAACCACCACCGCACTCAATCTCTTGCTCAAACTTAATAGAGTATTGGAGAACCAAAGTCCTGTTCTTGTTGCTGAACTCTGGCAGCTTCGCAGATATGGCAGAGTGCGCTGCATCTTTAATAGTCTGGATACCTGCAAATAAAGAGATTGCAGAACATCATATATACCAGCCAAGCAACAATTTTGGCATGAGATTGATGTGTACTTCATTTATCTGGCCAACTAGACCACGTGCACAACTTACAAATCATCATATATAAACGAAGGCCTTAGGATGCAGTCGGGCCATAACCAAAGCAATAAGCTAACATCAAGAGAACTTCAATTTATTAAACCAGATACACTGAGGGTGAACTTCGAATTGTGAAACAAGATACACTGAGGATCCAGAGGGTCACACGATCGAACATTGACAAAAGAGAGACAGATAAAAAATAATCTTATCAAGAAAAAGGAAGGACAAAAAACCTTTGTCGTCGGGATCGCCGGGCCACTTTCCGGCCGTGTACTTGAATGTCCCGGCCTTCCCTTCGCTCTTCTTCCAGTCGGACACCACCCAACGTCTCTTCCATCCGTCTTCAACCCAAAAAACCAAAATCAATCATTCAAGTTTCAAACAGCATCAGAACTATATAGAAGCAAATAAAGAACCGAGAATCGTGGGACCAAGACCATCGACGGCATCGACAGCATTGACGGAACTGATTCAGCTCCAGTGTTCGCGAAAAGAAACTCTCCACAAACGAAATGGGCATTACGAATAGCATCCTCAGAAGCTTAAAAAGGCTTCCTTGGATGACAACCAAGCCGACTTCGATCTCCACACAGTTCACTCATCAAAAAACCAAGATAACAAGAACAAGAAAAGACTGGGAAGAAAGCAATGGAATTAATCAACCAAGCTTCAATATTCTCGACCGCTGCTCCAAAGGGTTGTTGTCCCGAGAAAATGAGAGCATGCGGGTATTGAAATCAACAAGTTGCAGCGGCAGAAACAGGAGCTCAGCAAGAACAGCGAGAGAGAGAAAGTACCCAGGAAGCGCTCCTCGAAGATGACCTCGGACAGGGCGAGGCGGGCGAGGGAGGAGAGGAGGAGGAGGAGGGCGAGGCAGAGCGGCGACGTCGGGAGGAGAAAGAAGAGCTGCTGCCTGCGCTCGGTCCCCGCCATTGATGGGGAGAAAGCTCGGGACTTGCTTGGTGCTTGCTTCGGAGTGGCTTCGGCACTTCGGGTTATAAAAAGAGACGACCTTTCATCTTCCGACCTCCCATTCGCTCTTATTTACGAAAGTGCCACGCTGCCACGACATGCCTACTTTTGCGTTTTGCCTACCCAATAGGAGACCAAGGAAAATCCCACGTAGGCTCGACTTTATTTATTTTTTTATTATTATTTGGGACACTCACACTTTAACGAAAAATTTAACGAAAGATTTTAATCATTCTGGCGCCCACTCACACTGAATCCGCTTACCTCATTTAACGAAAAATTTAACATTTTAAAAAACATTTTTCTAAAAATGAAATATAAACTATTATAAATTAATGAAGACATTTTATGCTGACTAATTATTTCAGATGATCATTTTTAAGAAAATACTTTCCGATTAAACAAACGGAATTCTAAAACATTGCAACGTGCCCCATTAAAGTATACCATCACTTCTTTATGGGATTTTGTATCTTCTTCATATGCATGCAATGTAGTCTCCCTCCACATGTTGGTTTGAATTTTTGGATTAAACTTTCTAACGTAACAGTATATATGCCATCTTCCAATCTCGATTAACGCTACGCATAGTTTCATAAAGTTATCTATGTCTGGCATGAACATCATCGGATCTAAAATTCTATATACCGAACAAAAGACAACCCAAGCATGAGCGGAGTTGAATAATAATAAATAAATAAATAAAAGGGAATCAAAGTTAGACATAGACACGTCATTGATGAATCAAATTAAAAAAAAAAAAAAATAAAATAAATGTGTCGTGTTGCTTTGTGCTTGACTTTGACTCTTCTTTGTCTATAAACGTGGAAAGGGCCTCTCAGCCAATGAGAAGAAACAGAGCACGTAGCGTCCACCAATCGCGTTGGTCCTTTGTTTAGTCAAATCCAAGGCCTGTCGTCCTCCATCTCTCTCTCCCCTCATCCTTTTTTCCACTTACAAATTATATTATTTCGAAATTACTAAATTAATTACGACCCGACTGACACGATAAATTGTTCCTTTACGATTATGCCCTTGAACCACTTACTCCAGTGTCACGGTTTTGCTGTTTCCCGCCGGCAATGGTTTCGAACCAGGAAACAAGTTTCCGAATGTAGAACCCGAGTTATACGGAAAGTTAACACCAACCATCACGCTAATGGGGGAACACTTGTCCAAATAAGTCCTTGATTTATTGTACGTTGGCCAGTTTTGTCTTAAACATTTTTAATTGTGTTAATTTAGTCTTAAATATTTTGATGATTTGTTAGATTAGTCCTAAATATTTTAATAAATTGTCAATATAGTCATTCTGGATAATTTTAGTAGAAAATCGCTAACAGACGGTCTAATTAGCACCGACTATCTTACTTGGTGCGATTGGCACACGATCGATATTAAAGTGAATAATTTCTTTATTTATAAAAAATTCCATATTTTTAAAATTATTTTTCTTGATGATGTTATTTCATTTTCTTTATTTATTTTTTCTTCTTCATCATGCTAGCATGATCCTTGGGTGAATGACCCCTAATGGCCTCTTGGCAAAGGGTTGTGACGGCCTCACTCATTATCGATGAGGCTTTGCAATTCTCACCCAGTGGCTGGTGGAGGTTGCTAACCATCGACAATGGTGGCCTTGCCTAAACAATGAAGAAGAAAAAAAAAAAAAAAAAGGAGAAAAATATAATAAAAAATCAATAAAAATATATTTTTAAATTAAAAAATTATTCACTTCAATGTTGATCATGTGCTAATTGCGCTAAGTAAGATTGCGCTAGTTTAGGGACTAAGTAGATAATTATGACAATTCTGCAGCTTTTGTGTTCGTATAAAGCCGAGTATCTCTTAGGAGAGGGTCAATGTCCTTAGGGAAATAGAAATCATCCCCATCCTCATGATCATATACTTTTTAATCACTTTGCTAATAATTTTAACAAAATGAATCAAATCATGATAGAAGGCCGGATCATCATCAAACGCGTTTAATATAAATATGATTTTGGGGAAAAAAAGAAGAAGAAGGGAAAAAACATTTTCTTAGTATTGCCTCCTAGTATGGCCCATCTGAAGCATCTTGTATTATTAGGCTTTACACTTATTTGGAATAAAATAACGATATGCTCTCTTAAAGAGTAACTCATCACAATTGCATGTATTTCATGAGAAATCTCACGGCAAACAAGAAATTACTAAAAAGTATTGGGATTAAAACTATCTAAACATGTATTTGTTAATTCTCAACATAACTCATTGCTCAAATATCTTTTTCGAGCGATATTATTCTTGATTCCACATAACTTTTTGAGATGCTACAAAAGCCATGCTTGGCTGTACTGAATGGAAAGAGCATACTGGGCTATAGGAGCACACCAAGCTACAATGGTATAAAAAACATTATAGGTTTTTTGATTGATTAGCGCACTCCAATCAAAATGTATAGAAATTAAATGATAATGAATATAAACTTACTAGAGATGAAAATCAAATAGACATGCATGTGAACAAGTGAGGTTGGACGCCAATTTGGTTTTCTCCCTAGCTTTGGAAGGAATTAACGTCGGAGTGAAAATCACATAGACATGCATGTGCATGGCACCTGTCGTTGACATGTGAGTTGGCGAAACTTACGATTCGATGATTCAATTATCCATTTAAAATCTTCTAGACCAGTAGGTCGTATTAGCATTCTACGAGGTTCTAGACAAGTGAAAAGTCAGTGGCGTAGAATCTCCGACAAAAGTATAGATTTTTGCACGTAAAGAATTAGGGAACTGATCACAGCTACGGAATACCCGAGACCTCGAGTTTGGTAGCTCCCTATCCGAGTGGATTCCAAGTTCTTTACCTCCAAACATTAGAGATCTCTTGTAAAATCAGGAGACTCTCTGATTTTTGCTGCAACTCAATCCGTTTCCTAGTCCTTTACAGTGACTGCAGCAGTCCAGATTGTCAAGTAACTCTTCTTGCTGTCGTAAACCTTTTCTTTCGGTCGCTTAAACGGTAGCAATTTCTCCTGGGATCAAAGTTTCGACACATAGTTGGAAGCCTATAAAGCCTACAGAATAGGCTTCCTTGTTATATCTGACTGTATCAAGACCGGCCATATTGTTTAGCGTATGCATGTGCACTCGTTTTTTAATCTAATCCTAAAGAATCTCACCGACAAGGTTTGGTAGCGAAGCGCCTATGTAATACCTAAACCAAGGCAGAGCACAATTTATCGGCATCTAAATATCTCGTTTCTTTGCAAAAGGGAATGTTGGGTTGGTCGTCCCTTTTTGGTCTTCCGTATTTAACCAAACAAAATAAGTGGACGAGTAGCCACCTCGCCTTATTTTTTTTATGTATGATATGAACCTGTACGCAAATAAAACACAAAGGTGCAACTTCGGGAGACTATTTTGGCCCAAGGAGGTTCGGGCAGATTTGGCCAGAGATACCTTAAAGCCAGGGCATGTTTGAGTGATTGCTGATGAAGATAGAGTGGTGGTTTATAGTTTTTTTTTATTCTTTGATGCGTGATGACAATTACTTTTTTAAAGCATTATTTGCCCTCACTATTTGCTATTGGATATATAATAAATATACCTCATGGATATATGTCAAAGTCATAGAAAAACGAGTTCAACAATTACTTAATTTCTCTCTTGGAATTTTACTTCAAATGTGCTGTTAAACTTGGGTGTAAAAGAAAAATAATAGAAAATATTGTGAAGAAGAGAAGATTGTTGTTCTTGAACATATATTTTGAGTAATGTATGATTTGATGTCATTCACAGACAACCAACATATTTTTAGGGAATAAGTACTTTATTCCTACCATCATCACTTTTCATGATGGAGCATCAGTTCTCTCCATATTAACAATTAATTCTTTTCATATCCAATAATCACCTCTTTTCATGTCCAATAATTACTTCTTTATGTTTTTTTTTTTTTTTTTTCATGATAACAAAAAATAAGGACACAACAATACAAGGCCAACCTCCTCTTGATGAACAAGAGATAAAAGGAACTCTTTCTGAAGACAATTCCTTATGAATTCTATGCGAAAATGATTAGCTTGGGCTGTCAAACCTTCTCACAATCGGTTATAGTTGGAGAAAGAATTGAAGAAACGGTGCGTGATGGGAAGATAAACGAAGTAATGTCCAAATTCGCAAATAGGAAAGCAAAGGATGCGAAGGTAGCGTAAGTTCGAGCTCCATTAATACCGATATCTTTCTTGGCACCTCTTCAGGGACCATCGGCATCACATGGAAAAGTATTCTATAATTATGATCAAGACTAAAAAAAGGCACCGAGGCAATTCTCCCCATTGCCTAGGCCACTGTCAGAACTCATACCTATGATTCTAGAAAGGAGAATGATAACCAAATAAGTTTCTTGAGACAATCCTCCCAAATTCGATGGATATGAACTCTCCAAGTCAAGTGAATATTACATTGGGTGAGAAAGGGCACGACACAGATAATTGCTTGGCATCGAAGATCAAAACTCAGAACTTATGAGGTAGGGAAATACTGTCGTTTAAGGATGCTCGACCTAGTGGGCAACAAAACTTGTTGCCAAATCATCCTGCCCATCGCCTCAACAGAGTTAGAGTTGATCTATCTTCATTATAGATCAAATCTAAGGGTATATTTGCGCAATAGGCCAGTTGAGCACGAAGACCTACATTCCGAGGACCCGTTTCTGGACTCCTTTTGCTATAAATCCCTCTGTGGCTGAGAGCCTCTGACACTGCACGACTCTGCTTACCTTACATATCTCGGATTTAGGTGCCCTAGTATGGCATTTCATTCTCCTTGATTTATTAGGCTTTGTGCTTATTTGGGTTAGAATAAGGATATGCTTCCCGAAGAATAGTTGATAAGCCTGAACTACAGATTTATAATTGTACCCTTTAAGTACTCCAAGCTCACCAGCACCAGAAGGCTAAATTATTTAAATGAAAGAGAGGACCCTATTTAGAAAGGAACCCGTCTTATTATTACCGTAAATCTTCACTTGATCTAATGGTAGAGATTTTACCACCTATTTATGTTAACCAAGTGCATGTCTAGAATACAAGTGTACGCTTTCCTTGATACTCATGACAATATTTAAGAGTTCTCATGAAACCCTAGAGGTTTAAAACCTTCAAGACTAGCTCAATTATCTAGGCTACTTCCTCGACCTATTGTGTCTTGAAAATCTTTGGTCCGTGTCACCCATGTAAACGCCCCCTCCCTCAAGTCTCTATTCTATTCTTCTTATTATATTTGTATCGACACCACCATGCACTGCAAGGGTATTGATTTTTTTTTTAATGTATTCTATGCTTCTTTTAAAGGTCATAAGACGCACATAATTCACAATGAAATCGTAATCCGCATCCTTTCATACACACTAGCCGTATCCCTACGCAACATGGTATAAAATTACATTTCATTCGAAGAAGATCACATATTTTTTTTTTAAGATCACACGCATATAATTCACGTTGATATCATAAACCACAATCTTTCCAAATGCACTACCTGTATGAGTTCCCACGTGTAGCAGTCAAATGATAAAGTTTGGTTGAAAGATAAAACGTTATTATTGTTATTATTATTTTTGCAAAAGATGGGACATTTATAAATATAGCGATATAGACAGTATTGCTATTTGAACTATGTCGTGCTTGGACTCGGCCAATTTGCCACCTTGTGTGGAAGGAAAGACTTTCTCACTTCTTGCACACATCTGTGATTGCTACAACAAGTTTATCAATATCAGATTTTCGAGTCACGGGTGGAATGAGTATACATCTCATATTGGGTGGAGGATGAAGAGGTAGTTGTAGTGGTTGGCCCTCTTTACTCTCAAATCCAGCTGCACTTTTTAATACGGCTACTTTATCACGACTTCACTCTAGTCACTCGTCCAAACCTTTGACATCCCTTTCTTGCAATTAAGAATAGATAGGCAAATCCAAAAAAAAGTATTATTTGTAGTCGATTGTTTTGAAATGGGAAATTTTGACTTAATATCGTTGTTTAGCATATGAAACAAAGTTCATTATGAGCATCATGTAGTTGTATATTTTATTAAGTGCATAAGATGATACGATCAATCAAATTAGTATGATTGATTCATAGGGATTGAAGCAAGTTTAGTTTAATACTATTCCATCTCGAATTCAATCCGACCCTTGTAGGATTTAAATGGTTTTTGGATTTTAGATCATGAGATGAGTTTGAATCCAATTTTACAAAACACAATATCATGCGTTGAAATAGCACGGCATTTTATGTATTTTACAAAGTATAGCTACATTTAGAAATCAAGTATGTGCTTATACTACATGAATTACGACGAGCACATAGGCTACCAAAAACTTCATGTGACTTTTTAAGTAATTGCCCTTATTCCATTGAACCAACAATTATGATATTGGTTTTATGATAGAAATTGCCATGACTCCACATATATTGTGGTGAGTTTAAGGGTCCGTTTATTTTTATTTTTTTTGATGATCCAATAAACCCAGTAAGCAAACAGCCGGCGGGCAAACCCTGGGGCGACGCTAGCGGAGGACGACGTCGCACTTAAGATCCCGTGTGGCCAGTGGGATTCGAACTCCTCTCCTCCTCGCAAAGGATCATGGGAGTCTTATCCAACTAGGCCACCGCAGGCGGTGGTAGTTTAAGGATCCGTTTGTTTTGTGAAAAATGAAAAAAATTTAAAAATATTTTCCTAAAAATGATCACTTGTCTTGCTTAAAAATTAAATGAAAAGATTTTCATCGTCTACTAAAAGGTTTATACGTAAATTTCTGTCAAAATTTTCATTAACCCATTATTTTAAATGATACAATTACTCATTTTTGGGAAAATATTTTTTAAATTGTTCATTTTCCTTGAAACAATGAAATACAACTTTTAGGAAGAAAAATATTCCAGCGCTTGATTCACAGAAAATAAACTAGTTAAGGAAAATATTTTCGTCAATAAAAAAATACTGTTATTTTCCAGACACGTCACTTTTTTTTTGGCTAAACGAACGGAGTGAAGTTCAGGGGCACAATTGGAAATCGATGATGCCACGTCAGACGGATTGCTACTCCGGCTAGTGGCCACGTAAGTTTGGTCAGTAACGTAATTATAAGGAAAGAAAGAGGGCAAAATGTTACGGGTCGAAGGGAGGAAGAAAGAGCAGACTTGACCCTTCCGTTGACTCTCCTTTTCAAAGTCTCCGGGGGCCTGACCCCACGCCCGTCCCCAATCTTCCTCGAATCCGTCGTCTTGCCCCGAGCCCAAAGCATACGCAGCTTGACTGCTGACCCCTGATTTTCTGCCTCCGCGACTTGTTTACTGACATGGAATTTCAGAAGTAAATTGTACTAGAAAAGCGAAATTCGACATCTGAAAATTGAGATTCAAGACTCTCTGAAGAAATTGCAAACGTTCTTTTCAAGAAAAATAACATAAATGGTCACTAAATTTTAACTAAATATGTAATGTGATTCTTGAGTTTTCTATTTGTTCAATATAGTCTAACTATATACGATATGCAATATAGTTCTTGAACTTTTAATTTGTTCAACATGATATTCAAACTTTTTATATATGTTAGTAATTGGTGAAGATATTAAATATTATCCGTGAACTTGAATCAAATAAATGATAACGTTGGATGCTTTTATATAGTATATGGATTAGATTGAATATTTACCAAAAGTTTAATGCCCACATTGACTAAAATAAAATTTTATGAACCACATTACACATTGGGATAAAATTTAGAGACTATATTGAACAGATTAAAAGGTTTAAGTTCCACATTGAATATTTAGCTAAAGTTCAAAGACTATTTGTGTAATTATCAATTCCTAACTCCATTAGAGAATCGTCGCCATGCCTTTCTAAACACAATGGTATCATCTATCTTCATGGTCCTAGGTTGTATGTGTTTTTTGTTTTCCTCCGTCTTGAACCTTGCGGCAGTACAGATTTTGCGCCTAAGTGCTTCCTTCAGCTCTAATAAATGCAAAGAGAATTGTAGAGTATCTTTCAAATGTGAGATGGAATCGAAGGTATATGAATCGTGAGAGATTGTAAATGTTCCGTCGCTTATAAAAATGATCAAGAACAATATAATCAACATCGGACGGCGACGTCTACGAGTCGGCCTAGGAATCACCTTCTGAAAGCAGTCGAAGTCAACAACCGAACAAAAGTACAATTTTTTTGGCAAAAGCTTAGCTCTGAGAAAAGTGTCCAAAGCACAAGCCCATGGAACCCAACCAGCTCAGCAATCGCAAGCAGCCCATCAAGCCCATCAGGTTTATCATCACCATATATATAAACTACCCATTCTCTCTCCAGCATTTTTTGCTCACCCCCATCAATCCCAAGTGCTCCAGTTGTGACAAGGAATCATTTTCTCTCACGCCCTCGAGTTCATCGAAGTCTCGTAATACTCGGATTGGATTGTAAACATTGTCCCGTGACGAAGAAGACGGCCGAGTCAGGGTTTGTGTTGATTATTAGGATTTAAATCGAGTTAGCTTTGTACAAATACATGCACCAAACGCTGTCTTCCTTCTAGTCACATCCTTTATCTATACAAATAGATGTTCTACGTGGGTAAACATGTCAGTGCATAGGTAGGTAAAAGGTTGTAATCAAGAAAGTAATGATGGCATGAAACATATACCTACAATAGAGTGTGCTAGAACCATGAGCCCACCGTTTGTACTTTATGAACACCTAGACTCCTGAAGAGCCAAAACTTGGTAAGAAGGGACACTTAAATGTCAAAAGTTAGGAAATGTACACTTAAATGCCAAAATCGAAGTAAAATGGACCAATTAAATACAAACTGTGAGAAAATCCGACCAAAATACTGACGTAGCATTTTGCCGGCGAGACAAGTGCAAAACACGTTGTTTTGCACGCTAACATGGCTAGATAAGTCGAAAATAACATCGTTTTGCATGCTAACATGACTATATAGACCAAAAACAACGTCATTTTGTCTCTTATTTGAATTTTAATATAAATATTAATTAAATGAAATCTACAATTAAATTATTTAAAAAAAAATGGAGAGATTGCATAATAGCTCCCCACCCTCGCCGGGGCCCACCGACACTAGGAAGGGTCGGTGACAGTGGGGGAAGGGTCAACTGGGGTTGTCGGGCCCTGGCTAGGAGTTGACGACCCTGGCTAACCGGCGGCGAGGGTTGCGGCCCTCCCCCAGATCCGGCAAGGGTTAGCCCTCGCCCAGTCGAGCCAAGGGCCATCACCCATGGAGGCAAAGGTGCGGTGGTGGAGGAGTTGTCAGATTCGAATGGTTGGGGATTGGGGTTTAGGGTTTGAGGGGAGGACAAAGGTTCCGCCATGGGAGGATAAGCAGGAGCTCCTTTGATTTTCCTAGTGGAGAAGAAGGTGATTGATAAGGTTCAATTTCGATGTGGTTGGTCTTTAGGTTTACTGTGAGCCCTAAGAGGATGAAGATGAGGGAGGAGGGAGGCAGGTGGGCGGCGTCCCTTGACTTGATTAGGTGAGGGTTGGAGATCCTCGCTAGATCAGGGGGAGGGTCGCGACTCTCGCCCCAAATCTAGGTGAGGACTTGTAGGCCCTCACCGCCAGCTCCTGGCCAAGGCCCGACGACCTTGATTGACCTTACCCCTGCTGTCGCCAACCCTTCCCGACGATGGTGGGGAGGCAATGGTGAGGGCTTGCACAACCTTTGCCAAACAAGCCTTACTCAATCTTCTTCTTCCTTTTTTTTTTTTTTTTAAAGTTTCAATTTAATTTAATTAACATTTATATTAAAATTTAAATCGAAGGCAAAACAACATCATTTTGACTTTTTTTTGCCGACTCAGCTCTCTAACGAGCCACTACATAGGCAAGTTATATTAGTAAAAAATTGTCATGTAGAATTTCCAGCTAGGGTCGCCAAACTTGGCATTCTATTGTCCCAATTTTTTAAAAAAGTTATACTTATGTGTACCATTCGTAACTTTGACACTTAAGTATCCATGTACTAAATTTTAGCACTTGCACTATACTTTTGCCGTACTTTATGTATGATTCTTTTCTTTCGAAGACTCTTGAATCCTCTTGCATCCTCATTGTTCTTGAATTGGGAATGCATAATGATTTTAGGGAAAATTTCAAAAAGGGACCTGAAGTGTCCCATTTTTTCTCAAATAAGGACCAAAAGTGAATTTTGTTTTAAATAAGGACTTAAAGTAACTTAAGTTGTTTCAAATAAGGGCCTGAGTGGTTTTGATTGTTTCAAATAAAGACCCGACCTCGCCAGTTGCCAGTAGGCTAAATTTTCCAACTAGTTAAGGGTATTTTCGTCATTTGGCACTTCTTCCCCTTTTTTCTTCCTTCTTTTCTTACCTTTTCTTTTTCCCAGTTCTTCTTCTTTCTCTTCACCAATGACTAGCTGGCCATCAACGATGCCCACAGAGGGTTGGGCGAAGGTCGCCCTTGTTAGCAAGGGCCACCCACGCCGGCCACAAGTGAGGGACGGTCTCGCCTAGGCATGGCAACCCTTGCCCAAGGGCCATCTACAAGATTGACCCTCACCGGCCCCTAGTAAGGGTCTGCAAGGCCACCCTCGCTAGATTTGGCAAGGGTTGGGCTCGCTTGGGCCTCACCCGCGGCTGGTCAGCCCTTACTAGCGGTCGGCAAGGGGGTGAGGTCGCCTAGCCCTCACTGGCGCTGGCCGACCTCACGAATGGCCCTAGGCGAAGGTCGCCTTGCCCAGTCCTCTGTGGGCATTGGCAGTGGTCGGTCGGCCATCGACGAAGAGGAAGAAGAAGACCCGAAAAAAAAAAAAAAATGGAAAAAATGACAAATAACGAAAATACCCTTGACCGTCAGAAAGTTAAGTCTTATTTGCAACGGACATAGTCGCTTCAGGCCCTTAATTGAAACAAACATAATTACTTCAGGTCCTCATTTGAAACAACATCCACTTCAAGCATTTATTTGAGAAAGTAATGGCACTTCACGTCCTTATTTGGAATAAGATCCACTTTAGGTTCTTATTTGAGAAAAAGATGGCACTTCGGGTCCCTTTTTAAAATTTTCCCATGATTTTATTTTTAGATGAGCTATGTAAACCTTGCGTTTTTGCAGCTCATCCTGCAAAGAAGCTTTCTTTTTATTTTTTCATTCTTCTACCATGTAATGTGGATGCTCATTTTTCTTTAATTTGTACAAAAGTTTTGTGAGATCAAAAAGGAACTTTCTGCTACTTTATCAATTGTCTGGTCATCTTTGTGCCTCCATGTTCATAATCTTGGGTTCATTTCAGAGGTTCAGATTTATCTAGGATGAAGAGCTGAAGAGACCTGCCGCATCCAATGATGCAAAAAGTGCACTTGGAGCTAAAATCAGTAGAGAGCGCATTGAAACAGAAGTATGTGTCTATAACATTCCTCTATTGGCTGCTTTATCTCATATAAATGTTCTTTTGGTGGAAGTTCTTGTGGCCTTTATCTTTTCTCTCAACATCTGTATATGGTTTGTATTTTCCGTTTGATTGTTACTTCTCCTTGATGAGATGGTATCAATGTTTTTCCCCTTCTTCGGTATGGCAGGTTGATCTGATGAGATCAGGCAATGAATCAGTTAAAGCAGCTTACATCTATGAGTTGCAAACATCTATCAGTTGCAATTGTTTTGGGGTATCTCCAGCCTACCTCAGGAACATGACCTGACATTGCCAGAAGGGCGCGATAGGTTAGTTTGTTCGGTTGGGTTCACAATTGACCATTTTTCAGAGGGTAATTCACACCTATAATATTGAAAACCAATGATTTAGGACCCACGGAGTGACAATATATAAGGTGAGAAGTAAACCTTATTTTAAAATTAACGAACGTGGAAGCTAATCAGAATTTTGTAATGAAGTCAATGTGAAATCACCGAAAATATAAACGAGGAACAATAGAGAATCCAGAGGTTTATGTAATTCAAGTGTCGGTTCCTACATTCATGGGAAGTATCAACAGCAACCATCTACTTTAATCAAATAATTGGAGCTACAATCGCTCAACATGCTCAAGTGTTGTTCATGCCTATATTAAACCCAAAGCCAAGGTATTAATAAATAAACAACTCATTTTGCACATAAAAAGCTCACAGCATAAATTACACGCTTTGCCCGCGACCAAAGAGGAGCCCCTTTTACACGTCCGAAAATCAAGGAGCTAGTCCGTCCTTAATTTCCTTTCTTCGTAGCACCGCTTTCCAAGTAAGTCACTGTGCATCCGTCAAATCCTCCATCTTTCTGTGCGGCTACGACTCTAAAGGAACACAAGTGTGTTTTAGACGTGTGCGTGTGCCCCTTTCTTTGGTTCAATCAATCTATAATACGTGTGTGCCCCTTTCTTTGGTTGGGCCAATCTGCAGTACTTCAAAGTCTAGCCCTTTGGTTTGGGTTAAACTCGCAAATTTAGTCAACTAGATCAGGTTTCACCGTGTGAAAAGGCGTCTTGATCAATGGAAATTCATATGCTTTTGAAGGTCTTCATTTCTTATATAGTTCAATCCGGAAGAGACTTCACTTGTAACTTGTTAGGACACAAAATCCAGTCACGATGAAAAAGCATATGGCAATTATGTTCCTGTTTTTCTATGCCCAGCTCCCATTATGGACGAGTTCAGCGTTGCAAACCAACTGAACGGATCGGCTCGCTTTAATCTACTTCAAAGATAATGTGGACGAGGATCCACTCGGAGTCCTAAGCTCATGGAATGACTCTTCTCATCACTGTGAGTGGCAAGGTGTTAAATGTGGTGGACGGCATCCTGAAAGGGTCGTGTCACTCGACCTGATGTCGAAAGGCTTGGGCGGTCTTCTATCGCCTCATGTCGGAAATCTCTCTTCCTAAGAAGCCTCATTCTACAAAATAATAGCTTTCGTGGCGAAATTCCACCAAGCATTGGCCACTTATTTCGCCTTCGTCGTCTCATCCTTAGTAACAACTATTTCAATAGATTTGGCTAATATTTCTCAATGCTTAAACCTTGAGATTTTGAATCTCATTGATAACCAACTTGTGGGCAAAAATTACCGATGATCTTGGCTCCTTGTCAAAGCTTCAAGTTTTAGATTTGGCTAGTAATAGTCTTACAGGATCTATTCCTCATTTTATTGGAAATCTCTCCAAACTTCACTCTTTATGTCAAAGAAAATGGGTTGCAAGGAGAGATTCCCAAGACATTATCCAAGCTTCATGGTTTGTGGTCTGTTCAAATGGCGATTAACCAACTCACTAGCGAGATCCCCCTAGCAATCTTCAACATCTCTAGCATTTTCTATTTCAATGCTGGTGACAATCAATTGAGGGGGAGCATTCCTCCTTATATCGGTGATAGTCTTCCTTATCTCACTTATCTTGATCTTAGGAGCAATTTATTTACTGGCATTATACCTCCATGCTTATCGAATGCCTCCGGCCTTCAGTACATCTACTTTAACTATAACAGTTTGCAAGGACCAATGCCTCCAGATCTTGGACGGCTAAAAGCTCTTAGAGGAATGTTCCTTGCTTTTAACCAGTTGCAAGATGACTTCGGTTTCATTACCTCATTGACTAATTGTTCAAGGCTAGACCATATTTGGGTGGACTCCAATTTTCTTGAAGGTCGGTTGCTAGATTCCATCGGCAATCTTTCCAAGAGCATTCAAGTAATTTCTATGTCATCCAACCCAATTTACGGAACCATTCCTTTAGGTATTGGCAATCTCTTCAACTTGTCTGTTCTTGGCTTAGCAAACAATTTTCTCGACAGCCATGTTCCTTCTTCTATTGGAGCACTCCATAACATGCACGAATTGTTCTTAAGCACTAACATGCTAACGGGAGAGATCCCATCATCGATCGGCAATTTGACATCATTGAATTGCCTTAACTTGTCATTTAATGACTTCTATGGGGAAATACCACATAGTCTTGGTAATTGTAGGTAGCTAATCCAGCTTGAGCTTTCGAACAATAATCTGAGTGGTTCAATCCCAGGGGAGGTTCTTAGCCTTTCTACCATTGCGATTATCTTCAGCTTGGCACATAACCAGTTGAGTGGATCTCTTCCATCTCTAGTTGGGTCCTTGGCCAATCTTGTCGAACTAGATTTGTCTTACAATAAGCTGACAGGACCAATTTCTAGCTATATCAGCAAGTGCTTGCAATTGGAGAGGCTCAACTTAGCAGTCAATTCCTTTCACGGCGAAATTCCTCTGGCTTTAGGCACATTACGGGGCTTATAAGAGTTGGATGTTTCCCATAACAACTTATCTGGTAAAATCCCGAGCTTTCTTGCTAAACTTACAGATCTAAAGTACTTGATTCTATCTTTAAATAAGTTCGAAGGAGAAGTTCCTAAGCAAGGAGTATTTCTCAATGCTAGTGCAAGTGTTCGTCTTTGAAAATAGGAATCTATGTGGAGGTATTGCAAAACTAAATCTTCCCTCTTGCAAATCGAATACCTCTAAATCATTTTGGACCAAAAAAGTTACCGTAATCATCGCAAAGGTAGCCATCTTGTCTAGCTTCATTTTGTGGCTTTGCCTATTTATCATTTGGTATCAAAGAAAGAAGTCGAAAAAGATTACATCTTCAACTGAATTGCCATTAAACCATTGGGATTCGCTCCAGTGGCCACCCTTCTAATATGGATGGGGGAGGTGAGGGGTTCAAATCCCCACATTCTCAAGGGGGATGGGGTGGGGATGCGTAAGTTTCAGGAGTGGGTTTCAACTCCCACGCCCTGCAAGAGGCAGGGCAAAAAAGTCTAAGAGTGAGTGTAGAGTAGGAATAGAGTAAGACTGACCAAAAAAAAAAAAAAAAAAAAAAAAAACTGAATTGCCATTCGAACACCAATTATTGAGGATCTCTTATGGGGAGCTTTTTAGAGCCACAAATGGATTCTCTAAGAACAATGTGATCAGAAAAGGGAGATATGGAACTGTCTATAAAGGAACTACACAAGGAGGTGGCTATGTGGCGGTTAAGGTGCTTAACTTGGACCACAGAGGTGCTTCGAAGAGTTTCATCTCAGAATGCCGAACCTTAGGGGCAATAAGACACCGAAATCTCGTGAAAATATTGAACGTGTGCTCAAGCATGGATTATCATGGCAACGATTTCAAAGCTTTATTATACGAATACATGGCTAATGGGAGCTTAGAGAATTGGATACACCAAGGAAAAGAAGAAGATGTCGAGCATGAACATAAATATGGAAAAACAGGACATTTGGGACTAATGCAAAGGTTAGATATTGCCATTGACATAGCTTCCGCGATTGAATATCTTCATAAGGATTGCAACCCCAAGATTGTACATGGAGATTTGAAGCCAAGCAACATCCTTCTAGACAACGAGATGATGGGGCGAGTTGGGGATTTCGGGCTAGCGAAGATAAGCTCCGTTGCAACGATAGAAGCCATGGACATTGACAACCACAACAACTCAATGGCAGTGAGGGGTTCCGTAGGCTATGTCCCTCCTAGTAAGAAGTTTTTCTCATTAATTGTCTAAGTTTTATTGCGTTGTCCTTGAAATGAAATTTGGATTTTCATTGCATATCACTTGATGTACACAATTTTAGAGTATGGCATGGGGGACATGGTGTCGACACAAGGCGACATGTACAGCTACGGTATTCTTTTATTGGAAATGTTCACTGGGAGGAGACCCACAGAAGAGGCTTTCAAGGACAATTTGAATCTCCACACCTTTGTCAAGATGAATATGCTCGATCGAGTGATGGAGATCATGGACTCGGCCATTTTTAATGGAGAAAACGAGAATGACATTGAGAGGATGAGAGATTGCATTGCCTTCGTCCTAGGGATTGGAGTTGCATGTTCAATGTAGTTGTCACAGGATCGAATGGGCATGGCTGAAGCACTCAAGGAACTACATAAGATCAAGATCGAGTGATGGAGATCATGGACTCGGCCATTTTTAATGGAGAAAACGAGAATGACATTGAGAGGATGAGAGATTGCATTGCCTTCGTCCTAGGGATTGGAGTTGCATGTTCAATGGAGTTGTCACAGGATCGAATGGGCATGGCTGAAGCACTCAAGAAACTACATAAGATCAAGGCTATGTATGGAGCCGAGCAAAGGCTTGGTTGAAGCAAGTTTAGCATGCAAACACCTAGACTAGACTTTATCTTAGGATTAATTTAGATCTGAACAATATAAACATGGATGGTTGAAAGAAGAAGGAAACCTGGGATTAGACCAATATATAAGTACTCTATCTCCATCTCCATCTCTTTCTCCATCATTATTGAAATATTGTCAATTTTTTTTATAGTTTTTGTCAGATTTGATGAAATTAATTTGATGATATAATTATGCCTAAGTAATTAGTTTTCTCATTAGGTTACTTCCGTTGTCTTCACATGTTGTTCTCATTCATATTAATTGTAATACATAATTGCCTCAATCCAATGAAATCTCTAAATATTCTGATAACATCATAATATCTCCCCCTCAAACTCAAGGTTGTTTTAAGGGAATCAACTAGAGTTTGGAAACTAGAAAACCAAGCAAGAAAATGAACCTTTGTAAGACCATCTACGGTTTGAACATCACAAGGGACAAGGACAAGATCAACAGTTCCTTGGAAAATATGTTGTCAAGTAGAGTAACGACTGTCCTCAACATTCGAGTCCAAAGATGAGGGAGACTCAACCAAAGGCATGGCAATAGTCTGTGGGGAACTTACTTGAGCAAATTTTAGCTACTATTAGCAATCTTTAGAGTGGCCTATGCCACAATCTGCATTTCAATTCTTTTGTCAATTAGAGAAGATGGTAATGAAGTTTTCAGAGTGATGGAATTCATAATCTTGTTTCTGTTTAATGTCTCTATATTCAAGATCAACTCTAAATTACAAAGGCATCAAGTTTTCTTCTAAACCTATCTGTAAGCTTGAGCAAGAATGAAATCAGAATCAAAGAGGGCCATATCTTTTGGGGAGGGATTGTCATCACCGCAATTCTACATCTGGAAAAATATCCATTGATACAGACGAGCATGTCCTCCTGGGATAGTTAGCCATCCATTACAAGAGTATTAGACGGCTGAAATATGAATCCTCCAAGCACTGTATTATTTCTAGCAGGCATGGCAATGCCACTTTGTTTTGAGTGGGGGGAAAAAGTCCACGAGCTGAAGTAATTTTAACCTGGAAACCTCGCCAAGTTACTGGTCCATTATTGATGTCATCCCAATACAAAACATGTCCTAACAACAATTTTGTTTGTTTGTTTGTGTCGTCTCGTCTTCTGGCAAAGAATTTTTGGAAAGAGAACCAAGTGCGCAACCCAGAATTTAGCTAGAATCTTCATGAAGTTGCATCTTCTAGATTAACATGATTATTTTCTCGTTAATATTCATCTTGAAGTGAAGAAGATTGCACCATAGGTTGAGCAACAACCATATATGCTTCTTGTGAAGAGTTATTCCATCATTGGCAAAAATATGTTGACCCGGTTACCTAGTCTTGTTGAAAGTTCGTTTGTAAAACAAACTAAGTGCACTTTTACTTGTCCCACATTGGAAAGTTGGGAGGAGATGGGCCAGTTTATAAGTGTGAGCATAAGCTTAAGTGTGAGTTGAACCCCATCATATCCACGTGTGGATGCATGAATAATTGCGCGATTTTGGCGAGATTATTAGGTGTGCTTAGCGCTTGTGTGCCCGTGGCTTAATTACCCCTAACCTTTTATTTTTATTTTATTTCATATGGTTATCTTATTAACCTTTATTAGTTCAAAGGTCATTTTTTTGTTTCAAATGTCATTTTTTGTTTATTAAGTGTTTTTGGAAATTATGAAAATTCGAAAGTTTATTTATTTAAAAAATATTTTTTATTATTTTTATTATTCCGAATTTTTATATGTGTCTTTTCAAGATAACCTTTGGAAATGATATTTGTTTAGTTTGCAACATTTCCTAAAGGGTTGCATTTGTTTATTTTGCAACTTCTTCCAAAATAATGTCTTTGTTCACTTTTCGACTTTCCGTGAAAAGTCGCATATATTTTTTAAAAACAATTTGTGCGCACGTGCGCGCTTCAGTTTTTGGATAAACGAGTATGAGATCATTTTCAAGTCTTCTTTCCAAAATTATAGTCATCTTTTCAATTGCTTTTCTAGAGAGACCTTGGAGATATATTAGAATTACTATATAATATTCTCATTTAAGATTTTGTTATATCCTAGAGGATATTTGTCGGTGACCATTAGCAATATTGTTTGGCAAATAACTCTTTAAAAAAGTGATATTACACCTCCAAGTCCGATTTGATTGCTTTATTAATTTGAAGCTATATTTCCCAACAATTTTAAGGATTTATTTCATTTAACAATGGGGTTGGAGACGATCAAAGTCATGAATCAAGACATGATGAAACTGGACTAATTTGATGGGAACAACTTTGCTCTTTGGAGGGACAAGATGATGTTCCTACTCACTGCCTTGAAGATTTCCTACATACTAGATCCTAACTTGGCGTCTATAAAAGATTCGAAGCCTAGAATCGAAGGAGGACAACCAAGTGCGGAAGCTGTTGAAAGGGTTAACAAGGAGAAGAAGAAATGTGCTAAGGACAAATTGCTTTGTCGTTGACACATTCTGCATACACTGTCCAATCGATTGTACGACTTATTCACCGAAATGAAGTCGGCTAGAGAAATGTGGAACGCACTATAATTCAAGTACAAAACGGAGGAGCAAGGTACTAATAAATATCTAATCAAGAACTATTTTGATTTCAAGTCAATTGATACCAAACTCTTGTTGGAACAAGTCCATGAGTTACAAGTGCTAGTGAATAAAATTCACAACCTCAAGATTGATATTCTAGAAGCTTTTCAAGTCGAAGCAATTATTGCAAAATGGAGGAGCAAGGTACTAATAAATATCTAATCGAGAACTATTTTGATTTCAAGTCAATTGATACCAAACTCTTGTTGGAACAAGTCCATGAGTTACAAGTGCTAGTGAATAAAATTCACAACCTCAAGATTGATATTCCAGAAGCTTTTCAAGTCGTAGCAATTATTGCAAAATTGTCTCCGAGTTAGAAAGACTATGGAAAAAAAAGGCTAATGCACAAATCAAAAGACATCACCTTGGAGCAAATACAAAAACATCTTCGTATTGAAGAAGAGTTATGTTTATGTGATAATTCTATTTTATATTATTCCAAGGTGAATGCAGAAAAATCGGCCAGAGCTTCAAAGTAAAGAACATGCATAAATTTAAGAAAACACAAAAAAAAAAAAAAGGTTAATATCTTGAAAAATCCTAAACTGGTACACCTTTGACAAATTTATCCCAAACTATTTTTTTGACCATGCAAAACCCCAAACTGGTATATCTGTGACAAATTTACCCCAAACTAATTTATTTAACTGCAAAAAACTCTAAACTGATAAATCTGTGACAAATATACCCTCCGCTAAATTGGATTAATACCATAAAAAAATCACAAAAATTGTAAATTGTGACAAACAGAGCATAAAATCTCAAATTGGTATACCGGTCAACTGTCACATGTCATTTAACTTAATTATTTGACTGTAAAATTTAACAAAAACTAACAGAGGGTAAATTTGTCACAAGTGTACTGGTTTGGGATAAATTTGTCAAAGGTATACCGGTTTTGGGTTTTTGGTGGTCAAAAAATAGTTTGGGGTAAATTTGTCCAATGTGTACCAGTTTGGGGTTTTTCAGGGTATTAACCCAAAGAAAAAATGGGCTGTTGTTTTGTTTGTGACAAACAGGGAGACTATGCTAAGGATGGCATTCATTGCAAGAGTATATCAAAGGACAAGAACATTCCAATAGTGAAGGCAGATGCGAATTTGGTTGAAGAAAATTATGTGGCCATGATTTCAATCATGTTTTCGAACATGAAAATTTATGAAATTAATGATGCGATGGTTGTGGTTTCTAAAATCAACTCTACTACTGTCCAATTTGGTTGGTGGTTAAATTCAGAAGCAATAGTCCATGTGTGCAGGGACAAATACATGTTCAAGCAATTTGAAGAGACTATCGATTCAAATATTCAAGAGATCCTAATGGCGAATAATACTCTTGCAAAGGTTGCTAGAAAAGGCACGGTGGGATAGACTTCACTTCTGAAAAAAGATTACTCTTCTTAATGTGTTATTTATACTCGTAATTAGGAAGAACATTGTTTCTATTGATTTACTTTGAAAGAGGGGGTTCTCAGTTTTGTTTGAATCCGATAAGGTTATCTTGTCGAAAAATGGACTGTTTGTAGGTAAGGATTATACCAATGATGGCATGTATCAATTGAGTGTCAATAATAATATTGCAAATTTTGCTTATATTGTTGAGTTTTCATTTTTATGACATAGTAGGTTGGCACATATAAATATTTGTTATTTAAGAATATGAAGAAGTTAGACTTGATATATTTCAATGGCGAATTTGATAAGTGTGAAATATGTGTTAAGTCTAAATTTACTAAAAAAAAATTTCCTGTTGTTTAAAGAAATTCGAATTTATTGGATTTGGTTCATAGTGATATATGTGAATTCAATGGTATGCTAACGCGTGATGATAAAAGATATTTTATTACCTTTGTGTATGATTGCAGTAGGTTTTTATATGTTTATCTCATGAGGTCGAATGATGAAATATTTACCATGTTTAAGAAATATAAGGCTGAAGTAGAAAAATTAGAAAGGAATATCAAAATTCTACATTCAGATAGAGATGAAGAATAATTTTTAAATGAATTCTTTTCATTTTGTGAAGAACGTGGTATTATTTATCAAGTTTCAGCACCATGTACTCCATAACAAAATGGTTTGGCTGAAAGAAAAAATCGATCTCTTAAAGAAATGATTAATCGTATGCTTTTAAATTCAAAGCTACCAATTAATCTTGAGGAAGAAGCATTGCTTACTGCATCAATAGAATACCTTCTAAGAAAAATGACAAGACCCCTTATGAAGCATGGAAATGTAGAAAATTAAATTTGTCATACTCTAAAGTGTGGGGGTGTTTGGCATACTACTGAGTACCAAATCCCAAGAGGACAAAACTTAGACCTAGAGCTATCAAAAGTGTTTTCGTTGGATATGCCAAAAAAAAAGTAAAAATTTTAGACTTCTTGACTTAAAGTCCAATGTCATTATAGAATCGAGAAACGTTAAATTCTTTGAGAATAAATACTTTACGAGTTCTGAAATTATTGAAAATAATTTAAAATTAGTAGAAACTCAAGTAGATTCTCAAGAGAAAAAAAAAAAAAGAATGATTCTAAAGATATGATTGAGCCGAGGAGAAGCACTAGAGCCAGGAAACTAAAAGACTTAAATCCTGATTTTATTATTCATGTTTTTTGTTTTTTTGTTTTGTTGAATGAGACAAAGATAATAGCGTTATAAATAAATATCATTAAATATTAAATTTAGAAGACAACCTAAAAGCTTTGATGAAATAGACTCAATATGTCCAACAATATTAGTAGATTTACCAAAAGATCCAAGCCCATTGGGTGTAAATGGATTTCTAGTATAAAATCTCATTTTGATGGTTCTATCTAAGATTTTAAGGCTAGACTAGCGGTAAAGGGATATAGACAAAATGGAGGAATAAATTATTTTCATATGTATGCTCCTGTTGCACATATAATTTATATTCAAATTCTTTATGCTCTATCTTCTATTTAATAATTTTTGCATTCATCAAATAAATGTCAAGACTGCTTTTTCGAATGGAAACTTAAATAAGAAAATTTATATGGAACAACCAGAGGGTTTCATTCTTCCTGAAAATGAAAATAAAGTATGTAAATTGATTAAGTCTCTTTACGGGCTTAGGCAAGCTCCTAAGCAGTGGTATGAAAAATTTGATTCAGTTATATTATCTAATGGTTTCATCCACAATGATGCTGATAAATGTATGTGCTCTAGATTCGCTAAAGACTACAATGTCTTAGTGTGCTTATATGTTGATGATATGTTTATCTTTGGAACGAACATTATTGGAATTATTGAGATTAAGAAGTATCTAACTTCCATGTTTAAAATGAAAGATTTGGGTGAAGTAGATACTATCTTAGGTATTAAAGTTAAGAAACATATCTAATTTCGATGTTTAAAATGAAATATTTGGGTGAAGTAGATACCATCTTAGGTATTAAAGTTAAGAAACATAGTGGGGGTTACTCTTTAAGCCAATGTAATTATGTTGAGAAATTATTAAATAAATTTCAACATCTTGGTTTCAAGGAAATAACTACTCCATTTGATTCTAGTATTAAATTGAATTATAATACTAATAGAGCAGTAGCACAACTTGAATATGCGAGTGCTAGATGACCTTTAATGTATGCCATGTATTGTACTAAACCTGATATTACTTATTCAATATGCAAGTTGAGTAGGTATACTAGTAATCAAAGGGCTATTACCAGAATTTTTTGGTTATCTTAAGAGAACTAACATTTAGGATTGTCCTATAATAATTATCTGGTTGTATTAAAAGGATACACCGATGCTAGTTGGATTATAAGTGTGGGAGATGAACATTCCACTTTTGGTTGGTTTTTGGCTGTATGTTTTTCTTTTTGTTTTTCTAATTTTTTATACTTTGAAATCTTTGTTTTACAAAGAAAGTGGGGGATTGTTGGAAGTTTATTTGTAAAACAAACTAAGTGTGTTTTTACTTGTCCCACATTGGAAAGTTGGGAGGAGATAGGCCAATTAATAAGCGTAAAAAATCTTTAATGTGTTTAAAGAAAAGCTTAGGTGTGGGCTAGATCTCACTATACCCGGGTGTAGGTGCGTGAATAATTGTGCTATTTTGGTGCAATTATTAAGCGCACTTAGTGCTTGCGCGATCGCCTAATTATTTGCACACTTAGTGCTTGTGCCCCTGCGGTTTAACTAGCACTAATCCCATTATGTTTATTTTATTTCATACGGTTATCTTATTAATTTTTATTAGTTCAAATGTTGTTTCTTGTTTATTAAGTATTTTTGGAAATTATGAAAATTAAATTTTACTTTTAAAATATTTATTATTATTTTTATTATTCCAAATTTTTATATGTGTCTTTACAAGAAAATTTCGAAAATAATACTCATTCAGTTTGCAACATTTCCCGAAAGGTTGCGTTTGTTTATTTTGCAACTTTTTTGGAAAGAACATCTTTGTTCACTTTGCAACCTTTCATGAAAAGTCGCTTATATTGTTTAAAACAAATTTGTGTGTGTGTGTGTGTGTGTGTGTGTGTGTGTGTGTGTGTGTGTGTGTGTGTGTGTGTGAGTTTTTAGATAAACAAGTATGAAATCATTTTTGAGTCTTCTTTTTAAAACTACAATCATCTTTTCAATTGTTTTATTAGAGAGACCCTAGAGATATACTTGAATTGCTATGTAATATTCTCATTTGAGACTTTGTTGTATCCTAGAGGATATTTGCCGATGACCATTAGCAACATGATGGGACAAATAAATCCTTAAAGAAAGTGATATCAAGTCTCATAATCCAATTTGATTGCTCTATTAATTCGAAGCCATATTTCCCAACAATCTTTAGTCCCAACCACTTTTGACCTATTCGGTATACTAGACATCCTTGCTTTTAATGACGTTTCCAAAATCTTAGATATGGCAGAGAAGCCGTCTGAAACTCTTATATTACCAAAAGCTTTAAGAGGTTGGATCATTGAATGATCTTGAATTGTATGGCATTGTAAGGCATAGTGGCATAAGGCCTTTGAGCCAACCCACTGAACTTATAGAGTCTTGAATGTTTTCGAAAAAAGGATTTACGACTACCGGCTTTTGTTAAAGTAATGTCATATGAACTTGGTCTGAAATTGCAACATGCCTGTGGTCAAGTTAAAATCTCCATGTGTGTGATCTTGAAATCACCTCTGGTCAATCTTGTAGATAGAGGTCCTAGTGGCATAGGTTGCCTTCCCTGTGAGCTATTCTTTGGTTCAGTTTCCAATCGAGTTGCTTATCTTTTTTTTGTTCGCATGCTACCTGTGGACCATAGCAGTCCAACATAAAGATTTTTTTCATTGACTTGGCTTTATTATTGGTGATCTTCAATAAGAATGCCACTGGGTAGGCCCTTTTACTAAAGTGTGACATGGACATTGCAATGAAGCTTGAAAAATAAGCACAAAGAAGCTGTCCCTTGAAGCTTGATTTTGTTCGGTTCGCTCAATTGGAGCTTACCAATTTTCTTGGAAATACTCATTCGGATCCTATTTTCAGGTAATGCGGTGGCTGCCCTAGCTCTTTTTACTTTGCCTTTTTGTCCCTAAAAACTATCAAGCCTCCTCTTTGTGCCTGCTTAACTCTTTTTGGTCCCATCCATGTATATGTGCATGTGCAAATATATGATTGAAATGCCGATATGTGACCCCGGAAATAGAGAATAGGCGGTTCTAGATATTGCAAATTGTTTTCCCTCATGCTTTCGACTCTTTTCTCATTAAATCTTCGACTTTTTTCTTTTTTTCAATTTCCCATGTTGTCATATTTAAGTCCCCCAATAAAAGGCTTGATTAAATTGCCCTGCTGTCTAGACGTCTGTTATGGAATAGGAAACAGTTGTTTGTGAAATCCTCGTCTGTTATGGTTCATGCTTCTACACTTACAGATTCTTCATGTCCCTTTCTTGTTGCTGCTTGTCTTGATCGTTTTTGCCTTTCGGTAAGAATCACTCTACTTAAATAATTTCATTGGCAAAGCCAAAAATCAACTTAAATGCTTAGACATGAATGGATTTCTATGATTTTCCTGGTTGATGTCTGCTTCCATGAAATTTGTTTTACATGCTGGATCACTTTTCCACAATGGTCGAAATTACCACGTGTCTTCTTATAAGGACATTGTGAGTGTAGAGGTGTGCAAAACGGACCGCCCAGATCGAGAACCGCCTGAATTGGCCCGTTTGGTCCAATTCTCAAGAGTGTTGGTCTGGTTCTCGGTTCTTAAAAGTGGAACTGGTGTCCAAGCAATCCTACTCCCGATTTCAAGGGAGAACCGGACTGAGTATATATACTTTTTTATTTTATTATTTCTTCAAAAAAAATTAGGAAAATGCGAAGTAAACACTAATTTGGTCCGATTCCAAATAGTGAGAAAAAAAGTAACAAGAAAAAATAAATGATCATTTCCACTGGACCATACCGAAATTGAACCCAATTGATGGTGTGGTCCAGTCACCGGTTCCGATTTTTGGGAATTGGACTAGATCGAAACCGATCACCCCTAGTGAGTGATCTTCTCGTTAGTCCCTCTCGAGTCTCATCTTGATTCTCTCCCTATTAAGTCATGATCCCTTAAATGTATAAAAATCTTGTTTTTGCACCCCAAGTAGATGGTGGTTCATTGGTCTTCCTCAAAGGAGCGAACTCGCAAGAAAGTTTCTCAAGTTGCTGCCTCACCATTCATCTTGGCAAGTGCTTAAATAATGTCGGCGGTCTCGACAAGGCACTTTCTTTCCATCCCAAGTGTGCCAACGATGCCAACGTCACTCCGAATTGGCGGGACCATTTGCCCCACGCCATGTCTCATTATGAGTTTGTTCTTGCAAAAAAAAATTCGGCATGAATGTTCGCTTGAATCTTTTTTAGTGTAAGCCAATGCAGATCAATTTGGCCAATGAATGAGAGATTTTGTAAGATCGATATCTCTAAAAACTTAAACTGTTAGATAAAATCATAATTTAATGTATATTCTAACAATGATGTTGTGCGCTTAAATTTTGTCGATTTGAGTTCGAATGTCATTTTTTTTTAGGAATAAACATCGCAGATTGAATTTTAGTTGTTTCGACGAGCAACAAAAGAATACAAATATTTATTTCTGTCAACATTTGCAGTGATCCAATATCAAATTTCAATCGACTAGATAGGTTATCATTTTTTTTTTAATCAATTATAGCAGATGTATGGTCCGTTTAGAATGATTATTATTTTACGTTAACTCCAAAACTCCCAACTTTAACGTAAATCTTTCATGCAGTATTCATCAACGCCTTCCATGATATGACTTTCATTTAACAGGAATATGGGAAACCTTTTAAACATATAAGCTTAAAAATAATTTCAAGAGATTTAATTATTCAAGTCGAGATTTACTGGGCTCATTAATATCGAGAGCATCTGCTTTTGGATATATATTACTATTCGGTGTCAATTTGACTCTTGACTCTTAGGGGTGAAGGAAAATATAGCGCGTGAATTATATAAAATATCATTCAGTGTTAATATTTTTGCTAGATTGTACTTAAAAATAATATGAGTTATATAAATTTTTTTGTGATTCCAATCATATGAGACCATTTTTTCATTTTACTATTGTTAATATCAGTTGACATTTACATTATATTTGGAAATCTAAGTTGGTTATGTCTACCATGTGGTTTTTACTAGATGATGCCTGTCTAACAAATCAAGCCAAGAGAAGAGAAAAAAGTATAGTATTAAGCATTGTTATATCTTAAATTTTTATTCAGAGTGTCTTCTATATATTAAATTTTTATTCCTATAATCAAATGTTGCAACCATCATAACCATTTTATACGAAATACTGACCCACTAAAGAAATTATAGTTTAGCTTGTCATGTATTTTATTAACAGGCGTTCCATTTTCAAATTCTTGAAGAGTTAAAAAAAAAAAGATTAAGAAAATAAAGGTAGACAAACAGAAATAATAGCTACTACATCAATTATAATTTATCTACTGCTAAATTTGATTATATACTTCAAAGAGATTACTTTACTTATCTTATTTTAATTTTTACAGCATCGAGTGTTAATAGTAAAAAAAAAATCAATTGAAAAATGACCATTCACAGAAAATTATAGTATTTAATTGATAAAAATAAAAGGTTCGGGGGCTTAATCGTACAATTTACATAAAAGTAGGGGAAATTAGGGTATTACCTAAAAATTTCGAAATGCAGAAAACGCGCATAAGTCGGTATTTCCCTCCCGCTCGTCGCCCTCCGTCTGCAACTCCAAACCTCTTCTCTCTCTCCAAGAATCCAAGAAACCAAGAAACCAAGAAACCTGCGACCTCGTACAACCCACTTTCTCTCTCTCTCCAAGAAGAAACCCAGAAACCTGCAACCTCGTCCAACCCTCTCTTTCTCTCTCTCCAAGAAAACCCAGAAACCTGCGACAGATACTCGCGACCGTTGATGGGTAAGCGCCGGCGAACGGAAATAGCCGAGATCGCCGACCCGGCGGCCCGGCTCGTGACCTACTCCAAGAGGCGCAAGGGCCTCTTCAATAAGGCCTCCCAGCTCTGCCGCCTCTGCGGCGCTCGCGCCGCCGTCCTTGTCTTCTCCCCCGCCGGCAAGCCCTACTCTTTCGGCGACCCATCGGCCGATGAGATTATCGGCGACTACCTCCGCCACGGCGACTGCGACGGCGACGTGACCCCGCCGATGAGCCTGACCCAGTGGGCGGACTGGATGGAAACGGAGTGGGAGGCTTGCGCAACCGAGGAGGACCTCGAGTCCCTGATCTTGAACTACGAAGCCCTCCGCGACTGCGCGCGCGATAAATTGAAATCTCTGGAGGAGGAAGCATCGCAAGTCGGGGTCGGTGGCGGCGAATCTCGCATTCTGAGCGCGGAGGAGATTGATGCGCTTTTCGAGGGTTTAGGCCAATGCCCAGCGCTCTCAGATCTCTTGACGGACGGCGACGGCGACGGCGACGGCGACGGCGACTGTCTCTTGATTCCGCCCGAGAACTCGGCCGGCGGCGGTGGAATTTCCGCAGCGGAGTCCACCCCGGCGCTCTCCGATCTCGAGGGTCACATATCTGATGCTGCTGGCGGTGGAAGTTTTGGAGCGGCGTCGACCCCCACGAGCTCCGATCTTGAGGATCATGGGTTTGATCCGGACGAGTTACTGAATCTATCGGAGGACGGCGACCTTGAGGATAATGGGTTTGACCCGGATGGGTTCCTGAATCTGTTGGAGGACGGCGAGGTGGACGGCGGCCGGAAAGGTCCCTCGACTTCGCCGGAGGACTCATCTGTCGGCGGTGGATTCAATGCCGACGACTTCTTTGGACTTGGAGATCTGGATGTCCTGCTGTGAATACGATGAGTATAGATTTTTTTTTTCTTTTGAAACGGCAACTGTACAGCATAGCATCATTCAATAAAACGCCAAATTTCTTGTCTTGAGTACAGAGCTTCCTTTTTTGATTATTCTGATTGGGGTGTCGGATATGGAAGGTGCGTGCTGGCATTTATGGATGCTCATGTGATGCCGATGTTGGCAATCTTTCCTTAAGCCTTAGATAGGTCAGGAATAAATGGCTAGGTAGACATATGCTAAACTCGTTTTACTGGTGCGGTTGGAAGTTCGCAAATGCCACGAGTGTGGACAACCTCTTCCTGAAAGCTTTGAGCCTCCTGCAGATGAAAATTGGACAACTTGGAATTTTTGGTTGTGCTGGACGGCCAAAGTTGTAAGTTTCAGGACAACTGAACTTTTTGCATAATGTTGTCTAGTGAGTGGATAATAGAGAGTTATCTCTCGTTCTAAACATGCTAGTCATCTGCACATTTGAGGGCAAGATTTAAAACAATTTGTAAGCAGGAATAAATGGTGTTCAGATAGTCTCGGTAACAAAATTGCCTTTTCCTTTTGCTGTATGTGTTTTACGAATATCCGACAATGGCGCAAAATGCATGAGCCCATTATTGAAGCACTTGAATTACTTTTGGAACTGAGCTGGTATTATTAATGGGATTTCCCTCGGGCTTGGTGAACGAATTGAGGAAATGTTGGAAAAGATTGTCAAATTTCAATTAAGGTCCACCCAAAATGTGCTTGAGTTTAAACAAGAGTTAAAATGAGCGGCAGAGTAAGCCTGTGAACTGTGAAGTAAGCAGTCACAACATTCTGCTGGGCTGCTCTGGCTATACTTTGCTTATTCATTTGTGCCTTGCCTTAGATTATTCTTCAGATTGTCTCATATCACATTTTGGGCTGGTTAAGGAAAAGCTTATTGCATGAGTTCCAATGCAGGCTGGACTGGACTATTGTGCTCTTGTGTCCTGTTCGGTCGCAATGTTAAGAGCTTGACAGAGGACACTCCTTGGACTACTCCATGCATCTGTCATGCCATTTTCGTGGAAGGAGGCATTGCACTAGCAGCAGCTACACCAGCCTTCAATTGCGTTGACCCTCATATGTCATTTCTCATTGGTAAGGGCTTAATATTTGCTTGGCGGATGTGTGGCATTTACACTGGCCTTGTTCGCCAATCACTGCAGAAGAAATATCATTCGAAGGTACTTCAAGCTTTTTCCATGTGCTTTTATCTCTTAATATTTGCTTGGCGGATGTGTGGCATTTACACTGGCCTTGTTCGCCAATCACTGCAGAAGAAATATCATTCGAAGGTACTTCAAGCTTTTTCCATGTGCTTTTATCTCACTTTATTCAGTGAACAACGTGGACTCAACAACCATCTGCCCGTAAACATTTTAAATGCATATTGGCAGCTATGACTGGAGTTATTTCACTGTGCACCAATCACAAATACCTGTTAGCATGTATTTTCTGTAGCACACAATTGCCGTTTACTCTCTGGAGGAAAATCTCATTTTCCCGGGGATGCAGAATCTAGATTTATTACAAATGACGAATACTTAATGTGAGAGGTATGCGATGTCCTATGCTTTCGACATGTTAAAGAAAGGTGCTAATTTATTTACTTTTAGAAAGGACTTGTGGGGAGTCTCCAAAAGATACGTTATTAGATAGTTTGCTCGTTAAGCAAAGTTTCTATCTCAAATGGTGCCAATAGCCTCATCATGACTGTGATTTCTCTTGCAGGCTGAACAAGCTTGAGTAGTAAAGTATTTGACCATTTTACTTAGTACATTTGGATTTTTTTATTTTTTTTTGGCACTTCTTACTTAAACGAGCAAGTTCTAGTCCTCTTGTCTGACTCTTTCCATTTCCTCCTCGCTACTAACGACTGCAGAATTCCTCGTGTGATCCATGCTTGGTGCATTGCTGCATGCACTGGTGCGCTCTGTGTCAGGAGCACAGAGAGATGAAAGGTTGACTCTCAGAAAATGTTGTTCCGCCAATGACTACTGTAAATCCTCCCCCTGTTCAAGAGATGAACTCTGTGAGTGAAGCCCAGGATTTTGCACCACCTTCAGCATACAACAGTGAGCACACGAAATTGGAAATGCAAGCTTTATAGCAACATAAATCTCTCTACATACGGAGATAATATTCAATCACTGGCGTTCGTCAATTTGGTATCATATTTGTTGGCGATCTTCTTTGTGTTTGTTTGAAGATTTTGATGACTTTGATTTAGGATTCTGTGTGACCTTGTGGTGCCAATGGACCATATTGCTAAATTTGGACCCAATTAGATTTCCGAAAGATAACAGTAGCTGTTGAACTGTTACTCGCAGGAAGTTGTTTTGTCAAATTTCCTTGTGCAAGTCTTGGATAACATCTTCATATTGATGTCAATCGTCATTTGTTTGCCGTGATATATTTTATATCCTTCTTTTTATTTATTCTTATTTTAGGCTCCAATCCGTTTCACATCTTCTAATACTCGGAGGACAAGTATTAATATTTGTATAGAACATTGAAATTTGCTTTTACAACACAAGTCACTCAATCATCTCTTATACTGTTTTTCCTTTCTTTTTCTTACCAATGAATTAATGTCTGTTGGCTGTTCTTCATATTTTTACTGCTGATATGTGCTGGTATCTCTGTTGGTTTTTTCGCTTGACGCGGTATGGAGTTCCTGGCCAGATCTGCAGCTAGAGATGGTCCACTTGTTGCTTTTGGTGGATGGGCTGGTGTCAAGAGAGTACTTTCAATGATAACATGGAAGGCTTGGCCTTTGTCAATTTTGTGGTCTGAATGTTAGTGCTGAACATGCAATTCGAGGATATTAAATTGTCTGCAGCTTGTAGGGAGATACATAGGCGGTTATAAAGGATCAATTGCTCGTCTAATGACCATCATGGCTTCTTCTGGTGGGGTATATATTCATAACTCATTTTTATTTAGCTTTCATTGTTTTGTTATTTGGCTGTGAATGCTTATTATATGGACAAATTGATGGAATGAGTTTCTTAGTCTAAACATATGGATATTGTGAGGTGTGAGAGTATTAACTTATAATTTTAGGGTAAAAAGCCCTACTTGAGATCATGAGAGAAAATGAGAGAGATCATGGAAAAAATGAGAGTAATGAGAAGGGAAGCAAAGAAAATGATAGGGAGATGCATGTGTCACGGCCAAGAGGTTTTTGTAGCTAAAGGCCATGCTTTTCCGAGGAGGACCTCCTACGATTGTTAGGATTCCCAACATGAGCTCTTCCGGAACGTTCTAAGAGCGGGCGATACAGTAATTGAGCCAAAGTCTAGAACTCTCCTGTCATTAGTGTCGGTATTTGGTAGGTTTGGCAGTGCGATCTCGTCTACCGGATGAAAAGTCGATCAATGGATATAATCAGAAGGCTTCTAATATAAGAAGGGGTGCCCTCTCCCTTATTTGTATCCATCCAAATATTTCAGCAATACAAAGATTCATTTCTCTTCCGAGCTTCTCTTTTTAGGAACTTTTTCTCTCTACCATCCGAGTGAGTGAGCGAGTGAGCAATCGATCGAGTAAGGGTTGGCTCAAGCATCCCAATGATCCAAGTTGATCCTAAAGAGTCTAAGTCGCCGCACGGTCACGATCCCAATTGATCGGCCTGTGGCACATGCATCTATGATGGTCGTGGCTATTTTGTTGGCCACAATGCATTTTAGGCTGCCATGAGTTAGTAGGTACAGTAATTGAAAGCGACCTTATGAAAGAAATAGAGTTATGCTTAATTCAAATGTTCCATATTAATTTTTGAACTTTTAATTTGTTTAATGTAAATAATTAATAAAATATTTCTTAAAATTATCGTTTGCATTGCTTACAAAAATAAATTAATAAAAAATAACTTTATTGTACACGAAAATATTTAAACATAAATTATTAACAATAATGAAAATATTTTTTATCAATTAATTATTTCAAAAGATGTAATTGAGTAGTTTCAAAAAAAAAAAAAAATCAGATCAATTATTTTTCATGAAATGAATGCGCCTCGTATGTTAAATTTAATCTTTAGACTTTCAAAATTTTCAATTTAGCCTCTCAAATTTTTATGGGTACTTGAATACTAATCGAATCGAATGCTCTCTGTAGTTTGGCTCCACCCAAACGCCTGGTCCCACTATTGACCTTTATTCCCGAACAAATATTAGTATCTGCTTTAATCAACTCGAGAAGCCTCTTTGAAATCTGCCAAAATGCAAACCGATGAGATAATCGCCCGCTACCTCCGGACCGTGATGCGATGCCACATATGGGTCTGACTGGTGGGTGGAATGGGTCAAAACAGAGTGGGATGATTGCGCGACAGAGGAGGACCTCGAGTCCCTGATTCTGAAGTACGAAGCCGTCCGCGATCGTGTGCGGGGAAAGCTGAAGGCCTTGGATGATGATTCACGAGTCAAGGTCGGTGATGGCTATTCTCACGTTCTGACCAACGAGGAGATGGATTCGATGTTCGAGAGTTTCGAAGGTCAAGGCCCAGTGCTTTCGGCTCTATTGACGGAAGGCGAGGGTTTCTTGACTGTGCCGGAAAACTCTGCCGGCGGCGGTGGAAATTTGGCAACGGACCCCACTCCCGTGCCCTTCGATCTTGGGGTTTTTGGGTTTGATCCCGATGACTTTCTGAATCTCTTGGAGGACGGTGAGGGGCCGGAGGACTTGGCCATTGGCAGCAGAAATTTGGCCGCGGGGCCCACTTTGGCGTCCTTCGATCTTGGCGATTCTAGGTTTTATCCGGATGATTTTCTTAATCTCATGGAGGACGGAGAGGGTTTCTCAACTTCGCTGGAAGACTCGGCTGGTGGTGGCAGAAATTTGGTAGTGGACCCGACTTCCGTCCCCTTTGATCGTGGGATTCTAGGTTTGATCCGGATGAATTTTTCAATCTCTTGGAGGACGGCGAGGGTTTCTTGGCTTCACCGGAGGAGTACTGGACCGTCAATGGCGGAAGCTCGACTACCGATGTAGACTTTGTGGACTCGAAGAATTGGACGTTCGGATGTGAATTTCCTTACTCGTACATGTACAGTGTCCCGAGGGTTACGTGTCTCGAGGACATTCTCCATTTTTTAGAGATATGTTCGACAAATTCCTAAAACTTATTAAGAAAGTGCAATTAAATCCTAAAACTTACAAAAAAATGCAATCAAATCTTAAAATTTGTCAAGTTTGTTCAATTGAATTTAAAGTTAATCTTTGTCAAATTTACTAACGGAAATGCGACGATGGGGCGATGTCATATTTTAAATGAATTTTTTTATTTTACATATGGCTTTTTAAAATTATTTTTTATTCAAAATCTTGAAAAATTAGATTAAAAACTAAAAAGGAAAAGCTAAATTTATTTTAAGAAACAAAACTATTCAAAAAAAAAAAAA
This sequence comes from Eucalyptus cladocalyx, assembly GCA_017140615.1. NCBI lineage: Eukaryota > Viridiplantae > Streptophyta > Magnoliopsida > Myrtales > Myrtaceae > Eucalyptus > Eucalyptus cladocalyx. The sequence continues at coordinate 20,602,298 of CM029517.1, read as the reverse complement.
AGGCACCGATGGAGCTTCCATCGCCGCCCATCGTCGGAGGGGCTGGTGACGGTCGCTGGAGGGGCCGATGATGGTTGCCGGCCCTCGCCGACCCTAGGTGAGGGCCGGCCACCCTCACCAAGTTGAGCAAGGACGCCTAGATCTAGGCATGCCGGCCCTCGTGGGGGTCGGCAATCGTTGCCCGCCCTAAGCGAGGCCTTGCCGGCCCTCGCTTGGGGTCAGTGATGCTCGCCCAGATCTGGGCACAGCAGGCGTCGTCCGACGAGGCCTTGTTGGTTGGGTCCGAGGGGGAGGAGTAGCCGCAGCTTGATGAGCCAGTCAACGAGGAGGATGAGGAGGAGCTCAAGGCCGTCGCCTGCTCTGCCGACGAGGATGACATCGCCCTCGCCATCGACGACGATGTCGACGAGAATGGGGAGGCCAAGGAGGAGGAGGACCATGAGGTTCGCCTAGGGCAACGCCTGCTCGCCCAGATCTGGGCGAGCATCGCTGACCGTAGGCGAGGGCCGGTGAGGCCTTGTCCAAGGCAGGCGATGGTTGCCAGCCCCTCGCGAGGGCTGGCGTGCCCAAATCTGGGCGTACTCGCCTGACCTAGCGGGGGTGGCCAGCCCTCACTTAGGGCCGGCGAGGCCTCGCTCGGGCGAGGGCCGGCCACCCCGCCTAAGGCCGGCGACCGTTGCCGGCCCCTCCGGCCGATGGGTCGCGGCGGAAGCTCAACTGGTGCCTCTTTTTTTTTTTTTTTTTCTAACAGTTTTGTTTTTTTAAAATAAATTTAGCTTTTCCTTTTTAGTTTTTATTCTAATCTTTAAAGATTTTGAATAAAAATAATTTAAGAAAGCCATATGTAAAATAAAAATTTCATTTAAAATATGACATCAACGCCACATCGCAATTTCCATTAGTAAATATGACGGTGTTAATTTTATGACTCAATTAAACCAATATGATAAATTTTAAGACTTAATTGCACTTTTTATAAGTTTTAGAACTCAATTGCCCTTTAGTTTTAGAACTTCTGCTAAACATATCTCTTTTTTTTTTTTTATATAAATGAGGAACGACAAACAAAAATAGGAATTAGGGCGTTGTTAAATTCTTGAGTCCGGAACGGATTAATCAATAAAAATTCAATTTTTTGGTTCTACTCCTGTTGCATCTTCTTCGTGCCTGGTGATGATGATGTCTGCTGGGTTTCATTTACTGTTCTTTCGCTGTTAAGAAGATGAAGAAGACGAAGATGAAGATGAAGATGGAGGCCGTAAAAATTGGTTAGGCCCAATACATGACGAATGGGCCCAATTTCAAAGCTTAATTGCTTGAATTCGTTTTCAGTTTCGTCGCTAGATCGAAATCCCCGTTTCCGTTATGCTCTAATGTTTTAGCTTGTTTCCTTTCTCCGTCGATCCGGAATGCTGCTGCTGAGATCGTTTCGGCCGAGGGGCAACGAAATTGTGAAGTTCCTGTTTCATCTGGCGCATCCATGGCTCGTCTCCGTGGATGCTTCGGACTTTGTCCCCGTTTTGGAATTAGGAGCATCGTTAGATAGTTCATCATGCATTCTTGGGTTATACTATGTGTATTCTGTATGGAATGGAATGTAGGAGCAATTTACTTGATAATTTCGATGTTGTTGATGTGATGATGATTGTGGGTCCTTTTGATTTTCGGGTTTTACCTCGTGTGTATGTGCGCGTGTTGCATGTGGACTGGCTTGTTGGAGCGATCTTCTCTATAGTTTCGATGTTGTTTTGATGTGATGACGACCGTGGGTTCTTTTGGTTTTGAGTGTGATGGTTTTAATTGGTGATGGGCTTAAGGCCCGTCCGCCCATGCTGGGCCCAAAAGGCCCGGCCCACGGGAATAGGGCCCGTGGATGGGGGAACATATAAAAGGGATGAGAGAGAGAGAGGACACACCCTTTGGCGCATAACGTACGTACGTCCTCTCCAACGCTCTTTCTCTCCAAAAAGAAAATCATGTAGACAAGCGCCACCGTTTTTCTCCCCTTCAAGGCGTCGTCGGATCAAACGGATCGAATAGGGCCAAATTCTCTTCCTCTTATCGGCATCGGTGTCTAATCTGTGGCTAATAAGGTACGCTCGAATACGTAGTGTGCTTTACGATCGGTGATACGTGTTATTCCCGGGCTTCGTCTTCCGCATTGATTTAGGGATTCGATTTAGTGTTGAATCCGCGCTTTCGGGGATCAGTCATTCCTAACATTGGTATCAGAGCCATAGTTCACGTTTTCCCCATCAATTTGATGTTTTTTGATTGATTTTTCGCAAAAAAAAAAATTTCGGCCGTATGGATCGGGACGAGAAATCCCGACACCCGAGCGTTGTTCGGCTATTTTTCTGAGTTTTTGTAAGTCGAAATCCTTTTCTGAACACATGGGAAGAAATGCGACGTCGAGACGAGTCCGGTGACATGTCACATGCCGCTGTACGACTCTGCACGCGCCCACACGCGCGGTCAGAAGCCGTTGCGCGTGGGCGCGACGCGCCCGGAAGCGCTGGCAATGGCAATGGCGTCACGTCGCCACGCGCCGGTGACGAATCGTCGTGCGCGCCGGCGACGGCGAACGGGCACGCGCCGGTCCGCGGACCAACGCGTGCTAACGTCCACGCGATGACGTCATCGTGACGTCATCCAACGGTCGGTAACCGCTCGGATGACGTCATCACCGACGACGTTCGCCGGCAATCACCGTCCGGCGATCCAACCCGACCAACCGCGGAGACCCGGCACGCGTGCGCGTGCCGGGCCGACGCCTGCATGACGTCGGCCAGCGCCGCGCGAAATGTGCGATTGGTTCACCGAACCGCTCGACCATGGGCGCGACCGTCCAATCGTCTGTCCGGTTCGACCAGTCCGACGTCCGACGTCCGACGACCGACGACCGTTGACCGTTGACCGAAAGAAAAGAAAAAGAAAAGAAAAGGAATTTGTTTCTTTTTCATATATGCCTATGTGGTTTATATGTAATCAATTATTTATTCTGCATTTGTTGCATGAATTTTGGAAAATTATGTATTTTCCCTTATGTAAATTATGGATTATGAGTAATCTATTTTTAGTTCTGCATTTGTTGCAGGAACTATGATGCGTTATGTACGGATACCGCAATCCCGAAACGGACGAGGAAATGCAAGACTTAAAGGCTGATGTTAGATTTAGCTAATTATCGGTGGCATAACGGTGATTTAGTATCACATGTGGTCAAGGTCAATCAGATGATACAGGAAATCATCTGGAATGGTTATCTTATGCCGGATTTTGAGAAGGTGCCGACTTTGATGAACACTCTTCCACCTGAATGGCAAGCAGTGTTAGGTCGGCTATGGGAGGTCAACGTGCTCCCGGGTTATAGGATGCTAGTGGAAGCTTTTGTAAGAGAGCACTATAGGATTGAGTTAACCAAAACTTCAACCCTTAGATTGAGCACCACATGGCGCGAGTGAATGCGCGCTGGTGGCGACATGAATGCTCTCCAAAAGTTTTTCCATGGTTGGTAAGTGTGCCTTCGGTTTTCTCAAATGTTTTGATGATAGATTAGAAGGGACATTCCCTATTTATTTCTTTGATTAATTATGTAATGTTTACTACCTGATTGTTGTTGATGTAGCAACCGATATGTTAGTTGTATTATGTGAAAGCATTGTTATTTTATTGGATGTTAAGATTTTATTTGCTTTCTGTTATTGTTGGTTGCTGTGGGTAATTAGCTGTGGGTAGTAATAGAAGTTTTTGTAACTTCATAGAATTTATTTGCATAAGACAATTATATTAATAATAATTTTGAATTCGGATTTTTGGAGAATGATTGGAAACATAGTGACCTTTTGATTCTGAAGCCTTACTTGAAATTATTCATTAATATGATGGGTCTGTGCAAATAGGGATGCATAAATGATAGGCATTAATTATTCGTGCATGTATGTCTGATGTGTTCAGATCGATGTTTTAGGCAATTAAGAATGTAATTGCTGATATGAACGGCAACAATTGTGAAATATTGAATATGAAGATTCAATATGTGCTAAAAAAGCAAGAAGCACTAGAAGCTCTTAACCATATTATAGAAGATCTTGAGGATGCCATACGCCACCTTGAGCTAATAGAGAACCGTCTAACGGCATTTGAGCTGAAAATAGACATTTGCAATGCTAGTTCTAGCTCAGAAAATGGCTTTGAGCTCTAAGCGCAAGCGTATTGATTCGTTCAATATGTAGAATTGCAAAAGATCAAGTCCTTGTTGCAAGAAATCAAGAGTTAACCAACACAAGAGAGGAAAACGTCCTCAAGTGAAGAAAATGTCAAGGGTGAGGTGTTACAATTGTGACAAGAAATGTCATTATACTCGCAACTATTGTGAGCCGAAAAAGATCAACATCTCTTGTACATTTGAGAGTTTTGCTTATATGTCAAGTTCTGAATTATTGGCCTAATCCAATCCTTTGTGGACTGTAGATTCAGGAGCGATAAAACATGTAGCGAAGGATAGAGAATCCTTCGTGGAATTCCGACAATACCAACTAGAACTAAGTGGATCTATGTGGGAAATAACTCTAGAGCTGAAGTTAAAGATATTGGCACCTGCCAATTGAACATGCATGGTCGACGCACCTTGATGTTCTAAATGCTCTGGAGATTCGTCGAAATTTTGTGTCTGTTTTGGTGTTGGTTAAGCTTGGTTTTAATGTGTACTTCTATAATAGTAGTGTAGATTTGTATTTGGATATAAACTACTATGATCGTGGTCATTTTCTAAATGGTTTTATTGTACTAAATGTTGATCAATGATGTCAATATTTGTTATTCCCTTTTCACATTTTCTACTTCATATGATAATGATGTGAGTGTGTGGCATGCTGACTTGGTCATATGGGCCAACAACGCATGAATAGACTAGCCAAAGAGGGCTTGTTGGGTAATGTTGAAAAAGTCGATTTGCCCAGATGTGAGCATTGCCTAGTAGGGAAAACGACAAGGAAACCATTTGGAAAAGGTAAAAGAGCTGAATTTCCTCTGCATTTAATCCATTCTAATGTTTGTGGTTCAATGAATGTGAGAGGAAGGCAATGGGCTGTTTATTTCATCACTTTTATAGATGATGATACTCGATTCGGATATGTCTATTTGATTTCTCATAAATCCGAAGCATTAAATTGTTTCAAAAGGTTTATGAATAAATTAGACAAGAAAATAAAAGCATTGAGATCCGATCGAGGTCAAGAATATTTATCTGATGAGTTCAGAAAATTATGTGATGAAAAAAGGAATAGAAAGACAGTTGTCTATTCCATATACTGCTCGACAAAATGGTGTTGCGGAGAGAAGAAACAGAACCCTACTGGAAATGGTTAGGTCCATGATGGCGCATGCTAACTTACCTATTATTTTTTGGAGTGATTCGTTGTTAACTGTTGCCTATATATTTAACCGGGTGCCTTCCAAATCAGTTATTTCCACTACATATGAGTTATGGACAAGTAGAAAACCGGACTTAAGTTTACTTAAGCCATGGGGTTGTGCTGCCTATACTCATGAATCCTCTCACAAGTTTGGGAAATTGGGTCCCAAAGAAAAGAATAGTATTTTAATGAGATACTCCGAATACTCGAAAGGGTATGTGTTCATAGATGAGCAGGATGGTGGGAGTATAACTGAATTTGAATTACGGGATGTCACATTCTTAGTGGATGAATTTTCTAAGAATGGCGAAATATGGGAAGATTACTTCCTATTTGAAACCTTGAATCAAATAATGATGTCAGTGGAGTTTGTCCAAGTGGGAGTAATATAAGATGTGATGAATTGAATTCAACTCATTCTCAATTGCACCCACCTAATGTGACGACATCATCATTACCTAATCCAAGTGGGAGTATGATGAGGAATGATGTGCTAAGTGTACAATCTCCCATACGGTGAACAAATCGCCAAAATATTCCCCGTCGATGTTTTGACATTGAAAGGAAAACTTTTATGGTTGCTCCACAAGATGAGGATGAGCCAAGAAATATTAATGAGGCTCTAAATTGCCATAATAAGGAAAAATTGATTCATGCAATGAAAGAAGAAATTGAGTCAATGAAATCAAACCAAGTCTGGGAACTGGTTGATCTTCCAAAAGGACACAAAGTTATTGGGAACAAGTGGGTTCTCAAAATAAAGCGAAAGGCTGATGGCTCGATAGAAAGGCATAAGGCTCGCCTTGTGGCGAAGGGGTATAATCAACAGGAAGAAATTGATTATGAAGATACATTTTCTCCTGTAGTGAGATTTACCTCGATTCGCATTATTCTGGCAATAATGGCAAGTATGGATCTTGAGTTACATCAAATAGATGTAAAGACTGCTTTCCTCAATGGAGAATTAGAGGAAGAAATATATGGAACAACCTGCTGGTTTCATAATGAAAGGCCAAGAAGAAAAGGTATATTGATTTTTGAGATCGATATATGGCCGTAAGCAATCATCGAGACAATGATATATACGTTTTCATAGTGCCAAAATGGCATATGATTTTACAATGATAGATAAGGATCATTGTGTATATATCAAAAGATCCAATGATCAATTTGTGATCATATTATTATATGTTGATGATATACTAATTGCCAGAAACAATATGGAGTTTGTTAATACTGTCAAGAGATGGTTGTTTTCTAACTTTGAGATGAAGGATATGGGTAAGGCTGCATACACTCTTGGAGTTAAGATTTCAAGAGATCGTTTTGAAGAGATCGTTGTCTCTTTCGTAAGAATCATATATAAATAAGATTCTTGAACGATTTCGTATGCAAGATTGTAAATCCATAGACACTCCTATTGCAAAAAGGTGAAGGATTGAGCCATAGTCTGTGTCCAAGAACTCCACAAGAGAAGGAACAAACGAAATATGTTCCTTATGCTAGTGCTGTTGGGAGCTTGATGTACGCTATGATGTGTACAAGACCTGGCATATGTTTTACAGTTGGAATGGTGAGTAGATACTAATCCAATCCAGGTCCAGCACAATGGAAAGCCGTTAAAAGAATACTAAGGTATCTAAAGGGGACTGCTGATTATACGCTGAGTTATTAAGGAAAGGATCTGCAACTCAAAGGCTATTTTGATGCTGATTGGAGAGGAGATTTAAATGAAAGGAAATCTACCTCTGGATTTGTTTTCTTACCGAATAATGGCACCATATGTTGGAGCAGTAAGAAACAAAAGTGTATAGCCTTATCCACGATGTAAGTTGAGTTCGTGGCATTATCAACAGCAGTGTAAGAAAGTGTTTGGATTAAGAGATTTTTGGATCATTTAGGTGTTATTGGAAGTGCTGCAGATTAATTGTTGGTTAACTGTGATAGCCAAGTAGCAAAAACATACACCAAAGATCCAAAATATCATGGCAAGACCAAATATATAGATACCAAGTATAATCTTGTCAAGGATATGGTTGCACGAAAAGATGTGAACTTAGAGTACATACTACGCATAGAATGGTAGCAGATCCTATGATAAAGCTAATACCTAGAGATGTGTTTTGTGGCCATATGAAATCTCTAGGATTGCGTAGAGGCTAATGTACTGAATATTGTAATTTTCCTAAGTGTTCACATTTGATGAATTTGTATTTTCATCATTAATGCATATGAATCTTTGTTTGATCTTTATGCATCATAATGCTTAGTGCATTACTTTAAGTTGAGAAGTATGTCGGACGGATATAAGATTAGCCCACTCACACGGGTAATCGTCTTTATTTACTGTGTGATAAATAGAGATGAGACTGTTTTTAAGCTTATTATCTAGGTGATAATCGAGAGCTCAAGTTTAAAACACGTATGTCGCCTTAACTAGGTGTTAAGATGAGGATATAATACTTACTATGTCCGAAAGTAAAATACCCTACATATTTTACCATATATGTCTAAGATGCCAGATGTGAATTCTAATGAATTTTGTGAATGAGTAGATACGTAAACTCAAGTTAAACATTGGGTATGTCTAAACTATCATCTGTACGGTATTGAAAAGTGTAGACATACGCTCCATGGGAAATGAGCTAATACCGTAATACGTATTTCATACTACGTATGCATGAGACGACCAATAAGAGTGGCAAAAGTTTGATCTCAGCTTTTATGCCATGTGAGACTCTTGAGGAATAGAGTTCTTCAGTTTTAGTCCCCTCATGACTCTTACTTATTCTCAAGATTTCTATTTAGTGTTTGCTATCTTAGGATGTTGCCAATGATCATGAGTTTGATTCGATCTAATGGGGCATTTCTAAAAAAACAAGCTGAACTGAAATTGAGAGTTTGAAGGAAAGAGAAAGATCGATTTTGGAGAATCTTATTATAGTTTTGTATTCACCGGTTAACCAATTATGATTGTCTTTGGGATAATCATAATTGTGAATACAATATATATATGTGATATATCATTGTTTAAAAGAGATCAAGAGAGATATAAATGTGATCGATCGATCTAGGGTACTGCATACTAAATCTACTCGGAGTGTGACGCCTATTATGAGCTGCTATATATTCCTCAGATGTATAGCAACGAGCTCTCAAAGTATATTGGTTGCACGGATTATTCACCAGTATGAATGTTGAAGAGAGGTAAAGAGAATCTTGTTCAGCCCACCATGTGCGAGTGGGAGATGATGATTTTAATTGGTGATGGGCTTAAGGCCCGTCCGTCCATGCTGGGCCCAAAAGACTCGGCCCACGGGAATAGGGCCCGTGGATGGGGAACATATAAAAGGGATGAGAGAGAGAGAGAGAGGACACACCCTTTGGCGCATAACGTACGTACGTCCTCTCCAACGCTCTCTCTCCCTCCAAAAAGAACAGTAAGCACAAGGCCACTGTTTTCTCCCCTTCAAGGCCACTGTTTTCTCCCCTTCAAGGCGTCGTCGGATCGAACAAGATCGAATAGGGCCAAATTCTCTTCCTCTTATCGGCATCGGTGTCTAATCTGTGGCTAACAAGGTATGCTCGAATACGTGGTGTGCTTTACGATTGGTGATACATGTTATTCCCGGGCTTCATCTTCCGCATTGATTTAGGGGTTCGATTTAGTGTCGAATCCGCGCTTTCGGGGATCAGTCATTCCTAACAGGGTGATCCATGGGCTGAAACACGTTGAGGAGAAGCGTTTGGGTCGGTGCTAAGTTGGGGGAAGCTTGCCGAAGGAAAATCTTGGGTGCATATAATTGATTAGGTTCTGATAGAAAAGATAGGAAGTAAGTCATGATAAAAGCTCTTTCTAGTTGCAGCGGATGGCATTGTTTTGGTACTTGGAAATTAGTTGCGGCTTAGTTGCAGCAAGAACTATCTGATCAAATTAATGAGCATATGATTGATGAATTGACCAAATCTGTGTCAATGTCTAGCCACATGGATTGAAACGTTGAAGCATTGAACATTGATTCCGATAACAGAACAAATATATGTTACTGGCCCAAAGCTCGAATGCTCAGTGGAAGAAGTTAGTTTAAAGCATACAAGCACAATTCTTTTCTTTGGCCGAACAATTTCAGACCTATTCTTTCTCTGCAGAACAATCGGTTGGTGGTCCTCTGGACAATGAACTCCTGCATTAGCAGTTTCTCTTTGAACATCTTTTTATAAAAATCCATTTATAAATATTCAAATGTTTGCTGAGTAATGATTTTCCACGGTTTAATTTATGAATCCCCCGAAAATCGAGTTTCTTATTTCTTTTATGCGTGTCTCTCTATTGATGTTTGCTTTTTATCTTTGGCCGAGAGAGAAGTGGGGCCAGTGATACCCACTTGCAGTAACCTCAGATTTTCAGTTTCGTCAGAAGCACTGATGTCTGATGTAATGGCTAAAGACATGAATTGGGAACGTAAAATATTCATCAGGTTTGTCCATACTGAATGGTAATGGTAGTATTCATCAGGTTTGGTCTCACAAACAGATATGGATCACCATTTGATGCATGGTAAGAAACAAAGTATCCACATAAAGATTCTGAAAGACCCCTTTTGTATCTTCAAGTGTGATTAGAGCAATTAGTACTCAAATATTAGTCTTTTGGAGATTGCTTCATCAAGAGATGCTGCGCCGGAGTGATCATAAGCTTCATAGCTTCTAAGTCTGCAGCGCAGAAGATCTAACTAATGCTATAAATAGTACCCGAACTTTCATATTTATGATATGTAACAACTGATGTTAGTAGCAGTTGGTCATTTGTTGTGTCGTTGAGGTACTGCGTGAAAATTTATCTTTCCTCTTGTCATATTAGTTGCTGGAATCAAAAAGCCAAATCCCAGAGGCGAAGCCGAAAACAAGGAGGAAGTTGAGTGTGGAAATATCATGGGCCAGAATTTTGCTTTCCACGAGTTAGCCTGGGTCACAAAGAATTTCCCGCGGGAAGGCTTGCTGTGGCGAAGGTGGATTTGGTCGAGCATACAGAGGCACCCTCCAGGGGACTGTGCAGGTGACAGAAAGGCTTCTACTCGCTCTCCCCCTTCTTTATATTGGAAAAATGTGAGGCCTATGAAACCACGCTTTCCTTGTTCGTCAGGCGGTTGCCTCAAGCAACTCGACAGGCATGGACTACAAGGAAACAAGGGGTTCCTCGCCGAAGTCCTCATGTTGAGTCTCTTGCACCACAAAAATATTGTAAATCTCATCGGCTATTGTGCTGATGGAGATCAAAGACCTCTTGGTATGGATACGTGCCCGGAGGTTCTCTAGAAGATCACCTGTTCGGTACCTCTGACAGTCAAGATTTGATTTATAATATATATTCACTAAATCAGTATGCTGATAACATAGATGAGGAGACATCTCATCTAGCTTCTCTGCTACTAACTCGCGCTGTAGTTTGTACTGCAAGCCTTGGACTGCAGCAGAAACCTCTGGATTGACTTGCCGGAATGGAAGTAGCATTTGGTGCAGCACAAAGCCTCGAGTTTTTGCATGATAAGGCTGGCCAATCCACCTGTTATATACCGTGATTTGAAGTCCTTCAACATCTTGTTGGATGAGGCTTTCGATCCGAAATTACTTGACCTTGGACTGGCCATGCTTGGGCCTGCCGGAGACAAGATTCATGTACTCATACAGGGTTACAGGTACGTATATGTTTATTGTGCTCCTAAATAGGCAATGGCAGGTGAACTTACACTGAAGTATAACGTGTTTAGCTTTGGTATCATCCTGATAGAACTCATCGCCTGACAAAGAGCAATTGACATGGCTAATCCCACTGGCAAGCAAACTCTAGTTGCTTGGGCAATTTTTTCGATCCAATGACAGTTGACATTATCTGTGTTTCAGTGACCATCCTCTGTAACTTAACGATGGATTGCATTTGCCTACAGGCTCAACCCAAATTCTGGGAACCAAGATGGTTTCCAGAAATGTAGATTTCCTGAAAAAGCATTGAATCAAGCTATTGCAATTGCAGCCGTGTGTCTGCAAGGAGCAGTTTCGATCCACCCACTAATGAGCAATGTTGTGGTTACTCTAATCTTCCATTCAGTGGCTCTGCAGAGACCGTGCCTCTTCCTCCTGCAGAGTCTAACAAATATTCCCAGGAAGCAAACGAAAGAGAAAGTGACCACGAAAGGGATGAAGGAAAAGATGACACAGAGAGTATTTGTAGGGAACATCATAATTGCGGTGATGAAGACAGCACAAAGTAAGCAGGACACAGAGGTCAATGAAGGTCGCGGACATGACCAGGATACAGGATAGGGCAAAGATAAAGGATCTGATTCGGTTAGAACGGCCAGATGGCACGTCAAGGGATGGAACTTAAGCAATTGGTTCTTGCACGATAGAAGCATTTATTATTATCACAGGATGAGCGGGAGCTTGTCTAATGGGAAGTGTGTCTTCGGTCCATGGGATGAACAAAGAAATCAAAAAATGTTCCTTGAGCCATAAGAGCAGCGAGAGATCATTTGACAGAATTGATCATTTGAGTCCAAAAGGAAGCGGCAGATACAGCAAAACAGGGTCACTTGATCATGCTATGCATATTTCGGGGACTATGACACGGGGTGTTCGCGGGATGGGAGCTTCTATCAGCATCACGACAGCCAGAGTGTATCAAAAGACAATAACCCTCTCCTTAAAAAGACACAACGGTGAGGGATCCCTAGATGATGTCGATTTGATTCATTGCAAGCAATCAAGCAACGAGCATGTCCACTCATGATCATAAGTTCCAGCCATGGATACAATCTTGTCACTACTGAAAGAGGACTACATTCAATTTTTACGCTTGTTCAATCAATCAAGTTCTTTCTCACTGTAGAGTATGCAACGCATTGCTCCTCTGAGCCTGCGCATGCTCAAGTGTCGAAATGTGATGCTCTACCAGGAATAAGCAACTGAGAAATGTACGTCTGTATAAACTACTGATGCATTCTCTTGTCGATGAACTTTTGTTGCTCGTTTAAAGAGCAGATCGTTGATTAGGTCTTTGATTTTCATGATCCAGGAAACAGAGTCATTTTACTACTCTTGATCTTAGAAGGCAGTAGTCCCTGGTGCCGTTCGGACCTATAATGACCAGCAATCGATTGTTGGACACATGATGCGATCCATTGCTGACAGCATCATCTCGTGCATGCACTGCTAGCTTAAACCGGAGGAATCATCTTCCGGATTTAAGCCCCACTCGATGCCAACAAGCATAGATATCAACCCGAGGAACTTAAATGTGGACATCTTAAGCCGTTCCTTGTCTATTGTGTGCGAGAACTCGGGCCAACGAGACTTCACGGTCAAGGACTTAGAGCTCGGTCCGATTCGCCACCTTAACACCACCTTATTTACATTGTCATCGCCTCGACTATTTCCTGAACTTAACACCAGTATTAAGTTCAGGAACCTCCAGGTCAAATCCATAATCCTCAAGGTCGAAGCTCTTGGGGGTTGATGTTGTTCCCAAACTTCCACCGCCGGCGGCATTCGATCCATGACAAATCTCCCGTTCTGAGGGAGGAGGAGATAGATTTCGAGAGCTTAGGCCAATGCCTGGCGCTTTCACATCCCTTGACGTATGGAGATGCCAACGGTCTCTTGACTCCGCCGGAGAACTCGGCTGGGGGTAGCGGCAGAAATTTGGCAGTGGAGTCCACCTGAGTGCTCTCCGATCTTGAGGATCGTGGATCTAATGCTGCCGGCGGTGGAAGTTTGAGAGCGGCATCCACCCCAGCTAACAGCTCTCCAAGTAGACATGGTAAAAGTTCCAAGGAAGCTACGTTTACAGCCTTACCAAATATTACATATAAATAAGATTAAGGAAGAACCAAGCAGATCAAGCAAACACTTTCATTGAGATCGTGCATCTTAAAATGGGATGATTAAAACTTTGCCAACTAATGATTTATACCGAAATTTTGTGTCGTTATCAAACTTTTATTTTTGTTTAGAAACTCTTCTACAAATAAAAATAGAAAAATCATTTCAAAACTATTTCAACAGTAATTAGCATGTTGGAGCTAACTAGCTGTTGGAGCAGAGAACTGTTCTAGCCACTCACTAACTTCACTTGCCTCAATGGAAGGCTCGTCATTCTTACTCTTTAAGCTATTTGGCAGGAAGATAAGTGATGAGATTTTTTTAAGATGTCAAAAGTTTTGATCTACCTCTTCGATTCACTTAATTTATCCGTCAAAAAAGGTGGTTTCTCAAATCAAGTGAGATTATTCTTGCTTCTCTCATCTTCTTTCACTTTTTCCTTTTCCTCTATCTGCACATCCTTTGCACTTCAGTATTTTATTTTTAGTAAAATTCCCTCGCTTTTCAAAGAAATCGAAAAATTGTCTAGATACCAGATGGTTCCCTTGATAAAGTATATTTTTGCATGACAGAAGTGAGAAAAGAAAGAGGATCCAATAGTTGCATTTTTTAATTTGCCTCGTTGCGGGTCAAGTTACGCGACTCTACAAATTTTAGTAGTTCTTTGGAGGCTCTACGAGAAAAAAGAGGCATGTGTCACGGTCCGGAGGTGATGCAACACGACACTCAAATCTTCCAGGTATTTTTGGATTATTTTTGTATACACTAGAATATTCCCTAGAATATTTCTTAATATATGTCCAAGGATGGGCAATATGATAAATATCCTCCACCTAAGATTGAAGAAGCAATCTAGGCGGTAACTCAAGCCATATTTGTAAAAATAGTAGGGTTGATTGATTCTAAGATGGATATATTCTAGATCTAGACTCCGCATCATATCCTATTATAACCAGCTCCCCCTTTTTAGACCTCATACCCTGCCCTATTTGGGGTGGAGCCTATTTTAGAATCTATCATGTTTTTTCGGATCCGATTTCAGTGTTTATCCTATTTACATTAGAATTTGTTTTGCAACCATCCAATATTCTATACGGCTTCGTATAAAACAACACCATAATCCTCATAATTTGTATTAAACATTAAGCACATGTAATTAATAAATACATGAATTTTTTTTTACTAAACAAAAACTAAGATCCACAAGACTAATTATCACCAAAACGCCTACACCTGGAAATTAGACGATTTCCAAGTGGGGTACAATGAATAAAAAGGTTGAGATTTGTCCAGCGAAGTCTGCGTGAATCTATCACGGATGCAATCCTCGAAGGTAGTCAAAAATGCCGGTGAACTAGGTACTAGGTTTGAATTTCTTGAATAACAGCAATCTCGCCATCGCTTTAAACTTCAGAAAACCAACACCTACTCGAGAATAATCACCATCACCGACCTTGACTGATGACTTATCCTCCAAATCGTCCGATTTCTCATGCACGTGCGAGGGATTGCGTGTGCGAGAAACTTGAGGATTTGGAGTGTAAGACATTGTCAAGGTCGGTGTTTGTGACAATTTTTCAGTTGGTGTCGATTGTGATTATAAAGTTTTGAGCAACGGCAAAATTGATGATTTTTGAGAATTTCAAACCTTATTGGCTTGCACTTTTTTTGGGTCTCTTGGAAGATCGTATCTGTGCTTGATTATGGGCTTCTCTGGACAACTCGCCCCTTGTTTGGTTGGGCATTTGGAAAGCCCATTTGGGCTCTAAAGTCTCTTGGCCAAATGCTATGGTGTTTGGATCATTTTTTTGGGGACTTTGGGGAGATGCAATTGCATCTCCAAGGGGGTTGAAAGAGCTTTTGGGGAATGGAGGGGGAGAGGTCCATTGGGAAGTTGCATTTTCGAAATGCAACTTCCACTGTTCATCTTCACCAGAGAGAAGCCGATCGGAGGCCAACGACCGCTGGCCAAGGGGTCGCGCACGCCGGTAATGTGCCGGCGATCACGGCCAAGGGTCCTCAACCTCGGGCGACCGTCGCGTGACCCAACCTTAGGCGGCCCGGGTCGCCCGACCTCGGGGTCACCCGCCTCGTCGTCGCACCGGGGTCGCGGTACCTCGGCGGTCATCGCCCGGGTCGCGCGACCCCAGGCGACTAGATTCATCGCGATTTGGTGGCCGGACTTCAAAAAAGAAAACATAATTTTGTTTTTGTTTTTTTAATTTAATAAAAGTCATTTACAAATGCAAATTTTACCAAACGGTATTTTGGCCAAAATTGTATTTTAATGCAAATTTTACCAAACGATATTTGCATTTCGGAAAACTCCTTTCACCTAAAGGTATTTGCATTTTGACAAATGCATTCCCCAAAAGCCGAACCAAACGGGCCCTCAATTGTCGCCTGCCGGCAATGGAAGTTCAAGGTAGGATATTGTCTAAGACGTTGCCTGCTGTTGTGGCTGTTGTTTTAGCATGTGTATAATATTAAAGAAATACCGATTTATAAAAGAAATGTATTAAACGACACGACAGGGTGTATATGTACATTTGTGGGTCGCACTACCTTAGTTAGCATACTGATCTCTTGATGTCATTCTTAGTATATCTATGCTTGATAAAAGAAGCACTCCTGCCAGACGTTCTAATCAGGAAATACATAAACACATCACTCTCACAATGCAATTACAATTTGCTAATTGTGATGTCGTGACAACAATATTTTGCGAGAAGAAAATTACACATTGCATTGTAAAATTATATAAAAAATAATTAAACTCATTTTACATTTTCTATATATATATAAATATAATATCAATCATGTATATATAAAGTGACCCTCTTCATGGTCCTAAATTGCATGGTTTTTGTACTATTTAACATTCGTAAAACTAATTAGACAAAAAAAAAAAAGTTCGTAAAATTAACCTGCGGCCCACCCAATTCGGTGGGCTAGAGGCCCAACTCAGCCCGCCAACTACACGCGGCCCATCAAGCCATTAGGGTTTTGATATGGTACATATAAACCGTGTGGTTTCTCTCTCATTCATCACTTTCCTCCTCTGCAACCTCGTCCGAGTGCTCCGGCCGTCAGCGGAACCATGGTAAGTAACTCCTCTTCGTCTTGCCCTTCGATTTGGATTGCTGAACGATCTGGTCGGCGAAATTAGCCATCGAATTCCTGATGTCGGGATTCTGTTCTTTTGGGTGTTAAATATCATGGCCATCTTGTTCTTTCGCAGACGAGAACTTTGCTTCGGTTGTGACGATGGTGGAGACATTTTTTATTATATTCCTGTTCTCGTGCCAGAGAGAGAAAAAAGAAAAATTGGGTCTTCGGTATTGTTCTGCGATGTAAAAGAGAGATTTTTTATAATGTTCAAAGCTGCATATAGGCCCCAGTTTACTGCTGTGATTCCTTGGTGTTTTGAGATTGAATTTGCATGCGACTTCTGTTAGTGAGTCCCGTGCATCGAAGTTTTTATTTTATTTTTTTATCTATAAGCACATGATGGGATTTATTGAGACAAGGCTGTCGTGCAGTCTACTGCAGTGATGTATAGATGTAGAGATGCCCAGTTATAGATTGTGTCTTGCCCTGGCTTTTTAAGTTAAAACCTGCATACGGGTCCTGTTTAGTGAGTCCAGCCATCGAATGTTTTATATAGACGTGCTCGTGATGAAAGAGTTATGGTATTTGATATGGCTCTCCATACCCTCAAAACGTGATTGTATGCTTGCTTGCTTGCTTTGGTTGTCACGAATTTGGTTAAATATATTTCTTCTTTTTCTTTGATGAATGGTGAAAAACTGCTCTCTTCATGGTTGTTTTGATTCTGTAGATTTATACAGGCCTTTCTGTTTCCGTGCATAATGTTTGATATTTTCGATGCCCCTAGAACTTAAACGTCCTTTATAAATTTTTGACAAACAGCCGAAGCAAATCCACGAGATCAAGGATTTTCTCCTCACTGCAAGGCGGAAGGACGCCCGGTCTGTCAAAATCAAGAGGAGCAAGGATGTTGTCAAGTTCAAGGTTCGCTGCTCCAAGTACCTCTACACACTTTGTGTGTTTGACTCCGAGAAGGCTGACAAATTGAAGCAATCCCTTCCTCCAGGTGCTTAACTGTGCTTGTACAATCTATAATATGTTCATGGCAAATGCATGAGAAGTCGGCTCCAGATGCCACTTGGTGCACCTATGTCCAGATGTGATGATATATGAGTTAAAAAAGTCTTCTTTTCATTCTCTGTGGCACCTTTGATGACCCCTGGATATGTTTTCATTTCTGTAGGTTTGAGCGTGCAAGACCTTTGAACGCGCACGAGCTTTGCATTTCGTGGGAGAACTCAGAGAATACCGAGGAATCGTGTTTTGAACCGTTTGATCATTGTTTTTAGGATTTTGACTGTTATATGGGATTGCCCAGTGTAGTTGTATTCTAGACTGAGTCAAGTTTTCAGTTTGGCTTTTATCTGATCAATGGAGCCTCCATTTGTTTTGCTCAGAGTGAAGCCATGCTTTAAAATTGATTTGAGGTTGCTCGGATTATATCGAGTGTTGCAGTGCTATGCTTGCTTTGGAATCTGTTTGATTTCATCCATGAACACAAACATTTGATTTTGGATTACAGAGAGAATTCTCAAATGCACACAAAAAGAATCATCTGTCGATGGGGTTTAAAGGGATTCTTGATCGAGCAGTCATCGGTAAATTCAAAACAAAAGTTGGTAGTTTCATTAAATCTTTACATGAACTAAACAGAGGATTTGAGTTACGAACATTCTAATGCGGAACAGAGGATGGGATCTGTCGGACATTGGTGTTTGACGACACTGTATCTTTTAACGTGTCTTAAGCTATGGATGATTGAATATTACTCTACTACGGAACGATTCCTTAGAATATGCCACCGGCTGGGGCCGTCGCTGTCCCCATACGGAGGAAGTTTTTATGGTTTGCGAAAAGTGGGAAGGCCAACATGTCACGGCTTCCCGCAGTACCATCTTGAATTCCATGACTATACGGATGAAAAGCGTGCTTCCAAAACAGTCAAAGATAAAAAGAGGATAACTTGAGACGAGGATGTTAACGCATGGTCAAAACCAGAACCTACCCACGCCACGTGCGGGGTCTACCTGGAAGAAAAGGTTGGGGGGAGAAGCGTCGTCTTGTTTCTGCCATCTTGCAGCTACCCCTGGAAGCTGCCGTAACTACCCTGTATTCCTCTCTCTGTCTGTCTCTTTGAATTTCGAAGGGACTGTTGGGGAGTCGAGTGTCTTGGGAGTTTGGTGAGAGAGAGAGAGAGAGAGGGGCATCGGATCGGTATTCGTCATGTGGCGGGACAGAGTGTGCCCCTGCTTCTGGTTCGGGAACGGCAACCGCCATGATGGGGAAGCTTCTGAGGAGAGGAACCCGGTGCTGCTGGTGTCCGGGATGGGCGGCTCCATACTCCATTCCAAGAAGAAGGAGGACAAGTGGCTGGGGTTCGACACCCGGGTCTGGGTCCGCATCCTCCTCGCCGACTTGGAGTTCAAGAACAAGCTCTGGTCCCTCTTCAACCCCTCCACTGGTCTCTCTCTTTCTCTCTCTGTGCAATCCGCATGCTTGGGATTCCATTTCCATACCCATTTGCGTACTTGTGAGCGCGCGCGCAGTATCGTAGCTTCTGCTATTTGTTGCTGCAAATTCAACATACCTGTGCCTGTGTTGTTTGTCGTGA
This sequence comes from Eucalyptus cladocalyx, assembly GCA_017140615.1. NCBI lineage: Eukaryota > Viridiplantae > Streptophyta > Magnoliopsida > Myrtales > Myrtaceae > Eucalyptus > Eucalyptus cladocalyx. The sequence continues at coordinate 20,583,281 of CM029517.1, read as the reverse complement.
TGTTTGGTCGCCCTCTCCGCAGTCTTTGACTTCCACTTTGGAATCTGTGAGATGGTTTATCCGCAAACTCGTTAATTGCCAAAATGGTTCGTCAGTAATCGACATTCCAGAACATCTTTCTTTGTACTAGTGTACCTTGAAACACCTTTTGACCTTCCGGGTTGGTATGGTTTGCCTTTACCAAAAATTATTCGTTATTGCAGATTAAGTGTCAATTCGAATCATTCTTTTTTACATTGAAACTGAGTTCTTCTTTGAACCCGCTTCGCAATTTCTGTAGCAATTTCTGTACCGTGAAGTCGCTCTCGTGAGTAATTCAATTTGGATGTACTTTCTGAAGTGTGCTTGGTTTGAGCTAAAGCACCCTTCCTCATGAAATAGCACCGTGTTACAGATGTTTCCTACTCGAGAACTTCTGGCTTATGGACATTTCCTATGAATTTATTTCGCACTTGTGGAAGTTTCTCTGTCTTCTTTATATCTTTACGACACATGCTACCTATGTTGTCTGCGGAATTTAAATCATCTGGTCCGACATGATCTGCTGTATCAGCATTTAGATCCCTTTCCACCATCTATGTCAATGTTGTTCACTGACATTGGATTTCCTCGATCACACAAGATGATTTAATCCTTGACGAGCTTGTGCTTTTTGTCATCCTAAGGATTGACCGAGTCATTGGATGATGATGCTGAAATTGTGGTTCCTGACGATGATTATGGGCTCTATGCTATCGACATACTAGACCCATCATGGGTGAGGCTCTAAGTTTTTTCTTCACTCTTTTGGTGGTTTGTTAGGGAATTATTTTGCTCCCATGTACGCTGTTAGTTCTGCAACATATTTGCTACTGATGGAAATGTATTGATGAAAATCTTTTACATTTCAGTTTGTGAAACTTATACGTCTGAAGGAGGTGTATCATTTTCATGATATGATCGACATGCTCGTGGGGATAGGGTATAAGAAGGGAACCACGTTGTTTGGATATGGTTATGATTTCCGGCAAAGTAATAGGTAATTCATTTTATCTATTAAGTCGTTGAAAGTCAAAGTTGCTATCTTGAGTACTGCATTCTTAGCTGATTAATCAGCATGTGTTCAGAGTTTAAGTTTCTGATAACTGTGAACACCATTATCTGCTGCATCATCACAGAGCTGACAAGCTCTTGGAGGGTCTTCAATCAAAGTTGGAAACTGCTTACAAAGCTTCTGGAGGGAGAAAAGTTGACATAATTTCTCATTCAATGGGTGGATTGCTGGTGTCATGTTTCCTATCACTCCATCGAGATGTGAGTGTTCTATCACCCGCTGAACACATTTATTGTAGATTGCCTGGTTGCTTATGATATTGGATTATATGTGCAGAATTAGCTATAAGACTATAATTTAGTTGTTAATTGACAGGTCTTTTCAAAGTATGTAAGGAAGTGGATTTGTATTGCATGCCCTTTTCAAGGTAACTGCCTTTGGGCAAAGTTCCAGATTCATTCTATCATGACACTCAAATGTCTGGAAAAATACTCAAAAAAAGCATAGATACAGGCTATAATGTCCTCTATCTGATGGAGAACATCTGTTTTCTGATGCCAGGCTGATAGAGTTATCATAATTTTTCTGTTGGCTAGAAATGGGATGCTTTTCTTCTTTTGATCTTAAACTTTGAAACTTGTTCGTCATGTTCGTCAATTGAATTTTCAACTTCAAGTGCAGTATGATATCTCTACCGTATTCCAACTGTTGAAGGCTAAATACTCATTTTCATCTTGGTTCGGTCATTGCTTATGTAGTTTTTGAATAAAGAAGTTCCTCCATGTGCTTAGCAGATTGTACTGCTCCTAAGGTTTCAAAGTATCATCATTTTATGTGATAGGTGCACCGGGATGCGTCAATGACTCTCTCTTAACCGGACTGCAATTTATTGAAGGGTTTGAGAGCTACTTTTTTGTGTCTAGGTGGACAATGCACCAATTGGTAATTTCTCTATTCATCTCTCAAGGTCACTTTGTGCACATTCTACATTTGTGTAGAACTAGCATAAAGGAGGATGGAATACATACTGGGATGGATCTGGTTGCTTTTGTCAGTGGGGTCAAAAAATTAATTGATTTATGATTACAAGAAAATCAAGTGTTATGCTTTACTAACCAAAGTAATCTTCTTATGCCCAAAAAGTCTGATTTATAGTTAATATTGCATAGGTTTTGCTTTTCTTTAGCAAGTAGTTATTTATCACTGCTTAAAAACCCTTAATTCTTTCAAAACTTTAGAAAAAGGAGTGGGGCAAGTGCCCCCACTAGGCAACAGTTAAGTCCATCCTGAATACATCTATCAGTCACTTTTATGCACGAAATGATTGAGGAAATTGCAATAGTATGAGGACTTCTACCTGTGAAATGGATTTTAACAATAGTATAGCATGAGATGGTGTAGCAAGTCAGGTCATGTCATGTAGGTCACGATTTGGAGTGATGCTCTTTTAATAGCCAACCCGGACCTTTCTTTTGGCAATGCTAATTTTCTCCTGTAGTAGTGCTAGCGTACATAACATGCAGAAAAGACTAATATACAAAAGTATTTGCCTTCTAGTCTTGTATAACTCTTTCTCATATTTAAGTCCATTTGCACTTCCCTCGTGGATCATGTTCAATGCTTGGATTAGCTAGCTCATTTATTCTATATGAGAAGGTGGCTCACTGATCATATTTGAGGGTGTGACAGTTGTTTCTGCTGTTTGGTTGGTGTGATCTTGTGCTTTCTCTTGCTAATAGTGACTTCTATTTTGAATATAGTTGATTGAGTGTCCATCAATATATGAAATGATGGCAAACCCTGAGTTTGAGTGGGGGAAGCAGCCTGAGATTGAAGTCTGGCAGAAGCACTCTATCGACGGGGATGTTTCTGTCAACTTGGAGACCTATGGTCCGCTTGAAAGCGTCCATCTTTTTGAAGCAGCATTGCGAAATAATGAGGTAGCATGTCAAATTCTTTCTTGGTTACTTAGTTATTCTGAGCTCTTCTGCTGAAGCAGACATCTAGTTCAGTTTGGGGTCAAACCCTTGTTCGTCTTTTGATGCTAAGATGTAGTGGTTCCTCTGTGTGCTGGAAAAACTAATAAATGATGAATACCCATTAAGGGCCTCTGTGAAGTGGCGTTCAAGCAACTGGAGGTGAACAAAAACCATTCTATTTAAGTGTTTTTTCACTTATACAGAAAGCAGGGGAACAAGAGGAATAAATGTCAATGCCGGGCATTTTACCCAATCTTTAACCACTAAGGAGAACTTATTGATTATATCTTTCTCATTAACTAGATAGAAGCTGCCTCACTGGGTGTCCTCCTTTTCTACTAGTTGTACCCTTATTAACGAGCTCTCTGAAATCTCTTCTGACTGTTTTCTGAAACCGCATGATAAGCTGTTTGTAGATGGATCTTGAAATAAGCATGTAGAATGATTAATTTTACGAAAATTTTTGTAAACCTCATTCCTCAGTTGACAGTGTAAGCTTCTTTCCCCTTCACCCTTTCCCTGTAAATGTCAAGGTCTTCTTGTTACTTCTTCTATGAAGTCTGAATTGCATTCTTTGTAATTACAGCTTAATTACCAAGGACGGACAATAGCCGTGCCCTTTAACCTCTCTATTCTCAAATGGGCTGCTGAAACTCGCAGAATTATCAATGATGTTGATCTTCCTAGTGAGGTTGAGTTCTATAACATATATGGAACATCTTTGGACACGCCTTTTAATGTTTGGTATGCAGCTTTTGTTCTGTGTTTTGCAAATTAATATTATGTTTTGGCGGAAGACATGATGACATGCTCCTGTGACAGTTATGGTTCAGAGGCATCCCCCATCGAGGACTTGTCTGAAATATGCCACACTTTGGTGAGTTTATATGATCATCCGTTCAAGAGCCTCTTCTAATCGGACGGCAATCTATATGTTGGAATGACCTTTTTCGTTTAGTCATGATTAAATGAGTTGTTCAATAGCTCTTCTTGGAACTGTTGATATTTCCTGCCAAGCACTTCGTGGAACTGTTGATATTCCCTGCCAAATTAACCTAGAATGACCTCAGCTGCATCTTATGCTGACAATGGAGCGAGTTCTCGCTGAAATTGACTTTTTATTCAGCACATTAAGCTGATTTATGACTTTGCAATATGCAGGAGATTTAGAAATTAGATGTGGAGCTTAAAAATTGTCATTCAATCCTTTTAGGGGGTATTTGGCTTTTCATAAATTGATGTGCTTGGGTAGCAGGAGATAATATTCTTCATTATGATACTGCCATTTCACAGCTGCTCAAATTTCCTTCTACCCAAATTATATTTTAATGCTTCTCATCTACATCTGAATTGCAAATGCACTTTTCCATTGTCTTTTCTTTTCTTCATCTTCGCTAATTTTGCTATGGTTTATCTTGCAGCCTCAGTACTCTTTTGTGGATGGAGATGGGACAGTCCCCACAGAATCAGCTCGGGTAACGATTTGGCAAACCTTATCATTTTTCTATACTGTGAGATGACACTCTGCAATTTGATTTGTTGCCATGCATGTGAAGATCCGGATATGTTTTTTATTCTTGGCATGACCTTTTAAATTACATCATATTTTTTCAGAATCCGCTGTATACTCCTTGTTCTGTTCACTATGCTGTTTACATTCAATCTGTTAGCGGTTGTACCAAATGCGACTCAAACAATGTATCTTGCATTATGGCATAATACGTTGTGACAGTATGAGGCACAAAAGTTTCCAAGTTTTCTCAGGTGAACTCTTAATCGACAGGCTGATGGATTCAAGGCGGTGGAGCGAGCAGGGGTTGCTGCTGGTCACCGACAATTACTATGCGACAGTACTGTCTTTCAACTCATCCAGAAATGGTTAGGAGTTGAGCAGGTGAGCTACAGCAAGCGCGGTAGGACTTCGAGAGTAATGGATTTTTCTTGAAGAGTATAGAGATAGGACAGAGAGTCAACTCGTACCACGAAATTTGTTCTCCAAGTCTTTTCCTTTCTCTGGAAATTGGAAACTGTTATGTGTGTACGCATTGTCAAGAATGTTAGATCCATCACCATTTGAATGTAAAAGATGAAAATTCGATTTTACGATGATGAATCTGAAAGTTGATGTCCAGGATACCATCATCTCTAAACAGCACAGCACAAGGGAGTCAACAATGAGAGTGTACATTTTAAAGCTGCATTCAATGACTCTTAAGCATTGAATAAGGAAAACTGGGTCGACTTAGCAGAAACAAAGTATCCATAGAAGAAAAGAATACAACTTCGTGTGTAATTCTTGTTGCACAGGATTCAAAGATTTAGCCACAAAGGCAAGGGAAAAAAAGAAGGGAAAGCAAAGCAAAAATATGCAAAATCCAAATGTCCTTGCATAGTGGGGCAGTCGAGCAAAAACCAAACGATGAGTGACCGATAAGAGTTATAATACTCAGCACATGTACTGTTTCCGTAGGTCATAGTGAGTATGTCCGATCGGCATGCTCGTTTTAGGACTATGCAACAACAACATTGACGTCGGTGCAATGTCTTAAGACATTTTCCTTACAGTCAATATATACTTTAACCATTTGCTATGTAGGGAACAGACGCAAGAAAGACGAAGAACACACAAGCAAGGTTTAAGACGAAATTGACAAATACTTAAATTTTTGCTGCTCTGTCTACTTTTGCATCATCATTAACCTTTTTTAACGATCAATTGTGTTCAGCTTTATCACCTCACTTTCTCGGCCTACCAAGCCACATTACGATTTACACAAAAAGCAGATGGATTAGAGGTACTCATGCAAAACTTAAGCAAGCCCCATCAAGTGCACATAGAAACTCATGCACTCAGATGCACATTCAACAGTCACGTAGTCATGGAAGGAAAAATCCTCGAACCAACATTTGGATCATATATACCAATGGCATCGAGTATACATTTTATACACGTGCACCTGGTCTAAGAGGTAGCACCCAATTCGGATTTAGAAAGAGTCAGAAAAAAAATCCTTCATTTTACTTTTTGCGGTTTCTTGTTTGGTTGACTCATGGATACAGGATGAGATTATTATCACATAGCTAAAGGGTTTCTAGCTACCTAATTTGAAAGCGTCCACAAACAGGCCTAAACAAACGCCTGATTTCCAGTAATTCATCATTGTGACAAAGGACTGAAGTCTTCTGCTAGAAAGAGAAGGGGGTTTTCGATACATAAGCATACCAATCCCCTCAATGGCTGCAACCACGACACCAGCAACAAGCACATCCCAGTCACCTGTCTGCCCAAGAATTGTCGCCAATGCATTTGCTGTATAGAAACCCAATAGAAGAAGAAATACCTTCATGGGGAAATTCCTTCTAGCTGAGTTCAGTTTTTGTAGAAGTTGTCTGCCCCCAGCGCTCACTATCCTGCCCAATCGAGTACGACTGAGATCAGCATCATCACCATTGAGACCATCTTGCTCGCCATTACCAGGAATCCCGCCTGTATTCAGGGCAAAGGCTATTTTCCAGCCATGTCTTCTCATCTGAGAACTATCCGACGTAAAGAAAATGACTGGCTCATTCAAAATCGGATAAAGAGGCTCATAAAAGTGACCTATACAGACAGATCACATATCAAGCACACAAAACAAAAGAACTTGATCTAAATCAATAAGTCTTTTAACTACAAGCACAGCCACTTAATGTCTTTGCAACCAACACTAGATTACCACTGTCAAAATCCAAAATGTTTCCACTTACTTTAGAAATGTGACCAAAAGGCATCGACAGTTAGGTTTATATGACTGACTTATGCAGCTCTATACAATTAAAAAAAATAGGTAAGATTGTGTTGCCATTTTATATCAAAATCATGTGCTACAGCTCAAAGTCTGTGTTAAGGAAACAGGAAATTATCAGGAACAATTGATGAGAGCTCATGAGTGCAGTGAATTAGGCACAAGAAGTTTGAAAGAAAACCTGACCACCATCAGATTGCAATCAGTCTGGGCTATAAGAATATGAGCAGCAGACCTCGAAAATGCTAGAAATGCAACTAAAATAGAACTAGATGAGAGGTTACAATTGGTTCCCACCGACAGTCACAACTGCCATCGCTTCCCGTCCCATTCCATCCCAACCCAACCCAACCGAAACACAACGGATCACAGTTTTCAATGAAATAAAATAAGAAACACGAAAAACGGTCTGAAAGTACCTGTTCCAATAAAAAGATGCAGACTTCAGCCGAAAGAAAACCCGACTGTTGATGCAGGATTCCATTATCGAGTTCGAAACCACAAGAGGCGCTAGGACCATGCAGGAACTTCCGGAGGCTTCATTTTCCCGCAGCGGCAGGCTCAACTGGCTCAACTGCATTGGCATGGCTCCAGATTGGCACGCCATGAGCTGCAAAAGGCACGAATTCGCCATTAAAATTCGACAAGCACCACGGTCCGACACCCACTTACCCCAAAAGGCTTACACAGAATCCATGCCTTCGAGATCATAGCCACCATAAACCACACACACATGGCAACCCATTCTAATTCAATCCGGGTACGTTCAGTATCGCCAGCTTTATAAGCTGACGAGATGATTGATCAACAGTCCTTGACAATCTAACTCTCACACGTTACACTAAGGCAAACCCCATTGCAATGTCAAGAGGAACGGCGCATGTTCAGATCAGGGAAACGATTCGGAAACGACGGGAAGACGAAGGTACTGGGTACTCACTTTTCGAAGCGGAGCTCCTGCCGAATGTCAAGAACCCGAGACTCGCTTTTTCTTCCGGTCTATATGGAGCAGCTAACGAGGAGGAAAACCGCACCCGCTGCAGTATATCATCCCGCGTTTGGAAATGCATGGAATGCCCACTTCGCCTCGGGCATTGAAGGTCCAGAGTGAAGGTCGAGAGAGGGAGATGGCGGCGGTCAGTGGCTGCTCTCGCCTTCCATGGACGGACGGCCCCTCTCTCGCTCGCTCTCTCTGTTCCTCGATTTGAGAGAGCGAGCGGCAGAGGCGGACGGACCGCTGATGATAACCTGCGATTCTTATCGGCAGGAGCTGTGAAGTGTCAGTACTACCCTCGGTTGGCCATTATGCCTTCGTTAATTTTCGTTTCACTCCTATTCCTGCAATTCGTCGAGGTTAACAACCATTAATTTTATTTAAAAAAATCTAAATTGATAGCCCATGAAGCATTTATTCGGACTATATTTTTATTTTTCAAAAGCTCCAAATTAGTACCTTCATACTTTATGCCCGATCTCAAATTGTTAAGAGAGGATAGATTTGAGTTAGAGTATTGATTTGGAATTTTCAGATTGAAGAATTCATTTTCTCGAATTTAAATATGTATATTTTCTTTGACTATAAATATTTTTTCCTTGACCAAATATTTTCAGTAAACTAAACACATGAAAAGTCAATAAAATTAATTTGCAAAAAATTCTTCCACTCAAACAAGTACACTTCAAATGTGTCATAAAGTACTAATTCGAAACTTTTAATAGTATTAACTCATTCATCAAATAAAGATATTAAAATCGTATTTTTCTTTTCTATTTTATTCCCTAATTTTCATTTTGGCATGTCGTACCAAACCTGATATAATTCTTATAATGGAGACATGAATGAGCATTTGGAATGAATTTCGTTTGATGAAAGGTAGTTAAAAGTTTATTTTCAGGTAATGTTAGGAAATTCAAAAAAACCATGAAGAGAATTTTTTTAAAATTGTAAAACTCAATGTACATCTTTTAGATTTTCATATCATTTAAATGGACGATAGAAAACAGGAAAGTAATATAAGGCCTTGCATGTTTTCATTTTTGAAATCTGTTTAAGAACAGATTTTTTGTTTTTTTATTCCCGGGAACAAAAAAAAGAATGCAAACACGTTTGTTTGCGTTTTTGTTTAAAATCTGTTTTTTTGTTTTTAACAAAAAAAAAACAGAAATAAAAAACAAAAAAAAGTTGTTTCTTACTCTAGAAACACTTCTGAAGAAACAAAAAACACTTATGTTCTTTTCTTCTTCTTTTCTCTTTGGTTGTCACGGTCTTGCCATGGCCGACGGGCCGTCGAGGGCGGCGACGCCGTCGAGGTCCCGCCGCGTCGCCGATTTGAGCGAGCTCGGGCTCGCCCAACCAAGGCTAGGCTGTCGGCCCTCGTCGGCCGCTGCCAGAGGTTGGCGATCGGCCAAAAGAAGGAAAAAAAAAAGAAAAAAGGAAGGAAAAAATGAAAAATAAAATAAAAATATTAAAAAATTTAAAAAAACAAAAAAAAATATAAAATCTACCAAACGTGTTTTATTTATTTTTTATTCTTGGAACAAGTTTTTACCAAACGCTACGTGTTTACGGTCAAAAATTGTTTCCGTAACAAAAACACTTTATTTATTTATTTTTGTTCTCTAAAATAATTTTTGAATAGAAACGTTACCAAACACGCCCTTAGTGTGATTTCTAAATTTTTACATTTATATATAACTTAGAGACTGCATTATCAAACAAGTTGAAAATTTAGTAGATCAAATGAATAAATTAAAAATGTGAGGATTGAATTGCTTAGTGAGGGCCATGATACTCGATAGTTGATTCCACCTTTCAGGAAAGAAGGAAAAAGAAAAAGAAAAAGAAAAAGAAAAAATAAACTGAGCTTTTCGTTTGGGCGCTCGCCTGAGCGAACTGAGACAAGGAGAGGCTCGGCCGCGCGCGGGCGATTGCGCTGCGATTCCATTTCAATTTTTCAGCGCAAGTTCAGAGCGCTCCACTCCTCGCTGGAAATGGCGGATTCCACGGCGGCGGCGGCGGCGGCGCCGTCCACTCCTCGCTGGAACGTCGAGCGCCCTTTCCTCACCGGCCGCTTCCACCAGGTCCCTCTCTCTCTCTCTCTCTCTCTCTCTCTGCGCATCGGTCCTTCGACTCTGTGGCGATGTTTCTCTCGGTATCTCTTTGTGTCGCTCAACTTTTCGTTCGATTTCGTGATGTCTGTTCAGGAAGTGAAGGGGACGTCCCGCCTCGCCCTCGATTCGCTCAGGTACGTTTCCTTCCCCGCGCGCGGATACTTGTTCTCGAGGTTTTCCGCTCGATGCGCGTGTTGTGTGTCCAACTGTCCATTGATTCGTTTTTGTTTTGCAAATTCCGATGGCACGCGAAGCAGTGGCGGATCGGACAGGGCAATTGGCTGTTACGAAGCTGCGGTTCAGGTACGGCATAGTGCCCATCGGCATGGTCTCCTTCCTTATATTGGTCGCAGGCCTTTGTTTTCGGGGTCACTTTGGACATTTTCAGTGTTTATTTAGATGATGAGGTGACTCATAGATACTTCCTGACCTCCTTATAGAAATTGAGATATGAACTACTGAGCTACATGCATTACGGGCTTCTTTGATAGTATGTTTAGCGTCCCAGTTTTGACTCCACGAGTTTCAAGTCCTCTTGGAAGGAGTATTAATTAGATGGGTAGTGAATGTTATCGTCTCTCGACTGACTGGCTGTCGGAATTTCTTGTTCATTTCATGGTAGGAACTTATTGTTCTTGATGATCTTCTGTCTGCGTTGGTCGGTGTGGAAGGACGGTATATATCCATTATGAGAGTACGGGGAAAGGAGGATGCTATTTCCTTCCATGTAGATGCATCAATGGACTTAGCACTTCAGGTAAATGGAACTTTTTCCTCTCTGACCTCCGAAATTCCGTGATGCAGCCTTCTGTATGTTGTTCTTTCCTCATGTGTACAAATGCATGTTTGCTAGTGCCGACTTTGTTGATTGGAAAAAAAGGAAAATGTCTCATTCCAAGCAAGGGGATAGTCCTTGGAAAAGTGGTAGATCTAATATCATAGTTAGTGCTCTCCTGAGTTAAATTTCTTGGGCCAAGTCATTGGCTATGAAGAGTGTATGCATGTGCACCTCAAGGATAGGTTGACTGTCAACAATTTGAGGCCAAGAAGTACTGGGATCTTCATTGATTCATTGGCACACTTAACCTGGTTCAAGATTTAAGCAAATGTCAACAGATCAAGTGGTTTTGGGGTTTGGCATTTAGGCTTTCCCAGGCTCGCTTTCATTAATTCATCGACAATTTAAAGTTAAGAACGCATATCACATGTGCTTAAATTTTGTCTGACCTCTCACAAAAATTGGACTGCTTAAATTTCATGCGGTCAATCAACTATTAGGAATGTATCCAAGCAAATTGCATTTAAGATACTTGATGCCGGCCTTATATTTGGTATAGTTGTCAGATGAGCTAACCAGGCATTTCATTGTCAGGAAATGGCTAAAAGGATTTTTCCTTTGTGTCAAAGTTTTATTCTCATTAGCCATTTTGTGGAGTCAAGGTCCCAGTTTAAGAACGGCCTTGTCAATCATGCCTTTGCTGCAGCCCTCAGAGAGCTGCTTCTGGTAAGTTTTGCATGTTTGAATGTGTTCAGCTTCTGTATATGCTCATCATGTCATTTCTGATGGAAATGTAGAAAGATCTGCTCATATCTTTATTAATACCTGTATTAGTAGTTTGTAGGTTGTGTGCGAGAGTAAATTTTTTCTTTAGCTGGATGCCTGAGTGTGTGTGTGTGTGCACGTGCGGTGTGCGCATGTGGGCACTCACGTGTGTGCAAGATATTTCACTTTGGGCTTTTCTCGGAGGTAGTGAACGTGTGTTACTATAACTTCCATGTATAAGTGATGCCTTTGTGATACACATTCACTTAGGAAAAATGAACAGATCCATTGACTCTGAATTCCTGAAGACTGATGCTAAGAATGAAGAGTGACAAGTGGGTCAAATCTGTTGAATAATTGCAGAAAAGAAGACGTCAGATCGTTGAAAAATCAGATCAATATATTAAGTTTGCTTGTTAGTGTGTGTAATGCTGTGCAATTTTTTATATGCCAGAACTAAAAGTTGGTGTATTTGTGAAGAGTTCCTAGATGACCAGAGAGTTATACTTGCGAAGCATTGCCATTCTAGAAGATCTCTTACCAACTAATATTGCCTCTTCATTACTCTTATCAGGGTTATGAGGCAAAGGTGGCACAGCTCGAACACCAATTTCGACTTGGAAGACTTTCCATTCAAGGGCTGTGGTTTTATTGTCAGGTATGTATTTCTCTTAACTGTATGAACTCCTGCTGGGGATTTTGCTTGAAGGTTGTTCCATGTTTGCTCCAGCCTATGATGGGGTCCATGCAAGCTTTGTCCATGGTGATTCAGAAGGTTTCATCCAATAATTTTGTTGGTTCTGCAGTACTTAACCTCTTACAGAGTCAGGTCAGCCTAAATTAAGCGACGTATATAGACAAATATCTTCTCTTTAAAAGATGTCTGCATCAGGCAACGTTTTTTTGTCATCATTCACTCACATGTGATATTTTTATTGGGTTGTTAATGTAACTTCCCCTTTGTCCAGGCTAAACTCATGGCTGGTGATAATGTTGTGAGGTCATTACTGGAAAAGATGATCCAGCAGGCAAGCAACGCGTATCTGAGTATATTAGAAAGGTGACTACAAGTTGGAAATCAAAAAATCTGTTTTCAAATATTAGTCCTTGTTAAGTATCTTATCCCTTTATGAAACCTATGCGAAATTTAGAAATGATTGATTTTTTTGTTTTTTTTTTTTAATAGTCTGGGTATGATTGGGGTTAGTAACTCATTCCATCGTACAGCAGGGCTTCAGCATTCAATGTATATTTTCATGGAGAAGTTTTTTGATTATTTTAATACCGTAACTAGAATATTTGAAAATCATTACGTGCAACTGTCCTCTTCTTGATTAAATCTGGTGGTCTCCTTATTTGGTGGTGCTTCTGGTGGTTTTACTTGAAAAAGATGAATGAGATGAACATATTGCTTGATTGCATCAATCAGTAAAACTGCTTGGCCTTTTCACTTGGTGGTTTTCCTTTTTCTTTTTTGGACGAATCTTTTCTTTGTGATTAAATATAATCTTCTTTTCATGTTGATTGTAATGATGTCGTAGGTGGGTCTATGAAGGAGTTATTGATGACCCTTATGGTGAATTTTTCATCGTGGAGAATAAATCTTTGAAGAAGGTACTGCTATAGTGTGTGATCCACGTTCATTATCTGATCTTATCAAATTTTCCTCTTTGATTATAGGGTTGAACTACACTGTTATTATATTTAGCTTAAGAAAATACTTTTGTGGTTTACTCTCTTTGTTCATTAACTGCAGCAAGAGGACCTAAATTATTGATTTTTTGAGCTTAAATAAAACCTTTTATTCTGACGCAGTTGCATTAGGGGTCCTGTTGATTGACATGCTTACCAAATTTAAAGTTGATGGGGACCCTACATTATATGCCTGAATGTTTACAAGAATTATGATATTATCTTTGAAGTGCTGATTTCCCTATGACTGGGAGGATAGTCACATACCAGCAAAGTATAGAATTGGAGTCCTATTTTGTTGATTTTCATTTTACACCCTCAAGAGTCATTATTGAAATTTATCTGTAGCTCCTTATCTTTTGAAGTTGGTGCAATTTTTTCATTGAATTGCTTCCTTTTTATTTTAACTTTGTGTAGGAAAGCCTTACACAGGATGATGATGCTAAATTCTGGAGTGAGCGTTACAGTCTCAAGGATGGGATTCCTAGCTTTCTTGCAAATATTGCCGAGACAATTTTGACTACTGGAAAATATCTAAATGTGATGAGAGAATGTGGGCACCATGTTCAGGTTTTTAAGTGATTTTGTTAAAAATAAATGATTACGCTGTGACCTTCTTGCGCCTGCATTAATAGGTGATGTTTATAGGTCCCAGGATCAGATGGTGCAAAGTTGATGAGCTCTGGCTCGAACCATCATTATCTTGAATGTATAAGAGCTTCTTATGATTTTGCTAGTGGTGAGCTCTTAAATCTTGTAAGAGAAAAGGTGAGATATTATTATTTATGCTTTAAATTTTTTATTAGTCATCTTTCTTTAATATATCCAGCAATGGCCATTCATTTTTTTTTTCCAGTTTGTTCTAATTGCATTGTACTCCAATAATATGTTTACATGGAATCTTCTTAATAAGAAATTTCTCCTTTCAGTATGATCTAATGGGAAAGTTGCGGTCTATGAAGCACTATCTTCTCCTTGATCAGGTATGTTCCCTGATTCTGTGAACATGGAATCTTCTTAATACACCCCATTGCTGCCATTAGCAATCATGGTGTCATCCTGAATGTCTCCCTTCCACAATAGGAAACTGGAAAGGCCTAATTAACCCCTTCATTACATGCTTTAGCTTTTTAGTCAACATCTTTGCTAAAATTTTGTAGTTGGTTCAATTTTTCCCTTTCTTTCCCCAATCGATATATGCTTTGTCTTGCCCAAAAAAGAATTTTAATTATCAAAAAATTGGGGCATGCAGTGAAATCAAGTGAGATTATATCCTTTTTTGTAAGGTATTCTATCAATTATATAAAACAAATAAAATTTCTTTAGAGAATGAAACTAGAACTCTGTTGGATCTCTATCTTCATCACCACTCATTAACCATCTCTGAAAAGCTATCTAACCCTTATTCATATTCTCAATGATAGGAATAGGACTGCATTTCACACGACCAAAATCCAGTAAAATAGGAAAATGATTGGAATTGGGAAGGAAGTAAACTCGAACAACCTTAGGAACCAAGAGTTCTCCATCTTCTGTTAGACTAGGTGATGCATCCAACTTGAATTGGAAGATCAATCAAATTAAATAACTAATGAAGCAACAAAATCTACTTTCTTATGCTGATTTTTTCAAAAGTCCTCCTGGCCTTTCAGAAAGACAGAAACCATATTAAAATGCCTCCCAATAATCGAAGGCTTCCTCCACCTAATTCTGACCAAAGAAAGCTCATCTAGGAATGTAATTTTTCAAATCCTCACCAAGGTCCAGACTCATGAGAAAGCTTCTCAACATCATCCCTTTTGTTTGAAGAAACATGTGCAATAGAATAGTGCCCAATGGAAAAGTCTAGTAAGCTGCAAACATTGTTGCAAAGAAAACTACTATCCTCTGGTGCTGCGAATAGCTGGTTGTCTGCCCATCTGACATGTTCCTCAAGCTTTAACAACAGCCAACCCTCCATTTTTTATATTTTGGAGACATAGGAAGTAATTTCTCCATTCTTCGACAAGTTCTTTTATAATGTAAACCTTCATTCGCATTAGCCTTGAATTTTCATAGATAAGGAGATGGCTTGGGAATCTTATTTTCCCTTGGAGCATCTTCATTGACATGTAATGGATCTAAGCATGCTGGCAAAAACTAAATTCTCTATTCCTCCCCTCAAGGAATCATGGCATTGCCCTTTTGCATGTTGAGAGACGTTGCGCATAATAGCTTTCCTTTTTGTATATTGCAATTGAAGCTTAAGTTTCTATTCTTAGGTTTTTTTGTTTGTTGCATTTCATCATCCATATATCTTATGCTATTTTAGGGCGATTTCCTGGTTCACTTCATGGACATAGCTCGAGATGAACTCTCAAAGAAGCTTGATGAGATATCTGTGGAGAAGCTGCAGGTTCTATCTCACTGCCCTATTTTAGTGGAGCATGGAAATTTAACTATCAAATGTCTACTGTAGAACAATTTCTGGACAGAAAACATTGCTATTGAGACTAGAACTTCTGATTGTATGTGTTTTTCTTTTCTTTTGTTTGGTTTGCTAAGTAGCCTTTGTCATTTTAAGTCTCTGCTAGACCTCGCCTTGCGTACCACAGCAGCTGCAGCAGACCCTTGCCATGAGGATTTGACATGTTGTGTGGTAAGAAGCTGCTTGCTAGGTCCTGCAATTACTCAGCTGACATTAAATTCATGGAGAATAGTCTCGATCTCTTACTGAAAAATTAAATGGATATTCAGGAAAGATCATCTTTGCTTAAGAGACTGGAAGACATTGAGCTTAACCGCACTATTCCTGATGATAGTGAATTTGAAGAACCTTTGAGCATTACCGGTCTAGAGACTTTTGTCTTAGTTACAAGGTATGTTTCCCTGCCCCTATCCTCCCTTGTGTGTGAAAACATATGTGCCCACGGGATGGAATATGATTTAATGAATCATGATTATGGCCCTTCTGTGGAAAGTGACATTCAACAACTAAAACTCTTGGAGCTTCAACTTTTATAGGGAAAATTACTTGGGCAACCCTGCAATTGTGATTGAATTTCCAGGACAGTGCATTCTGAAAAATTACTTGGACAGCATTCCTGTTTTGCTCGAATTGCTTAGACAACCCCTCTATTTTCATAAACTTTTAGGAAACCCCATCTATATGGTCATATACTACTTTGAAACCCTTCTTTAATTAGATGTTCAAAGAAAAATAGTAATTGGAATGCTAATGAGACAAGTTTTGCTTGTCTTTGAAGATTTGCAAACTATTCTTAATTTTAAACTAGATCTTGATATTTCTGAGTAACTTTAAACTATATATATATATATTTTAATTTGGCTTGTAAAAAAAGTTGAATTAGTTTAGAATACTTAAAAAATATTAAAATTTAGTTTAAAAATCTTTGAAAAAGTATAACTCGACTCATTAGGATTGGAATTACTCTTTATCTGGGGTGTCCTAGTTTTTTTATGGAAATACAGGGGAGTCCAAGTGATCTGAGCAAAACCAGGGAGTTGTCCAGTTGTCCAAGTAATTTTTTTTTTTTAAACATCTTGAACTGGAGGGTTGCTATAGTAAATTTCCCTAATTTTCAAAAAAACGTCCCGTTTGGTAAATTTAGCCTTTTTTAGATTACCATGTCTTTGGCATTCCTGGACAATGGTTGAAGAGTAGCTTATGTGTACTACACTTGATTTTTTTTTAATATCTCGGCCAAAAGAAAAAAGAACAAGAAAATAAAAGAAAAAAGAAAAAATGTTTCTCTTGTTATGACCATATTCAATAGGAATGTTAGTGCCTGGAAATTACAAGGCGTCAGATGACTACATTGCCATTGCATCATTATGGTTTACATTGTCATTGACGTGCTGTTGCTTGCATTTTCAGGTTCGGTGGCCATTATCCATTGTTATATCAAGAAAAGCCTTGATGAAATATCAGTTGATTTTCCGCTTTCTTTTTCACTGCAAGCATGTAGAACGCCAACTTTGTGGAGCATGGCAAGTGCATCAAGTATGTGTCTGTTTTGAAGTTTCATCTGAAAGAATACCTTACTCTTCCATGTGTAAGTCCTCTGCTTTATGTAGGGAGTCCGTGCTCTTAAACCAGGTGGAACAGCTATATCAAGATCATCTCTGCTGTGCCGCAGTATGCTTAAATTTATTAACAGCCTTCTGCACTACCTTACTTTTGAGGCAGGTTTTCTACTTTATTTTTTCATCCTGGATGCTTTTACTGGGGCACAATTGTTCTTATTACTCTTATCATCTAGTGAACAAGGGAAAGATGACGGGAAAAAGCAGCTTTTTTCTTCCTTGTTTTAGCTTTTGGGTTATTGATCTACCTGTTGAGTGTACGGAGAGTGATGGAACTGTGACCTGAAATGAAAGGGATCCATTTAGAGGAACATAACATTATCCTCTTGTCCCATTGTGTAAGAACTTTCAATTCTTAATTATCATGTAAAGATATGCGATACTTTGACCACAATATGAAATGAGGCGAACAAGATTGCACTGCAGGACTTGTCCCTCCTACATGTATTATGCTTGGCAGTGTCCTTATGTATGAGTGTGGGGAATCTATGGCTGAGGACGATTTAAACATTTGGCTGCATTCTTTACTTAAACCTGAGCTAGGCACCTAGTTGTTCAATCATCTTATTTTGTTTTTTTTTTCTCAGGTTCTTGAACCTAATTGGCATGTGATGCTTAATAGACTTCAGACTGCAAAGAGCATAGACGAGGTGGGTTGGCCTTTCTTCTCTCTCTCTCCTCCCTCCCTCCCTCACTCCCCCACCCCGGAAGGAAAGGAAAAGGAAAAGCGTGCTCCCCCCCCCCCTGGCCGGGGGGGGGGGTGGGCTTTGGGGGTTGGTTGTTCCTCATTCAGATGCCTTGACATGTGGCTTTCAGAAGTTTCCTTTGAGCGTTACTGTCTATCTAGTTTTGCTTACTACATATCTGTCTCTGTAAACAGGTCATTCAACATCATGATTATTTTCTCGAGAAGTGTTTGAGGGAATGTCTGCTTCTTTTGCCTGGACTGCTCAAGGTTTGTCCTGACTGCCATATTCAAATGAAAAAGCAAGCTTTTGAGTTGTTGCATATTTGTTTAGGATAGGGGTGATAGATACATTGGAGGTATTTTAGTTTCACGTGAATACTACAATAGTTATCAAAGGCAGGGAATTTGTTCCTAGAAGAACACCCGGAGTCCTCTTGTTGCATCACTGTCAGCCTCTGTCGTGATACTTGTAATGCAACTTTACATTGGTTGTGCAAGCTCCGGATCCAACGCATATAGTTCTATGATACGATATAAACCAAAGCAATAGATAAGATTGATAACTGTGGCAATTATTCATAGAATTTAGCTGAAACTGCAATCCAGAACTGCTTGCTTTATTTGTCTTCTGTGGTTCACCTGTTGAAGTTAACTTTGTGATGCAGAAAGTGGAGAAGTTGAAGCTGTTGTGCATACAATATGCTGCAGCCACTCAGTGGTTGATATCATCCTCCGTAGACATCACGCAGTCAAGTGAAAAACTAGATAACTCCTTAAGGTCAGAAGATCCTAAGTCACGGAAATCAGCAACCCAATCTCAGGCTTCAAGATCAATGACGAAAAATGCAACAGTGACCAATTCTGTCCTGTAAGTGTGGAACAATGACAAAAGATGCAACGTTATTGTTATACAATACAAGGTCCTCTCTGCCATTCTCATTCAATTCAATGTTGCAGCAAGTTCGAGAAGGAGTTTAATGCTGAGATCCAGAGCCTGGGCACAATTTTGAGCAGTCATTCACAGGCGGAGCCGTATCTGACTCACCTTGCGCAGTATATCCTCGGTGTTGGAAAGAATCAATAGGTTCTGGTTCACTTTTCCTTGAATCGAAATATTTCATTCTGTAGGCCTCTCAAGTATCATTTTTCTCGTTGCTTCCATCTGAAAGCTTGATGTCTATTTTTCGCTTCACTCTTCCTTTCTGTTTCATATGTCGATTGTGTGATATGTTGTGAGCATGCGGTGTCGGAAGCCCAATATGTTTGAATTTTAATTGCACTAGAAACAGGGTAGCTAATCAATTTTTCGTTGAACTGATTTGTGCACTTGGGGTTTTTATCAGAGGAAATGGATAGGGACTAGCAAGAGCCTTAGTTTGATGCTTGAGCAACAATCTGGTATTAGCTCTTGACCACTCTGATCTTCTGTAGGATTATCATGAATGCTTATGTGGCATTCCTAACGTTTTGAATTTTATGAAGTGCCAATGCGGCATTAATTCTAAGTCAAGTGGGCAAAACATCAAATTTAGTTAGAGAGAGAGAGAGAGAGAGAGAGAGAGAGAGAGAGAGAGGTGTCAATGCTTTATGACCAAAGTTCCATAACTCTCTAATTTGTTTTTGCTACTCAAGCAAAAGTGTTGATGCAGCTTAAAATTAATGCATTCCTCATGCTTGTGGTACATAAAAGGTGCCTAAACATTGTGACCAATAACTTTGATTATTTAACACAATTAGGTAATCACAAGATAATGACAGCCAATTTCAGTACGAGAAATCGTCAGACAGTTGCTGCTTTAAGAGAGAGAAAATCGGATATTTTACTGGTGTAGAAATCTGGCTGTATTTTGTTGTCTGGACTTTGAAGCATTGACAAAGAGGTCACACCTATTAAAAGAACATTCAACGATCAGAACAAGAAATAGAGAAACAGAAGTTGGAAGAAAATGGAAGACAACTAAGCACCTGAGAGAACTAGAAGAGTTTTACAGCCTCCATTTTGTCCAAACAGAATATCAGTATCCAGTCTATCCCCGACCATGCAAATTTGAGACTTTTGAATGCCAAATCTGCCGATACAAACAGGAGAAGAAGTTTGGCAACCAAATAGATCAGTAACAGTAAGAAATGCTAAGTTCGGAAAGATCTGCATGCTAATTGATGATATTACTCTTGATTGAATGGTCCAACATCTATCTGTATTAAGCAGTATCATCCTACCACCATGTTACGGTTACTCCAAATAGAAATAGAACTAAGTAAGACTGAGAATTCAATTTTATCAAGCATAAAACCTACATCACTCTTCACAGCGACAAGAGCTAACAGAAAGGAATACTAGGAATAAGTCCTCAAGTTATATATCATTCAAATGCAATGGATTTAGTCCTTGTTTAGCTTCTCGTGGCTCCTGTACTGTTTTCTCATTAGCCAAGATATACGGCAAAATTGGCGCAGCACAGTATGAATAGCATACTAGACAAAGTCTTTTACTCCGAATGTTTAGCATAAAGAGATGTAGGATTATTTGCTATTTGGTATTTCCAGACTTCTGGTGCATTTCTCAAGGATGATGAATTGAGCACCTCTGGTAGTGGCTTAAAATCTATTTAACCTTACTCTCATTGATCCACCCACTTCCTAGGCAAGGTAACAAATAAATTGAGGGCAACACCACTGCATGTGTGTATGCTCATATAACCTGCATTAGGACTCCTAGTACACAGGCGATAAAGGTAGCAGAAGTACAAATCAGAGCCTTACTTATCTGCCAGGTAGTCCATCATAAAAGTTGATGGCTTCCCTACAACCAGTGGCTCACGCTGAGTCGATCCCCTGATGGCACCAACCATAGAACCACCACCTGTTACGAGGATGCACAATGGTAATTGGTGAAAATGAGGGACATGGCAAATCCAGCAATCTCAATGAATCAAAAGCAAGCAACTTAAGCTGGTTCTGTATAAGCAGTATGTTTTACTTAGATGGATCAGCTTCAAGATCAGCTTCAAGATCATAGTAAAAAACTGTACCAAGTCACTTTGTGCACATGTCCTCAAAAACTTCTGCCTGGTTATCTTCAGTACATACTATGAATGTTATATACATTGCTTTAGAGGTCCTTGCTGAGAAACATTGACATGGCATTTTTTTCTCATCTTACCAATTGATCATCAGTTTAGTTTACAAAATTTGAAACCATGGAAACTCACATAAGAGATGCAGAGTAATAACAGAATCATTGGGAGGCAAGATGTGTATACTACATGCAAGGACAAAAAGTATGGGTAAAAGCAAACCTGCCCATTCCTGTGCATCAGTGAGATGAGTTACGGCATCGCGATTAGTGGCAATGAATAGACATCCGGGATTTTCGCGTATACAAAGTGTTCCATACCTTCAAAAGCCGATGAAAGCATATGAGTGGAAGACCATTAAACATAAAGTTTTTGGGATGAAGAAAAAATTGTAAGTTAATATTACAACTTTGACCATGCAGCAACTTTCTTCTGGCTCTGTAGAAATGAGCTGTTTGCTAGGGTAGCAAAGAAATGAAGCAGTTCTATATACAAATTTGTTATCAATGCAAAGAAAAGTAATTTAACAACAAATTCTTGCTTGATGATAAGAACTGAAAGTGTCTTATTTTCCAAATAATTTGCATTCTCTGGCTATATATATCATGGTGTGATGCAAGAGTGCTACATGGCTTTCACAAAGACCGCACATTTTTGTACTGCTGAACTTACTGGACTTTGTAGTAATTGAAGTATCGATCGAATCCAACCACAACAGCACCAACCTTCATTTCCACATTGCGAACAGGAACAAATAAGCTCATAGGGTATTCAAATGAACAAATGGAAAAGTAATTCAGAGAAAAAGAGAATAAGCTTACATCCTCATCATGCTCCATGTAGAACCCAGGCTTGAGCTCTATTTTTTTCCCACCATCTTCCTGTTAAGTGGTACATGATCATCAGTTAGCACTGCAACCCTTCTGATTGGTTGCTAAAATTGCACTGGAAATAACATTTTGGAGTGAGCATAATTTGCATGACGGATCCTTGGGATGGTTGTGGGTTGGGGTGAGAGGGAGGATAATGTCTGATGTGGAAATAATGCATTGTAGAACTGTAAAAGACAGACCAATGAAGCAAGCAATAATTACAACCGGGAGATACAAACGTCCTTCAGATATTAGGAGACAAAACACAGGACCATTCGACTCACAAAAGTAGGAAACTCCACAATCAGGTGATAATATAAATAGACGATTCTGAAATCCTGAGATAGATTTTCTTTTCTTGAGGGAGGAAGAAGAGAAGGGGGGTTGCTGTTCCCTTTTGAAATAATTGTATAGATAGAGAAATGAAATATATTGGAGACAAGGAAATAATGGAAAAGAAAAGGAAAATGAAAATGATTCACATAGCATCTGACATTTTAATATGACTGCATTAGGAGACAGAAGGATTTAGAAGTTATTCGTACAGGACCACCAAGGTATTGAATTCCAGCTAGCTCAAGCTCCTTCAAGATGCCATCCTCACCAATCACATAAACCTAAGCCATAATTAGCCATTAGCGCTTCAATAGTATTGGCTAAAGAAGCTATTTAGCAAAAGTAGAACACTTTTTAGAAGCCTGGTCCTGTAATTGGAAGTTGTATACTCGAAACCAAAGTTAATCCCTTACGTTGATATTTAGAAAAAAATGCAATTACTGAAGAGGTGCAACTAGTTTCCTTGCTGAATTATTCAAATCCTGAATTATGTATTTCTAGCATTCATGGTCAAATGAGCAAATGTGCCAATGTATGAACCTCAACACGCAAAGCATACCTTTTTATCCTTGGGAAAATTGATAGATTTTAGGTATGCAGCAGCTGCAAAAGACGATGCGAATATCTCTTCCTGAAACAAGATAATTTTGGATAGAAGCAAGCAAGAGAATCACCACTGGCAAGTATGGAAAGAAGTCGCAGGCTAACCTCATTGACACTGAGTCCAAGGGTCTCAAACTTCTTTCCATATTGCTTCCTAGACTTGGTTGAGTTGTTGGTAACAAAAACCAATCTCTTTCCCTAAAAATTAACGACAATGAACAATATTAATTCATAGACAAGGAGAGGCAGACTCCTATACAATATTCTAATGGATTCAACAGCTGAACGGGAAGCTACTGAAGCACTCAGCAAGATAGCACAACATCTTGTCCCTTGCAGGTAGATAAGAGTTATGTCAGTGTACCTATGTTCAGCTGGCATTAGCAAAAGTGGAGATTGAAATGGGAAAGCCCCTTCTGCCACACAACTAATTAAGAAGAGAAAAACAGGACCCTGCCCCCTTTTTTTCCCTGAGAAAGGTGCTAGTGAAAAAGGTAGAGATGGCCTAATGTCTAAACATGCCAAAACACGTTATACTAACCTTTGAGCGGAGCATATCGAGTGTTTCAGGGACTCCATCTATCAGGCTATCCCCTTTCCATATAACTCCTGAAAGAAGAAGAATACATGTAAATATGAATCATATTCATTCCCTAGACTGTTTTACCAGTAAGACCACTCGCCTGCATGTTTGCAGTTCTAACTACATGCTACCTCGACTAACCCCCCAATTGTATGCACAAAATTCATAATTGGAGAAACGCTACAGTCGTGAGAACGGTTAAATATGAAGCATTGGGTGAGCCACGAGTACACCTATCTCTTAGCGCATGAGTATGTGAGAGGGTGAGGGCTGCACAGAATAGGAGTACCTAGTACCTACTATCTACCACTTCAATGTTAAGACAACGAGAACCAAGCTTTGGGTCACAATGAAAATGCTGTGGTGATGGTTGTTGGCAACAACTTTTTGGAGCAAGCACCCTTGGCCTTTGCTTGGAACTCAAGAAAAAGCTCCAAGCATCATGTCAACCAGAAACCCAGAAAATCGCGTGAAAAGCTTGGGTTCTAGGACAGTGTCATGATCGCCATTTCGCAGTGTATCATCACACCAAAGGGAAAGAGAAGGATAGAAAATGACTCGCTACTCCGCGACGCGATCGCTCTCACGCTCTAAACCACGGACCGAGGCAAAATACCGAGCAATGGCTCCCGCAAGATGGAAGAAGCGGGGAGCGAGGAGTGCGGAGGAGGTCTTTACCGTCGCAGTCGAAGATGAAGGTCTCGACGGAGTCTATGAGGTCGTCGGCGTCCTGGAGGGGCTGGGCCGAGGCGCGGGTCCTGAGGGCCTCCATCCGCGACCGGGGCTTGGGATTGCCGCTACAGCAGAAGCTGCTCCTCCTCCATGCGACGCTCGCGAATCTAGAAGACGACGACGGCGCCGGAGACGGCGCCGGGACGCGAGCGGCGGCGGCGGCGGCGGCGGCGGAGGATCTGGGGACGGCGGAGAAGAAATTCTGCGGTTGTGCGCTGCAGCTCACCACTCCTCTGCTTAACATCTCCCTCCCTCTGTTTTTCTCACCCCCTTTCTCGCTTCTCTCTCTGACGCTCAGCCTTAATTTCTTTTCTTTTGTCCTATTTTTATTTATCCATTTATTCGCTTTTGGCCCTTTTATCTATTTATTTATTTATATTTATAAAGGATTTTAATTTCTGTGGCCGTTGGCTTCCTCCCGATCAGGAAGAGGGGGCCCGGGCCTCCACGCCGACGTGGCGGTTCGGATGGACGGTATCGCCTTCTTTATCCCACCCTCGTGCTGACGTGGTGTGCCTGGAAATTGGGGACGGCGAATTCCCGGCCCGTCAAATGGCACGGCTCTCTGAACCCAAAAAAAAATTAAAAAAAAAATGGCATGCCTCGATCACGGCACGAAGGGACCGCGACTTAGGTGGTAGCTGCTCGGGTTCGGATCGGATTGATCTTATGATATGTCGTGGGTTGTTATGCATTTATGTCAACCCATTGTTTTAATTATGTTACACATCGAGTAAATGAATCCCTTATGTTTTTTTTTTTTTTTTGGTCAAAAAGATGTCACGGTCTATTCTCACTTAATAGGAGTCTTATAATGCGAAATAGGACTAATGTCCGAACATA
Organism: Eucalyptus cladocalyx; assembly: GCA_017140615.1. Lineage (NCBI taxonomy): Eukaryota > Viridiplantae > Streptophyta > Magnoliopsida > Myrtales > Myrtaceae > Eucalyptus > Eucalyptus cladocalyx. The sequence goes on along the minus strand of CM029517.1, from coordinate 20,558,318 downwards.
AAATATTCCATAAAGGCAATGGGGGAGTAATCCACCAGTTAAGAGGAAGTGTGTTTACTCGGTAATTTCGTGCTATCCAGTCCGCGGCACAATTTTCTTCTTGGGTGCAACAACTAACCCTGACATTGTCGCATTGCTCCAATTTGTGTCTGCAACGGAGGATAGTTTTTTTTAAATTCCACTACTTTCGGCCTGGCCCAAGACCTGTTCAACAGTAGGGGAACAATTGCTTTATCCATCGAAGTGGTTGACTACGGAAGTCTCCCACGTTCCGCTTCTGTAGTTTCGTGATATAAAAGAGTCCGTGTAAGATGGCTTCGACTTCGGCCTCTTGCGATGAAGAAACCCTAGATGTACAAGCGAAACCCTCGAGCACTTGCCTTGACGAATCCCTCACGACACTAGCAACATAGCACATAAATTCGCCCGGTATCCAAGAAGCGTCCATGTTCATCTTCAATTCACTTCGATCTGGAGGTTTCCATCGCGCAGGTATACTTCGATTAGGGTTTAATCGATTATGGATCTTTTGTCCTCGGGTAAAGGTGAGGTGCTGATCTTGTGCAATTTGTAGGAGATCTGCAGAATTCGGGGCTTTTGCTCGAAAAATCCATCCGTTTCTTGCCTTCTAGATATGCCAGAAAACCAAGCCGGTATATTCTCGTTCAGGTATGTCTGTGTTCATATGGAATGCTTCCATGATCCACTGTTTTGTCCATATGATTTTACTTGTGGGACTAAGGCCTCCGCAAGTTGGATCTTTCCATATGCCTTTTGTCCACTTACGGAATGCTTCCATGATCCAGTGTTTTGTCCGTCTGATTTTTACTTGTGGGACTAAAGAATAGGTGTTCTGTTGTTTCGACCTTCGTATGACAGATTTGGCATAATGGGTCATGAACAAATTTTCGTTTATGTAGGTTTTCCCTCATGGGGAGGGCGTTTTGGCAAAGAGCCCAAAGGAAAGTTTTGATTTTTGGTGGCACGGCAAGGCTCCAGATTTTGGTCCATAAGGTACGTGGTGGTCAAACGAACATGAGGCCGTGTTGTGGTTTTGATGTGTAGTTACTGGAATTGCTCTGTTGTAGCCACTTTTGACAGAATATTTCCCAGAATTATTACCTGTCCAAATTAGGTAATCTGATTGCGGTTGTGGGCTCAGTGGGATAGCTAAAATTTTATTGACGATACCGGCATTATAGAATTATTGAATCTTCTGTATATTCCACTCTCTGGATTATGCATGTATTAGCTCAGATACCATCTGAGGTTTTGTTGAATTAATTTGTCCTCCAATTACCCCTTGCATTAACCACTTATCTTCTCGAATGCGAATAGATTGACCATCCCCAACTGACCATTTGATGCTTTCTTTGATTGTATCGCGGCCAATTAACAGACTCCTCCATCCCCATGAGGGGTGTTGGCCTGTGCATGTTGTCCAGAGATCCCATTTTGGAAAGTATATTCCTTTCAACACTCTACTCCATAAGGTAGAAGGAGACGTTGAGAGCCTTCATACTTGCTTACCCAGCATGGCATAATTAAAGGTAATCAAATCTTTGAAACCCAATCCTCCATCTTTTCGAGTTTTCATTACCTCCCATTTTTTCCAATGAATTCCCCTCTTATGATCACCTTTTTTCCACCAGAATGATGCAATGTGTTTTTCAATTGCTCTGCAGATAAAGACTAGCAGCTTGAAGATGGACATAGCATGCATAGGTATGGATTGCACAACACTTTTGATCAACACCTCCTTCCCTGCCTTAGTAAGTAGTTTCTCTTTCCATCCTTCTAGCTTTGCATTAACCCTGGCCAATATCCATGCAAACAATTCTTTTTTGATTGACCCCAGTTTGTAGGAATGCCTAAATACTTGCCTGTTTTTTTTTCAAACACAGGAACCCTTAATTTTTGGCTATATTTCGCTTCAAAGTTAAATGACAATTTGCACTAAAATACACCCCTGATTTGTTTAAATTGATTGCTTGTCCTGAAGCATAGCAATATTGTTTTAGTATCAGTGCCAGGTTTTGACATTCCATAATAGTACCCTCCTAATAAAATATAGCATCATCTGCAAACAATAGATGTGAGAGTTTAGGACAAAACCTATTTATCTGTATGCCTTGGATGCTGCCATTTGTGATCGCTTTGTTCATTAGCCAAGTGAGAACATTTGAAATCAAGATAAATAAATAAGGCAAGAGGGGATCGCCTTGTTTGATTCCTCACGAAGGATGGAAGAAAGAGGTAGGTTCTCCATTTATCTTCACACTGAAAGACACCGTAGACACACACTGCATTATGAGTGTTACCCACTTTTCACAAAACCCCATGTGCAGCATACAATCCTTCAAAAAATCCCATTCGATTCTGTCATATGCTTTCTGCATATCTAATTTTAGTATGGCCCGATGTTTTTTCCTCTTTTTTGTGATGCGCAGTTGGTGCAATACTTCCTGCACAATGAAGATATTATCTTGTATCCGTCTGCCTTGAACAAATGCACACTGCTCCGGTTCAATAATGGATGGCAGCCACTTCTTTAGTCTGTTTGCTAGAAGTTTTGAGATTACTTTATAACTGAAATTGCATAAATTGATAGGTCTGTATTGGTTGATGTTCTTAGGGTTCTTCACTTTTGGGATTAAGGAAAGATGAGTTTGGTTGAGAAGGGGATCCAGAAGACCTGTTTGAAAAAAATTCTGAACTAACTGTAACAGGTCATTTTTCACAGTATCCCATGAGTGTTAATGAAAATGCCACTGAAGCCATCTAGGCCAGGTGCTTTAAGTGCTCCCATCTGAAAAAAAAACATCCTGAATTTCCTCCATCAAAGGTAGAGCCACTAGATCTTCATTCATGTGTTGTGTTATGGGTGATGGACACTGGAGGAGGATAGGTTGATACTGCCTGGGCCCTCTGATTTATATAGCTCTTTGTAAAAGGATAGAATGTGATTGCGGAGCATCATAGGATCTCTACACCAGTTTGAACTTTGTAATTGCAACATAGTTATTCTATTTCGCTGCCTCCGCTGTATGGTTGATGCATGAAAGAATCTGGTATTCTTGTCTCCCCATTGCATCAACTTAATGCGTGACCTCATACCCCAAAATTGTCCCTCTTGTCTTCGCAGTTTCTCGATCTGGTATATAATGCTTTGTTTTTGCTTTTTGCTGGTGTGCTGGTCAGACTGGTTAGTAAGCTCTGTTGGGGCCATATTTAGCTCTTTTATCTGCAACCTTGCATTGGCAAACTTCTCTTTGCTCCATTGTGCCAACACTTTTGATGTCTGCTTCAGTTTTTCTGAAAGAGTGCGTGGCTGGATATGTTTAGATTTCCATGTTTGTTGTATAACTTCATAATACTCTTCATCTTCTATCTAGAAAACCTCCATTTTGAAAGATCTACTTGTCTTCTTCTTCCCAGGATAGAGCCGAAGAACCAGAGGACTGTGGTTTGAACCAATAGCTGGAAAGGCTTGGACTTCAGCTTCATGAAAGGTAAGTCTCCATTCCAAGGTACATAATACTCGATCTAGTCGTTTCTTAACGAGCTCCTCCCCCTCTCTGTTATTTGCCCATGTATATGCACACCCATGACTGTCCATATCCATTAAAGAAAGTTCATTGATCATGTTTATGAATGCAGCTATGCGACTGTTGTCAGCTTCTTTTTTCCCAACTTTCTCCCATACATACAAAATCTCATTAAAATCTCCCATGCAGATCTAGGGGCATGAATTGTGGGGTTTAAGGTGTCCCAACATTTGCCATAAGGTCAGTCTCTCTCCAAAATTGGTAGATGCATGAATAAAAGTAATTTGCATATTTTGCCTGCTGTTTGGATCAGTACAATCCCCATCAATATAGTGCTTTGAACTGGTTTTCACCTTTAAAGATACTTCCTCATTCCACAGTAGGGCTAAACCCCCCGCGATGCCTGACGGGTTCACTAGAAAAGCATTTTGGAATTGTAATTTGTTGCAAACTTTTTCCACCATTGCTTCTTTATTCTTAGTCTCCATAAGAAAAAGTATACTGGGCCTTTCTCTAGCCGTTAAGGCTTTTAGTTCTTGGATTGTCAGAGGGTTGCCCAGCCCCTGACAATTCCAACTCACGATTTTCATGCCGTCACTGATGGCTTATTAGGGCTAGCCACCAAAGCCCATGCTTGTCCTTCTTCAATCAATTTCACAGGGGTATCTAGAAGTTTTGTATCATCAATCAAGAGAGGGGTGTTCTCAGGTATGCACTTCTGTTTTTTAGCCTTCTGAATCTTCATATTCTTCTTATTGCATTTCCCAACTTTTGATAGAACTAGTTTATGGTGTTCAGAGCATTGCATCTTGTTTGCCATAATCTCTAACTGCATTAGCAGACCCTTCAGTTTCTTGGGCTATCTCTTTCCTAGGAGAGCTGTCTATTCTTCGTTTGTTGCAAGCTCCCATCTGCATATTATGAGTTGCCTCTTGAGCTATAATATCCATGCCACTAGCTGGGGAAGGTGTAGCAGGTACTGTCTCTTCCACAAGAATTTCTTCTTCAATTTTGCCATAAAATGTTTCCTAATAAGGGTTGTGCTCACTTGCTTCTGTCTTCAACCAGGGCCCATACAGTCCTACTTTGTTGTTTCCCCAGGGTGAGTGTGCATAGGGAATTTCAGTACAATTAGAAGCATAGTGCCTTATTCTCCCACAAGAATAACAAAAATGTGGGAGGTGCTCATACTTGAATTGCACCCAAAGCCATTTGGATCCAATATCCAGGATTGCCCCGATTTCAGTGGAACATCTAGGTCAACTTCTATTCTCACTCTTCCTCCTTTCTGTTGATGGTTATCTGTTGTATCAAGGTGAACTTCCATAACTCGACCGAGTCTACTTCCCAGGTCTTTGAAGACTTGCTCTACTCTCCAGCTAGGAGGTATACCGCCAATACGCACCCAGAAAACAGCTTTAGTAAACTCATAGCAGTGCTTTGACACTTCCGTTTGCACTGTCTTAACACTAGCAAGTTGCTAGAATAAGACCAAGGTGAAGACTTCATAATCCTCTTTTTTTCCTCCTCCGTTTGAAAGACAAAAGTAAATAGTCCAGGTTCTTTTTGTGAATAGGTTACAGTTTTAGTTTTCCATGCTTTTTTCATTGTGGATAAAAAAGCTGGGTAATTGACATTGGGTTTGGAATAGAGCTTGCCAAGGAGTGTACGTTTTCATTCCTCCTTTTTTTGTGGAGAGATTTCAGTGGATACTTCTACAATATCCTCCTCATACCAAAGGTAACCTAGACGTTTGCATAGTGCTGCCACTCGCAATTCATTGTCTTCTTTACTCTCCATGGATACTAACTTGAGATATGACTAGATCAATCTACCAGCTTTGCAGAATCGAGAATACTCATCTTCCTCACACACACAGATGCAGACATTCATTACTCCTCCACTACTGCCAAAATCAAACAGCTTAAACAATCAACCAGAGACGGATCACAAATACTGACATCCACTACTCCTCCATCATCGCCAGTGCCATGAAAGTTAAGCAATCAACCAGAGACGGGAGATCCAACAAATCGACTAGTATCCCAAACACCCAAAGTGAAATCAAAGGCAAAGCTGCGAAATCCAAACCTATGCAGGTATCGATGGCTAGATCGGCGCAACCCATTGTTCGATTAGCTGCTTAGAGTTCGACATAGCAACATCGGGAGATTTTGTTTGGTCTTTCTTTTTTTTTTTTTTTTTTTTTTTTTTTCATATGGATACTTAAAGGAGAAAAGCAAGAAAAAGGGAATGGTTTTGGAAAAGCAGGAGGATATTAGGGTTTGGAAAAAGGAAGCGCTACCATGGCGGTAGAGAGACGCTCGCACAGACGAGAGAATATTTTTTTTTTAAGGGATTAAAAAAAAAATGAATCCCTTATGTTGACATGATATAAACATATCTTGAAAATATCAGTTACCACCTATACAAGAGATAGGGTTACTTGACTTTTGACATATATTTGAGTGTCTTAAGTTTGATTTTACATGTTAGACAAGAAGTTACACCATGTGAACCATCAAGAGGATTGGGAAAGTTCTCATTGAACTTAGAAAAGTTTGTTAAAAATCTCTGAATAGACTCACTTGTTAGATTGTTGAGTAATATTAGAGGCTGCGAAACATGAGAGCGTTTGAGTAGTTAAAGTGCATATTATAATCTCCTTTGTATTGTTTGATGTAAGATGAAATCTTCTGACATTTTCTCCTCAAACATGAGGCATATTGATTGAGCTATGTAAATAATGAGTTTTTGAATTTATTCTATGCTTTACGAATTATTAATGAGAAAATGATACAAATGATTTTTGCACTTTGACTCAACGTGTAATGTAATTTTTGAAATTTTAATTTGTTTAGTCCTTAAACATTAACCTAATGTGTAATGCATTCTTTTAATTTTTAATTGTTTGATGTGGTTTTTGGACTTTTGATAATGTTCAATTTATTCTATGAATTATATGGATATTTTCAATGTTGTCCCTAAAATTAAATTATTAGAAGGACAATGAACAATTTCATATGGTTCCTAGATCAGATTGCACATATACGAAAAGTTTGGGAATCGCATTGAATAAATTAAAAGTTTAAAGATTATATTGACAATATGATAAATTTTATGAACTATATTAAATAAAGTAAAAGTTTAAGGATCGTATTGCATATGGGTTAAAGATTAGAGATCATTTATATAATTGTCCTTTTATTAATCCACAAATTGAGTTGGGTTTATCGCCATCATCAATTTGAAATGGTAGTACTTGGGGTCAGAACCACGGCCCATAATAATCACATAAAGGCCCAGCCCACGATCACATAGAATGGAATTGGGGAGTTTGCATCCTCCAGCCGGGCGGAATCCTCGACTTGCAGTGAAACTCGACAGAGTAGCAATGGAAACTCGACAATCTTGGAGACGTGCATGGTCGGCCGAGAAGCAGCACGCGATATGCTGTAACCCGATGAGAGCATGAAAAGATTGCGGCGACAGCTGAGCCAAGACGTGGAGAAGCTCGTTGGTGGCAATGTCGGAAGAGGATGTAATAGCATATAGGCTCAACTTATGCTGAAACTCCGCCGAATTTTAATGACATTATAGTTTCCGTAAACGTGTACTTTTGCTTTTTAAACGTGGCTTAGATCCTTCCCATGTCTGTAGGTTTGGATCACAGTTTTTGGTATTATCATGTCTTTGTTCAGAATACCGCCTTTGGCGGTTTCTCCTTTTGGGCATAACCGTTTCCATTTGAGCGTATTTGAACACCTTTTGATCTCCAGTGAATGTCCTTCATGTTCAGTTTAAGTCTGGCATTTAGCTTTTTAAAATTTGCATCCCTAGAACTTCAGTTTCGAGGTACTTTAGCTCCCTTCCAAACGCATTTTCAAGCACTTTCCATCGTTGCTTTCAGGTCTTAGCATGCCTTATCAAAATAACACATCTTTTCCACAAATTTAGCGCGGTTTCAAGGCTTGAACACTTTTTGTCTAGCTCAAACTTGAGTGCTGATTTGAGCTTCGCATTCTGAGTAGTATGTAATGTAACAATGTGGTTTGATTAGAGTGGTGCTGTTTGACTGAGAAGGCTGTTAGGATGGACAAGAATAAATCAAACTGTGCATTGAAAAGGCTGTTATCTGGATGGTGATGGCAAATGAGGTAAGAATAAACCAAACTGTGCATTGAATAAGGGGGAGACCAATTCTGAGTTATCTGTATGGATGGCAAATGAGGCCGGATAAACCAAACTGTGCATCGAATAAGAGGGAGACCAATTCAGAGTTATCTGCGCGCGCATTGAATAAGGGGGAGACCGATTCTGAGTTATCTCTGTGTGTGTGAATTGAAATTAATTTACAAACACGGCTTTCAATGTGATAGTAGTGCAGGCGTCATGTATATTTATTGTGTGTGTGTGTGAACTGAAATTAATTTACAGAGACAACTTTTAATGTAATAGTAGTGCATGCGTCATGTATATTTATTGTGTAAGCAACTAGCAAGTCTGTGTTGGTTTTTATTTTAGATTGTGTTTTTTGAGCAAGAGGATTGCCTTGTCACTTTCCTTTTTAATAGGTATCTGTGTGCATCGGATTCTTGCCTTGGCCTAGGGATTTTCTCCCCCAGCAGGTAGTTTTCTACAGTGGATCTCGCTCTGTCGGTAATGGACTCCTCTCTATTCTTTGCTTGACTTGTGAACGCTGAAAGACGCGTAGATGTTAAAGCTCGCGGCGGGCCTATCGCACGGGCTTCTTCGTTTTAGCCCAAAAGCACGTGCAAAGAAGACGGTATCGATTCTACTTTGACCTTTCTTTCCATTTGACCTAATGACTGCTCTGGTAATTGGAACTGGGAAGGCAAACTTACCAATGCAACGTGGCCAATCTGACCACATGAACTAAAATTGCATCTGGTCGTCTAGATTTGGATTGGAATATGATAGGATATAGTGGGATTTGGACTGCACAAAACCTTATTATATTTTTGATGTAATTTAAGATAAGATTGAAAATTTTCCATTGTTTGAAAATAGGATTGAAAACATTTGAATAATCTTTTGTCATTTGAAAATCTCATCAATTTATTTATGGCGAGTTGCCGACCTGTGAGACTGGCTCCTCGGGACGACTCAGACCCTCTTGACCACCCGATCCCGAGCCCTCATTTCTCAATAGCTTTGATCAATTGGAGGGCCCCGCTATTTCCCATATTCGAACCCACTTCCGACAAGCAACCTAGGACGTCGACCGTAGTTTTATCTTGTGGCTCGACAAGCAATCTTTCGAGTTGGTCATCCACATGAGCTTTGGGAGCACCACGAACCTCAACAAACATGACTTCGTGAAGTTATGGTACGGCCTTGTAAACAGTAGGAGTTGCTTATTTTGGGTCATTAAGCCGGACTCTATCGCTGAAGAAGGCGGCGGCGGCGGCGTAATGGGGAGGGCCCCGCAGAAGAAGGGTTACACTGCGGCACCGTTGTGGTGTTAATTGCCGAACAGCGGTGGAACTTGATGCTCGAGATCATGGTCGCCGGGAAGCCAATGATGTGTTGACTATTCTTTGCTCATCAACAGGTGAATAGCCCCGTTCATGAGCATGTCTGGAAGGTCGGGCTCGACACGAAGGATGCAAGCCATAAGGAGGTGATGGAGAATATGGTCTATGCAAACCTAGTGTGACATTGTCTTCGGATTCCTTTGCACCCTTAGAGTTGTGGGAACACGATCGGCTAGTCGACGATGATGATTTGCAATTGTCAGAGGCGACGACGGTCGTGCGTGGCTGGAAGTGACAAATGATTAGCTATCCTAGTGGTGGTCTTCAGGCAATGGCCGAATATACGGATGTGTCATTCCCTTGTTGGAAGATTATAATTTCTTTATAATTACTTCATCTAATTCAAGTTTATCCCACAATCTTATACCGGAAATTTTTATTCGGCATTTTATCTCGATATTCTGAGTTTATTTGGCCACGAAGATGTCGCCAAACTCCGGCAAGATAATTTGTTATATTATCTGAACTCAAATCTGAATTTATTTTATCTAAACCTTTCAAATGGCTTAGATGTCTTCTCTTCGTTGGATAAGCTCTCCCGGAAGGTAGCTTGTAAAAGAACTGGGGAATTTTGAAATGAGAATTCTGTCCTTCATTACCACAGAAACGTAACATATATACAAGAAGATACAGCTATCAAACAATCTCCTAATTAGGCTAAACTACTAAAAATACAAGAACAACGCAATAAATGAATAAAAAGATATGCACACAAAACTTCCTAAGTAAACGGCCTAAATAAAAGCATATCACAGCTACCTTTCTTCCAATATATTTGTCTTTCCAATACCCCCTTCAAGTTGGAGCATGGAGATCTCGAATGCCCAACTTGCGAAGAAGAAAGTTAAATTGATTATTTCCCAATGCCTTTGTGAAGATATTAGCTAGCTGCATTGAACTATGTACATAATCTGTTTGAATGTTACCATTAAGTATCTCATTACGAATAAAATGATAATCCACTTCAATATGCTTAGTACGCTCATGATAAATAGGATTAGCAGCTATATGTAAAGCTACCCGACTGTTGCAATACAGGTGCATAGGTTGAGAATGTGCCACACCAAGAGAATCCAATAATCCTTTCAACCACTTAAGTTCACAAACTGTAGTACTCATAGACCTGTATTTAGCTTCAGCGGATAAGCGAGACACTGTTTGTTGCTTCTTAGTCTTCCACGAGATAGGCGATTCTCCCAAAAGAACAAAGTAACCAATCAAAGATCGTCTCGTCAAAGGACAACTAGCCCAATCAGAATCGCAGTAAGCAGACAATTTGAGGTCACAATTGGCACGTAACATAATACCCTAACCTGGATTTCCTTTCAAATAACGTAGAACTCTCATAGCTACCTCCCAATGAGCTTTCTTTGGCCGTTGCATGAACTGTGCAAGAATATGCACACGATAAGACAATTCAGGTTGAGTTATTGTTAGATAAATAAGCCGACCCACTAGGCGCCTATACTAAGCAGGGTTATCTACATCATCACTCTCAGTAAGGGCCAGCTTGTGATTTTGTTCAAGAGGAGTTTTAGCTAGCTTGGAACCTAGCAATCCGACCTCAAAAATCATATCCAACGCATACTTACATTAACATAAGAAAATACCATATGAGTTTCTCGCCACTTCAATCCCCAAGAAAAATTTCAGCTTCCCCAAGTCTTTCATATGAAAACGACGACTTAAATAGTTCTTGAACTTTTGCACAACGGAAATATCATTACCGGAGATAATGAGATCATCAACATAAATAAGCACATTCAATTGAGCAGTCCCAATTTGAAAAGTGAACAAGGAGTAATTTGAATATGACTGCTGAAATCCATAAGCTTTCAAAGATGTAGCCAATTTTGCAAACCAACATTTAGGTGCTTGCCGCAAACCGTATAGAGATTTCCGAAGTCTACATACCTTCCCTGATGATTGAGAGGCAAATCCAGGCAGCATCTTCATGTAAACCTCTTCCTCTAAATCGCCATGTAAGAAAGCATTATGAACGTCCATTTGATGAAATTCCCAATTCTTTGCAGCCGCAACGGCAAGAAAGGTGCGTACAGTGCACATTTTTGCTGTAGGAGCAAAAGTCTCTTGATAATCTATGCCTTCAACTTGTTTATTTCCTAGTATCACCAACCGCGCTTTGTATCGTTCAATGCTTGCATTAGAATTGTACTTAATTTTATACACCACTTGCTCCCAATTGCTTTCTTCCTAGGCGGCAAATTTTCAATTGTCCATGTGCCATTATCTTCTAAAGCTTGTATTTCTTTACTCATGGCCTCTCTCCACCGTTCATCTTTAATTGCTTCCGCATAAGAGTTTGGTTCATGTCCTGTAGTAATTGCTGCCAATAAACACTGGTGTTGTGCAGAAATTTTTTCATAACTCACATAATGTGCTATAGAATAAGGCGTACCTGAGGAATCGAATTGGGCAGATGAGCATGTCGAGGGGCTTATTCTGATGGCGTTTGTCACATAATCTTTCAAACGAACAGATGATTGCTTGACCCTTTGTCCCCTACCTAGCTGCTCTTCGACAACTTCACTTCTTTCCACGTCCTCATTGTTTGTGTGGATCAATTCCTCCATTTCATGATTCACCTCATTTTCTCTATCTACACTTTCGGTGTGCTCCTCTCTCAAGTCACTTTCTAAATCATCAACTTCATCACCCAACTCCATAACTCTATTTTTAATGAGTCCATCACTTACAATTTTCTCATTAGCATATGGAAATTCTGTTTCAGCAAACACCACATCTCTTGATACAAAGTAATCACCAGCTTCTAAATCATACAATCTCCGCCCCTTCTTTCCCAATGGATAACAAAAAAAAAACACACCGACAACTTCTACTAGCAAATTTATCGTTATCCTGATTCTGATTATGCACATAGCACAAACAACCAAAAATCCGAATATGTTTGTAAGAAGGAGGTTGGCCAAAAATAATCTCATATGGGGTTTTACCATTCAATAATATAGATGGAGTCCTGTTTATCAAATACCCAAATACCCAGCTGTGAGTACACATTCTCCCCAAAATTCTATGGGTAAATTTGCTTGGAAACGCAAAGCTCTTGCAACATTAAGGATATGGTGATGCTTTTTTTCCACTCGGCCATTTTGTTGAGGTGTTCCAACACAAGAAGTCAGATGCAAAATCCCATGTTCATCAAAATATTCTTTCAAACACAAAAATTCACTTACGTTATCACTTCTAACGATTTTCACATTTTTCTCGAATTGGCATCTAACCATCGCAATAAACTTCCTAAGAACACAAACCACTTCCTTTTTTCCATTCAACAAATATATCCACACAACACGAGAGTAATCATCAACAATTGTCAAGAAATAAATTGCTCCACATGAAGCTGGAACTCTATAAGGTCCCCACAAATCATAATGTATCAATTCAAAACAATCTTTAGCTTTATTGTCACTAGAAAAGAAGATCTCTCTTGTTTGTTTTGCTCTAAAACAAACCTCACAAGTTTTATTGGTTTTCCTAACCATTTTGCTAGCTTCTGGAATTAACTCCACCACCTTAGAAGAAGGATGACCCATTCTTTTATGCCAAAGCTCAAAGGATTCCATATCAGCCACCGTGCAAGCATGTACTGAAGTCACTCCCTTGAGAAAGTAAAGCCCCTCGCGTTGCTCACCCACTCCAATAAGGTTCCTCGAATTTAGGTCCTATATAGCACATATTTTGTTAGTGAGTTGAATAACCAAATTTGAATCATTAAGAAGTTGTGATACAGAAATCATATTGCATTTCAAATTTGGCACAAAGAGAACTTGTCGCAATTTCAAGTCTCCTCCAAGCAACACAGTTCCTTCTTTCATTGTCATGGTCTTTTCTCCATCAGGTAACTCGACTAAGCATGGCACAATATCACACAATTCTCTCAAAAACGCCAACGTTCCTGTCATATGGTGGGAAGCTCCCGTGTCAATAATCCAAGGAAAAATACTATGTTTACTTGTTAGCCTCTCATGGCCACCATTCTGATGAGAACTTAACATGCCTAATAAAGTTGCCCACTGCTCATCATTCAATCCACTAGACCCTTTCGATCTAAATTCGTCACAACTCCTCGCCCACCATCAACTCTAGTTGCCTGTGAGACGTTGGCACGAGCACCTCCTCCATTGTTACGCCCACCTCTATTATTATGCTTTTGACCACTACCTTGTCCAGCAAAGGTTCCACGTGGTCTATTACCCCACCATTCTGGATATCCTATTAGCTGGAAACAACTTTCAGCATCATGTCCCTCTCGGTTGCAATTAAAACAAAACGGGATTTTATTTCCCACCCCCCTTGAATTTTGACCACTTGCCCGGATTGCAAAACTCATGGGATTGCCTCTTTCATCCTTGGTTCGTGTCATAGTTTGCACTCGCTCTTGCTGAACAACCATAGCATAGACACGATTCAGATTAGGCAAAGGTTCAGTGCTCAAAATGTTAGCGTGCACTGTTCCATATCCTTCTTCATCTAAGCCCATCAAAAACTGATGAACTCTCTCTTCTTCACGCTTTCTTTTCAATTCAATGGTAAAATTGCATCTGCAATCTATACAAACACACATTGGTATCTGATCATAGTTATTTATTTCATCCCACAAGATTTTGAGTTTACCGAAATAGGACACGATGGGTTGACCATTCTGCCTACAATTGGCCAAATCCGATCTTAGTTGCTGCATCCGTGGACCATTCCCAATTGAGAATCTCTGTTTGATATCCTCCCACAGATCTTTTGTGTTCTCCACGTGAGAGATAGTCGAGTGAAGTGTCGGTTCAATGGTATTAAACACCTAAGAAACCAACATGAATTAACCGTCCACCAATCTTCAAGTTCCAGCGAATCATCTGCTGGTTACTTGACAGATCCATCAATAAAACCATATTTCTTCTTGGCTTGTAATGCAGTCCGCATAGCTCGCGCCCATTTTCCATAATTCTAGCCCTTCAACTGAACTTGGGTAATCAGGTTACCCGGGTTGTCATTCGAATTCAATGTGTAAGGGCTAGAGGTTTTCTTGTCCATTCTAGAACTCTCCTCACTTTTTTTTCCATCAGCCATTGCTCTGATACCATGTAAAAGAACTGAGGAATTTTGGAATGAGAATTCTGTCCTTCATTACCACAGAAACGTAACATATATACAAGAAGATACATCTATCAAACAATCTCCTAATTAGGCTAAACTACCAAAAATACAAGGACAACGCAATAAATGAATAAAAAGATATGCACACAAAACTTCCTAAAGTAAACGGCCTAAATAAAAGCATATCATAGCTGCCTTTCTTCCAATATATTTGTCTTTCCAATACAGCTTACTGAGGGTATCAATAAGGTAAATTACTGATGAAAGGCGACTTTGTACAGTCTCAGAAGGTGGCTAACCACTAATATATTCAATGAACGGGTTGGCATCCAAGATTACTCTTAGCTATCATGTGCAGGTCACGAGGAATAAAAACCTTTGAAATTACTCTCGCGGTCACATGTGGGCTGTGATTTACATTAGCATATCCCATGATGATCATAAAAATGTAGGATGGCTAAAGATTTCAAGAGTCCTTGAGCTAGATTTTGATGAACCTGCAAGCAGAGATGCACGATTCGATAATGAAGCAGTTGATTGTCACATGTACAAGTCAAGAATAGGATCAATGCTTAAAAATGTGCCAAAATCAAAGGAGTAGTTAATACTTACCGAATAAGCCATGAGAACATCGTCGAACAGATTAGAAAGCAACTACAGACGGATAGGGTGGTTCAGCATAGAATGTGGAGCAACTTTTAAGGAGAAAACAACCAACCACCAATGGTTATCAAATTGGCCTCTAAGCACTGCAGACAACCAACAGAGAGGCCCCTTGAACAACACATAAAACTACTTTATCTTATTTTCTGTCTTAGCCTACTCTAATTTAGTTGTAACTTAAGATTCTCGTTGTAAATTCAATTCCGATGAGTATCTATATCTCGGGTAGTGCTGTTGATTAGACTCCAGTATTGACCTATGGTCCAATGTCGTTGATTAGATTTTGACGTTGTATCCTTATACCCATCTAGGAACAATGTCTACTAGATGTTAGTCTCATCATCTGGTGTTATTGATTGGATTCCGATATTGTGTCTTCAAACTCTTTTAAGAATAATGTTTACTAGGTGTTGTTACCACTGTCCATCATCGTCGAGTAGATTTTGGCATTGTATTCTCATATTCACCAAGGAGTAGTGCCTACTAGGTATTAGTCCTGTTGTCCAGCATTGTTGATTAGACTCCAACATTGTACTCGAATCCATTTGAAAGCAGTGCTTTCTAGGTGCTCTCGTGAATATATAGTGTTGTTAAATCGGTTTCGACATTGTACAAATCACTTTGATTTTAGTGGGCTTTCATTAATATGTTTAAGTGAGTTTGGATTAAATTGTTGATTGGATTTCGATATTGGTTTTCATTGATTTTGACCTCATATTAAGTGACTTCATAAGATATGGAACTATATAATATATAGTTTCGTTCACATTTAATCCTTTTTGTCCAAAACTAGACATAGAATCTAAGCGTTCTCTAATAAATACCAAAACATAACACTTGGTGACTTGGTGAAAGTTATTATTGCAGGAACCAAAACCGGCAAAACAGAACATAATATATATTGAGTCAAATATAGATCACTTAAGTTGATGAGTTTCCCATGGCTCTATCAGATCTGACGGACTAAATTCAATTTAGTAGGGGTCGTAGATTTATTGAATGATTTCCCAAAAAAAAAAGAAGGCACCCGTTATCTATGGGGTTCTTTGTTTTTGTAAAGGAGATTAATAGAAATTGATGGTACTTTCACCAACTAAGGGGACGGCCAATGCATTAGAAGACTTATAGATGTGAGCAATGTGATGACGGAGTGCCTTGTTTCTCTTTCGACCTTATGATTGGTATCAATATAAATTCTTTCCAACTGAATCTTCAATTATTGGGTAAAAACAAAATCATTCTTTTACGATATGGTTTATTTGTACTTTTGGCTTCATTAATTCAATGAAAAAATTGTCCAATCAATCCTCTATTTATTTTATAGTTGCCAATTCATTCCTAAATATTTCAATTTTGCTAATTTATAGTCCGTTTGTTTTGTTAAATATTTACCATTGTAGAAAATATTTTTCAAAAAGTGATTATTCAGGAAAATTACTTCATCTTTCGGTGTTTGATTGAAGCCTGAATAAGACGAAAGTATTTTCTGTCATTTTGTAAGGAGAAAATTTGATAGTAAAACATTATAAAAAAAAATCATATTTTTAATTTTTATTTATTTTTATATATTCTTTTATTTTTATTTTTCTTCTTCCTTAGTCTCAGCCATGGCGATGGCTAGCGATTAGCCAAGGAAGAAGAAAAATAATAATATAAAAAATTAAAAAAATTCGTTTTTTAAAAATATTTTTGTAAGAACAAATGTTTCCTTAGGCAAGGACTCGAGCCTAAGTGTCGAGGACTTGCGCATAGCCTTTATGGACCCGGGTTTGAGAGTTGCACCAGAGCTTGAGCATTGCAGACATGAGCATGGGTGTGGGAACATTGGGTACTGGCATTAGGAGTTCGAGCCCGGCCTTAATGGAATGGGTGTGGCACAAGGCCTCAGGCCCAAGTAATGAGGTTTAGGCTTGATTTTTGAAGACTTGGTCTTGAAAACCTAGGAACTAACATTAAGGTTTCCATGCCCAAGTGTTGAGTTTCGGGTTCAAGAGTTGATACCTAGTCATATTTTGGAAAATATTTTCTGGTTCTTTCAAAAAGGAAATCATTTTCTTAAATTTAAGCTTTGGTATAAAAACATTTTCCATTAAATAGGAAAACATTTTCGCAAGTGAATCAAACATTGAAAAATGTTTTTTTTTTCAAAATTGCTTTTTGTGAAATAAATGGACCCTTGGTCTTAAACTAATGCATAAGTTCTAATATAGTTCTTCTAATCATTTTTTTTCTGGAAATAGCTGACATGGCGGTATACCACTTAGAACGGTTAGTGATGACTGGATCACCATGTAGCCATTGTTGGATAGAAAAAATTACATTGAAATTTTACGCAAAATTTAGGACTAAATTGGAAAAATTAGAAAGTTTTGGATCGATCCGTATAAAATATCTAGAATTGATTGAGTAATTTTCTTCTAACCCAATAAATAAATATGAGTGATCTTGTCTATGTGCATCGGATGTGACTCTTAAGTGATGGACGTCAGATATTGTCACTTAAACATATAATCTATTGTCTTTTTTGACCACGCACTTCACCATTTAGCCAAACGCCATTTGAGGTTAATTACACAAAAAAATTGTCCTCTTTTGCAATATAGATATAACCACGCTTATATAAGTAAGTGGAGATCACAACTAGAAAACCATAATATGCTGTCTCTTTTCTCTCTCCTCTCTTTAGTAAAAGCTTTTTTAACGTGGATTACATTAATTAATATTGTAATGTATTATTTTACTATGTTGGTCTAATAAAATGAGATATAAGAATTTTTAATTAGTTTATTATGGGGCTGGTTAATGAGAATTGACTAAAGCCTGGTTTGTGATAAGAGGGCCCGTGGCTTAAAACTCTATAAATATCGCTAAAATATATTTTCTATTCCTTAGGTAACCAAACGCTATGGGTGAGGGGTAGTTTTACTGGGCAGTGATAAAAAGGATAATAGAGAAGAAGAGCTTGAGTTTTAGATCATCGCTAATCGTCACTATTCTGTATTAAAATGATGGATATCAAATAAGGTCCGCAAATCTCATTACTTAATTATATATGTGTTTTTAATTCTAACTATGGATATCTTGGAGCGGCGGGGATGGCGTGAGAGGTGGTGGCGACGATGTGGACGATGGAGTCGATGAAAAGAGGATGTGTGTGGTGGAGAGACAGGATTTTAGCTAAAGTCCTGGTGAAAAGAACTCAGAGATGATGGCATTTAAGCTGCACGCATTTCCTTGTCATCGGTAATTCTATGATGCAAAATGGCTTCATGATCCGATGTAGTGCAGGTCGCCCTCTGGATTGTTCGAACGATCAAACCATGTACTTCGGTCAGATCTCAAAGACGCAACAATAAAGCGACCGTTAATGCGCAAAATGGCACACCGGATGCTCCAGTTGAAGATATGGTCCGAACCATTGTTAATCAAAAGCCCAAAAGCACATATGCACAGCGAACCCCCTGAGAGGGTCTCAAGGACACTCTCCGACACTAAAGTCGAATGCATACTTACTGATAGTGGGTTCATTACAAACATGCATAATAACGGGAAAGAGACGAGGTTTGGGCGCACCTCAGACCCTCGGACTTGCCCTCCTAATCAACACGGCCTCAGCCCGATGCTGGTGGAACGAGCTTCCCTTGTACTCTGGTTTAAATGGCTTGACTTGGCGGGCGAATCGTTGGCATTAACGCCGAAGCACACATAAAAGGGTGAACAGCTTCATATTCACCCTTGGCCTAGGGATTTGCATTTGGAGGTGGAAGAAAGATAACAACAGTGTGGCATGCATTCAATATCTATCCACTAAAATCGGTTCCCATTTTGTTCTTCCATCCCCCATTCTTTGATGGATGAAACAACATTTATTGATTCTGATGGGATAGATCTTCGAGTCCCTTCGAGGCATATCTAGATCCGTTGCGATTGATGGTACATATGATGGTTCAAAGAAGGTAAAAAGGACTACTAGGCTTTGTTCGATTGCAATCTATGATGATTAGTCCACATGCATATGTCGGCTGCTTTTGGCTTTCAAATATTTCTGCCCACATGGATCTATTCGTCTTATCCATTTCTTGTGGGTCATGGAGTTTGTTTCCAGCCCTTCACTATAGTCTCTTTTTTTAATTACATTTCACTTTATATCCAATTAGCCCGTTTTTGAACAGTTTAAATTTTTGGAAATTAAATTATCTGCCTAAAAATGAGAAAAGAAAAAGAAAGTAAAATAAATAAATAAAATAGGGGCTTCCATCCCACCTTAGAAAAATGTACGGACCATCTCCTCTGGGACACAGCCACATAGGTGAAATTATTATCATCTTTTTTCGGAATGCCATCTTTCCCGGTTCCTACTTATTGGTATTATCATGTCTAAGAAGTTGCAAGGCACTTCAATTTCCTTTCAAACGCATTTTCAAGCACTTGTTACCATTGTAAAGCAGGAGCTAGCAGCCTAGCAATGTCTTCAACTTAAGAAACACATCTTTTTTGACGAGTTTAGTGCCGTCTTAAGGCTGGAACACTAGTCGAGGCTGGACTAGAGTGCGGATTCGAGCCTCACATTTAGAGTGGTATGTAAGTTGGATTCTCACTCTGTTAGTAAAGGACTCCTCGGTATGCTTTGGTGAGAAAACATTCCCTTAGTGGTTTCAGTGACTAACAAAACTTAGAGACTTTGTTTTTGATAAAAAAAAAAGTATTTTCAGGTGGAAAGTTTGATGAGATGTGATCAAAAGTTATCAATCGGAGTTAGAGTCGTGGCTTGATTACTTTGTTTCTTATACATATTACCAATCAAATAGGAAGGAGTAAATCACAGTGCAATGGCTAGTGGCAAATTAGCTTTGATTCATTGCTATATTTATAAGGAGTTTCAAAAAAGAAAGTCTTGCAAATATCTTTCTGAGATTCAACTTCCCTGGGATTTCTTTCTAAAGGAAAAACGTTCTTTCTATTCGTAAACACTCAACTTTTTGGAAACCCAAACTATTGTAGGAGCAACAAAAATTATGGAAAGTATCAATCTTGGCAATTTTGAAACAATTAGATCTTCTCAACTAGATCCAGGCTAACGGGTAGATTGACTAGATAAGTACTCTTGGAGATATGTCTAACGGTCAACTTGGATGAGGAGGAATATTAGTAAAGATTTCAAAGCTGAAGGAAATAGAATTCACATTCATGAGAGAATGTTTGTGATCTTATATATTCGTCTTTGCTAAGCGATACTGTGTAACCTTTAGAGGTCGAGAGTGTGAGGAGTCATTCACACAAACTTGAATACTTATAGCTCAAGACTTGTAACATCTAATCGGTTCTTACTAGTAAATTCTAGCCAATAGGCTATATAGCATGGGAGAGTAAACGTAGGCTTGTAAAAGCCGAATCACTATAAACTTTTGTATGCAATTGTCTATCATTTACTCTTTTTATTAATCGTGTTAGAATTGTACACTGGTGAGATCTAACCACTTCATTAGAAGTTGTCTCGCTGCAATATTTATTTAAATTCTTTCATTTTGGTAAAATCACCTATTCACCCCCTCTAGGCGATAGTTATAACAATAACAATTAGTATCAGAGCATGGTTACTTTTAATTGAAATGCTTTACTACTTCTGAGTTAATGATCTATCTATGGCTAGCAATATTGCACTAGGTTTGATGGAAAGTCAAAGTGATACAAGGCCTTCGTATTTTGATAGAAAAAACTATAACATTTGGAAAAACAAAATGAAAGCTTTCATTAGATCCATGGATCCCTTGGAGTGAGACATTGTTCTAAAAGGCATAAGGCCAAAGGCTTATTTGACCAAGGAAGAAGACAAAAAACCAAAAATCTCAGCTCTTTCTGATGCTGACATCACTAAAAGAGAAGCACTAGATGCTAAAGTTGTTTACTCTTTATATTGTGCTTTATCATCATTTGAACATAATCAAATCTCTTCATGTGAATCTGCAAAAATTGCAGTTGACGTATGAAAGAACTGATCGGGTTAAGGAGATGAAGATAAACATTATCCCAGCTATATGAAGCCTTCAAATTAAAACCTGAAGAATCCATAACCAATATGTTTAGTAGATTTACTGACATTGTCAATGGATTAGCATATTAAGGGCAACCTGTATCAGACCCAATGAAAGTAAACAAGATTCTTTGAGGCTTGTCAAATGAGTCGAACAATATCAAGACATCCATCTGAGAAACTCAAAAGGATCTCATCTCTTTTAATGGATGAAGTCGTAGGAACACTTCGATCCTATGAAGAAGAACCTTTGAATGAGGAAGACACCAGAGGTAAGAAAGTAATAACATTAAAATCTGATTTTGACTCTGATAATTTAGATTCAGACAAAGATGATGAGGACGACTAGGAGATAGCCCTAATGGTGAAAAACCTTCAACAAATGGCCAAAAGAGGAAGGAAATTCAAAGGGAAGAAATCCTTCAAATCATCTGAGCAAAGGAGAAACTTCAAAGATAGAGGAAAATAAGGATGTTATCTACTTCGAATGCAAGAAGTAAGGACACATTAAACCAAATTGTCCTCTTTTGAAGAAAATAAAGAACAAGTATGAGAAAACAAAGAAAGCACTGAAGGCCCGTTTAACTCTTCTTAGGGAGTTAATGACGTTTAGTGGATAATTAGTTTAGGCTAATTAGGGATTATGTGGTTAGTTAGTGTATATTAATGATTTAATTATTCAATTGTGCATGTTAGGTAGTTAGAACAGATTGATTATGGGCTAAAGAGGTTGTACTATTTATCTAGATAGGTTCAGAAATTTTCTAGGCCTGTTTAGGTGGTTAGATTAGTGTTTCCAACCTAAGTTAGTATTTATTGCATTTAATTTGCATTATTTAATTATTTTTGTAATTTTTGTAATTATTTATTATTTTCCGGAAATTATACTGGGATAGTCAGTGATCGGAATTTCTTGTAGATTGCAATGGTGTGCTTAGTTTTTGCAATTGAGTGTTAAATTGTGCAAATTGAGTAGTGATTGTAATTTTGAGTATTTAATTCAAAATTTGGAAATTTTGGTAATTATTTAGAAATTACCGGGTGTTAGGTTTTAACATCGAAAATGATTTTAAAAATTATATCAAATAGTGAAATTTTAAAAGGAAGGGTATCAATTTTTCTGGTGCAAATTGATCGTGTACCCACACACGATTATTTTTACCGTGTGTTTTTAATACGAAGAAAATGGGCCGAGTACATTATTTTAATTGAGAAATTTGAGTGTAAAGCACAATGTCCTTGGCAGAGATTGAATGATCATGTGTTGGTTAAGAAAACTCGTCCCCGAAATGAGTTGGGTGGACGTGCCCCTATATGGGATGCCCTATTAATGGATGTCGGATCACGGTAGAGGCCAGACCGAAACTCCTTCGGGAATGCCGTCCCTGATGTGTGTCGGGTGGACGTTGCCACGCTCAAGGGATGAGGCGATGCTTTGTTACACCAGAAGATCGCCGAATGTTGAGTAGGCTATGTCTGTGTGTGGCCATGATTAACAATTGGAATGCATGTTGAGTGAAATTGACGTGCCGGATTATGGGACAAAATTATGTGGCACATAATGGGACGTGTCATAACGATTTGACTTTATAATCGGGACCCTTGTGTCTGTTTGAGAGATTAATTGTGGTGTTCCAATTGACTGAGTATGAATACTGTTTAAGTCTGTGATATGAACTATACTAACATGCAGGAAGGATCTGAGATGAGGTAAGTCTCTGTGGTTGTGTGATTGTACAGCTAGGTGTATTTTATTCCTAGTCGGAGTTTGGGTGGTGAACTTGTTGAGACGCTGTCTCACCCCGTCGTGGGCTCAATCTTTTCCGGTCCTTAGATGGCGGTTCCTCCAGAACGTTTTGGACAGCCGCGGGCTATTACTGAGCAAGGTATAGACATCTGTCCCCAATAGTCATTGGGTCTATGAGTTAGTTGTGATCATCGTTTGGGTCGATGAGGGCCTATCTCATCAATTCAAGGCGTGGTCGTCACGCCCCGATCTTCTGAGCGCATGTCTATCCCTTGGTGGTCGATTCAACTGCGACGTCTCAGGACGCGTCGTCGACTCATTTAATTTTAACGCGCATGCGGAAGCGTATAAATAAATCCCTAGACAACACAAAGATGTGATAGAAAAGCAAGGCCACAAATTTCACAAACCACAACACACCTTTATACGTAGTTGACTAGTTTATTTACAATACTAGCATATAGACAAAAGTCTATACAAGCTCAGCTCACAAAATGAAGCCGTCCTCAGATAAGCTAACCAGACTCATTTGCCGACTCCTCAGTCTCCACAGGCTCTGGGTGTGTTAGGTCCTCCACAACCCCATTAGGAGGGTTAACAGCATCCTCATCTAGGGTAGCGTCAACTACTATAGCGGGGACTTCAAAACCCCTGAGGGGACTCACCTTAAAACCATTTGGTTGGTAGTGAAACCACGCTCTGAATCGATGAGGCACCCTATGAGGAAGGCCATCTTCGACCCAGATGGTGGTCACTACTAGCTCATAGACCTAATAACTTCCAAGAGCAACTGTCTACGAACCTAAAAATGTTGAGCCCATGATGGAGTGAGACAATGTCTCAGCAAGTTCACCTTCTAAACTCCGATTAGGAAGGAAACACGCCTAAATGCATTCTATGCACACACAAGACAGATGACTTACCTTACCTCAGTTCTTTCCTGCAATTTAGTATAATTCATATACTCAACTAGTCAATTCAAACAAAATCATCGATCGATCGATCCACTCGATTCAATACCAACAATACCATCTACAAATTCGATCGATACAATCAGTACTCACCCAAGCTGAAATAAATGGTATAGCTCACTAAAACTGATATGTAATAATAATGCTCACTGAAGCTGCTATATTTATTATTGCTCACCGAAGCTGCTAGATAATATTTGCTCACCGAAGTTGCTAGATATTATAACTCACTGAAGTTGATAGATAATATAACTCATCGAAGCTGATAGATAATATAGCTCACCAAAGCTGATATAGTATACTACTCACCGAAACTGACATATCGAGGCCCATAGGTTGATATAGTATGCTGTTCTCATTAACTGACAATTCACCGCTTTTATAATACATGAATAAAATAATTGTGTGTGGGTACACGGTCGACCTAAGCCAAAAATGCAATATCTTTATTTTAGAAAATCCTACTATTTAATATAGTCCATAAAGAGATTTTTGGCATTATAAACCAACGTCCGGTGTTTCCTGATCAAATATTGAGATTACACAATTTTGGGATAAATACCCAAAATTACAACTACCACTCAAATAGCACAAATTAACATTCAATTAAATAAACTGAGTACACCAATGCAATCAGCATGAAATTCCGGTTACCGACTATCCCGGTCTAATTTTCGGTATATAATAAATAATTAAATAAATACAAAAAACAATTAAATAAATACAATTAAATGCTGAAAATAGAAACTTAGGCCGGAAATGCCTAATTAAATACCGAGATGGGCTCGGAAAATTTTTGAATCAATCTAGATAAATAGTACATCTTATCTAGTCTCTAATTTTGCTACTCTAACTATCTAACATGCAAAACCGAATAATTAAATCGCTAATCCATTCAACCTAACCACCTAAACCATACTTAGCCTAAACTAATCAACCCATAAGCATCATTAACTCCATAAGCAGAGTTTAGCGAGTAAAATTATCGGTTTAGTGATCTGGTGAGTCCATGATGATGGCAACGCGGAGATGGACGACAAGTCTCTTGGTGGCGGAGCCAAGTGGGGCCCGGAAGCAGTCCAAAATGGGCCTCGAAGTTCCACGGCCAGCTGAGGGTTTTCAATTCGGTTCTTAGGCCGAGAGGGCTGGAACAGAGGTTGGCTTGGGCTGAAACGGTGAGGACGAGTAGCAGTGGTCCAAGCAGGGCTATGGTGGGCAAGTGGTGGCTTCTGGCGGCGGGACAGGTGGGCCAGGTGGGCTCGGCAACCTGTGATGGTGGCTCGAAGGCGTTGGGATAGCAGTTGGGCATGCGGGATAGGCGGAACAGATGGCGGACGAGCGCAGGCTCGTGCAGGGCCACGATGGTGACGCGGCAGGGCAGGGGGGTTCGGCGGGCATGCGACGGCCAAGGGGGGTAGCTAGCTCGGTTTTTTGCAACTTTTGGGAGCTCAAAGGCTTGAAAATGGAGAAAGTGGAGCTGTTGAAGAAGAAGAAGTGACTAAAGGCTTGGAGGGGGCCACTTTGGCTCCAAAGTCCACCATTCTATCCAATTTCACTCAAGCACTTGGCCCACCACCTTGGCTATCTTCCTCAGCCACTTTGTAGCCACCAAAGCTTCCTTTAGAAGCCTACTTGATGTCTCAAATGTTGCACACCATGGGGCTACGGATTTGAAACATTTTCCCTCAAATTAGACCAATTCTCCTTCAATTGAATTGAATTCGATCCTCATAAATTCCACCAAGATGTCCTTGATCAAATTGACATTTTATCTTGTCAATAGAACCAATTTGCATCCCAAAAACGCAATAAAAAATGGTCCCCTGAATTTTTCGGTAAAAAACACCATTACTTAGAATTTTCGCCAAAAATCTCAATTTGCAGAAATTTTTTTTCGGAAGGTGAGTTGATAGTCTTAAAATAAATCGTGACATTACAGAACTTTCAATTTCTGAAATCAAGTTCAAATTCGCGGTCAATTTCAATCTGGTGCGATTTTAGCGTGACTTAGTCTATCGGGTAGATTTTAGAAATTTTTAGTGCAATTGACCAGTGGTTGATTATTTTCAAGCCACAACGTACATCTTTGACGCATTGATGACTCTCGATTGTTGTGAAAATCTTGAGATTTCAAATACGAGCATAAGGTACCAGAACGACAGAAAAATCGGTCTAGTACTGATTGACAAGAATTTTGCAATTAGGTGGAATCACCTACGCACTAATCACATACCTTTGTCAAAATGACCTATCTCCGACTCTAATCAATTTTTAACTATGTTGTAATGATCTCTATAGATTAGCACGGTCGAGCAGTTGATTCTTGGTCGAGTTCTCAAGTCTAATGCATTAAAATCATGTAATGGCTTCACTAGGTAGACTAGTTATCTCGTAAGTAATCAGCTCAAAGGATAGAACTATAGACGTGTCGATGAAAAGCCCAATTTATTCGATCGAAAGCAGAACCTGAAATTCAGGATGTCACAGTGGTTCCACTATGGACTCAATGGATACAAAGTAGGTCCCCTCTAGGGTTTTGAGATCCCCACTGTAGTTGTCGTCGCCGCTTTTGGCGAGGGTGCATCTAACCCTCTTGATGGTGTTATGGAGGACCTAGTGTCCTAAGAGTCTGTGGAGTTTAAAGGATCGGTGAATGCGTCTGACTAGTGGGTCGTAGGACAGTTTCCTTTCGAGGGCTGATCTTTTGGTAGATAGACTTGTTTGTATATAAACTTAGTTTGTTTATAAAGGTATTTGATTTGATATGATTGTCCTGCTTTTCTATCCCACGTTGTTTGTTGTCAGGAGTTTGATTTATTCGCTTCTGTATGTACAATAAAATGAATGGGTCAGCGACGCGTCCTAGGACGTCGCAATTTTATTGACCACCGAAGGATGTGCGTGCGCTCGGTGCTCCGAGGCGTAACATGGCCACTCATAAGATAACTAATCTCTCAGATGAAGCCGTTAAGGAATATAAACGCGACTAATTTGAGAATTCGACCATAAATCGACTGCTTGACCGTGCTAATTTGCAAGGGTCAATACGGCATCGTTAAAATTGATTAGAGACCGAAGATATGTTGATTTGACAGAGGCATGTAATTAAGTTGTGGGTGATTTCACGTGATTGCAAAATTCTTGTCGAATGGCACTAAATCGATTTTTCTGTCGATTTTGTACCTTGTGCCCGTAATTGAAACCTTGAGATCTTTACGACAACTGAGAATCGTTTATGTGTCAGAGATGCATAATGTGGATAAAAAATAATCAACCACGGGTCAATTACGCTAAAAATTACTAAAAGCTACCAGTAGGTTAGATCACGCTAAGATTGCGTTCGGTTGAAATTAACCACAAAATTGAATTTAGTTTTGGGAATCGGACATTCGAGCATGTTACAATTCATTTATAGGACATCGTCTCGTCTTTCGGAGAAATTTTGTCGAGTCAAGGATTTTTTGAAAAAATTGAATTTCGGACATTTCAAAAGAAAATACAAGAATTCAGATAGGAGAGAGAATTGCCATTTTTGCTGTCCAAAAGTTGGTTATTTGTGGGAGTAATATGCAAGAAGTATTAGGGGACCAAGCATTGATGAGTTGGATATTTTTGTTTGACTTTCCCCCCTCTCTCTTCAGCTTCTCGCGCACGCCAAGCAACTGATCCCCCTCCTTCGCGGCTTTTGCTTCTTTCTTTCATTTCCCTCCTGCACGATCACTTTTCCCTCTTCACCTCACGCAACTTCACTAGCCCACTTTCCCCTTTGCCCTTGCCGCATGCCATCTCCATTTCACTGCCCTAGCTTCCACTGACCGCCTTGACTCCTCCTCGCGTCATCACCCCCACCGAGTCAACCCTAGTAGCACCTCTCGAGGCTAACTCCGCAACGCGACTTCACCATTTCATCCCCTATCCCAGTAGCGACGCCACCGCCCGAAGCTGCTCCTTCGCTATTTCTCCTCACGCACGGCCACCAATCCGCCCGGCCGTTCTAGTCATGGCCTACAACCAACCCATAGACCAACCGCCATCCTCGGGCCAAGTCTAGCTCAGCCGAGCCCAACTGCGAGCCACCAAAGCTAGCTTGGCCCAAAACTAGAACCAAGCAGCCCAAGGCAAGACCGAATCTCATAGCTTGAGCTGTGAGCTTCGTGGGCCGTCTTTGGGCCTTTTGGGACCTCCTCGAGTGTCGCCGTAGGCCCTAGTCTTGCTCGCCTCCACGTCACTGTCGCCATGAACTCATCAGCTCGTTAAACCAGTGAGTTTACTTTCTAAACTCTACTTAGGGTGTTAATTATGCTTAGATGAAGATTATTTTAGACCAAGATTGGGTTAGGAAAAATGGTTAGTGTAATTAGTCAATTAGTTAGTTAATTAGATCAATTAAGTTGTTAGATTAGTTTAGTTAGAGGTTAATTAAATTATGTGATTTAGTTAGCTTAGTAGATTATTTAATTAAGTCTATTTAGGTGGTTAGATTAGTATATGTAGCTTAATTAGTGTTTTATTTAATTATTTATTTATTTCTAGAAATTATACCGGGATAGCTGGTTGTTAGAATTTCGTGCTGATCGTTATGGTGCAGTTAGTTTGTGCAATTGAGTGCTAATTTGTGTAATTTGATGCTGAATGTTAATTTTGAATTATTATTTCAAAAATTTGGGATTTTGGTATTTAATCAGAAAATTACCGGGTGTTGGTTTTTTTTTTTTATGCCGAAAATGTTTTTAGTGCTATATAAAGTCGTGGAATTTTAAAATGATGGGGTATCACGCTGTATGGTTCGATTTGACCGTGTGTTTACATACACCTATTTTATCGGGTGTTTTTAATATGAAGAAAATAGGCCAAGCACATTATTTGAATTGAAACATTTGAGTACAAAGTACGATGTCCTTGGCCGAAATTGGATGTGCGTGTGAACGCTATGAGAACCTGTCACTTGATGTGCGTCGGGTGAGTGATGCTCCTATGTGGAATGCCCCTGACAACGGATGCTAGTCGCAATGGACGCTGGACTGATGCTCTTATGTGGAATGCCGTCTAAAGGTAGACGTTGTCGTGCCTGATGAAGCAGGACGACACCTGGCTATGCCGGATGACCGCTGATTGTTGAGTTGGCCGTGCCCGTTGGGCCGTAATTAATTGGAAAGCTTGACTGAGTGAGATGACCGCGCCTAATTATGTGACAAAAATTGTGTGGCACGAAATGAAACGTGTCATAATGATACGGGACCTCTGTGATTGACTAGTATATGAGTCGAAGCACTCTAATTATTGAGTGCATTTACGGTATGCATATACGATATGGGCTGTACTGACGTGCAGGGAGGTGCTGAGGCGAGGTAAGTCTCATATGATGTGTGCTTAGGTTGTCTCTAGGTGCATTATCTTCCTAATTGGGGTTTAGGGTGTAGACTTTCTGAGATTTTTGTCTCAACTCGTCGTGAGTTTCCAATTTCAAAGCCGTAGCGTGGAGGATCCAGAGCCTGAGGCTGAACAGTCCAGAGTGTAGATGGCCTAGAGGTTTCTTTTTGAGTTAGACATTCTGTGTATAAATCGGATGTGTTTATAAAGTGTGTTTTGTTTAAATTGATTGTCATGCTTTTTCTATCCTATGTTGATTGTTGTCTGGGGATTGTTTATTTCGCTTCCACATGTGCATGAATTGTTTTGGATTGGCGACGCGTCTTGGGAACGTCACAATTTGATCGACCACCGAGGGATGTACGCGCACTCGAGATTCGGGGCGTGACAAATCCTCTTGGAGATATGTCTGGCGGTCAACTTGTATTATGAGGAATATAAAGGGAGACTTTGAAGCTGAAGGAAATAGAATTCGCATTCACGAGATTTGGAGCTTTTAATTCTGAGAGTCTGAAAAGTGGTTGTAATCTTATATATTCATCTTTGTTAAGTGATACTATGTAACCCTTAGAGGTTGAGAGTGTGAGGAGTTGTTCACAGAAACTTGAGTACTTACAGCTTAGAACTTGTAACCTTAGATCAGTTCATACTAGTAAATTCCAGCCAATAGGCTGTAGCACGAGAGAGTGGATGTAGACTTGCAAAAGCTAACCACTATAAAATTTTGTATGCAATTGTCTACCCCTTACTCTTTTTATTAATTGCGTTAGAATTGTATACCGATAAGATTTGACCACTTCATCAGAAGTTGTCTCGTTGTAATATTTATTTGAATTCTTTCATTTCCGCAAAATCATTTATTTATGCCCCTCTAGGTGGTAGTTATAGCCATTACATGCTTTTGCTTGACTCGTGAATGCTGAAGCAGGTGAAGATGTAAAAGCTCATGGTGGGCCTGTCGCAAGGGCTTCTGGGTTTTAGTCCAAAAGGACGTGCAAAGAAGACCGTCTCTCATCTGGTCTGACCTTTCTCTCCCTTGACTTTATGACTGCTCTGATAATTAGAACTGGAAGGCAAACTTAACAATGCAACGTGGTCAATCCGAACGTATAAAGTAAAACTGTGTTTGATCGTCCAGATTCGCATTGAAATATGATAGGATATAGTAAGATTAGAACCGTAGAAAATCTTTTGATATATTTGATGCAATCAAAGATAGGATTAAAAGTTTTTTGTCTTTTGAAAATAAGATTAAAAAGCTTTGGAAATTCTTCTGTCATTTAAAAATCTCGTCAATTCATTTATGCCAAGTTGCCGACCTCTTTGACTGGCTTCTCGTGACGACTCAGACCCTCTAGACCACCCGATCCCGAGTTCTCAGTCTCAATAGCTTTGATCAACTAGAGGGCCCTGCCATTTCCCAAATTCGAACCCACTTCCCGACAAGTAACCTGGGACGTCAATTGTAGTTGCATCTCGTGGCTCAACAAGCACCTTTTGAAGTTGGTCATCCACATGAGCTTCGCGAACATCACGATCCTTAGAAGACACGACTTCACGAAGATCTAGTTTTTCCTTGTTAGCAGCGAGAGGCGCTTCTTGCATGTAAATTACTGAGGGTATCGATAAGGTAAATTACTGATGAAAGGCAACTTTGTGCGGTCACAGAGGGCCGTTAACTGATAATTTATTATGTGAACGTAATACATATTGAATTGAATATGGATCTGGAGTTAATGGTTGTATAAGGTACCTATTAGATTTGACGATTTAGCATGCACCGTAGATTTATCGAATTAATCCCCTCCGCCCCCGCCCCCCTCCAAAAAAAAAAAAAAAGAGAAAAAAGCATCCCTTATTTATGTGTTTCTTGTTCAGGGGATTAATAGAAATTGATGGTACTTTCACCGATCAGAGGGGACAGGGAATTCATTAGAGTACCTTTTGAGGTGAGCAGTATGATAATGGATGGTGCCTTGTTTCTCTTTCGGTCTTATGGTTGGTACTAGTAGAAGTTCTTTCCAACTCAATCTTCAATTATTGGGTACAAACAAAATCATTCTTTTAGACATGATTTATTCGTACTTTTGGCTTGATTAATCCAATGAGAAAATTATCCAATTAGTCCAAAATCTATGTAATAGATGTCAATTCAGTTCTCATTTTTTTTTTTAATTTTGTCAAATTAATTATAAACCATTGTGTGAAGTTTCAATGTAGTTCTTCTAACAAATTTCTATTGGGAATTATTGACATGGCAGTGTGTCGCGTGATATAGCCAGTGATGACTGGATCATCATGTCAGCAATTTCCAGATTGAAAAAACTACATTGAAATTTTGTGCCAAAATTTATGACTAAATTTGCAAAATTGAAAGTTTAACTTTGGATTGGCATTCATATGATAGGTTTAGAATTGATTGGATAATTTTCTTTAAACCCGATAAACACATACGAGTGGTCTTGTCTGTGTACATCGGATGACTCCATCCGTTGAGTGATGGACGTGAGACATTGTCACTTAAACATGTAATCTATTGTCTTCTCTGACCTAACACTAAACCATTTAACTAAACCCCACTTTGAGGTTAATCACCCAAAGAGTTTTACTCTTTTGCAATCTAGATAAAACCACGCTTATATAAGTAACTGTAGATCACAGCCAGAAGACCGTATTATGTTCTCTTTTCTCTCTCCTCTCTCTCTACCCCACCCGGAGCAGCGGCGATGGCGTTAGAGGTGGTGGCAACGGTGTGGACGATTGAGTGGATGGAGAGAGAATGTGTGTTATGGAGAGACTAGATTTTAGCTGAAGTCGCATGTTGCTGGTGAAAGGAACTCAGAGATGATGGCATTTAAGCTGCACGCGTTTCCCTATCGTCGGTAGTACTATGATGCACGATGGCTTCTTGATCCGATGTAGCGTAGGTCGCCTTTGGATTTTTCGAATGATCAAACCATCTACTTCGGTTGGATCTCAAAGACACAACGACAACATGACCGTCAATGCGCAAAAGGGCACACCGGATGCTCTGGCTGAGGATATGGCCCAATCCACCATGGGCCGAACGCCTGAAAGCACAGGAGTAAAAGCATGGCAAACCTCCTGAGATGGTCCTAGTAACACTCTCCGATACTCAAGTCGAATGTGTTGTTACTAAAAGTGGGTTCATTACAAACGTACATGATAACGGTAAAGATATGAGTTTCGGGCATACCTTGGACCCTCGGACAGGGGTCCCCTAAACGACAAGGCCTTAGCCTCATGCCGGTGGGACGAGCTGCCCTTGTTCTCTGGTTTAAATGGCCTGACTTGGCAGGCCAACCGTCGGCATTAACGCCGAAACACACATAAATAGTGGACAACTTCCCGTTCGCCCTTGGCCTTGGGATTTGCGTTTGGAGGTGGAAGAAAGGTAACAGTGTGGCAGGCATTAAATATACTAAAATCGGTTCCCATTTCGTTCTCCCAGCCCCATATTCTTTGATGGATGAAAGCAACATTTATCGATTTTGACGGGATAGATCTTCGAGTACCTTCACGGCATCTCGATCCGTCGCGATTGATGGTATATATGATGATTTGAAGAATGTAAAGAAGACGACTAAACTTAGTTCGATTGCGATCTATGATGATTAGTCCACATGGATATGTCGGTTGCTTTTGGCTTTCAATATTTTTGTCCACATCCATCTCTTCGTCTTATCCGTTTCTTGTGGGTCATGGAGTTCGTATCCAGCCCTTCACTTATAGTAATTCTCTTTTTGAATTACATTTCATTTTATATATAATTTGCCCGTTTTCGAACGGTTTAAATTTTAGGAAAGAAGTTACTTGCCTAATGAGGAGAAAAGAAAAAGAAAGTAAAATTAATAAATAAATAAAATAGAGGCTTCCGTCCCACCTTAGAAAAATGTATGGACCATCTCCATTGGGACAAAGCCACGTAGGTGCAATTATTAGGTTAGGCTACACATTTCTCACGTCGGCGCATAAAGTGATAAGGGAGACCGTACGACTTTTCTACTTAATTGCCCATACGCAGCCTCTCATTTCCGCCGATATATTTATTTAGTAAATCAATTTTAATATATCTTATATGGTTTATGCGAAAAATATATTTAGGGGCTTTTGTATACCTTCCGTATTTCACACATCTCTTAGGATTGTGCATATCATTGATTGATCCTTATATATTTTAATTGATATTGTAATGTTTTGTTATTTTAGATAGTCATCTCGTAAAGTTTGTAAATAAGGTAATATATTCATCATTGTTGAATACATATAGAAATTACACAATTTGTTCCACTTTATTCTTATCTTGGTATTAGAGCACTTCTTGTTTGAGGAAGCGCCCATTGAGTCTTTTATACAGTGGCCATAGCAACGTTACACTAGTCGGGTCGATGTCTTTTTTTTTTTGGTGCTGAAGGAACTGGCTTGCAGCCGACAGCCACGCCGTAAACCCCTATGTGACACTTAAGCAGGAGGACCCATCACCCCTGAGTCACACTTAATACACCTAGCGCCTCCCCTGGGCTTCGTTGAGGATCAGTAGAGTCTTAGCCAGTGGAGCCACTGCTGCCGATGATAAAAGGTAATAGGTAAGTAAGATTCAACATCTATTTTCCACCATTGTTCCAACAAGTTCTGGTTGCTTCTTTTGAAAAACCAGGACCACCATCAGACAAGCTAGATCCTGAAATTTCTCCTCACCGCCACCGCATGCGCTCTCACACGCCACCACGAGTGGGATTCATGCGTCCTCTTTCGCCAGAACCATCTGCATGTGTATTGCTAACGCCACCATTATGTTGATGTTGAGCTAAACAGTCTGTGAGCTTCAAATTCGTAGCTGGACACATCAGCCGGTTCCTATGTACAAACTGAATTGACTCAGACCGAACATTTCTCAGCCTTTGTAGACTGAACTGGATCAGCCGCCGGACAAATTCTCTTGGTTTTCGGTTGTTTTGACCACTTTTCGATCGGTTCTTGAGCGTGATGAGTCCATTTTCGGCCTTCTTTTCTTCGTATCTGTCCTCCAGGATGCTGGTTTCTTTATATCTCTTCATTGACTTCATTGATTTTCATTGATAAAGTGCACTCAATCAATAATTTGGAAGTTTCAGTACGCATTCGTACCATTTTAAATAGACCAAACTATACTTATTTATTTTTTTTTGGTAAAGACCAAACTATATTTATGGGCTCCATAAATATCTAATATTTAAATTTAGCATTACCGATGACCATTCAGACTTGGGCATTACGTCACTGATGATATTTGTATGTGTACTAACATTACTAGTTAAACTTGATATTGGCTAACAGTGAGAGGCATGATCCTACGTATTTCTCGACTAGATGTTTTAACGTTATTCCATTCCTAAGGAAGTTTTCGCAGAAACTTGTTTTCTTTCTCTTCAGAAGGGATTGGCTTCCTTAGACAATTGAGTCCATTAACAATACTAGTGAACCTTTTGAACATCTCCAAATGACCGTTTCATCGAAATTCATTTTGAAGGATTCACATCTGCTAAGGAGAATGTTTGTCATGGTTTTCTTCACTATATCAGTTCCTTCAAAGGTCAGTTAAAGTCTGTCCCATATCTCTTTTGTGGTTTCCCATGAAGAGGCATGATTATATTTAACAGGAGATGATGCACGGTAATGGGAATAAAGACTTTTAGAATTAAAAGATTCTCTTTTGGCCAACTCCTTTGGATTGATTATAGCTGTTAAGAGTCATTTGTTTCTCCTATACTAGAGGACGTAGGTGTAGCAGTTGCTCTGGTTGTAACGTTCGATCCATTTCACACAACATCTCACATTAAAGGATTTGTGAATTTGATGAAAGCCTTCATTTTGTTCTTCCATACATCGTAATCCTTCCCCTCAAAGAAAGGAGGTCTGATGTTAATTTGTTCTTCAACAATACCAGGTCCAAGCATGCTAGCCATAATAGATTTTCACACCCCGAACCCCGGGTATGCACACATCTCTTGGCGGTCAATTAAAAATGTGACGTCCCAAGACACATCGCCGACCCATTCTTTTTATGTTTTGATTAGATGTATGCGGAAGTGAATTAAATAAACCCCTAGTCAATAAACAAACAATAGGGATAGTAAACACTAGGAACAATTTCCCCAAAAACAACGATTTCCTTATCAACTGGTTAACCCAAGGAGTTTAATACTTACAAGCCTTTTTACGGCCACTTCCTATCGACCCTCTCAAAAACCTTTGGGGATTAAGGTTAACCTAAACTTCGCTAACGGCAGAGCCACCCAAAAGGTGTCACATCTCGCGCCCACCACATTCGCATTCAGCAGATCTCCATGCTACGACCTTGAAAAAGGTTAACTATGACGAGGTGAGATAAATCTCAATGACTCAACTTCCTAAATCCCGATTAGGACTCAAATTCGCCTCGGAGGCAGCCTAAACAGGCACTACAAACAAACTCACCTCGCCTCGGCACGTCCCTGCATATTATTGCATCACATGTGCCATTATAAATACAACACGTATAATCATTAATCAAAACACATAATTCTTATTGTGACAGCCTGATTTTCTGATTCTATTTTCGATTGAATGAGTTAGGCTTTTCATCTACGCGCCTATATTTTTCTCTGAACTGATCACTCACAAGAATAACTAATCTATTTGGTGAAGCCATTAAGGAATCTAAATGAAATTGATTTGAGAATTCAACCAGAAAACTGCTCGACCGTGCTAATCTACAAGGGTCAATACGGCACCGTCAAAATTGATCCGAGATTGGAGATAAGTCGTTTCGACAAAGGCATGTAATTAAAATGTGGGTGATTCCATATAATTACAAAATTCTTGTCAAACGACACTAAACCGATTTTTCTGTCATTTCTATACCTTATGTTCGTATTTGAAATCTCGAGATTTTCGTGACAACCGAGAGTTGCCCATGAGTCGAAGATGTACAATGTGGATCGAAAATAATTGACCACGGGCCAAATGTGCTAAAAATTCCCAAAGCTACATGGTAGGTTAGGCCACGCTAAAATTGTGTTCGGTTGAAATTAACCGCAAAATTGAACCCGATTTCAGAAATTGAAAGTTCTGTCATGTCACGATTTATTTTAGAAACGTTGATTCATCTTCTGAAGATTTTTCGGCAAACCCAAACTTTTGGCAAAAAAATCAAAATTGGACATTTTTGGACTGGGAAAATTAGAAGACTGTTTTTGGGTGCATTTTTGGTGTTCAAGATTGGGATTGAATTGAAGTCTTTTGGATTGGAATTGCAAGGATTTATTGTGGACACCTTAACTGGAATTTTTGGGTACTAATTAGGATTGAATTGAAGTCTTTTGGATTGGAATTGACGTGGGAATGTTGCAAATTCGTAGGTCCATGGGACAGCAACCTTTTGGACCATTTTGGTGGCTTCTTGAGGAAGATTGGGAGGGGATAAGGCAGTTGGTCTCAGCCTCAGACTTTGGGGGCTTGGTGCTTGAGTAATAGAGATATTTTCCAATACTTTTGAGGCCTGTAGTCCCCCTTCCAGCTGCAGCACTTCATCTTCTTCCTTCTTGCTCCCTTTAGACTCCATTGTTGCTGAAAATCAAAGCCAAGAACCAGAGAAACCAGCTGAGCTAGCCTTGCCGTCGACCAGCCAAGCCATATGCCCGTTCAAGCATTGCCCAAGCCATCTCTAGTCCTTGCCGCCCGCGAGCCCAAGCCCACGCATCCTTACCGTCCCGCGCATGCTCATTGGCCCTTTGTTCACCTTGGTTGCCATTGCAAGTCCCTAAGGTGCCTCCACCATCCGTTTAAGCCATCGTCGCCTCCACCTGGTCCCGCTGTAGTCGTCGTCGTCCTGCCTAGCTCGTTTCCAGCCAAGCCGACCGCCCGACTAGCCCTTTCTAGCCAGCAAGTAAAATCGAGATCTCAGCCCAAGCTAAGACTTCGTGGCCCGTTTTTGGCCCCTTCCAAGCCTCGTCAGGTGTTGTCGTAGGCCCGTGTTTCACTCGCCTTTGCGTCGCAGTAAACTCACCAGTTGGCTAATCCAATGAGTTTACTCACTAAACCTTGCTTATGAGGTTAATGATGCTTAATGGATAATTAGATTAGCTTAAGTATGGTTTAATTGGTTAGTTTAGATGAATTAGTGGTTTAGTCGCTTAATTAGGCTAATTAGGTGGTTAGATTAGATTAGTTAAGGGTTATTAGATTGTAGCATTTAATTAGTATAGTGCATTATTTGTTTTTTAAGTCCAATCAAGTGGTTAGATTAGTATATTTAGCTTAATTAGCCATTTATTGAATTAAATTGCATTTATTTTATTAATTTTGCTATTTAATTAATTAATTAATATTTTCCGAAAATTATACCGGGATAGCCAGTAGCCGGAATTTCGTGCTGATTGCCATGGTGTAATTAGTTTATACAATTGAATGATAATTTGTGCAATTGAGTGGTGATTGTGATTTTTGATTAATTATTTCAAAAATTGTGAAATTTTGGTATTTAATTAGAATATACTATGTGTCGGGTTTGTACATCGAAAATATTTTTAAGTACTATATCAAATAGTGAGATTTTAAAAGGAATGATATCAATTTTTAAGGTTCGATCTGATCATTTTACCAAGTGTTTTTAATACAAAGAAAATAGGCTAAGCACATTATCTTAATTGAGGCATTTGAGTGCAAAGCACAATATCCTTGACTGGGATTGGGTGTACGTGTGATAGTTATGAGAACCCGTCACTCGATGTGCATTGGGTGGACGGTGCTCCTATGTGGAATGCTATATAGAGGGAGGTGTTGCCATGCCCGATGAAGCGGGACAATGCCCGGTTACGCTGGAAGACCAATGTGCATCGGGTAGATTGTGCCTGTGCGAGTAGTGGAAGATGTACAATGTGGCTTGAAAATAATTGACCACCGGTTAATTGCGCTAAAAATTCATAAAAGCTACCCAGTAGGTTAGATCACGCTAAAATCGTGTCAGATTGAAAATAATCGCGAATTTGAACCCGATTTCAGAAATTGAAAATTCTGTCATGTCACGATTTATTTTAGGAACGTAGACTCATCTTTCGAAAAAAATTTGGCGAGCTCAGGATTTTTATGGAAAGTCAATTTGGACAATTCGGAAAAGAAATGAAATTCAGAGGGGTCAAAGTAAGTGGATTTTTGGCCTTCAAAAGAGACTAGTTTGGGAGGACAAGTGTGAAAATTAGCATGGGCTTCCTCCCCAAAAAATTTGACCGCTAATTTGGAGAGAATTAGTGAAGAATTGAAGTCCCATTGGATGAAATTTGTAGGTTAGAGGGGCTGTTACATTTTGGTCTTCATTTGGACTTCAATGGGGGTAAGTTGGTGTAGAAATTGGCCTTGGGTGACCAATTGATATTGTTGGCTGAAGATGGGTTGAAGATAAGGTTGAATAAGCACTCAAGTGAATTAGATATTTGTGTTTGATTACCTCCCCCCCACCAGCTTCCCATGAATGTCTCTCTCTTTTCTCTCTCCCTTTTCTTTATTTGCGCATGTTCTTTCCCCCTCTTTGATGACATCTCTCTCTCCTACCTCTCTTCTTGCGCACGCCAAGCCAACTGTTGGCCCCCTCTTCGCTGTCTTCTCTTTATTTCTTTCGAAGCCAACCCCTCTATTCTACCTTTTCTTCCTTTCATTTTCCTTCAAAGACTCCCCCTCCTCCACTTGAATTCTATAGTTGCATTGAAGACCCCCTACTGCCACACGTCCGTTTCCCCTCCATCTTCCCCAGTAGCTTCTTCTTGTTCCCCTCCATTGAGTCCAGCGGCATCCCTCTGTTTCGTTCGCACCAAGTCAACCCTCCCCAACGAACCTCTCGAAGTTGACTCCTCCATTGTGGTCTACCTTCCACTAATTCTCTAGCTTGTGGCCACACGTCCTCCCCTCTGCTGTTTTCTCCACTCACTGAACAACCTAGCACCCTTAGCAAACTTCACATTGACTCTAGCTACTCCTTCCTGTGAGCTGTCCTATGCGTGGAAGTTAGCCCACGAGCCTAGCAACTCCTGCCAGCTGCTGTTTGTCTAGTAGCCGCACCACCAGCTTCGCATCTCAGCCCCAAACCGAGCTTAGGCCAGCCCACTCGGCCCAACCAGCAGCTTCCTTAAGTTTGAATTAAGCCTAGCAGTTTCGTTGTGGGCTTGCCGGCCCTTTTTCGGGCCCTCCTGAGCTCCCATTGGCATTATCATAGGCCCAAAATTCGGCTGCCATCGCGTCGCCATCACCGTGGACTCACGGGCTCGCTAATCCAGTGAGTTTACTCACTAAACTTTGTTTATGGAGTTAATGATGCTTAAGGGTTGATTATTTTAGGCTAAGTATGGATTAAAGATTTAAAT
Source organism: Eucalyptus cladocalyx (assembly GCA_017140615.1). Classification (NCBI taxonomy): domain Eukaryota; kingdom Viridiplantae; phylum Streptophyta; class Magnoliopsida; order Myrtales; family Myrtaceae; genus Eucalyptus; species Eucalyptus cladocalyx. The sequence continues at coordinate 20,518,906 of CM029517.1, read as the reverse complement.
ATTCGTTTATGCATATTAAGTGGTTAGAACGGCTTAATTAGAGATTAGATAGATCGTATTATTTATCTAAATAGGTTCAGAAATTTTTCGGGCCCATCTCGGTGTTTAATTAAACATTTCCGGCCTAAGTCTTTATTTATGGTATTTAATTGTATTTATTTAATTAATTTTGGTAATTATTTAATTATTTTCCGGAATTTATACCAGGATAGCCGATGACCGAAATTTCGTGCTGATTGCAATGGTTTGTTTGGTTTATTTAATTGAGTGCTAATTTGTGCAAATTGAGTAGAAATTGTAAATTTGGGTATTTATCCCAAATTTGAGTAATTTCGGTATTTAATTAGAAAATACCGGGCATCAGTTGACAACACCAAAAATGTATTGATGGACCATTATAATTAGTGAGATTTTCTGAAAGAAAGATACTACACGTCAGCTTGTGAGAGCATATATTGTCAGCTTGTGAGAGCCCCTTTGCACGTCAACTTATGAGAGCAACATACTATATCTGCCTTTGTGTGCTTGATATATTAGCTTGTGAGAACTTATTTGCACGTCAATTTGTGAGAGCAGTATACTGTATCAGCCTATGTGTTTTGATACATCAACTTGTGAGAGCAGTATACCTTATTAGCTTGTGTGAACTATGATTGTTTATCAGTTTGTGGGAGCAACGATCCGTATATCAGCTTGTGCGAGTTACTATCTATCGATTTTAGCTTGTGAGAGCTATGGCCATATATTGCAGCTTGTGAGAGCAAAGGCCGTCTATTTCAGCTTGTATGAGCAGTTGTCATATCGAATTGATAGATAGTACTGAAGATATCGATTTGAGTGGATTGATTGATTATTGGATGATTTGATTGAGCTGATCAATGAACTGAATTGAATTGATTGGTTGAGTATATAAATTATACTAACATGTAGGAAGGAACTAACGCGAGGTAAGTCCTTTGTCTTGTGTGTACATAGACTACCTTTAGGCGTATTTCCTTCATAGTCGGAGTTTATGGGATGAACTTGCGGAGACATTGTCTCACCTCGTCATGGGCTTAACTTTTCAGGTCCCTAGTGTGAAGAACTCAGAGCTTGAGGCGGAAGGATCAAGAGTATGGGTGGCTCAGAAGTTCTCTTGGAGATAGACCTCTTGTACTTAGATCCTAAAGTTGGCCTCTATTTGTAAACAGATTGTGGTGTTTATGAAAGAGGTTTGATTGTGAATTTGTTGTCTTGCTTTTCTGATCCACGTTTGTTGTGGTAAGGGGATTAGTAATTCGCTTCCGCATGTGCATTAAAATGAATGGGTCAGCGACGTGTCTTAGGACGTTGCAAATTTATTGACCATTGAGGGATGGGCATGTGCTCGAGGATTAGGGCATGACACGGCGCCCCTGGAGCCTATGGAGATTGAAGGATCAACGAACGTGTCCGGCTACCTGGTCATAGGACAGCTTTGTTTTAAGGACCGATCTTTTGTAGAATATTGACTTAGTCTTTTGTTATATATAAACCATGGTGTTTATAAAAGTGTTTTGGCGGTGAATATGTTTCCTGCTTTTCTATCCCGTGTTGGTTGTTGTCATGGGTATCGTCTCGCTTCTGCATGTGCATTAAAAATTAAATAGGTCGGCGACAAGTCTTGGGATGCCGCAAATTTATTGACCACTAAGGGATGGGCATGCGCTCGAGGATCGGAGCATGACCTCTAATTTTTGGTGGCCATTTAGTTTCTAGGGATAAGTGTTCCAAAAGTCCTAAAACTTGTCACGAAAATGTATTTCAGTCCTAAAACTTGCAAAAAGTGCATTTCAGTCCTACAACTTGTCAAAATGTTTCAAACGAGTCCTAAAATCGACGCCGTCTAATTTCTTAACGGAAAAAACTGACGTGGCCCCCGCGTGGCTTTTTTTAATCGTTTCTCTCTCCTCCGTTGCGAATAGTTTAAAAAAAAAAGCCACGCATGCAGAACGACGTCGTCTCCTCTTTTCTCCTTCGCCACGACGCCGTCTCCTCCTTTCTCCTTCGCCACGACGCCGTCTCCTCCTCCCACCTCTGTCTCTACTTCTTCTTTCTCTATTTCGAGTGTCTCCTAAGCCCCAAATCGAATTCGTCCGAAACCCTAAGCCCCAAATCGATCTCGTCCGAACCCTAAACCCCAAATCGAATTCATTCGAACCCTAAGCCTCAAATCGATATCATCCGAATCCTAAACCCCAAATCGATTTCGTTCGAACCCTAAGCCCCAAATCAAATTTGACAATCTGCAGTTATCTTGCGATTTGGGTCCTCATCGACCTCGAGTTTGACGCTCGTCGTGAGTTCATGTTCTTTCCTTCCTTTGGCGATTGTGCGTTCGTGCGAAGATCTCGCTTGCGGGAGTCTCGACATCTCAGTGGCAAAGCGATTGGCATCTGGGACGACGACAGGGTCAACGACGGTGATGGCGACTCCTCCTCATGTAGGTATCGCTCTCTGCATTATAGCATTTTGTTGTTTTCCATTCTCCAATACTAGTGACAAATTAGAACATTAATGCAGAAGTAAGTTATGGTTGTCTATTCATACAGTGCATATGAAAAAAGATGTTTTTTGGAGATTGAAAACATCTCCTAAATCTCTCAAGTAAACACATTGCATTATGCAGAAATTATTAATATGAAGACGTTATGAAGGAATCATAATATAGCTAATATACTTCTATTAGGTTCCTATAATGCGAAGCCTAGAAGAATGAGAGCAGCAACATCTGCATCAAGTAGCGTAACTCCTAATGAGGTCAACTCGAAGCCAACATGTTATTGTGGCCTTCAATCGCCAATTCTTATGGCAAAGACAAAGAAAAACGCAGGAAGAAGGTTCCATGGATGTGCTAAGTTTGATAGTCCAAGTTGCTGCAATTTTTTCATGTGGGTGGATCCAAAGATACCAAATCATGTGAGGGACATGATAGTTGACCTCCTTGAAAGAAATCAAACATTGTTTGAATCAAGCCAATTGAGGGGTGACGGAGTCGAGGTGAGCTCATTGCTAGCTGAAATGAAGAGTCAAAAGGCGAAAAATAGACGTTTAAAGGAGGAGCTTGCACAAGTAAAGAAAGGGAAGATGCTACATCAATCAGCATTCATTCTATGCATATGTTATATCGCTGTGTTGGTTATATATAATGTGAAAGTTGGTGGGAAATTTCTAAGTCTTCCATAGTACTTTCTATCTGAGTTTGTAAATTTGAACACTAGTTGTGGATAATTGAGATGGGAATGAGATCTGATGTGAGTTTGTAGTTTGCAAGACCGGTTGCTTGCCATGCGAGAAATTACTATCGCATTACAAAATGTTGCTTGATTTGTGTGCTTGTCAATAGCACTACATGAGCTATTGCCATCAGAATAAATTTGCAACTTCAAAAAATAGTGACAACTCCCTTATTATGCAATCGAGATTGTTAATTGGTGATTTTTTTCATAATTTTAATAACGAGCTTGCCTCAAATGGAATGTGTAAAAAATCAAGTGAAATCAAAGTAGTCGGCTACAATACCTAAGTTACCTAATCAAATCTTCCATGAATCATCCAATGCGGGCCACAGAGACCATGTAGAGCAAAACCCCATCATATAAAATGAAAATTCTGCATGGCCAATTTCAGTAATTACCTATTAACAATCCCGAAGAGTAATCACTTTCGCGCATTATCCAAACCAAAACCAAGCATCCCACATAACTTGTTGAAACACGATTCATTGACAAAGCAACATGCTTACATTTTCAGTGCGCAAAGGGTTCTGTTCAACAAAATATGCACTTTTAGTGCAGAAAAGGTTCTATGCACAAACGCTACACGTCTCATACAAAAAACCAGCTAATAATTGATATACATTCACCTAACAACACCAATTTCAGCAGACATATCAATCCAATATGATGGTCTCCGGTGGTCCAGTAGGTTGAGCCTTCACTTGATTCTGAATTCTGCGCTTTTCCTTATATATGGTCTCACAAATGAGAGGCTTTGGAGGAGTTGTTGTAGCCTCGAGATGACCGAGCCCGACGTTGTAATAGTGGCTTTGGCTTCATCGCAACATGCTTTCGAGGAGGTAATGTTGCGCGAGATGATTGAGATTGGGAACTTGCCTTGGGTTGTGATGGTGCCTTTCGCTTTAAACCAAGATGCTTCTGACCTATTGTAGCCTTAGATGACTGAGCTTCGGGATTGGCCTAAAGTTGCGATAGTGGCTTTGGCTTCAGCGCAACCAGCTTTCGAGGAGGTAATGTTAGACGAGATGATTGAGGTTGGGAACTTACCTGGGGTTGTGATGGTGCCTTTCGCTTTAAACCAATATGCTTCTGAGCTATTGTAGCTTGAGATGACTGAGCTTGAGAACTGGCCTGAGGTTGTGATAGTGTCATTGGCTTCATTGCAACGTGCTTTGGAGGAGCTATTGTTGCATGATATGACTGACGCTGTGAAGTGGCCTTGGGTTGTAATAGTGGCTTCGGCGTCATTGCAATTTGTTTTCGAGAAGCTGCTGATATATGATATGACTGAGGTTGTGCACTGACCTGGGAATGCACCTTTGCTGTTGACGTAGCTCTTGTGACTACCCCTTTCTCCGGTAGGTTAACGATTCTTGCACCAATTGTATTAGGCTACATAAGAATGAGTATCTTTTTAGCTTAAGGAGATAAGTAATTGCTATTATAAAAATTTAAAAATATGACTCACCTTGCTAATATGAAGGTTTGTCATAGGATTTGCGTCAACACCTAACCTTATCATTTTCATCCTCTTGGCTTGTGATTCTCTCTGTATCAGGCAATTTTCAGTGGTAGGTCTTTTAAACTGAAATAATAGAAAATTCATTTAACATGAGAACGTAATCACAATACATGTATACTTGGGGATTGAGGTATTACTCACTGGAATTTTTTCACGTCTATGCTTAGCCATTGTATTGGCCGGTGCACTGCCTTCCCCTTGATCTGAATGAACTTCACCAAAAGCATTGGCCTCACCAGTACATCCTCTAACATCAGCACTAGCATGAGCAGAAGCAGTGGCACTATATTTTCTTACATTTGCATGACCACTACATTCTCTTACATCTGCACTAGCCTGAGCATAAGCATTAACATGCCCATTATTGCCTCCTATTGAATTGGCATTTGCAGAAGCATTGGCATGGCTTTCGGATCCTCCTTCAGCTATGCTTGTTGTAGCTTTAGCTTTAGCCTGAATATATATTCAAAATTAATAAATTGGAATCTTGATATACACAACTTACAATAATGGTTAGATGACAACTTACTTGTCTTTTTCCGAGCCTTGGACCAGTGGAATTAGCCTGAGATTGAGCATAAGCTTCAGCTGTACTTGTACTAGCATGAGCATTGGATGTACATACATTGACCTGAGCATTGGATGTACGTACATTGGCCCCAGCATTGGCCTGAGAAGCACATATTAAGTATTGATTAACAACATGTTAAAGTGAGAAAAACGCATTAAGATGATCAATTAGTTGAGAAAATACCTTTCTTAAAGGACATCCCTTGCAGTTGTATCCAATTTGTTTGCAAGCAGAACAAGTCATTTGCTTACCCTCTTTAGTCATTCTATCACCTCTTACAAGCTCAATTGGTTGCTTTCTTCTACTCCTTTTTGGCCTACCAGGCATGTTCTTCATTGGTGGGGTTGAGGAGCTTCTTTATTGGTTTTATTCCAAAATTTCTGTCCTCTCACTATAGGCATCATGAATTGATAAGCACTTAGATACTTTTCCTTGTTAAAGCACTCGGCTAGATGGTTGGTCGGATCATTTCTCTTATGGTGTATTGCACAAATGGCATGGCAACATGGAATTCCACTAAGTTCCCAAGCTCTACAAGAACAAGTTTCTAAATTCAAATCAACAACATATTTGTCACCACCTTCTGTAATCTCATATCCTTCATTTCCATTCCATATCAAATGGCAATACCTACTAGCAGATGTATTCTCATGTAACTTACGCATAATCCTTGGACCGTGATTTCTAGTCCACCTAGCACATCCATCCCTCTGAGTATGCATTCTATTCATAACCATGATTCTAATATCCTCCAGCATATTCACAATGGCCTTGCACCTAGCTTCCACACACCTGCCATTGAACGCTTCACTCAGATTATTATCAACGACATCACATTTAATGTCAGTGTCAAAGAAGGCTTTGCACCAATGTTTTGGCTCAATACGGAATAAGTCATCATGACCTTCCCGAGTTTGTTCCTTCAACCTTTGTCTATGCATCTCGAAATATGACATATTATTGCTTTTGACACATCTCCAAAATTGCCTCAGTAACTGTTTTCCTTTGTATCTTTGACCCCAGTTGGAATAAATGTGCCTTGCACACATCTTATGCTCTGCATTTGGCAACAATTCAGCTACAGATTGGACGAGACCCTGACAATTACCGAAAAAAAGAAAATATATATGAAAATAGAAAGAAAAACATTTTAATGTCACAATCAATTTACAAATGAAAACAGAAAAAAAAAACATACCTTTTGTTGATCACTTATCAACGCCCATCCGTCACCATTACACATATCAAGGTATGACTTCAACAATTCGATAAACCAAGTCCATGTGTCCTTATTCTCGATTGTTACCACTGCCCATGCCACTGGATACATTTGATTGTTGCCATCCCTTCCGACGGCACATAACAACTCACCTTTGATCAAACCTCTCAAAAAACATCCATCTAATCCAATGATCTTCCTACATCCAGCCAAAAAACCTTTCTTGCAAGCGTCAAAGAAAATGTAAACCCTATCAAATATTGGTAGAGAATTTGGCCACGGCCTTTCAACTTTCAATTTAAAAGTGCTTGAAGGGCTTGCAGTGTAAAGCTCTCCCAAGTAGTCGTGCATCTGTGCATATTCCTTCTTGTAATTGCCTTGCAGTTCCTTCAATACTTTCAGCTTTGTTCTCCTACACTGACTGAAAGTGACATTTACTCCAAGTTGTTCTCTAACTAATTTATTTAACTCAGGTGCTTTGATTTTAGGCATTGCAGAAATGAGAATCATGAAGTGCTTAGCTAAATAAGTGCTAGACACCCTCTTATTCTCGAAAGTGATACTGCATATATGCTGATTTACATACTTTCTCAAATGAAATGACCCAGTTTTGCTATCAAGAGCACCATAGATCATCCAGTTACAATTGTTCTGGCCACACCTAGCTCTTACAACACTTTTTGTGTTCTTAGTGTATTTGATTGCTCTTTGCTTAGCCACAGAATACTTCAAAATTGCATTCTTGAACTCAGTTGCATCCTCAAATGTCATGCCAACAATAAATTGTGGATTTGTACCACTTTGATCATATGATGGAAACCTACTTCTCCTCCTTGAAATAACATCAGCCTCTTCACCACCCTCATCATTTAAAATTGATTGAAGACTGCCTTCCTCATCTGAATCAACATACTGCTTCGCGTACCCGAATCATCTAATGATTGAGCCTCATCCACAATCGGTGGTTGGGAAGTACTAGTTGCCTCACTATAATTTAAAATTTGGAGCCTATGTCTTGCTGAAAATTCAATTAATTTTTTCCTTGCTTCAACCAGTTCAAAGTCATCATCATCACTTGACTGTTCCATATCCACGAAATTATGTGCATCATCATGCTCTTCCTCATCTAGATCCTTATTGGCAACTTCAGCCTGATTCCCGTCATCATCAGTATTCCTAATCACATTAGACATACCTCCAGTTTCCATCTCAACACCCCCCATCTCAGCTCCTGCCTTTTCATTATCAGCATGCTCAACATATAATGTAATATTTTCAGAGCACATATGATGATAAAATAGATCCATCACATCAGCGTTATCCCATAAATACCTGAGAGTTACTCCGTCTACAAGAGTCTTACTTCCAGGAACTCTGTAAAAGAGTTTCTCTACTCTACACACACCCAAAGCCTCAATAGTTTCAATTATACTAGAAAGTGAAGGCTTACTTAAACTTATTTCAGCAACATCAGCCCTTCCACCTATGTATTCCAATGGTGGGCCAACTTTAAATTTACCTCCATAGCGAACAGTGACATAAACTTTGTTCTCGGCCATTGGACCTACAAGGGAACAGAAACAAAAAGCAAAGCACTTTCAATCATCAAATTATTGAAGCAATGTTCAAGTTCTAAATTGAAGATATTTTTATAAAAGACTAACAATCAATACAGAAACAGCAAATTAGCATAATCCGTTTTACAACCACAATGCAACTACATGATCAATAGTGAGAGCAATGTTCTAATTTGCTGCAATGTTATAATATATCACAAGAATTGGAAAATGCAAAAAAATTATAACGCAGAGAGTAAAACGCCGCTATAATATAGAGAGTAAAACACCTTTGCAAAACAGAACAAAACAAATGGTAATATTACTATGACATACCCAAATGCTTTAATATAGAGAGTGATACCTGCATGAGGAGTCACCATTGCCGTCCCTGATGCCGCTCCCTCCGCCGTTGAGATGTCGAGATGCTCACAAGACATATCTTTGCATGAACTTGCAATCATCAAAGAAGAGAACATAAAGTTGATGTGTGTCAAATTCGAGCTCTCTGAACTCCAAATAATGAAGAAATGAGGACGCTAACTGACATTGTTTTACATAATGCAGAGATTAAAGCACCTTTGCAAAACAAAAAAAATCGTAGCATTACCATGAGATACCCAAATGTTATAATGCAGAGAGCGATACCTGCGTGAGGAGGAGTCACCATCGTCTTCATTGACCCTGTTGTCGTCCCCAACACCAATCGCTTCACCGCTGAGATTTCCAGACTCCCGCAAAGAGGTCTTCACACGAACTCGCAATCGTCAAAGGAAGGAAAGAACACGAACTCACGATGAGTGTTGAACTCGAGGTCGATGAGGACCCAAATCGCAAGAGAACCGTAAATCATCAAATTTGGGGCTTAGGGTTTGAACGAATTCGATTTAGAACTTAGGGTACGGATGAATTCGATTTGGGGCTTAGGGTTCGGACGAGTTCGATTTGGGGCTTAGGGGATACTTGGAAAGCGAAAGAATACGTAGACATGGAGAGGGGAGGGAGAACACGACGGTGAAGAAGACGTACAGACGAAGGGGGAGACGATGTCGTGGGGAAGGAGAAAGGAGGAGACGGCGTCGTGGCGAAGGAGAAAGGAGGAGATGACGTCATTCTGCATGCGTGGCTTTTTTTTTTTTAAAACTATTCGCAACGGAGGAGAGAGAAACGATTAAAAAAAGCCACGCGGGGGCCACGTCAGTTTTTTCCGTTAAGAAATTAGACGGCGTCGATTTTAGGACTCGTTTGAAACATTTTGACAAGTTGTAGGACTGAAATGCACTTTTTGCAAGTTTTAGGACTGAAATGCATTTTTGTGACAAGTTTTAGGACTTCTGGAACACTTATCCCTAGTTTCTATTAATAGTAACTTTGGATTGCTTGCTATGTAAGTTGGTAAGACATCATACTTACACTTGATATTAGTGAATTTATTATCTCTTATGCTCTATTTGATCTAACTTCTTCTCACATTTGGGTACCATCTCGTATGCCTACTATGGGAGAATCTCACTACTTTGTAATTTTTCTTTATAATTATTTTTGTTATGTGTAACTTTATCTTTTGCAAAATCTATTTGAATTTGCTCATATCTATCTTGATTTTACTAGCCTGCTCAAAATAAAATTTTCTCAAGATATCAAGATTTTTTGGACTAATGTAATAAAGAGATGCATAAATTCTTTATCAAAATAGTATTATCATTCTTCATTCTTATTTAGGAACTTTCCGACAAAATGATGGAGTAAAGCATAAGCATAGCCATATCTTAGATGTTGCACGCACTCTTCTAATCTCAACCACTTGTATAGAACAGTTTTTTTGGAGAGGTTTGTTGTCACGCCCTGAACGCCGAGCGCCCGAACATCCCTCGATGGTCGACTAAAAATGCGACGTCCCAAGACGTGTCGCCAATACATTATTTTTATCTTTCAATTAAGCACATGCGGAAGAGAATTAAATAAACCCCCGGTCAACAAAAAAACATAGGGATAGTAAAAACACACAGCAATTTTTCACAAACTATGATTTATACATCAACAAGTTAACTCGAGGAGTACTATATTTACAGACTTACTATAAAAGTGACTCCTACGCGACCTACTAACAAAAAAGGGTCAATGTCAAGGTTAACTTCCACTTTCACAACCTATACAAGCTCCTACAATATTCGCTCAATACCCAGGCGTAAAATCGTGCACGGCGTCAGGTGGTTCCGGCTACCCAAGCCCCTTCCGACTTGGAATCTAGATTTACAATGACATCATCAGGAGTGTCAATGTCCATGGGGTCGCCTCTTGACCCATCAACGTGTCCGACGGGCAACCCATCAAAACCTTGTAGGGGACCAATCCTGTCGCTGTTTGCCTTCCTAATGAACCACGCCTTAGAATTGTGGGGTACTACATGTACAAAGCCCTCGTCGACCCACAACGTCGTGACTATCATCTCACGAAAACGGTTGGTCTTGGGGATAGGGTAGAGAGTAGACTCTACCTCCATATCCCATGGGACCCCGAAACTCATGGGACAAACCTTCATACTACGGACCTAAAAATGTTTAACCACGATAGAGTGAGATAAATTTCAGTGAGTTAAAACCCTAAGCCTCAACTAGGATGCAAATTCGCCTCGGAGGCAGCCTAAATAGGCACCGCAAACAAACTCACCTCGCCTCGACACACCCCTACATATTAGCGTATCACATATGCCATTATAAATACAACAAGAATAATCAATAACCGGAACACATAATTCTCATTCTCCAAACATTCACATGGGTCCTAATTATAAGGTAAAATTGTTTTGGCACGTCTCACAACACGCCTAACAATTTTGCCTCATAATCAAGCACAAAGCATCACAACCATTTATGCTTGTTCCGATTATGACGACCTCTCGGCCACGGCCTACACAAAAGTCGGCAGTCATCCGGCGTAACCGGGCATTGTCCCGCCCCATCAGGCACAACAACGATTAGCATCCCCACCTAGAAGGCATTCCATAAAGGAGCATCGATCTAGTCTCAACTGCATATCCCTTTGACTTGCGGGCATCCGAACTTAATCGGGCATCGCTCCCAACTCTCACTGGGTGACCGGTTCCATTAAGTGACCATACAAGCACATGTTTAGTCAAGAACACCATGCTTTGCATTCAAATGCCTTATTTTCAAATAATGAACTTGGTCAATTTTTCTTCTTATTAAAAATTCTGATAAAATAATTGTGCGTGGTCATGTATTCGAAATCGAACCATCAAACTTAGTACACTCCCATTTTAAAACTCCACGATTTTATCTAGTACATAAAAGTTGGTGTCCAAACCCGACACCTAGCATTTTTCCATTTAATTGCCCATGAAATCGAGTTTTGCAATAATAATTTATAACTACCATAGAGCAATCAATTGCATATTATCACACGTGCAATCACTCAAAATCACGCATAAGTTCATCCAAGAAAACAAGTTTAAAATTCTATGTAACGCCTAATCCATCACTAATTACGCTAAATGTGATTAATTAAATAAATAACGATTAAATTAAGAAAATTACGATTAATTAAACTAAACCAAATTAATTAACCTAACCATGATTAATTAACCTAATTAGGATTAATTAATCTAACCAAGCTTAAATAACACTAATCTATGATTAACTAAAACTAATCATCATCAAGATTAATCTAACCATGATTAGCACGAATCTAAACACCCCATGAGCGCAATTAACGGCCTAATCAAAGATTAAGGAATTAACTCATGGTTTTCGACGGCGGCGGGCTCGCAGCAATGGCGACGAAAACGCGAGACAACCATGGCTTGAACGGAGGCTCAACAATGGCAGTGTCGGCCCCTCAAGCTCTTGGCCAAAAAAGGGGAGCTCAGCTTGGGTTGGTCTCGGTGGAGGTGGCAGCAACAGTGGCTGCTCGGCGGTGTTGGACAGTGGCTGCTAGACACGGAGGAGTTGGGCGTTGGGTGGGGCGGTGCTGCGGTGGTCGAGACGGGATGGAGCTGGGAAGTTACGGTGCTGGAGTGGCTGTGCTGGACGGTAGTGGTGGAATACAGGCGGGTGATGGAAGGTGATGGATGGGGGATGATGGGATGATGAGCTGAAGATGAGATGGAGAGGAATTGAAGAAGGTGATGCTGGCGTTGGACGGTGCAATGGCTGGTGGGCGTGCGGCAACACTTGAAGGGGAAATGGGGAAGATGAGGTTGGTCGGCTGCAGCAAGAACAAAAAGGGAAATGGCATGGGGGAGGGTTGAACGTGCAGGAGGAAGAGAGAAGAGTGGGAGAGAGAGAAAGAATAAAGAAGTCAAGGAACAACCAATCACAAACTTAGGGAAATATCTGCACCATCATCACTTATGCCACAAAGTCTTCATGCCTCAAAAGTCTTAAGCTCATCCAATCACTATTTTTACTCTAATTTCTCACATATAAAGCCTTTTTAGGGTAAAAAAATCCTATTTTCTCATCCCATCCGAATTTTCTTTTATTTATCTTTTTTTTTGTCCAAAAATCGTTTATTCCACAAAATTTTCGGACTCGATGAAAATTCACTGAAAGATGAGACGATGTCCAATAAATGAATCGTGACATGCTCGAACGTCCGATTCTCAAAATCGAATTAAATTTCGTGGTTAAAATCAATCGAACATGACTTTAGTACGACCTAATCTACCGGATAGCTTTTAGGGGTTTTGGTATGTTTGACTTGTGATCGATAATTTTCAATCCATGTTTGTGCATCTCCGAATCGTAGACAACCCTTGGTCGTCATAAAATCGCAAGAATATCGATAGAAAATCAATTTATTGCCATTTGATGTGAATATCGCAATTGTGCGGAATCACCCACAATTTGACTACGTACTTCCATTGAATTGGCTTATATCTATTCGCTAATTGATTTATAATAGTGTCGTATTAACCCTTGCCGATTATTATGATCGAGCGTTCAATTTCCAATTGAATTATCTAGTCTGTCGCGTTTATATCCCTTAACGGCCTCATATAATAGATTAGTTAATTCGAGAGTGATCAGTTCCGAGTAAAATAATCATAAGCGCATCGACGAAACAACCATTTCATATATTTGAAATGGGGCCAAATTTCGGGATGTCACATTTGTCATATTGCGGTATACACTATCAATCAAACTCTGTAACCTACTAGAGGTATCATCTCTACTTATAAGCACTTGTATCATAGTTAGGGTTGTGCATTCGGTCAGTTCTACCCAGAAACCGGATCAAACCGGTGCTAAAAACTGATGTAGTTCTAGATTTCTGGTTCCAAATTTTTAGAACGGCCAGAAACCAAGATCCGGTTCAGTTTCCTATTTTGAGTGCAGAAACACCTGAGAACTAGATTGACCAAATCGAATTTGGAACTAAGTCCCATAAAAATTATAGTTTTTCACTTGGCAGATCCTTCTCTCTCTCTCTTTTTCTCTGTCCTCTCCAGCCTCACTCAGACGTTCACTCACGATTCTCTCTCTCTCTCTCTCTCTCTCTCTCTCTCTCTTTTTGTGTGCGTGTGACTTGCCCTTGTTTGTTCAAGCTTTGCGACCTTGCTTGCTCGGATACCGTTCATTGAGAGGTAAAACCGTAAAATCTCATAACCTTCAGGTTGCCTTTTTGTCAGATCTCCTGAACTTCTATGTCTTGCGAAAATTAACAGCAATTTTGGGGATTGATTGCTATTTGAAAAAGAAAAGGCCCTAGAATGGGAGTTAATTCCTTTTCCCATTATGGGGGTTGATTGCGATTTTGGAGGTGCTTGCTTCTTGTAATATCTGGAGTTAGAGTTTCAAGTTTCCTGGATCCTCTTTTTGGTGGTATGAAATTATACAGAATCGTTGATCGGCAGGAAGTTGCAGATTGTAGTATAAATTATTTATTGGAACAAGTTCGATATTCATAGTCGCATACTTACAACTTCATCATACTTATAATGTTTTTCTAAGTTTTTCTAAGTCTGAAATATCCATTGAAGTTATAAGTATGCCAACTATACTTATAACTTCATCGTGTATAATTTGTTGTCAGTTGAAGCAATACCATACTAATTAATTATGCTATTGTTATGTTAATATGAAATCGATGTATAAAGATTTATCAATGGAAGTGGAGGGACATGATGAAATGAGTCCGATCATGAAATTACCATGCCATGGAGGTGAAGAAGAGGCATCTGCGAGTGCAACAAACAAGATGAGGGCACCTAGTTTGCTTTCTCCTCTTGATTGATCTCGATTAATTATAATAGTAATATTTAGTTATTTTGGATAGTCATCTCAGGTACTCTTCGTTGTTGAAAGAATACTGAATTTTCACAATTCTTTTTTACGGTTTGTTCTTTTCTAGTTGTGGTAAGCTCTTTTTCCTTGGATTGGCCAAGAGAGATGATAGCCTATCATCCCCAAATTTGATAGAAATGACTAGAATAATGATACGCTTAATGTAATATTGATATAATTGTACCATGAGGAATCCACCGTATTCATGTGCGTGGCTAACACCAAAGTCACATTTATCACATTTACGAGGATAAACATAGGATGATAAGCGTAGATAGGTGGTGGCTTTTGCTGATAATCCTTTGTTTGGTAGCAGGATTGGTGTCGGTAATACTGCTTCTGGTGGAGTTCCCCCTCCTTTGCACTCTGCTACAGCTCCAAAAGATGCTTCCCTTCCACTTTCTAAAGGTGGTCCTGAGTGCTCTGGTTCGGGTGATGCTCTTACTAAGACTTCAAGTGCAGCTCCTCCTGCTATTGCATCTCAATTGGGTGCTGATCCTGGCTGGAAGCAGGTGAAAGGGAAGAAGAATAAGCCTCATGCTGATAAGGATGCAGCGTCTCTCATGCTGATAAGGATGCAGCGTCTATCCAGCCGACTCATCCTTCTAAGGGGGGTAAGCTTTAAAACTAAAAGATCCCACCCTTGAGAAATCCTTGCCTCGTAAACCCTCTGCAAGTTCAAAGAACTCCTCAAAGGTCGGCGATGGTGTATCCTCCTTGGTGGAGGCAAGTACTGCTCCGAGCTCCCCTTTGTTGCATGGTGGTTCGGACGATGAAATAGTCGAACCAAGCACTTACGCTGTCTCTGATGATGATGACCTCCTCTCTATTGCTCCCCATTCTCCAGAAGTTCCACCCGCTAGTGTCCCACCCGAGACATTGCAGGATAAACTTCTGAAGCTAAGGCCTAACCCTTCCCCTTCGGAGATACTTACTTCGGCTCCTAGTCGTCGTAAGCCTTCTAAGAAGAGGTAACCTTATTCCTTCTCTTGTAAATATGTATATAGACGTATGGAACATTAGGGGCCTCCTTTGCCCTGTTAAACGTGCTGAAGTCAGGAAACTTGTTTCTACAAATAACCAGTGTGTTGTTGGACTTATTGAGACAAAAGTCCCTATGTCCTTGTTTGATTCTGTCTCGTCCTCATTGTTGAGGGGGAGGAAGTGGATAGCAAACTATGAATTCTCCCCATAGGGTAGAATTTGGGTTGGTTGGAACCCAGAATTTGCTAGTTTTCATACCTTAGCTATTAATGATTAGGCGGTGCATGGACACCTCAAGTTTAACCCCTCTGGTCACAAATGTTGCATTTCCATTGTTTAGGGTGAACATACATTTGTGAAACGTCGCCCCCTATGGGCGGACCTCTTACACTAGAACAACCTTCTGCAGGATTCAGCTTGGCTAGTTGCTGGAGACTTCAATGCTATAAAAGATCCATCGGATCGTGTTGGGAGCTCAAACTCCTGGATTCCCTACTTCGATGAGTTCAGTCTTTGCCTAGCTCAAACTGAGTTGGAGGACCTTAGGTATGTAGGTCTCAGGTTCACCTAGTCTACTTCAGCTGGATTCGGTAGGAAGATGAGGAAGATAGATCAGGTATTGGTGAACTCCAAGTGGGACCTAGATTTTTCTTTCTCTAAAGCATCTTTCCTCAATCCGGGTATATCTAATCACACGCCCATGGTGGTCAGAATTCTTCCCCTGTTTAACAGGAAAAAGCCTTTTAAATTTTTTGACTTCTGGTTAGAGCACCCAAACTTTGTTTCTGAATTGCAGCAGGCTTGGGATACTCTGGTGGAAGGGGTCCCTATGTTCCATCTTGTATCCAAGTTAAAGACTCTAAAGGGCCATCTCAAGCGACTCAACAAAGAGGCATTTTCTGATATTTCTAAAAGGACTGACAAAGCTAGAAATGCCCTTCGGTGTACCCAGCTTCGCCTCCAGCAGGATCCAAGCATTGCTTCTCTTTCTGATCTTGAGAAATCTTAGTGCCGGATCTTTGTTGATCTTCGAAATCATGAAGAATACTTTTATAGACAAAAGTCAAGAGTGCACTGGCTGAAGGAAGGAGATAGAAACACAAAGTTTTTTTCATTATTCCATCAGTAGGAGACAATTGGGAAACAGGATCCTATCGGTTAAAGATCCTTCTGGTTCTGTGATTATTGACCCTGACCAGGTTAATCAGATTTTTGTTACGTTCTTCTCTAACTTATTTACCCCAAAGGTTGTTCTTTCCAAACCGTCGCTGCAGGAGCTTAAGGATGTCATTCGGCGTCCTCTTTCGGCAAACCAAGCTGGCAACCTTAGTTGCCCGATTACTGATTTTGAGATCCATGATACTCTCTTCTCCCTTGCCTGTGGTAAGGCTCCGGGGCCTGATAATTTCTCTGTTGAGTTCTTCAAGAGCAATTGGGGGATTGTGAGTCCACTGATCTTGGAAGCTATGAAGGACTTCTTTGCCTCTGACCACCTTCTAAGGGAGGTAAATAACATTATCCTAGCCTTGGTGCCTAAAGTCCCTAACGCTTCTACTGTCTCAGATTTTAGACCCATCACTTGCTGTAATATGTTATCCAAAGTCATTACAAATTTTTTGGCTAATCGCATAGCTTCTGTTTTGGATGTCCTGATAAGCCCATATCAAAATGCATTTGTGAAGGGCAGACAAATTAGGAACAACATTCTTCTTGCTTAGGAGCTTTTTGCGGGTTTTCATCGTGAACCGTATCTTCCCAAATGTGCAATTAAAGTGGATTTTCAAAAGGCATATGATACTGTAGATTGGGATTTCCTAGAGCTATCTCTTCTTGCTTTTGGTTTTCCACCTTGGATCATTCAACGTATTATGGTTTGTGTACGTTCGCCAAAATTCTCTGTCTCGATTAATGGTGAACTACATGGCTTCTTCTCGGGTGGATGTGTAATCGACAGGGAGATCTAATGTCTCCTTATTTATTTACACTGGTGATGGAGATCTTCTCCAGTATTCTTGTTGCTTGCACGACGAGCAAGGATTTCAAATACTTCTAGAGGTGCAAATCGGTAAAACTATCTCATCTCTTTTTCACCGATGACGTTTTCCTATTTTGTCAGGCTAATTGCCCATCGATTTTGTCACTAAAGAGAACCTTGGATATATTTTCCTCTTGGAGCGGACTATTTCCAAATAAAAACAAGAGTGAAGTCTTTATTTCTGGTGGGCCTTCATCCCTTAGGAACTATATCCTTATGGCTTTTGGCTTCTAGGAAGGGAGACTTCCGATGAGATACTTGGGAGTGCCTATTATATCCTCTAGGCTGGGGAAAGTGGACTGTATTGCTCTGGTTGACCGTATCACTGTTAGAGTCCAATCTTGGGTGCATAAGTTTCTATCTTATGTAGGGAGACTCCAATTAATCAGGTTAGTACTTCACTCCATCCAAGCTTTTTGGGCTAGCGTCTTTACCTTGCCTTCCTCAGTGTTAGAGTGGACAGAGCAGATTTTGAGACAATTCTTATGGAAAGGCACCTCTCTTACACGTGGAGGGGCAAAAGTTTCCTGGGACAATGTATGCCTCTCGAAAAAGGAAGGTGGCCTTGGCATTCGCAAGCTGCGAGATTACAATAAAGCGGCAATGCTGAAATACATTTGGATTTTGTTTACTGACAAAAAATCTCTATGGTGTCGCTAGATTCATAGCAATTTCTTAAAATGGGATAATTTCTGGGTTGTTCCGAAACCTTCTTTATGTTCATGGGCTTGGAAAAAAAAATCCTTCAGTTGAGGAGGGATTTCCGATCATCATTTACTTGGAAAGTTGGTAACGGTCTTTCGGTGTCCGTATGGTTTGACCGTTGGCACCCTGAAGGCCCTTTGAACTTATTATTACCTGATTCCTTCATTGATTCATTTGGTCTTTCTAGAATTGCTACGTTGGTGGATCTCCTATCCCCTGCAGGCATTGTCTTCAAAACCCTGTTGCAGTGCTGGGATATTTCTATGCCGGTTCTTTCCTCTAACTCGGATTGTTTCTCTTGGTGTAGAAATTCTCCAGGCATTTTTTTGATGGGCTCAGCTTGAGAGACCATTAGAAGTAAGAAGAATCGAGTATCGTGGCTTCTTTTGTTTGGGATAATGCTCTAGCCCCCAGATTTCAATTTCATCTTTGGCTTATCGTGAAGAATCGCTTGCCTACTCAGGTGTCTCTTCTCTTGTATGGAAGAATTGATCATGCCTTATGTGCATTTTGTAATGTTACGCCAGATTCCATAGACCACCTATTTTTTGATTGCCATGTTTCAGCTATGATTGCTTATTTTTGGTTCTCAAGATGTAACATTCCTTGGCATAATAGGCCTTGGGCGGACAATCTCGCTTGGGCGATGAAGCTTTTATTGGGTAAGGACTTCTACCATAGCATCGCTCGGTTTTCTTTTGGAGCGATTTGCCACCTTATTTGGAAGAAAAGGAATAGCTTAATATTCCGTGGTGAAACGTTGGAGATTTCGGCTATGAAAAGCCATATCATTAAGGTAGTTAGAGATAAGGCGCTCACTTTTACCAATCTGCCTGACAATGTAAGGAATAGGAGACTCCAGAGATCTTGGGGTCTCGACCCCTCCATCTTCTCCAATGCCTTATCGGCCTAATGCATCCTATTGGTGTTTCTTTGCATGGCGTTTTCCTGCATCAACCTTCTCTCGGCTTCCACTCTGTATGTCTGCTTTGATTGTTGACGTTCATAGTTGGGTCATCGTTGGTTGTTGTATTGGTGTTTCTGTGTGTGGTCGACTGTTGTTGGCCTTTCGTTTTTGTTCTTATTGTTGTAAGCTGTCTTGCGCCGGCGCCCTTCCACTCATTAACTTTTGTTATTTTAGTGCAAGTTTTTGGCGCCGGTTTTTGTATAGTTGGTTCAAGCTATTATATTCTTACCTTTTGCCAAAAAAACATAGCAACGTACTCATAGTTCTCATTAGGGACCGCAGCTAGCTATTGAGGATGCCCTCGCAAAGGGAGAGAAAAATTTAGGTGACCATTAAATGGCACATGCACGAAACCCTCCATAGAGACAATGGCCCCATGCTAGATCCACATCATCTGTGCCCTTATACCCATAAGGGAAGCAATTGAGTAAATTTGAGCAGCAGTCACGATGGTCCCGATCCATCAATTAATCTAGCAGCGCGTGATCACATAGAATGCCTATATTCATAATCCAACAAGATATGTGGCCTATACTTTCGGACATATCACGCTTTCGAAGTTTCATCTCACTTAGTTGCTATATATGGTCAACGAATGAAGTTGGGAGCATGTCGTAACTTGCTGAAATGGTTCAGTAATTAGGGATGCGATGTGTTGAATATTTGATTTCATATGTTGTCATTTAGTTTGATTTTTTTCGTGATTTGTCGAGCCTCACAGATATGCAGAGTATCTCGTGCATCTGGTGTACATATTTCCATATTAATTAGGAGTGCATAAGAGATGGCCATTGCTTGTATTCATTTTCAGCAAGATATGGAAATTCTTCCCGTTGATTTGCCCAAGGCTATAAGGGTATTGAAGTTCTAAAATGTTCAAAACAAGTTAGGCCCTGTTCACACCATCACACGCTCAGAACCATCCCCACGCACGTCGGCAGCCTAACCTCCACCGGCAACTGCACCTTGTTTGTGTCACGACACGAAACCCAAACTCTGCCTGCCCCTGAATTGCGGAAAACATCAAACCGAACCGTAACATATGGAATCGAATATACAGCATGTCTTACAAGGGTAGGTGATTTCAAATTTCGTACAGGTTTCCTCTATAACTTGGAATCTACCTATTGGAACAAGTTCTTCATTTTTCGGAACCTAGAACCTACTCTATCACAAATTCTAGGATCTACCTATATTATTAATTGAACAATTACAGCGAATTATCACCTTTAATGACCACAATTTACTGTTATAATTCACTGACCACAATTAATATTTAAATACATGAAAAAATGAAACATTAATAAAATAAAAGTCTCAGTCATAAAATGAAAGTTTAGATTAGTGGTTATAGATTATATACCTATTGTCAAACAACATGGAATACCATAGGATCGTGTGAAAACATGGATTGAGAAAAACATAAAAATTTGTTGGAGGTTTCAAGTTCCAGGTTCTACCTACCTAAAACCTAGAATCTATCTGTCGAAATAGGTTTTTTAATTCTTGAAACTTGGAATTGAATAGATTCCCATCGATCCGGTTCTCCGATTCCAGATTCTACCCTAGAACTATACTCACCCCATATCTGACATCATCCAGCGAAAATAAACAATTTCTATATGGTCCAAAGTCAACATGACGTGAATTACTAACATGAAAAACGACCCAATTATATTACTCCAAGATTCAAGTTCGAATGTCCAAATTCTTCTCCTACTCCGACGACGATTTTCCGTAGCATTAAACCGGTCATGATGGCTCACCTTCTTTTTCACGGGGAAAACTTTTTAGGCTCTAAAGCTTACACGTCCTCCCCATGGACGTTGCTCTACTAACGCCCCCACAATTGCCGAATCTCTCTCGCACCGAAAGTTCATGTTGGGCCTATTAGATTGAGCGATTCTCAAGCTCAATTAAATTCAACACCTTCCTACATTTCATTTATAAGATTCCCACAGAGGTACGGACACCTGGAGTGCCAAAACTTGGCACGGAGGGACACTTATGTGCCAAAAGTTTGGAAAGTGACACTTAAGTATCAAAATTGGAGCAAAATGGATCACTTAAGCGCCAATCCAGCCAAAATTCGACCAAATTGCTGACGTAGCAATTTTTCTGCGAAATAAGTGTAAAACGGCGTCGTTTTGCACGTTGACATGATAAAAAAAAATTAATATAAAAATTAATAAAATTAAATTTAAAACTAAATTTATTTAAAACATTTTAAAATAAAATTAAAAACTAAAAATTAAAAAACAAAAAAAGGGGGGAGGCTGAAGGGAGGCGGCTAAGGGTTGAGGCCACGCCACCGCCGCCTCCCCACCACTACCGGGAAAGGTCGGCGATGGAGGGGGAGGGTCACCGGGGTTGCTAGCCCCTGGTTGACCGGCGGTGAGGGCTCGCGGGCCATTGCTGCCTCCTTGCCGTCATTGGGAAGGGCCGACGATGGTGTGGGGATTGTCGGCCGGGGTCGCCAGGCCCTTGCCGGGGTCGGTGATCGGCGGTGACGGCTCGCAAGGCCTCGCCCGATTTGGGGCGAGGGTCGCGGCCCTTGCCCGATCTCGACGAGGGTCGGTGGCCCTTGCCCAAGATCTGGCGAGGGCTCGCAAGCCCTCGTCACAGGTTGTCCTGGGGCTGGCGACCCTGGCCGACCCTCCCCACTTCGTCACCGGCCCTTCCCGGTGGCGACGGTGAGGGCTTAGCCTTCAGCCGCCTCCCTTTGGCCCCCCACCCTTTTTAAGTTTATTTTTTAATTTTTAGTTTTTAATTTTAATTTTAAATGTTTTAAATAAATTTAGTTTTAAATTTAATTTCATTAATTTTTATATTAATTTTTTTACCACGTCAACGTGCAAAACGACATTGTTTTGCACTTATTTCGCCGGAAAATCGCCACGTTGGCATTTTGGCCGGATTTTAACCAGAGTGGCACTTAAGTTATTCATTTTGCTCCGATTTTAGCACTTAAGTGTCATTTTCCTAACTTTTGGCACTTAAATGTCATTCCGTGCCAAGTTTTGATACTTGAGGTGTACTTTGTATGATTCTCACAATTAGGGTAGGAAGACAAATTGTTCATTAATTATTATGTTAGATGGCTTATTTGATTTTTATCTTTTTGATTTTTGTACTTTAACATTTAATTTATGACCTAACTTTGAAAACCCTAAATTTTTAAAAAACATATGAATGTCAATATTTTAAAGTTACTCTAAGAATTTAGTAGTTTTGAAATGGAAAACTTAATTGTTTTTATTACACTGGGAAAAGGTTGTATATGGTCTTACCGAATGGTGTAGATATTATTTACAATGTGATCACACTTTTAGGGATGTAGTTTTTAAAATAAAAAACCCCACTTTGACATTAACCCACAATTTCTCTATTGAGCGACGGTTTTCCACATTCTTACGGTTTCGATGACAATGCCCATTTGAAAACAGCCAAGACCGTTTATAAAAGACAATCGTTCTTTTACATAAGGGGGCATGATAAGGTCTAAATCAAACCGTCTCTGTTGGATATACTCTATTAGTACATGAGGGGATTGGGCTTATAAGGTAAGATGAACCACTTACTCCTGTTGATACAAGCATTATAGTTGAGATAGCCCTTTAGGAACAATGGAAGTAGTCTAACCGCCTTTGTGTGATGTTCATAAGGAATAAAATTTCTTCCAGCATTCGTGGTTTAGTTACTCGGCATAGCAATGCCAAGGCTTATTGGAGGTCATTGATGCATTGTTTGAGACTTCAAAAAAGCGCATGCCATGACCCTCATTATTAAGTTTTCATCATTGAAATTCACTAGTTTTAGAGGTATGTATGAACACATCCTCAAGAAGAGAGATATTGTGGCTGAAAAATTTTGAGGTTGAGATATTTGAATCCTTCCTTGTTTACTACATTTTGAACACTTTTCTACAATAGCATGCACCATTCAAGATCTTTGATAATACACATAAGAATAAGTGGTCAAATAATGAACTCATGACCATGTGTATTCAAGAGGAAGAAATGCTACTCATGGAATTGGGAGAAAGTGCTCATTTGTCAACATAGGAAAAGTATAAGGGGTAATGCAAGCATAAGGGAAATGGTAAAACACCTCGATAAGCTGACATTCAAAAGGAATTTAAATGTTTATTTTGCAAAAAGAAGGTGCATATGAAGAAGGACTACATCTGATTTAAGGCCTGGTTTGAGAAGAAAGGTAATTCAATTTCTTGTGTTTGTTATGAATATAATATGATTGATGTGAGTCACGACACTTGGTGGATTGGGAGAAAGTGCTCGTGACCATGGAATTGGGAGAAAGTGCTCACGACAACGGAATAAGTGGTCACTGGGCTACATCACATTAGAGAATTGGGAGAAAGTGTTCATTTGTCAATACAAATAAAATATAAGGAGCAATGCAAGTAGAAGGGAAATGGCAAAACCTCCTCAAGTTGACATTAAAAAAGAATTTAAATGTTTCTTTTATAAAAAGACAGGACATATGAAGAAGGACTACATCAGATTTAAGGCCCGGCTCAAGAAGAAAAGTAATCCAATTTTTTTTGTTTTTGTTATTAATCTAATATGATTAATGTAAGTTACGACACTTGGTGGATTGATTCTATTTCTACAATATGCATTTCAAATTCCTTGCATGGTTTTTAAAACCGCAGAATATCAGTAGGAAGTGAAAAAAGCATCTTTAGGAAACAAGATGTGTTTGCATGTGGAAACTAGCGGAACATGCGGATTAGTTTTCACTAGCGGTTCTATTTTGAATTTGGAAAGAACCTGTTATGTTCCTAGTTTCTCTAGAAACTTAATTCAGTTTTAAGAATTGTACCATTAGGTTATTCATTTAACTTTTCACATTCAACCTTCAAATTATTGTTTCAATCTAAAATTGTCGGGAGTAGTATTTTGTCTAATGGTCTTTTGCGAATTAATTAATTTACAAAATAATGCCTTTTATAATACAAGGCATGTTTATGATCACGTTGGTATAAATGATGCGCTGTGAATGAAAATTCCTTTATGTTGTGGTACTGAAGATTGTGACATATCTTCATAGATGGAATTAAGTGATTAGTAAATGATGGAGTACTCAGTATTTTAGATTTTATTGATTATAATACTTGTGTGGATTGCATAAAGGAAAAGCCGACTAACAAGACAAAGAAATGTGCCAATAGAAGTACATAGATATTAAGAATCATACATTCGGACTTTTGTAGTCCAAATATAGACTCGTATGGTCGAAATACTTTATTCATCTCTTTTATAGATGGTTACTCACGTTACCTATATCTTTACTTGTTTTATAATAAGCATAAAGTGTTAGATGCCTTTAAGCTATTTAAAACAGAAGTAGAGAAATAATGCGGTAAGCAAATTAAGATCATGGGATTAGACATATATGGAGAATTCTATGGTAGATACACTAAAGATGTATAAACACCCGATCTATTTGCAAAGTTTCTTTAAGAGTATAGGATAGTGGCTCAATACACTATAGTTGTTTCTCCTAACCAATATGGTGTAGTAGAACGAATATATCGAACTTTATTGGACACGATGAGGAGCATACTTAGTAGTTCCAAATTTTGTAAGTCCTTGTGGATTAAAACTTTTAAGATGACAGTGTACATATTGAACTGAGTTTTGACTTAGGCTATCCTAAAGAGGCCTTTTAAAGTTATTCAAATGTTGAAAATCGAGTTTGCAACATGTATGCGACTAGTGTAAGAGTTTACAATTCATAGGAAAATAAGTTAGACCCAAGGATTATAAGTGGACATTTCATTGGATATGCGGAAAAGTCCATGTGATATATAGTGTCTTGTCCATCTCACACTACTAGAATTATGGAATCAAGAAACACTACGTTTCTTGAAAATGATTTGATAAGTGGGAGCGATCGATTTAAGGACCTTGTTCTCAAGAAAAATTATTGAGATACTCAACTTTTTACCTCAAGTATTAGGTTGGTTATTGTTTAAAATGCTCATTCAATTTAGCCGGCTAATGAACAATCAATTCTTGAATTTCCAAAATCTACTGATATTGATCCAGTAGATCTAATTATTCAGTAATTACCAGAAATTGTTGAACAACTAGGTGAACAACACGCTCCTCAAGAGAATATGCAACATTAAGAACATCTATTAAAATAAAGATATAAGCAATTTTTATTGATTTTATTGTGTATTCACAAGAATTTGACTATGATAATGGAGTTGAGAATGATCTTGAAATGTTTTCACAAGCCATGGGTAGTGATGAATCTAATTTTTGATACAATACCACGAAGGATGAGATGAGTTCTATGTCATTTAATGAAGTTTGGGATTTGGTTGAGTTGTCTAATGGTGAGAAGGCCAATGGTTATAAATGGGTCTTCGAAACTAAGAATGACTCATTGGGTAACATTAAGAGATATAAAGCTAAACTTGTTGCCAAAGGATTGACTCAAATGGAAGGAAATTATTGCACATAAACCTTTTCTCCTGTAATCAATAAGGATTCTCTTTGTATTATTTTGGCATTGATTGCCCATTTTGACATGGAATTACATCAAATGAATATAAAAACGACATTCCTTAATAGATAATTAGAGGAGAAGGTTTATATGAAAGAAGAGAAAAAAATTATCCTCTAGTGAAAGTGAGTATTTACCATGCAAGCTTAAGAAATCTATATATGACTTGAAACAAACATCCTACTAATGGTAGTTAAAGTTTCATGATGTCATATCTTCATTTATTTTTGTAGAGAATTTCATGGATCAATATATATATTAGAAGGTCAGTGGGAGCAAAATTTATTTCCTTGTATTGTGTGTGGATGATATTCTACTTGCAATCATTGATAAGGGATTGCTACTTGAGGTGAAACAATTTCTCTCTAAGAATTTTGACACGAAGGATCTGAGTGAGACATCTTATATCATTTGCATTAAGATCCATAGAGATAAACCTCGAGGAATTTTAGGATTATCTCAAGAAATCTATATCAATAAAGTCTTAGAGAGATTACGGATGAAAGATTATTAATCAAGTATAGCACCTACTATGAAGGGAGACATGTTCAATTTGAACTAGTGTCCAAAGAACAATATAGAAAGGGGAACAAATGAAGAACATTCTATATGCTTCTATTATCGGAAGCTTCATGTACGCTCAAGATTGCATTCGATCTAACATTACTTTTGTTGTAGGAATGTTGGGAATATATTAAAGTAATTCAAATATGAACTAGTAGAGAGCTGCAAAGAAAGTGATAAGATACCTTCAATGTATCAAAGGTCAAATGCTTATGTATAAAGAACTTTGCTAGTTGGTTTGATTTTTGGAAGTCAACATTTGGATATATTTTTATGTTAGCTCGCGAAGCTGTGTCATGGAGGAGTACGAAGCAGACTTTGACTACTATTTCAACTATGGAGGTTGGGTTTGTTTCTTGTTTTAAAGCTACTTCACACAGTACATGGTTAAAGAGTTTCATTTCTCGAGTTAGAGTTGTTGATTCTATTTTTTGGCCATTAAGAATATATTGTGACAATTCTAGTGCTGTTTTTATGGCTAAAAATGTCAAAAGTGAGTCAAAATAATCACTTTGACATCAAGTAGTGGTCATAGAACATATTAGTAGTAGATTGATAATAGCTGATCATTTAACTAAATGCATGCCACCAATAAAATATAAATATCATATGGCTAAAATGAGAATTGGTCGCATCATGTGATTTGTTGTTTTATGGATGACTTTTGTTATATGAAACTTTTATTTAGTTGTTATGCTATTCTCAATCTTTGATGTACACATTTTGTTGTTTCTAAGAATAACAATAATCCTTGGATCTGGAATAAATAAGATTTATTCAATTAAGATGTGTTGTCACATATAGGCTAACATTAAAGAAATAAGATACATTGTGATACATGGCAAATATTACTAATTCTTAGAGGACATGCCGTCATGATCCATGCATTTTGTTTCTTTTCTTTAAGTATAGAGTGTTTGTGGATTTGGTCGGATCAGTCGTTTGATGAAATTGTTATGATCAAGCAGGAGAATGTTATCTATAATGTGATCGCGCATTTTTCGGGATGTGGTTTTTAAAATAAAAAGAAAAATACCATTTGACATTAAAACAACATTTTCTCCCTTGAGTGAAGGTTATTCCAGCATACGGTTGTCTACATTCATACCTTTTCGATGACATTCGCCCATTTGGAAACCAACTTGATGGAAGGTAGTTTATAAAAGAGAATCGTTTATTTATGTAAAGGCATGATAGGTCTAAACCAAATCCTCTCTTTTGAAAATACACCATCAGTATGCGATGGGATTGAGTTAATAAAGTGCGCCCATAATTACTGTTGAATTGCCGTCAAATCTCTGCAAAATTTCCGTCACACGAAAACTTATAAAACGGCTAGAGGTGAGATTTATTTTACATCTTGTTTTCCGCATATGATTCCAATTGATACTTGAATTCCGTTCTTCAATGCATTTGTCTTATAGTAAAACCATAAAACTCCCACCTTTTAACTATATACTCCACGATCTGTACATGTGTAGACATACGTATATGTGCGTATTATAGGTCTATGTATGTATGTATGTATGGGCACGTGTCTTGTATGTATGGCCAGATTTTTAATGGGTCCAAGGAACTAATATCATTAGTCTAGCAACGGTGTTTGAATAATTTGTGGACTTGCAAAAACATTCGATCGTCCAACTTCGACATTAAATTAATCCAACGACCTTTTTGGACGATCTTCTGCCATATCACATATAAAGCAGAAGGCAAACCAAAAGTTTTAGGGTAGGGATCTCCAAATTTGAACTTATAGCATTTTTAGAGGAAAACATGCATGTCAGTGCGCGCTTGGAGGTTCCATTCGAAACTAAAGAGGTCAAAAACCTCCGTGCGAACTTGTCGACGGGAGCTGCGATTTTTATGGTGGCAATCAAGAGAGGGGGAGAGAGAGTTTTCGCTTGTTGAAGTGTCGATGTCAATTATTAAGGGGGTAAGAGGAATACGTAAGTTAATCTCCGCATATTAAGAGGATCTTGAACCTATAATGATAGCTAGGCACACTTCTTTTACGAGGTAGGCCATGAGATTGACAGGGATCCAAGGTTGTCCCAATTGCGACTGGTAACCAGTACTCGAGACTAAAAGGATGAGCTCAACTAATTTGGTATTCGAGAGACAAGCTGACTCTCAAAAGTGGCGTTATGAACACTAGGCGGCTTCGATGAGTATGATAATCGAGAGATATGGGAAAGCTCAACCCAAGCCTTTCGAAAATAGATGATTTTGGAAAATCATTAACTAGCAATTGAACCCCATAAATGCACAACTATATATAGGCAACTAGAGGGGAAATTATCAAAAAAAAATTTAAACATATTGCACCTACATCAACTTAGTCATAAACTTTTTAATTTGGATAATTTAGTACTAAACCTATCAGCAATTTACAAGGTAGTCCATCCAATCAATTTTAGCCGAAAAGCGCTAACATGAATGTCGATCGTCTTATGTGGCATTATTAATGCTGACTAGACAATTTTTTATTTTTTATTTTATTTTGAATTATTTTTTACTATTTATTTATTTATTTCCTTTATCGCGGTTGGCGAGGGTTCGGCAACCCGGCCATTGGATGAGGGCTTCCAAGCCCTCACTAGATTGGATGAGCACAACCATCGCCCAAGTAAGGCTAGCCAACTTGTGGCTTGCGAGGGCAACCCTCGTCCAAGCAAGGCTGTCCCTCACATGTGGTTGGTGAGGGTGGCTGGCGAGGGCGGCGCTTGCTAGAGCCAGGCAAGGTGATCCTCACCTAGTCCTCTATCGCCATTGCTTGAGGCTAGCCACTGGCGAAAACCAAAGAGAAAATATAGTAAAAGGATTAAAAAAAAAAAGGAAAAAAAAATGAGAAAATGGTAAATTTCCCAGCAACCACACACAACCGAAAATACCCTGCCCAACCCCTCTCTTATCTCCAAACCTACTCAACCACCTCTCTTTAATAACCCCCATCCACGTTCTCCCTGGATCCAATCCAACCAGCTGGCTCTTGAGTCCGTATTTATTGTGTGTAGGAGACCACCAGTCAATGATGCAACACCATCTTGGCAAATCTCACAAGCACCAAAGGAGGGAGAAAGAGCCTGAACGGTCCCGATTGCAATTTCGTTCACTTTTCACATGTAGAATTGACTTTGGCTTGCCCCTCACGTCGCGGTACCCCACCTTCATAATGAGATGTCATGCGTAACAAAGCTGATCACAGTAAAAAAAATGGAGCCGTTGGCATACGTCTTGCGCACCGCTTGTCGAGTCAATACCGAGTCCGGTTACACAATTTTCCTTCTACTCGCTTCTTTCCTAGGGGACCACCATGGTCATGCACGCATTTTCTATTCCTAGAGATTTTTAATGGGATTGGTTAAGCAACTTTCTGCATATATATAAATGTAGGAGGCAAGGTTGCTCATGTGTGAGTGATTCGCGCGAGAAAGATCGATAGGCAAAAAGAGAGATAGAAAAACAGGATGGGGACTCTATACCAAGAACCTCCAAGCCTCATCCAGGACCTCAGGGTCACCGTTCACGACACCTCCCTGGTGTTCCCGTCCAAACCCGTCCCCAACAAGCCCTTCTTCTTGTCCAACATCGACAAGGTCCTCAACTTCGACGTCCAGACCATCCACTTCTTCCCTGCACACGTGGAGTTCCCCCCTGACAAGGTGGCCGAGACGCTGAAGGCCGCGCTCGCCAAGATCCTGGTGCATTATGAGTTCCTGAGTGGGCGGCTCAAGTTCAATGCTGCGAGTGGGCGGCTGGAGATTGAGTGCAACTCGGAAGGAGTGGGGTTCGTGGTGGCGTCCAGCGAGTGCAGCCTGGACGACGTCGGGGACTTGGTTTATCCAAACCCGGCCTTCGAGCGGTTGGTCACCAAGTCTATGGACATTCTGCAACCCGACAATCAACCCTTGTGCATAGTCCAGGTATGTAATGTATGTGCAATTGAAGTGAGCAGTGATACAACGGACATTTCCGTGAATGAATATTACACTATACACATATATACATTTCCGAATTTAAGGCCATACGATAATGAGCTTGCAGCTTGGAAAACCCGAATTATTTGATTAGTGAGCTGGAAACTGCACATTATTTAGAGGAGATATAGCTTCTAAAATGCAAAATAACATCTCCTGAAATATCGCCTAAACCCGTCTAAAATCACATTCCAGAAATCCTAGAGATGGAATAAAATAACAAAATAGCGATCTAGATGAATATATCTGGCCTTGAGTCGGCGCGTATGTGTGAAATTAACGTCATTACATAAGATGTTTTGTGGACATGTGTGGTACGAAACCCTCTAATCTCCATGAACAAGACTGAGATTAGCTACTCCTCTACAATGAAGTTCCTGATCGGATCCGTTGCCTACAGCAATCATCGTTGGTCGGTCACGCACGGCTACGTTATATTTCTCTTTGCACTGTTACACCCACCACCAGCTAATAAATGCAGGAGCCCTTGATCTCCTTCCGTCTCTTGAGAGAAAACTGGGGTCGCGAGCCTTTCAAATCATCTCCACCTCTGCACCACCGTCCCGTGGCGTGACCCATTTCTTCATGATCGGTCCCTGTCGGAAGAAGAAGAGGGGCCGCCGTACCCATTTCTTTATGATTCAGTCTGTGAATTTTAATCGCTCCGGGCCATGGGTTCGAAAAATTTCTCAATAGCATTGGCCTCCACATTGTGTTGTTAGATCACGTAGTAATTGCAAGATGTCTCGTGATTCACTCACCTCGTCGTCTTCAGTTTACAATAGCATTATGCAATGGCTAAACCATGCGCAACTTCATGTGGAGTTCGTCGATCGCTACACGTCGCGTGATTTGTTGATAGATGGATGGTTTTTCCGTACTCTCCTTGTGATGAGACGAGGTAGCGTTTCCCGCTTTTTGATGTCGATGATTGGTTGGACAGGTGACGTCGTTCACGTGCGGGGGATTCGTGATGGGGATATCGACCAATCACGGGACCTTCGACGGGTTGAGCTTCAAGATGTTCTTGCAAAACCTGGCCGCGCTCGCTGCCGACAAGCCCCTGGCGGTGGATCCCTGCAACGACAGGCGGCTCCTGGCTGCCCGCTCGCCGCCGCAGATCTCGTTCCCCCACCCGGAGCTACTCAAGCTTGACGTCACTCCGGGCCAAGACTCCTCGCGCCCCCTCGTGTTCAAAGATACCCCTGAGGACCTTGACTTCAAGATCTTCAAGCTCTCTCCCAAGGACATTGCCCATCTCAAGGAGAAGGCCGCCAAGGACGCCGGCGGCCCAGGCTCACCCTATCCCAAGGCCCGTGTCACCGGCTTCAATGTCGTGACTGCCCACATATGGCGGTGCAAGGCCCTGTCGTCGTGTGATGGCACTGACGATGGTAGTAGCAAGAGCCGATCATCAACGCTGCTGTACGCGGTGGACATAAGGCCAAGGCTGGAGCCCCCGCTGCCACGGGGTTATGCGGGGAATGCAGTGCTGACGGCATACGCAACGGTGACGTGCGGGGAGCTGGAGGAATGGCCGCTAGGGAGGCTGGTAGAGATGGTGACAGAGGGGGCGGGGAGGATGACAGACAAGTATGCGAGGTCGGTCATCGACTGGGGGGAGGTAAACGTGGGGTTCCCGCACGGAGAGGTGCTGGTGTCGTCGTGGTGGAGGCTCGGGTTCACCGATGTGGAGTACCCGTGGGGGAGGCCGAGGTACAGCTGCCCACTGGTGT
Organism: Eucalyptus cladocalyx; assembly: GCA_017140615.1. Classification (NCBI taxonomy): domain Eukaryota; kingdom Viridiplantae; phylum Streptophyta; class Magnoliopsida; order Myrtales; family Myrtaceae; genus Eucalyptus; species Eucalyptus cladocalyx. The sequence goes on along the minus strand of CM029517.1, from coordinate 20,486,962 downwards.
ACCACCGCAAGGACATCATCTTGCTCTTCCCGGACATGATCACGAGTAGCCCAAATGGCGGCGATGGCGTTAATGTCTTGGTTGCCCTGCCCGGCCCGGAGATGGCCAAGTTTCAGTCTCTGTTCCACAAGTTCTTGGCCTGAGACGATCCAGGACCTTAATTTGCATTATTCAGATCTATATATCTATATCTATAGCTATATCTCTATATAGATATATAGATGCACTTGGGCTTTGGTACGGATATGAACATATGCAGATGGAGATGAGCATGTGTGGATTTTATCTGTGGATGTACTCATGCAAGTATCGTATATGAACGTCGAGCGGCCAAAATCATCGTCTCTCGCTCATCAGTGTAGGTGAGAACCCGAAGATTGTTGCCTTTATTTAATTATTATATGCTCATATGTCTCGACTCTTGGATCCATGGGTTTTGTTCATCGTCGATTTTCATTGTAAGGTTACATAATTTGGAAATCCCGCTTACTTTCCTGTTCAACTATACATGGACGACGCGAAAATAGACGCATCTCTCTTGTTTTGGGGTGAATTTCTTGCTGGACGGAGTTCGGATTGAGATAGGTTTGGTGTGAGTTTGATGCACGTTAGGACGGGACTGAGTGTTATTAGCCGGTGCATGAAGTATATGAGTAGAGCTAAGGTTGTGAAGTAGATCCTCAGATATTTGAAGAGACATCAATGATTGGTATCGAGTAGTTAAGAGATGGCTGTTGTAAAGAGTTAATAAGCCATATGAATTCTAATCACATTGGTGACTTGAATGAGCGCAAAATGTTAGGGGCACATGTTAACGTAGGTGGTACAGTAAGTTGAAATGCATTGTTGCAGGAACCGATGTTTACCTATTTTTCAACAGAGATGGAGAACACGGCATTTCCCTTTATAGCAAAGGAGACAACATGGCTTTTTTTTTTGGGGGGGGGGGGTGGTCGGTGGCGGCAATTAATTCTCGAACTTTGGATGGCAGCCAAGCTGCACTGTATGTAAATGTAGCTTTGAATACGATCTATCACAAGTCAACAAAGCATATTGACATTAAGTAGCGTTTGACTTTTGTGGCTCATTTTTTGCCAAGTCAGAGTTAAGATCGAGGCACGTAGATTAAGTTAGATCCAATACGAGTTTGGATGAGTGCAAGGTGCATCGAAACAGTAAAGAAGACACCCCGACCAAGGCCTGAGAGCCTTTATGTCCAGCTCTGTTTGTCGACACAAGATACATTGAAATAGGGAACAGACTTACGATCAAATTATTGATTATAACTCTGAATTTTCCTACCGACATTGGATTCTTTATGGCCAGCTCTGCTTGTAATTCATGCACATCTCGCTTATAAAACCTGGAAAAAAAAAGAGAAATGTAAATGCCCCGTGGGTTCTTATCGTGGGGGGACTAGACGCCGGAATTTATTGCTCCGAAAGGATGGGCCTACTGAGGCGGCGGCGGAGGCGGTGCCATGCGTCGTCCGATAGCTGGACAATAACGATACAAAAACCGTATAAGTGTGCCGACAAAGAGAGCAGGGTGAGCTGGCCGCATTCATATCTACGACTTCACCTTTGTTTTCCGTAAAAGGACAGCACGGGCATTTCTGGGCCCGATCGACATTTGCATTTTCTTTACTCTTTTTCTCTTTTGTCGATTCATTCTTCACTCTAAAAGACGAATATTGTATCGCATTCCGAGGGCGAGCAAGCGCGTTCTCTTAATAAGACAGAGCACAAGCAGCAAAACCTGCTAAGACTAAGACAAGCTAACCCAAAGATCTACCAGTGGGACTACCGAGTTCAGTGTCCGGGGAGAAGAGCAGCAAAGCAGACTTACCAAAGTGGGGATAAGTATTTCCAAATATCTACGTCTTACGGTCAAGATAAAATTTGAGACAAGATAAAATTTATCATATTCTATATTTGATGTCTACTCTAAACATGATAAAGTCAGATGTAATAGAGATTTAAACGGAATAAAATTATCTCATGAAAAAAGAGAAATAAAAGTAAATAAGATTTTTAATATTTACAACAGAAAAGTTATTTTTCTTGAAAATTTTTATTAAAATAACAAAATTGAAATTATATTTCAATATAAATAATATTTGAACTCAAATATAAGAAATTCAAAATATCAAAAAACTTTAGTTTTTTAATTAAATCTTTGTTTTATTTATATATTTAACTTTAATTCTATCTTATAGTATAAATTCAATATATAAATATATTTATTACATACTTTTGGTATTTTTGTATTCTAGGTATATTAGTACAATATGCTATGTAAAAAAATTTCATTAGAGAATGATAGAAGGGGGAAAATAAAATAATAAACAAAGAGAGGAAAAATAAAATAAAATAAAATAAGCAAATAAAAGTAAATTAGGCAACAGTTTCTCTAGAGATTTCTACCATTTGTGTTTGTGAATTTTTAGGTTTATTTATCTTGATATGCCATTTATACAAATAAAAAATGTACATAATATGATATGAATATATTTGATTTTATTACTACGATTCACTAAACAGTAAATCGAATATAACAAAATATTCAATTTTATCATAGTTAGAAATCTGGACGACGAAATATAGCCTTATTGTTTAGCCACTATTCAGTCTTCACTTATAAGAGAATTAAAGCTCTGTTCACTTTATGGAAAATGTCACGTTTGTAAAAAATGTTTTCTAAGAAGCTATTTTTCGATAAAAATGAAAATATCTTTCGGTATACGGTTGAAACCTCAAAATAAACTAAAAAATATTTTCAATTTAATTTGATTTTCTAGGAAAAAATTAAGAAAACATCAATTTATTATTATTTTTTTTAATTTTTTAATTTTTTTTCCTTTTCTTTTCCTTCCTCCTCCTCCCCCTATTGGTTGCGTGCCTCCACGGTGACCGGCAACCTAGCAACTGACCAAGACGTGGGTTAGCAAGTTTGCGGCTCGCTAGATCCAAGTGAGCTTAAGCTTGCCTTAGGTGGGTTCGAACGAGCTCGGGCATTGCTAGCTCTGCCTTGCCACAAGCTAGGGACCAGCCAAAGAAAAAGAAAAAGAAATTAAAAGGAAAAGAAAAAGGAAAAGATAAAAAACAATTAAAAACTCGATTTGAAAATTAAAAGGAAAAAGGAGAACATAAAAATAAATGGAAAATGAGTTTGGCGAAAGAAAGTGAGGCAAAAGAAGATATGGAAAATGTTTTATGCTTTCTAAAGAGTGGAAAGCATTTTCCTCATTTTTGAAGGTATTTTTTCCATAAGCAGAAAATGTTTTACTTGACTAGTTTATTTTCCACAAATCAAATGTTGAAAATTCCGGAAAATGTTTTCTTAAAAGTTATTTTTCTTGAAATGAACGAAACTTTAAGTTAAATTTGTCAAGTTGATAAAATGCCAAACTCTAGCTTATAAAAAGCTTGATTAAGTGAAGATCTTCACTTTTACTTCAAATGAGTGGGAAATGAAAGAGAATGGAAAGTAACACGAAACTCTCTTTTTTTTTTGCAAGAGCAAGTTGAAATTTCCCTTTTAAAACTTAAATACTTACAGTGGCTCATGCGATCAAAGAATGGGGATGTATCTAAAAATTATTTAAGAGTTAAAAAGATATACGATCGATTAACCAAAGTTAAAAACAGTGATAACTTGTAGCTAAAAACATGTGGTGAAAAATAAAAGTGACATGGTCAAATTAGAAGGTCACAAATGGTCTTACATGGGTTAGTCTATAATAGATGCTTTGATAATCTACCAAGATATTTTGTACTCTGGTACACAAACAAGGAGACCAGTGTCCGCTCTAAATATTAATAAGTCCATATTATTTTGAACTCACTAAAATTATTAGTGAAAAGTATCAAATATTAAGAAAATCTTAACTCGGTAAATTTAAAAATTGGAAATCATCATATACGTATTTCGAAGCAATTCAGTCCCCTTATATAACTTATATGACAGCAAATCAATTACTATCACCCTACATCATCATCTCATGCATCAGCATCCACTCCTTTAACCTCAAAGCATCACATTCACATACTATGGACGCGGGAGGTCGTCCTTGGAATTTCCTGCATGTAACCAAATTAATGACCCTCTTAAGATTTAAACCCGCGTCATCCAAAATTTTAAGTCAATTAAAAATTAACTTTATACCCTATGATGTTATCAAATATAGAGAATTCAGGATGTTACTGACAACGCTAGCAGTTCACTTTGTCGTGCTGCGCAATCGGCTAATCTACAATTGATGCTTGAGCTCTTACAGAGGCTATATATTTCTGTTTGAAAAAAGGCAAGAAGCTTAAGGAAGAGAAGGACAAATCGGGAAGGAGAAGACAAACTTTAGGGAAATTTCTATATTTTCTATTCCATTGATCCCTAATGTACAATACTATGTAGATATAGTACAAGATGTATGCAAAAGGAAGGAAAATATATTTTATGAATCAAATCTAATATTCGATTGATCTAACTAATCCTTGATTGAGTCAATGTATTGATCTCAATTTGAATGAATTTTGTCTAGCTTGAGCATAACTTCCAACACTCTCACTCAAGCTCCTCTCAAGCTGGTGGCTTTTAGATGTCCAAGACACCTAGTTTGCTCAATAGATAGACACGTTGTCTTTGACATAAAGATTTGGTGAAAACATTTGCAGGCTGTTTTGTATTCCCAATTTCTCTTGTCTTGATTACTCCTTCTTGATTCTTGTCTCAAGTGAAATGACAATCCACTTATATAGTTTTGTTCTTTCATGTACTATGGGATTTGTTGCAAGTTTGAGGGCTGCATCATTGTCACAAAATAACTTTGTTGGTCCTTTCACTTGTATCCCAAGGTCCTGAAGTAAGTCTTGTATCCATACTATCTTGCAAGTGGTCTTTATCATGGCTTGGTATTTCGCTTCGGCCGGAGATAGTGAGACAGTTGCTTGTTCTTTTGTCTTCCATGAAAGTAGAGACTCCCCCAGCTTAATGTAGAAACCGTGATGGATCTTCAACTCGTGGGACAAGCTGCATAGTCTGCATCATAATACGCCGTCATCTCCATGTTACATTTCTTGGAGAGAAGTAGCACAAATCTTGGGCATTTTTTCAAATATTTTATGACCTTTAAAGTAGCATTTATATGAAATTGTTTAGGACTATGCATAAATTGACTCGGGATCTGTAATGCCATGGGTTTATAAATTATTTTGTGTGTTTATATGACATGATATGAGATACGAGTATGGCATGATGGCATGGGGCTAAGGTTGTTGCATATTGCATGGGCATCACACTTGATTAATGAGAAAGAAAGAAAATGGAAATCTTGTGGTGTTATTGGATGTGCTTGTCCTATGTAATGTGGTTTAATATTAATGGCAATGTACTATATGTGTTCATTGGAAGTAGTCACTATACATTTATTATGTTTATTGTCCATGGTCGATGCGTGGAAACACCCCGAGTTTCCAAGATGAGATATACGATGGTTTTTGGACATGCAAGGAAGCACATTAGGTCAAGTCTCTCTCTTGGGATCGGCAATATTGAGATGTATCATTCTCAAACCAAGTTCAATACTAGATCGGTGATCATGTCATGACGGGTCCGTCATTTTTTGGTCTTGGTGCAATACTAAGACGTATATCGTTTCTGAGCCAAGTTTTGTACTAGGTTGGTGATCATGTCACATCGAATCGATCCTTTCTTATTCTCGGTGTGATATTAAGGCTATCAATTTCGATCTGAATTGGACTTAAGTCGGTGCTCAAAGTAACAGGTCAAGCCATGGATTCTCGTTTCACGCTCGGTATATTTTATTGATGTACTTTAGATAGGTCATGAGAAACACTCCACCTGGCACGCCATAGAGGCATTCATACTTGATTAATGATAATGATATGAAATTAGTTGGGTGATGTTATGCCTGTGTGATCATCTAAAGACTTTATTGCGTTTTACACAGGGTGTGAATCCGTCCTGATGCGTTTTACACATGACGATACCTGATTAAATTATGATGCCCCCAAGTCAATGGGATGTCATTCACAAATAGATTTTGAAACGAAGCTCTTTCCAAGAATGCTATCTTAATGTGTTACGCGGGATGATGCCTTTGCTCGATGGGGCGAGACAATATCCTGTTACACTAGATGACTATGTACATTCGGGTTGGTTTTAGGCCCTAAGCAGCCGTAATAATCTAAAAGCATGGTCTCAAGGGTTGCATGGTAGTATGGGATGTCATACGATTCTCGAGATGCCATGTGTAGAAAGTGCATAAGTGCACAAATGTATATTTTGAGAAGTGATGCTATAGTTGTTGCACGTGTGACTTGAGATTGATATATGAGCAGTTCTAGATTATTGCATGGCATGGGTGCATGATTATTATATGCTGCACATTCTTGTGTTTGACTTGCAAATATGGAAAGTGTTATAAGAATTGCTTACATGCTTTGTTATAATGGTTTAAGAAGGTAAGATGATCATTCATGTTTATAGTTAAGGTAAAGCAGGGGTTGCTATGCTATTGATTTGTTATCGATAGATAACTTGCACGTTTAGGGCATTTCCTAGGTGAATGGCTTCCCTATGCAAGGTCTAAGGAGTTCATTCGCTAAGGGCGCATTTGGTAACGATTCTGTTCCCGAAAATAGATTCTGATCAGAAATTATTCTTTTTTTTTTTTTTCCGAGAATAATTTCTAAGCATTTTAAATCGTTTGGTAACTGTCTAAAATTTTTGAATCTACAATAGAATTGTGTTTAATACCGTGCTCATTGATTCTGTTTCAAATCAATTTCTTTTAATTTTTAAATCATTTTTTTTACTTTTTTACTTTTTCTTTTCTTTTTTTTTTCCTTTTTTTCTTATTCTTCTTCTTCTTTCTATGGCCGGTCGCCGGACCAGTGGATCAAGTTGAGATGAGGGCCGGCGACCGCGATGACGACGGCAAGTGGCGGAGGATGGCGGGTGGTGATGGCGGACGGCAGCGGCGACAAATGGCGGATGGCAGCGATGGCGGCGGCGAACAGCAATGGTAGACAGCGGACAACAGACCACGGCGGCAAACGGCAATCGTGGGATGACGGTAGATGAAGATGAAGAAAATAGAAGAAGAATAAGAGAAAATGGAAGAAGACTTGATTCTCAGATTTGTTCACAGAACAAAAATCAATTTTTTTATATTATTCTTAATTCTACTCCAAATCTATTCCTGAGAACAAATTTGTTCTCAGGAACAAAAATTTTACCAAAGGCGATTATGTTCCCAAATTGCTCTCAGGAACAAAAAATCAGAAGCAGTCACTGTTGGGATGGTTACCAAACAGCACCTAAGTTTATCTCACTCCTTGTTGTTTAACTTTTTAAGGCCCTAACTATGGCTATTCGAGCCTAGCCAAAGTACCTTGAGATGGATGCATATTAGACATGGGGGATACTACTTTGAGGGGTCGCTCTCGTAGAATAAAAGTGCTAGGTTAACCCTGACCCTAGTTCTTGGACAAGCATAAAGGAATCCACTACACGGACATGTAAATGACTAAGCTTTCGATGTAAGAAAAGATTATGTTTGATGGTAGATGCACATGTGTGTGCGCGCACGCGCCTTATACTATCCCTATTGTTTGTTGATGGTTGGGAGATGTTTTTATTTTGCTTCCGCTTGCATATAATCAAAACATAAAATGAATGGGTCGACGATGCATCCTAGGATGTCGCAAGCAAATGACCTAAGTAGAAAGTGATGGCACGGGTTGTCGCGAGCTTGGAGTAGTCGAGGCGTGACATCTTAAGGGAGGTGAAATGTGGATATACTCGAGCATTATGTGACATCCCAAAGTTCTTTTAAAAAAATAATAAGTTAACAGTATCAGCTACAATGGATCCAAGGGAGGCTGATGGGCATTATCTCCTAATTGTTTCTTGCCTATTGTAAATTTAGAAATTTTATCAAAGTTAAAAAATTTCAGAGTTAGGACCTACCTCACACACCACAACCTTAATAATTTTTCAATTGAAAATGTGCTACTTCGATAATTATTTCACTAGGTATTTATTTTTCTGTTCTTCAGATTGCGATTATGGCTATGACTACCTTGAACCTTTGTAAGTCTAATGAATGATATTTACAACTCCAATCAAACATTACTAAGGCAAGAGACTGATGGTAATCCCCTTAGAAGGTACTTGTGCTAGTCCCGTTCCGATCCATTGTCGCCTGGAAAATTTTTAGTTAGATTGGGATGAAAAAAAAAAAAAAAAAAAAAAACTCTTTTTATGATACTAATTTTCCAGTCAATATGTAATTCAAGCTATGACTATAAAACCATTTCAACAAACGCCTGTTCAAATGCAAATTCAATTATGCACCAACATTTGATTAGCTTCTTTTCTCTCGAGGATCTATATCCGCAGTGAGGAACTATACATTTTTTTGTCTTTCATTAAATCATAGAAGGGTTGAAGTAATATTGGTGAATTTTAATTGCTAATGAGTGCATCCTCAGAGCGAATTGCCTGTTGCAAGGTAGAAAAAGGAGCAGTGGGAAATCCTCCGTCATTCCCTCATAATAACGGCACTGTTACCTTAGCGGGACCCTTTGTGTTATCTAAACCCCGAAAAGTAAAAAAAAATTAATTTTTGAAAGCTTTTTTTCTTCAATAAACGACTCTTAATTTCGATGCAGCGATTAGGGATCGGATTAGAGAGAAGGAAAAAAATATTCGAAAAAGAAATCCGTATTCGCTTCGCCTTAGTGTTATCCAATGGTAAAGGGTTTATGATGGCATTCCATTTTATAATCAAACAAATATACTACGCCTTTATTATTGAATAAAGTGAATTTTTTGTATGCCGCTATATATATATAGGCATGTATGTATGTATGTATTTTAACGTGCATTCTATAACACGAGTTAATCGTTTTTGATATTGGAACCTTTAACGAGTCAAAGGCCTCGTTACTGAAGTTAATTTCCGTTTATTTTATCCACAAAAATTCAAAGATTGTTATAAAGATTGTTAGATATATTTGTTGGAGATATGATTGAGTCAATTTAGGATTGAAATAATTGATTGAATCAATCGAGGATTAGGATTGATTCTATATATTCCTCTTTATTATCTCCTTTTATTGTTTATACATTGTGTTATAAGTAAATGTAAAGAATACAACTGAATCAATACAGAAAACAAAGAAATTTCTTTAACTCCTATTTCTTCATTTTGTGTCATACTTTCAGAGCTCGTGTTCCCGGTTTAGCTTCCTCAAATCCTATCTTGATTGCGTCCTTTTTTGTCATTCTAATCCCTGGTGTGCGAATCAGTATTTGAGCAATTCAACAAAGGAAAAAAAATTCTTTCTTATCGATACCATGCCAAAAAATCATACGAGGTCTAAGGAGAACGAGACTCCAGAAGAACCGACTCCAGAGCAAGCACCTCATTCAACATCACATCTAGAGTCAATTTCGGAGCACTCCACTGAAGCCATGCCAAGTTAGGAGTCCATTGTGCAGACTCAGCCCATTCAGTGGCATCCCGTTCAGGCCCAATTAAACCGAGGATAGCCCATACAGTGGCTGCCTGTCCAAGCTCCACTCAAATTGTGGTTGCATGGGCCGACCCAAACAAACCCGTGGTATAATTCCTAAGAGCCAGTGAATCGTGGCCATAAAGAACACACCCAGCCTGAGGGAAGCCCACCGGCCATTATTGGAGCAGATCCAACTCTTGGGCTAGGATGGTTATGTCCGGGTCAAGCACCCAAACTGGGTATATTGGGTGAGAACAAATCGCTACCTAATTCTCCAACCTAGGTTTATGCCTTCTAATTCCAATTGCCAATGGTCGCATAGAGCCTAGCGATCCACTATACACTTTCACGGCCAACAGACTGTAGTTGCAGGCTCATCACCCAAGAGTTCCAACGAGCCTTAGTGATGAAGGATAAAGATAGTTTCCTTGACGGAACTATCCCGATCTCGATTGACAAACATCTAGTGTGACTTTGGAAGAAATGCAATCATCTTGTTCAAACATTGAAAAGAAATTGCATTCTCCAGAGGTAGTGATCGGACTTCCCTTGGCAAAGGATTTGAGAACTATATGGGAAAATATTAGAGAGATATGTGGAAAACTCAATTGAGCCAAAAATTTCTTTTTTACCTAGGCATTAACAGAGTTAAAATGAGGAAACGTGTTTGTTGTAGCTTACTTTGACAAGCTCTCCGCACTTCGGAATGAATTCAAGGCAGTAGAAGAAAAACTCAAAGGATTGGACTTGACACTACAATAGTATCAGGTTATGAAGGAAAGAGGACAATGACCTATTTTCTCTTAATTTTGAACCAAACTTACCTACCCTTTCAATCTCAAATCTTGGTTATGGAACCAATGGTGTTACTTGGCTGGATCTATCAGCTTGCCATCCAAGAAGAAAGCTAGCATCTTGCTTCATTAGAGATGTCAAGGTGGGGGAGACTATCCTTATTGTAGCTCAGACGAATCCCTAACAAAGAGGGCTGGTTAGAAAATTGCACATCGAAGGTTGGAGAAGACATGCGGTGCTAGGGTTTGTTGAAAAGACCGGAGAAGTTTCATGAAAGATAGAATGGACGGCCCAAATTCAGAGATGAGATAGGACAAATGATAAAAAAATTTGTGCTCGTCAAATTGATGGGCTTGGGTAGTATTTTACAAGGGCTATACTTTGGACAAGCTTTCCCAAAAACTTTGATTTATCATGTATTCCCTTGAATAAACAATCATAGTGTAATATTGTTAACAATGATAAAAAATTTCATTCTCATTATAGTTTGTCCTTTCCGCATATTCAATGCCAAATTTGTCCATTAACAAAGCAATAAAGCACACCTTTTCCCACCAGCAAATCACATGCTACCAATATCTTTTCACTAATTCATGTTAATGTTTTGGGGCCTTATCACACCCACATCATGATGGATCTCGCTTCTTCATTACTATTCTCATGCTACGTGGATCTTTCTTATGCAATTCAAGAGTCAAGTTCTTCCTCTACTAAATCTTTCTTCTTCCTATTAAAGGATCACTTTGGAAAATTTGTTTAGCGCATTCAAACTAATAATGAAAGAGAATTTTTTGATTATGAATGTGCATTCCGCTTCTCTTCCCATGAAATCCTACATGAGAATTCGTGCATTTACACTTCATAACAAAATGAGATTGTTGAGTGTAAATACCATAATCTCTTAGAAGTTGCTCATGCTCTTAAGTTCCGAGTTTCCATTTCAGAAACTTTTTAAGGAGATTGAGTGATCACGGCAGTTTACCTTATCAAATCGCTTGCTAACTCGAGTTCTCGGTAGACGAACATCTTTTGAATTACTTTTTGGGAAGAAAGTTGAGATTCATTCATCATTTGAGAGTTTTTGGTTGCTTATGGTATATTGCTACTATGGACCCTTGGAACAAAATGGGTCTTACGCCTGTGCCCATTGATACATCTTCACAGGGTACCTGACTCTCCAAAAGGGTTGTCATGGTTTTTAAACCATCCATGAGGAGTTTCTTTGTGGGCAAAGATGTTATCTTCTATGAAAATATATCTCCCTTAGTATCCTTGTCAACACTTGAGCATTTTGGCTCAACTCCTAATTATTGTCAATGTTTGAAGGGGGTTTATCTCCAAATCAACAAATGTTTTTCTTTATGGGATCTAGACAAAGATATTTTCCGCATGATTTACATAGACAAGGGAGTCTAGAGAATGTCATCTCTATGAATTCCTCTATGGTCTTAAAAGGCTTCCCGATTGTGGTATACAAAATTTATTACCACCCTTAAAGCTACTGGCTTTAAATAGTCCAAATATGATATGCTTTGTTCACATGGACAATAGACACTTATCTAATGATATATATTGATGACTTGAGTAGAAATAATGAATTTGTTGTTGAGAATTTTAAAGAAAATCCGCACTCTACTTTCCATACTAAGGATTTGAGACATTCCAAATATTTCCGTAGTATTGAGATTGCCTATCAGACTCAAGAACTCCATTAGCCCACGAAAATTTGCTCTAAAAATCATATCATAAGTAAATCTAGTAGGATGTAAGCCGGTTGTTAATCCTATCAAGCATAATGTCAAATTAACCATAGTTGATTATGACAAAGGATCATTGTCCAAAAATGATGATCCGTTGCTCAAGCATCCATCGAGGTATCATAGGTTCATAGAAAAGCTTATTTGTATCACTATGACCAAACTAGACAAATGTTATGTAGCAAGCACTTAGTTTATGCATAATCTTAGATAATCTCACATGATGTAGCTATGAAAGTTGTGAAATATTTGAAGTGATGTCTGGGACTTGGAATACTTCTTTCTCGAGAATGCGATATGGAAATAATAGCCTATTGTGACACAAGCTATACCACCTGTCCTATGAGCCGAAAATCCATCACTAGAATTTGTATTAAGCTTGGAAAATCCTTGCTCTCATGGAAAATGAAGAAGCAATCAATTATATCATTGTCATTAGTTGAAGCTAAGTATCGAATTATGGCTAAAATTGTTTGTGAAATAGTATTGATGCAAGGCTTGCTTCTAGACCTTGTCATATTGGTTAAAGGACCATCTATGCTATTTTGCGACAATGATAAAGCATTCCAACTTATGGCAAATCCCATAATCATGAAAGAATGAAGCAAATAGAGGTTGACTATTACTTCACTCAAAATGATATTCAAGGGATCAAGACAAGAATAGCCTATGGAAATTTTTACCAAACGCTATGTCAAAACAACACACATGCCTACTAAATAAGCGGGAGGTTTTTGATATATATATATATATATAAGCCGTTTAAAGAAGGATTGTTGGAAATATGATCGAATCAATCTAGAATTAGAATTGAATATGTATATTCCTCTTTATTATTTTATTTTTTTTTTGTTTATTATTATATATATATATATATATATAAGCCGTCAGCTTAAGAAGGATTGTTGGAAATATGATCGAATCAATCTAGAATTAGAATTGCATATGTATATTCCTCTTTATTATTTTCTTTTTTTTTTTGTTTATTATTGTATATAAACACATGTAAAGAACCACCGCCGCGGTGGCACAGCTCAGCTAGCTTTTACTCCTCCCCCTCACGAAGGGGAGGAGTTCGAATCCCAGAGGCATTGCGTTTGAGTGGGCTCTCTCCCCCTTACGAAGGGGAGAAGTTCGAATCCCAGAGGCGTTGTGTTCGTGCGACTCAAACGTGGCTAGGTCTGTGGTGGTGGCTCAGTCCACCTCGGGTTTACGTCTAGGCTGCTGGCCGACGGCGATTCCCGGGTCATAAAAAAAAAAAAAAACACATGTAAAGAATACAATTGGATCAATACAAGATGCAAAGAAATTTCTCCCACTCTTTTTCTTCATTTCATGCCAAAGATAGAGGTTTCTTCCATCTTTTTTCTCTTCTTCAATCAAACATAAAATTATCAAACTCAAACATGAAATTATCAAACTCCGACTTAATCAAAAAAAAAAAAAAAAAAAAAATGATCAAAGTCCCTTAATTTTCTTTCTTAAATCATTATCCGGATTCTTTTCATTCCTTCCTCATCCTTTTTTCAAAATCGTAAACAACAACGATGTATAATCACATTAAATTATTTGAGTAAATACTAAAAGAAAAAGCCAGAACCGAAGTTCCGATCCTGCGCATAAGCAGTAGATGCGGAAACTTCATTTTGCGTTTTTCCCAAGCTCATCTTTCAATCCATCAAATCCGATCCTCTACTAAAATTATTTTATAAGTAAAAAAATTTTAGTGAAATGACAAAAGAGGCAACTAATACTAGCAATCCTATTTGCATACCAGGTGTTATCATAAAGATCACGCACCATTTACTAAATATTTATGACAGTGGTCAACAATTAACGAGTCACGTCACTGTAAAAATTTGCTACGGTGAATCGAACTCGTGACCTATTTTAAGATAACTAGAGGATCCTCTCGACACGAGGTGAGTGGCATTTCCATATCACAACATGAGTTGTTTTAGAGATTCATCCTCATGAATCGAACTCGCGACTTATGCTAAGATAACTAGTGGGACCGTCTTCCGGCATCCGGGGTCGTTTTAGAAACCCGCCATCGTGAATCGAACTCGTGACCTCGCTCATGCTCATGACCCCCCTTTTACCGAACCCGAATGCGACCAAGTTATAGGAAAGGGACTCTAGAAAACTCGGGAGGAGAGAGAGAGAGAGAGAGAGCGGTTCAATTGCAACTCCCGGGCACGAACACCGGCCCATCGAGCGCATCGCCATAAGTCGGCTTCTTCTTTCGGTCGCGCCTTCTCCGACGCCGCCGGCCGCCCGCCGGCCGCCGCCGGCTCCGTCTCTATCCGAGCCCCGCGGGGGCGCCCACACCCCGTCGCCGCTTCCTTCTTCTCTTCTCTTCTCTCTCTCTCTCTCTCTCTGTGTCCGGCCTTGGGGAGCTCGGATGGCTTCCGAAGTTGGGTGGTATATTCTCGGCGACAATCAGCAGAACGTCGGCCCTTATGCCGCCGCCGAGTTGCTCGGTACGTTCGACTTCTGTAATTTCCTTGTTTCCCATGGCATCGATCGTTTATTCAAGTTTCAAGCTTCGCGAGCAGAAATTTTATTTATTTTTCCTTAGCTTTCTTCCCCTTTGATGAGTGGTGGGTATTGGATGCTTTGGGCAGAGCATTTGAAAAATGGGTATCTGTCTGAGAGTACGCTCGTGTGGGCTGAAGGAAGAGCTGATTGGCAGCCTCTATCTTCTGTCCCCGAGCTGATGCTCCCCCTTTCGGATAATGGGGATGGTTCCCAGAACTCAGGTGTGTGCTTTTTTGTGGGTGAATTGGTTATCTGTGCTTTTCGTTAGGCCCTTGGCTGCCGAGTATATGATATCATGACATTGTGATGGGCTGTGCAGCCGTGTTAAACAGCGAAGAGGAGTTTGAGAAATGGCAGAGGGAAGTTAAAGAGTCTGAGGCCGTGGGGTTGAATAATGGATCTCAATCTGTCGGTGACAGGGCGGAAGACGACCTTATCCGGCCCTCGACACCACCAGAGGGTGAGGAAGAGTTTGTCGATGATGATGGAACTAGGTACAAATGGGACCGTGGTCTCCGAGCATGGGCTCCCCAGGTCTCTCCTTGTCTCCATTTGCCAAAGTTTGAAATTGTATAAGATTCTATTGGAGTGCAAGGCCAATGATGAACAACTTGCAAAGTTCTCTTTCGAGAATTAGCTTATCTCTGTCAAATCTCAGCGATGATTCCAATGTTTATGCCTCTTATGGGATGTGATGTTGCGGTGTTTGTTGCATCTGTTGCTATGTCACTGTATCCTCCTCTCATGTCTGTTAATTAATTGTTGATTCAAATCATTGTCTAAAATGTTGTTAAAACACAGGTTTATTCTTTGGAGCTTTCTGTAGTTTTAGATAGATGTCATTATGTCACCGGAGTGGATTAAGAATAGGAGGAAAAGCATATTTGTCATTATGGTAGAAAATTGATGGAAACCTCTTACTACTAAAGATTCTAAAGAGAGTGGGTGCTAGTATTATGCCCACCTTAACATCTTTGTGGATGGAACTTTCTCTTAGGGCAGGAAATGCTTTTAACTTCTGATTGGTACTTGCTGATCCCAAAAAGATCTGATTAGTCCTTACATTTGAATGTGATATATACGTAATTATATATCTGTTGTAATGTTTTTATGTGCGTGGATTGGAAGTTGTTACTTCTGATCAGTTGATCGTTTCCTTGCTGCCTGCTGATCTTTTTTGTCTAATGTTGAATGACCTGCTAATATGATAGGATAACATCTCAGCGAATAGTGACCGCTATGGGCTAGAAGAAATGACTTTTCTGGAAGAAGAGGAAGTCTTCCCTAGTGGAAATTGGGATGAACCTACGAAGGAAGAAGTTAATGAACCAGCTGATATAGCTGAAGCAAAGACTGTCAGTGATTCAGAGGAAGCAAAACCTGATGCTAAAAGAAAACTGCCTGAGAAGGAAGCTTCAAAGAAGGTTTGCCTTGGTCATTTTGTACTTTGTTTGCTCCCTATTTCATACTAGCAAAATAGCACGTGTTGCTTGCTAAAAGAAAGTAGAAAAATAAATATGTTATCGATAAGAGTAAGTATTTGAAGTTTCATTCTGTTTAGGCTGTATTATGAGAAAAGAAAGGTTTGAGTTTAGATTGCAAAGGGTTTGAGATTTAAACACTTATTACTTTGACAGACTTTTGAATTTCAAACTTGTCCCTAGTTAAATGTTCTATGGTTTAATTCATTTTAGTATGCCTAGGGTTTTCCTTGACTTTGTTGGTACAAGTTTAGGATTGAAACTACTTTCGGTTGGCTTTATTAGATAGAGAAATTATCTCAGTGGAGATGCTAGTTCTACTTTCTCATTTGATTTGCGTATTTTGTGATCCTTGGAGATTCATATCCTTTTAGTACTGCCATGTGATGCACTACTTACGTTTCGATAATATTGATCCTCTGGATGTTGTGCTGACTGCGTTCTCACATCTTTGGTTCACTGGGTTGTAATTAAATGAGATGGAAAAGTGACAAAATTGAGACATGTTGATAATGGTCATATATGCTTGCATCTCTTAATTTTCTTACTTTCTCTGGGTTTAAGCTGAACAATCAATGAAGGGATTGTATTTAGAACCTGCCAAGTTGCTGCCTGCAATGTCTTTTGTCATATCTGAAATTTTATGCATGAAAGTGCTAAATCTTAAAATTGACTTTCTTCCTCTTCTGGCAATTGTTTTCAGGAACCAAACAAACCACCTGATAGTTGGTTTGATTTGAAGGTTAACACGCATGTGTATGTAACTGGGTTGCCTGAGGATGTCACTATGGAGGAAGTAAGTGAATGCTACTCTTTTCTTTTCTTGTTTTTTGCTTTAGAGCTTTCATATAGCAGCAAACTGATGTCAGGATGTCTGTGCAGGTGGTGGAGGTTTTTTCCAAGTGTGGAATATTAAAGGAGGTGGTTTAGTTTTCCTACTTCTTTCTTCACACTAGCATATTAATTTATGATGGCGTGGATAAAATGTTGTCTTGTTTAATTTTAAATTAGCTGATTTATTTTTAATTTTTTTATTAGCCGAAACTACGGCTCTTTCAACCCCACTTCTTGTTCTTATTTCAGATGCTTTGCACATTTTGCATTTTGTGACTAAGGCTATTTGTGCCACTTAGGGGGAGTGGATTATGTCCTGCATATTTTTTGTGCTATGGAATAGAGAAGCGACATATTGATTTGTCAGAATGATTTCATGTCATTCTTCTGATTTCATGAGCGCTAATACTTTCTCTTCCAGGATCCCGAAACAAAAAAGCCTCGTGTGAAGATCTATGTTGACAAAGAAACTGGAAGAAAAAAGGGAGATGCACTTGTCACTTATTTGAAGGTGATTACGCAGATATATGATAAATGAGTGGGTGCAGACATGTGCGCATGTACATGCTTGTGACATCTGGAAGTCGCATGCTTGGTTGCTTATTATTTGTTCATCATGTACAGCTTCTCTATTATTGTTATTTTTAATGATTTGTTAATATGTCCACGTAGGAGCCCTCAGTTGCCCTAGCTATCCAAATATTGGATGGAGCACCTTTTCGCCCTGGTGGCAAGGTATCGATGTCGGTTAGCCAAGCTAAGTTTGAGCAGAAAGGTAACCATTGTTTTCAGTTGATATATATGATATTTCTTTCCTCCTTTGAGATGCCCCCCCCCCCACAACAAAAAAAATCCCTTTCCCTTCCTTCTTCCCTAGTTAATCTTATGAAGAGATGCCATGTTGTAATTTTATGCAGGTGATAAATTTATTTCTAAACAAGTGGACGGCAAGAAGAAAAAGAAACTGAAGAAGGTCGAAGAGAAGATGCTTGGCTGGGGTATAGTCCTTTTCATGGTCTATATTTCTCTTGAGTCCAATAAAATTCTGAGTGTTTGGATGCATTAAGTCTTAAAATGTTGCCTCAGGCCTTCAACTTGCACTGCTTAAGATAATTTCCTTGGGCAATTTCTTTTCTTTTATTGTTTTCTTTTTAAGTAGCAGAGGAGTCCATAACTGGAACCCAATAACCATCACAAATTAAGTTATTCTCATTTCAAAGTTTCTGATATCATATCTACCACGACCACCATCTACAGCCTATTTTCGTTAGTCTACATATCTTCCTTGTTGGCTTGCTCTGAGTAAAAAATCCATGATTGGAGTGAAGAGATTCACTGTACTTGGCAACTGGAGTTGCTGTGTCATGGAATAGATTAGTATTTCCCCTCTGTTTCAAGAGAGGATGTTTTCATTTTATTAATGTAGATCGAGTCCGTTAGATAGGAAATATAGATTATGGAACTCATCCGTTTACTGTTACCCTATGCACATATGTCCTTTACATATTAATCATTAAAATGCCTTCCATGGTGTTATTGTCAAAATGAGGTCCTTGTAAGTCATTGTGCCTATGAGTTATCAAATGAATATTACATATTTGTTTGATGTTTTCCATGGGGTTGCCCTTAACCAGGATAATTTTTGAAGGTTTTGCCGTCGTATTTGATGATAATTGTGGACATTACAAATTACATAATGTGTACAGGTGGGAGGGATGATGCGAAGGTTTTAGTTCCAACTACCGTTGTTCTTCGATATATGTTCGCACCTGCTGAAATGAGGGTAAGTTTGACACACTTATCTGAACATGGTCAACTGGTCAACTAGTATTAAGGAAATACATGGTAGGCACACTTTCTAAAATCTGCTTGAAAGTTGGCACTAGCAAGTGTTTTATCATTACTAGATGAGTAAGTATGATTCCTTGTTGCATTTGTCTCATATATGAGAAATGATTATCTTATGTTGGGATTCTGAAGGATGTGTTTTCCATCTTCATGCAAGAAAACTTTCTTCCTGTCTTATTTAGCCCATTTTCTTTCGGGTCTTGGATGGAACATTTTATTCCTCTTGGTCACAGTTGACCCTTTGAGAAATTTTTTGAATTAAATCATGATAAGAGGGACATCAGATATAGTGCAGTAACTTAAATTTGCCTCCTCCTGTTATGTTCATAACCTTAACAGTAGCAGAGGTTCATTCTTCATTTCATTCTCTTATTAACTTGAATATTTGCATCTTCCAAAACTATGTATGATGAGAGTTGGAACATGCATTTGAACTAATATGTAAAACCAATTTTGATTTTTTTCTTTAGCAAGAATTGCCTATTTGCATTTGCCCAGAAGTATATGGGAAAATCGGTACATCCACTTTAACTAATATGCGAAATCAAATGTCAGAAATAAATCATGTTCTCCTTTAGTGAGAATCAGTTTGTTATTTGACGGAAGATCCTGGCATTTTTTCTAGTCTATTACAGATTCTGGTCTCCTTTTTTAGTTGATGTTGATTTAATTGGCCCAAAAAGTGAGAACCAGCCAAGAAAAGAAACAGCTTATTCACTTAAAACAGCACAAATTGGAATTTTGGACAACTTTTTGGATACACATTCTGTCTTCCACTGTATCTTGAATTTCCTTGTAATTTTTGCAGGCTGATGATAATTTGCGCCCAGAACTGGAGGAAGATATTCAAGAGGAATGTGTGAAACTTGGTCCTGTGGATTCCGTAAAGGTAGTTTTAGTCTATACTGTCCATTTCATGCATTGCCGTTCTTCTCACCGGAGAATCTTGATCTGTGAGCTCATGTTGAGGGTTTTAGATTTAGGTATTAATTGATCAATGGCCTAAAAATGTTTTTTTTTCCCTTTCATCTGTGGATCACTTTGGTATACCACTCCACTCGTGGTTCTTTTAGTAGCAAAATGAGTTCAGAGTAATTCATTCATGAGTATCAATTATTATTGGTGGTCTCATTGTGAGTTCTGATTGGTACTTGTATTTAGTTCTTGTTTATTGTCTCAATACCAGTAATATTGGTTCTAGACCTTCTTTCCTCCTAGTATGCTGCAAGTTTGATGCACAGACATGCTAGTTTTCCTCTTCACTAATGCTTTATGTTTACTTAGCAAACTGCCCCTTTACTCTTTAATGGCTGTCTGTCTGTCTGCCTGCCCGCCTGCCTGTCTGTATGTCTGTCTGTCTGTCTGTCTGTCTCTTGGGTGTGCCATGCCATAAAACTTTGACCTCCAAGTCAGATCAACTTATGCCTGACCACAAAGGCCACAAGGCTGGCCGCAGCTGGTTGCCCCCTTACTGATACTTTCAGGAAGATCTTTTTCTACAAATGTCTTGCTTTTAGCTGATGTCATTAATCTGGTAAATTTATTGTGTGAGGCTCAGAAAGTCAAGCAATGGACGATTCAGTCTTGTTAGATTTGTGCCTCTATTCATTTGATATGGTGTTCTTTTGATAATAACATCAAATCTCGTGCTTTTTCTGTTTCACTTTTCCTGCAGGTATGTGAGAATCATCCGCAGGGTGTTGTTTTGGTGAAATTTAAAGATAGGAAAGATGCTCAAAAGTGCATCGAATTGATGAATGGAAGATGGTAATCATTGGATCTCTGATATTTGGTGGCATTGAATTTAAAATTTTGCCGCTGTGTGTAAAAAGCTGATCAAAACAATCATCTTAGGTTTTTCTGATGGTGTTGTAGATGCGTCCAGTAGTTCTTGGAAACTACCTCTTTGTCAAATCTTTTTTCACATCCTTGTTAGTCTCGCATTTAGAGAATTGTCAAAGAAAGCTTGGTAAACTCACTTTGAAAAAATCTCTGCTTGCTTTTTCTCCTTTTCTGTTTTTGCTAACGCTTGCCTTTCTCTTCTTATGTTGGTCTCGAGGATTTCTTCATCACCTCCGTAAACTAAATTTACTTTGCTTGACGGTTTAGGTTTGGGGGTAGACAGATACATGCCAGCGAGGATGATGGCTCTGTCAACCATGCTTTAGTCCGGGATTTAGAGGAGGATGCAGCGAGGTTGGAGCAGTTTGGGTCTGAGCTGGAAGCTGAGTGAGCTCTGTCAAATGCGTGCGTACAAGTGTGCTATCGCATACCGTCTGACAGTTGTGGAATCTTGAGTTGCTGGCAAGATATTTGACTTGTACAGAAGAGAGCGTGTCTCGAGGATGCAAGGAGCTACACCTACATGGATGTTAGGGATAGCCTTTTAATTTCATCTTTTTGAGCCCTTCTGTATTTCTGCATCTCGCGTCTAGAATGTTCTTTCGTCAGATTCTCGAGTTCATCTGGTTCCATTCTTCATGCTCTTCCGAATCTGGGAATTTTGCAGATGGAAGCTGAACTAATTTTGGGTTACTTGTGGACCTAGAGTTCATTTAATAACATTAGCTGCTCAACCCTCCAAATGTTGTTTATATTTGCTTTTCATCAATTTCATTACTTTATGTAGTAATGAGTAAAACTTCAATATGGTATGACTAATTAAGACTAGCTTGACAGATTGTTTTCGCTATACCATTCTTCACTTCCCATGTATGATTTATAGGGCATGCATCTGGTAATGGCACATATTGGGTGATTAAGTGTTGAATATATTGCCTTGGTATTCTTGTCTCTTTTTAGTTGAAATATGAACGAAAGGAAAATGTAAAGGAAACCCTTTTGAGTTGGGGCATCACCCTCCTTGCTCTTCCTCCCTCGCACTATGATCATGATGGAAGGGATTATTTTCCTCAAGGTATCGATGGTCGAGTTTCGGTCGTAGGTTCGACTAGAAAATCCTCTTATCAGGAATCCTTTTGTGATGCAGCAGCGCTTCCCAACATTGATCCGAAGCAGTGTTGGAGAGTTCGGATTTCGAAGTCTCACACCATGAAACTATGGGTAATCTATCGTCGGGTTTCGTGGTATCAACCCACTAAACCCATTAATAAATTGCTGGGTTGAATTGTTGGACACAATTCACTTTGTAAGAAACTTTTGCATATTTGGTCCTCAAAAGGAGAATTGGTTGTGATTGATTGGGGTAATATTTCTTTCATTGCAAAATTCTCCCCATCAAAGAACTATCAGTTTATAAGGATAAGGACACTAGATGTCAAAAGTTTCATATGACATTAATTTTAGTGTTAATATTTTCTTTCAGATCACTTGAGTGTCACTTTTAATAAGAAAATGATATTTAGACTCCGTTTGACAACGTTTTTATTTTTTCAAATTTTTGTTTTTTTATTTCTAAAAAAAAAAAAAAGAAAAGAAATTGGTAAGATAAATTTATCTATTTCCTGGAATAGAAAAATAATTAGGGAATATATTTGAAAAAGAAAGAAGAAGTAGAAAAAAAGTTAATTGCTTAAAATAATTTTGGAATAAGTCATCTTTTTTTCTTCTCTCTTCTTCCTCTTCTAATTGGTCATCACCATTGGTCATTGTCTTCTACTCACCACTGACCAGTCACTGCTGCCTTCTGTTGTCATTAGTAGGAAGAAGAAGAAGAAGAGAGGGAAAAAAATCTAAAAAATTATTAAAAAATGAAAAGAAATTCTATGTTACAAAAAAATTTATGGATCATACCAAACACATTCCTGTTCTTTTTTTATTTATTCTAGGAATATAAATTTTGTGTAGTTAGTGAACATGTTCTTTTACTCAGAATTATTCTCGGAAATTGAAAAGAGATTGTTTCCCGAAATAAAAAAAAAATTACTAAATACACCCTTAAGTGCCAACTTTGATTTGGATCATCAGAAATCCGACGTGGCTCATCAGCATGTCTAGTTAGCATACATAGCCCAAAATGATATCTTCTACTTGTTTTGCTCCAAAATACAAACCATAAATCGTAACTTAAAAGGAATTTCCCTAATTGAAAATACAAACCCAAATCAAAATCCTAGTCGATTTGCCCCCGATGCAGATAAATAATTGGGTGGACATATGCAAATTTCCAACTCCAAAGTTCTTTGAGTGATGGGAACTCCAGCATGATCCTTGGGAACTTCCCGGCGAACTAGTTGTTGCTCAGGTCTAGCTTGATGAGCTGCTTCAAGTTCCAAAACTTGGAAGCGGTTCGAGTTGAGGTGGAAGAGGGCGAGGTCAGCAAACAGGTCGAGCTCCTTCGGGAGATACACGAAAATGTCACCTTGCTTAAGGTCAATGCTGACGTTGGTGCGGACGCTAGGTTTGTTGGGGGAGCATAAGACATAGGAGAAGTCACAGATGGAGGGGCCAACCCAGTTGGTGGTGAAGTTGTTTGGATTGGAGGGCAATGCAGGCGTTGTGGAGGCCTAACTTGCACCGACATTGACACACAATACGCCAACCTGTCGTTTCTTAAAAATTAGAAAATTTTGATACATTGGAATACGTTGTATATTCAATATATATTTTTATATATACATAATAAATTATCATTTTTATAATCATTTCAATCAAATTAATCTGATTCAAATTCACAAACAAATAAATAATTTTAAAAAAAGCCTAGAATGAATTTTACACTAAAAGCATTAATTCACCATTTATTAATATCACTCATAGTTTTGACAAACTCAACTACATTCCAGTAATCCATAATACTTGGAGGAAGAAACAAGCAATTCACATTCTGAACTCATGTATCAAATGTGTCAAAAGAGGAGAAAAAAAACTTGGGGGTGAATTGTGTATGACGGGAAGTGAGAGTCATAAGAGAAGAGAAGACTTTTTTTTTCCCATTTTTTATTATTTTATTTTTATTTTTTCACATATATACATTTTGACTCTTCATTTATGGAAAATTTTTAAAATTGACCTCGTGTGTCAGAAGCATGTGTCGGAAATTCTCATATTGGAATGAACCAATTGAGGAAAGCCAAAAAGAGAGTGTCATGAAAGTTGATCAAGTATCGGATTTTCTGACACGTACTAACCGAGTGTCAAAAAGTGTGCAAGAGTATCGGACACGTGTCGAAGTATTTGACACAATACAAAAGTTCTCGAAAGTGTTAGTGCTTCCTAGGTAGAGACAAGGGTTCTCAAAGGAGATGGATGAGTTGATCGTGACCCGCTCGCCATGATCATTGAACTCATCAAGGTAGTGGAGGAGGTGGTGGTGCTTGGCGTGGTGGGTAGTGACTTCATGGGCGACGGTTGAGAGAATGGTGAAGGAGGAGAATAAGAGGAAGAAGGTAACAAAGAGAGAACGACAAAAGAACTTTGGAGCAAATGGCATCCTTTTACACAATCCCCTAGTTGGATTGTGGGAAGCGATTTTATCTATTCATGTGAAATTTATTTTTTTGAAAAAAAAATACACCACCTCATATAAAACTTATAAGGGAAAATGATAATACAAGTATCATAACTTTCATACGGCACTCATTTGAATATCATTTTTTTTTTCGATTACTTGCATTTTATAATTTATGTATGACGCTCACTTAAGTCCCAAAACTTTTTCTTCCCATTACTTAAGTATCATATAACTTTTCAATCGATCAATTGAATACCATGAATTTTTAAAAATGTTTACCATAAGTGTTATGTCATGTTGGATTCCAGCATTTAGTTGAACATTTTCATAAAATTTCGACACTAAAGTAATTGATTGAAAATTATAGCACATAAGTAAACATTTTTTAGAAGCTACTTTATCTAAGTAGTTGAAAGAAAAGTTATATGATGCTTAAATGAGCATTGTTCGAAAGGTTATGGTACTTGTGATGTTCTTATCCCAAAATTTTAATAAATAAAGCCATGTAATTTTTTAAATGGAATTTCTTATCGGAGACATTTAAATGATCGTTTTTTCTCTAATTTGGCAATTTAGTGAGCCGGTGAAAACTTTTTATACTAAAGTGAGTGTTGTACAAATTTTTTTGCACTTCTAGTGTCCTTATTACAAATTTACGCATAGGGAAGGACTTTGGGTGATATTTGATTACTATTTGGCTGTTAGGAAATGCATCCTAATTCCGATCCAGATGTAACAATAGGGTCAGGGCTTGAGTTAGGTTTCCCAATATCTCCATTGAGTATTTTCATGAGGCTTTTCTGATGCAACTCGGTTTGTTGATTGGAAGACCATTAAGAGCAGATTTTACTATAGTTCTGGCTATTAAAGGGAAGTATGTTTGTCTTTGTGTTGCGGTCGACTTAATACACCCTTTAACACGTTTGATTTTTCTTGAAAGAAAACTTAGACATATGAAGTATGAGAGTATACATGCAATATGTTTCAAATGTGATCATTATGACCACGGATCAGATGACTCTAGGTCTAAAGGGGGTAAAATGGCAGAAGAAATTGGGAACGGTAACTTTATGCCTAATTCTCCTGCAGTGAATATAAGTAAACAATTGAAAGTTCAAAAGTAGCCCATAGATAAGTTTGGCCTGTGGATGGTTGTGCAAAAAACCTGAAGGGGCTGAATGGCCTGTGTATTGTTGTGCAGAAAACCTGAAGGGACTGAAGACAACAAGCAAAAGAAGCATCGGCTGATAGGTGGACATATAAATGCTTCGAGGTCTTGCTCTTCAGTGTTACCTCGATCAGATTTATATGAGGATTTGAACGGTCTACCTCAACAAGAAATACATATTTCAAAGGTTGTAAACGTCGCCATAATAAAAAATAAAAAGAACGGTAAAATTGTTGATTTGATTATGAGGGCTTTTTCACAGAAAACGAGAGTTTGGGACTATCTCAGCCTGGCGAGCAAATAACCAGGGTTTTGCCATGCCTTCCTCCTAAAGATAGTAATGGGGTCTTCCAACAAATTTCTTCCACTCAAGATGAAATATCCACATTGACATTTAATTCTTTAAAATCATGCCTGGACAACATGATCCTTCCCCTTGTGCATCTCCTTAGTAAAGAGCTTTCTTCAAATCAAAATGCGTCTCTTTGGTTTCGGCGAATGTCCTACAAGCACCACCAGAACCACCTGATGATATTGGTAGGTCGGGGGAGATCATCAACTGTGTCGGAGGTTCCAAATCCTCCTGAGGAGACAACTCATCTTATGCCTAACGAGGATATTGATATGGTTTATCCTATGATGCTATATGGCTCTGTTTAATTTTTTTTTTTTTTTTTGGGTAAGAAGTAAGAATAATATAGCTAAAGAACCAAGGAGTTACAAAGAGGCAAAACAGACAAGCGACTCCAAACATGCACTCAAATTGACATAGGCGTCAGACTGAGTGGACGGGAGGCGGGGGCTGAATATGGCTCTGTTTAGTTACCCTCCTCTCATTCAAACTTTTTATTTAATGTGGTTGTTAATGTGGAATTGCCGGGGTTTGGAGAGTGAAAAGTTTTTAGTAACGGCATAGGACTTGATTCGATTGCATAGAATTCAAGTGATTATAATTGTTGAACCGAGAGTAAGTGGAGATCAAGCTTTTGAAGTAATCAAGAAACTTCGCTTTCCTAATCATACTCGGGCAAAGCCACAAGGCTTTTCAAGAGGAATATCACAATTGAGGGATTATCTTGAATAGAGCTGCTACAATGACAGAATCTTGGATGGTCACTAGTGATATTAACAGCATTGCGTTTCTGTACGAAAAGAAAGGATTGCACCAGTCAATGCTATGAACTGGAACAGGTTTAGAGAGTGGATTAACAGATGACGTCTAATTGATCTTCGTTGGGTGGAAATGAAATTTACATGGTGTGGTCCTAAGTGGTATTAGATATAACTGGGTATTCGTGTGACTTGACAGAGCATTGCGTAATCTTTCTTGGCGTTTGTCATTTGTTAATGCGATAGTTCGAGAACTTCAAGAGTAAAATCTGACTATCATCCTCTCTTGATTGCTCTATACCGCGAGAGGACACTTAAAAGTAAATCAGCATTTTCGTTTTGAAGCAGCTTGGTCAACTCTGGGTTTGATCGACCTAATGGGAATAATGAGTTGCCGATTCATGTTGTTCCGTCCCATTTCAAAACAATTTCAAGGAGTGAAATCAGAATGTCTTTTGGAAACATTTCAAAAGTAAAGAGAATTTACTGGCCAGATTAGGAGGCATCAAAAAGACACTTGAGAATGGTACAAATCCTTTTTTGTTGAAATTTGAAACAAAATTACAAAAAGAGTTGGTTGATGTCTTAGTTGATGAAGAAATCCACTGTTATTAAAAATCTAGACATCAATGGCTGTAGTTGACGACAAAAATATGAAGTCTTTTCATGCTACAGCAATCATCCATCATCAGAAAAATAAAATGTGTATGGACCAGGTGGTTTCCAAGCAGTTTTCTTTTAACACTGATGGAATTTAGTTGGTAATTCAATTGTTAATTTTATTGTTGAGGCATGGTCCAGGAATTATAACTAGGCTGAGATTAATGAAATTCTTTTAGTACTGATCCCAAATATGAAACAACCAGGATCTATTTGCAACTTCAGACCAATTAGTCAGCATAGCGTTGCTGACAAAATTCTCAACCAAGTGATTGTGAATAGACCTCATGAAGTGCATACGCAGCTCGCCTTGCCTAATTAAACTAGTATTGTTCCTCTTAGACATATTCAGGACAATTTTATTATCGCAGAAGAGGCAACTCACCCGATGAGCAAACGTTAAGAGAACTGGGGATATAAGATCCTCAAAATTGACCTTGACAAGGTGTACGGCCGACTTAAATGATCCTTCGTTAAGGAGGCTCTTCACATGTCAAGTGTCCCCGGTTCTATTATTATGAATTGTATCACATCATCATCCTTGCAAGTTTTATGGATGGGCGAGACTATAAAGAAATTCTTTCCAAGTAGGGGAATACGTCGAGATGACCCTCGTTTACCATATATCTTTGTGTTATGCATGGAAAGCTTATCTCACTTTGTTGCAAGTGAAAGTGACCTAAACATATTAGAACTTCCAAATATTTTGATTGTCTGGCTAGCCACTCATAAGCGTATGAGAACTTTACATATTTTGATCGTCTGGCTACCCAAATATGTACATATTTGAAAATGAAAGGGACTTCAATGTATTAGAACTTTCCTTTGGCTTACCGCTGATAAGCATTTGTTGAGTAATGAATTAAGATGTCTCACAACTTGGGAGGAAATCCACATTACTTGAGATTTGAGTCTCATGTGGAAACAACTTTACATTTTCTAAGGGATTTTCCAATTATTCAAATGATATGGCTTAAGTTTGTCCCACAACAATATTTGGGAGAATTATTCTTAATGAATTTGTTATAATGGTTGAAACCAAATCTTGCCGGTAAAAGGGGGATTGAATTTTCATCATAACTGGAAAATAATTTTCGGAGTAGGTGTGTGACTTTTTTGACAATGGAGAAACAAATAACTTCTCCATAACAACTTTGTTTTCCCTTCGAATTTGATACAAATAATTGATTCATACACAAAGGAAATCATCAAAGCTTCATTTGGGAATAACCCGACATTAAGTGGACTTAACTAATTACTGATGGTGCCTTTATAGGCAACTCAAGACTTGTTAGAGTCGGGGTTTTATTAGAAACAAAGGGCAGCTTGGTTGTTTTGCTGCATTCGTAAGAATATATTCGTTGACATGAGCAAAACATGGGCTTTGTGATTGTAACTCAATTTTGCAAAATAACTTGATTTTTATAAGATCATCATTAAGATTGACTCTAAAGCCATAATTGAATTGTTAGTCCATAACTTATGATTGATAATGCTAGCCATGCTTTGCTTAAAGATATCAAAAGACTGCTGCGCTTTCACTTCGAGTTCAAAGTATAACATAACTTTCAAGAATAAAATCGCTTTTGATAAGCTCTTGGAAAACAAATTCTTTTGATTACCTTTTAGAAAGTTATTTCATCTTTTATTTGGTGATAAAATAAGGATAATAAATTGACAGTGTTAAATTTTTGTATATGGTTTTTGCCATTTTTCCAAACTAAAAAAAAAAAAAAACATATGAATGGATGGACAAATAGGTATCTTATGATCTAGCTTATTTTGGAAACAATTATTGTAGTTATAGCATTCACATCCTAAAGTAAAGCTTATTTCATGACATTAGTAAAATGCAGTTGATATGACCACATTTCACTTAATTAAGATCAAATTTAATGGTGATATTAATTATAGAATTAAAATATAAATAGAAAAGTTAAGCAAATTGAAAACACATCTTACTACCAATTCATTTGTAAATTAAAATAGTGTTTATTCAATCAAAGTATATAACTAAAGAAATTCCCTTGAAAATGGTTGAATTACTGAATAGTATATGAACTTATTTAGTAAGAACTTCTTTCTTTTATTAATTTATGTAGCTTTATTTCATATTTCTGAAATTTATGTAATTGAAAATATAGCTTATTTTCATGAAAACAAACAACATTTAACTAGACTAAAATGGAAAGCACGAGAAGAACATGCGACGACCATGTATTCGTTTGCCGGCATTAATTCCACCTGTGATAAACTCGAGATTCAATGTTTGTCCTTTCAATAATTCAAGTTTATGAATAATATTTATGAATATTTTCCTGCAATTTAGATATTAAATTGAACAAGTATAAAAAATCCAAAAAAAATATTAAATAAATTAAAAATTAAGGGGACAATATTGCACATTAAGCTAAAGTTTAGAAATCATGATGCATGTTTGGCCAAAGTTCAATGACCATTTATGTTATTTACCCTTGAAATAAAGTTGTCGCAATTCTCACTGGGCAAAGAAACAAGAAACCATTCAGACCACCCAGAACTAGATTGCTCAAGGATCGGTGGGTACCAGTTCGATTCCCAACTCCAGATTTGAAACCACCCACCTATTCTAATTGATTTTTAATTAACAAAAAAAAAAAGATCATAAATCCCTAGGCTACTTACTAGTTTTTGAGTTGGATAATTGTATGCTTTTGCCTAGAGAGAGCATTGTGACATACTAATATTATTGGTTCATTGACTCTAATTGAAAGTATTTTTAGTGATGTGATTATGTTATGTAATTTTTGAAGCTTGATGGAACTGGTTCCACGGACCCACCTAGGAGTTGGACGATATCGGTGGTCCAATTCCTAAGTGGATCAATGGAATCAACAAATGATTTCAAGTTCCAAGTTTTTTTGAATCAATTCTTAGTGAGTGGTTTTCCATTTTAAGGTGGAAATTGTCCATCTGGACCATGCTCACTCCCAGTGATCTAAGGGTATTTTGTAACAAAGCCTATTTTGGGGGACTTTGAGAAATTTTCACTATTTCAGGGGTATATCCGAAAATATTTCCCAAGAAATATGCAGTTGTTTTGATGAACTTCGCCGCCGCGTCTCTGCTGCTATGACTTGCTTGGAGACTTTAGGGTTTTAGAGAGTTTGAGAGAGAGAGAGAGAGAGAGAATGTGGAGGTCAGGGCTGAGGTTGTCTCTCCGCCGGCTGCGGCGGAGCTCGCATCCGCTCGGAATGTCTCCGGCGGCTGCGCCCGAAACCCCTGCATCGACACCCGCTCGCCTGTGCCCCCCCGTCTTCCTCCCCGGAGCTCCCTCGAACTTGAACTGGAGTACCAGATCCGTCTCCCACCAATCCTTCGATTCCGGCGAGGTGAGCGGGGTCGACGACGAGGCGCCGCGCTTCGACGCGAATGCCGACGGCCAGGAGACGGGCGGCTTGGCAGCCGAAGGAGAAGAAGCCGCCGCCGCCGGCGACGGCGGCGACGGCGGCAATGGAGGCGTGGAGGAGGAGAAGGAGGAGGAGGAGGAGGTTGACGAGATCGACCCTGGGCAGCTGGAGGGCGTGCTGTCTCTCTTGCAGAGCACCGCCGACGGTTCCTTGGAGTCGAACCTCGATGGGATGCGCTTGACTCTGCATCCGCAGTTCGTCATCAGAGTGCTGGAGACCCCGCTCCTGGTGAGCGACAATGTCCTTCGCTTCTTCAGGTGGGCTTCTTCCAAGCATTCCGATTTCGAGGCGACCGCCCCTGTTCTCCGAGCTCTCGTCCGGTGCGTTTGCGGCGGTGGGGATTTGAGGCGGAGAGATGTGTATGCGTTGTGGGATTTGATCAAGGAGGTCGGGGAAAAGGGGAATGGCGCGCTGGACGCCGCTGTGCTCAACCCTTTGATAGCTTCTCTTTCGAGGTTGGGTAAAGGGAAGGCTGCGCTCGAGGTGCTCGACAGGTTTGATGAATTCGGATGCGTCCCCGACGAGATGTCTTATTATTTTGCTATAGAAGCGCTCTGTAGGCGCTCGATGAATGACCTAGCTTGGTCCGTGTGCGAAAGGATGATTAATGCAGGACGCTTGCCCGATGGCAATAAAGTCGGGAAGATCATATCTTGGCTTTGCAGGGGGAAGAAGGCCGAAGGTGCCTACTCAGTTTATTTAGCCGCAAAGGACGGTAACTCCCCCCCTCAATCCAGTATAAACTTTTTGATTGCTTCGTTGTGTCGAGAGGATCAGACTGTGAAATTAGGCTTGGAGTTGCTGGGTGACTTAAAAGGGGAGGCGCGAAAATCCGCTATCAAGCCATTTTCTGCTGTCGTTCACGGTCTTTGTAGGAGTGGAGATCTCAATGGGGCAAAGGAATTGCTTGATAAGATGATTGCTGAAGGACCAGCTCCAGGAAATGCGGTTTTTAACTATGTGATTAGTAGTTATTCCAAGGCCAAGGAGATGGGATTAGCTAGGGAGTTGGTAAAATTGATGGAAGCTCGGGGATTGAAGCCGGATGTGTATACTTATACTGTCATCATTAGTGGTTATGCAAACAGTGGTGAGATGGACCAGGCCAGGGAAGTCCTGTTGGAAGCCCAAAAGAAGCACTCTAAGCTGACGCCGGTGACTTACCATACACTCATCCGTGGCTATTGCAAACTTGAAGAATTCGACAAGGCCCTCGAATTACTTAGTGAGATGAAGAATCATGGAGTGCAGCCTAATGTTGATGAATATAATAAAATGATTCAGTCGCTTTGCTTGAAGGCATTGGATTGGGAGAAGGCAGAGAAATTGTTGGGAGAAATGAAAGAGAGAGGACTATATCTTAATGGAATCACGCGGGGGCTCATAAAAGCCGTCAAAGGATTGGAAAGCGAAGCGATGGACACCGCAGAACTAACAGCTGTTCCTTAAACTACTGGTACTAGCTGGCCGGTCAAGCCCGACGTGCCTTGGACATCCTTCCGAGGTTATCAACAACAAATGGGATGTTTGGCTGAACCCTTTGTTCAACAGTCTTTTTTTTCTGAGTCTATCAACAACCAATGGGACTTTTGGCTGAAACCATCGTGCAACATAGTATCGGCGCTTTTCTTTCTTTGGCTTAGATAGATGATGTTACAGGTCAGGAGATGGTGACAAGTTTAACTCAGATCAATTCTACTTAAGAGAGACATGTATCGAGCTTTTGTTGTCTCCGCTTCACACAGAAGAATAAGAAGTTTTGAGAGAGCATGTATTGCGTCTGCTTTTAGTCACAATATTTCCTTTCTACAACGTGGTCCGGCAAAACAGCCAATGACAATTCAAAGGACAATTTGAGGTGTAGTGATTTGTACACGTTACTTTCTGTTTACTTAAAAAGTAAAACTAGTTTACTGATTTTGTGCCAGTTGCTAAAAAGAAACGAATTTTGTTTTACTGCAGCATCAAGTTTCACTTGTAATTTAGAGATGAGGAGCTGGATTATAGTTGATGATTCCTTTAGAATGTAGTTGGTACAGATGCTTCCTGTGAAAAAGTAGATCTTCATATATAATTATGAACTCTTTGTATAGATGCTGCATGTTTGATTAACGTCTTTTGGAGACGAGGGGAGGCAACTTTTTCTCTTCCATAACCATACTTTCTGAATCCTCTCATTCATCAAGGGAACCTTTTCTTAGTTAGGGGAAATGATTTTCTGGTAGTTTGGAATGGAGGAGAGGTTCTTGGTCCATACCCATCTCTGCCAAAGGGAGAACACTGGCACAACCATTTTGAGCTTTTCAGCTTGTTCGTGTTTGCTACATATATGTCCGTATCCTCTGTTGCGTTTGCTGCTGACTAGGGTAATTGTCTCTTAGGTTATTTTGAAAGACCTTAATTCTATAAGCTGCGATTAATAGACCACCATGCACAACGTAAGGACATTCGATCGGTCGTTGATTTTGTCCTCAGGCGAATCACGGTGGATTGGAATAGGGCGCGAGGCATTCCTGCTCCTTGCCATGACGTGACCGTTGGGTGAGAGTTCGAGTAAAAGTTACACAGCATATCAAAATCCTTGTTAAATTTTCGTAGATAGACATTATTAGGATATCTCAAATTTCCATAAGCTAGTAGTTGGGACTTTTCTCAGCAGAAGCGGCGACTCATCAAAACAATTTCGCTGCATTAGCTACTTCGACCAGTGTAATGCTGGAAACATCATGAGTTTTGTTGAACGCACCAAAGAGTTGACTTTCAAACAGGCGCCGGTTTGTGCCGTTTAGTTTGCAAATATCTCCTTTCGTGTATGATCATCCAACCTATGCAGAGATCCATGATAACTGCATTTTGGTCATTCTTGCTATTTATACAAATGTCCTACCCAAAGGAAACTTTGCATCTTTGAGTCTAATGCATCGATGCATATCCATCGTAGTCTCAACTTACAGAAGATGTAAGGCTCACGCATTCTTCTGGCTCGGAAACCAGTAAATTGAGAAAATGACTTTCAACTAATAACTCAAAACAACTAGCCCAAGTGTGATTGGTAGGCATACACTACTGGTTCCAGAGTCAAAATCCTTACGGGTTAAAGGAAAAAATGAAGCACATAGAATATGTTGGCTTAATAGACTGAACGAAATGAACCTTCGTTTTCATGTCTGAAAAATTTGCACTCGCTTAAAGCTTAAAATAACTCAAGAGGAGATGCACGTATGTAACAAAATGGAGAAACTTATTCATGGATAAGTTTCAGAAGCACAATGAACCTTCGTTTCCAGCCACTTGATATGAAATTTAATTTACCTCAAGAAACTGGCTTATCTTCCAGAAGCACTGGTGGTTTTGTTTGTGCTTGACACCACCCTATGAAGCCATGGTGAAGCCAGTGGCAACTACACCTCAAGATCCAATGTCCAACCCAGTAACTGCCTCCATTAATAGCTTATGCTGGCCTCTAAATACAAAACAAGTTTTGTACATATTGAGAAAGAAAACAAACCAAGTTTTGGTGGAAGGTGGCAATGCTTGTGAACCAGAGTGCTATAAGATGTAAGACGTCAGCTTGTAGCAATTCACCCAGTCAACCATGCATGAACTTATGCTCCTCTACCACCTGTCATTTCAGGGACTATGTAAATTCCGAAAGTGGTCAACCATATCATAGGAATCACTAAGTCGTTGGAGATCAGATCGGTGAAGGAGATTAATTTGTGCTTGCTTGGGATCCAAAGATATAAGGTCAACTTGTTTCCCTTTGGATGAAAAGCAGTGCCGAACGCGAATACGGTGATTCCGTGTCTCAGTCATGTAGCTGCTACTCACTCTCACCTCTAATATGACTTCCTTGTCTCTGTTGTCCTCACACCAACTGTTCCGAGGGACACCATCAACAAACTCCTCCAAGGTCTGAAACTTTTCATGATGAACTGATACCTCAGTGGTATGCTCAGGTTCAATAATGCCAGAAATGGGGCAAACCTGGTTTAATGAAAATACCAAAAATTAAATTAGCCAACTCCGCCTCCCATTAACTTAAACGATTTAACAAAACGCTGCCAACAACCAACAGAGATGATAAAACTCCTGGAAAAAATATCTGCATGATATTAGTCAACAGCTTCTAAATGTAAGATGTCACAGTCAACAACTGCAGAGCATTGCATTCATCTAAATAATAATTTTTCTTATCCTTCTCCTCAAAGTGCCACTGAACCTAACCAACAATTATAAATGATTTTTTAAAGAGCTATATCTTCCAACCTAGTCTACAAGTTAAGTCAATCAAAGCCAAATCAATTAGAGGGCACACCCACCTTATAAGTCCCAACAATATACTAGATAATTTACCACATCTTCAGAAGATCAACTACCATTAACAGTTTCAAGATCAGCTCCCAGGCTCGATTTGTTCTTTTACTGATGTCTTCGTATTAATGAATACAAGTCAAATTCCTCAAGGAACATTTAAAACCATAAGATCAAACAAATACAAAGCCAGAGTCTTACCCTAAGCCATTGCGGAAAGCCGAAGGAACCTCTTGGGTGATGGTCTAATGCCTGTCCATCGTCTTTGATCATAGAGACACCTTGGCAAATTATTTGAAATAAAGCATCATGCTTCCCAGATTTATTTGTAATTCGCAAAATAGACGTGTCCTGATTTTGAAGGATTATGTTGTTGGTGCTGACAATGGTTTCTGGAATCATAAGTAACCCTTTGAGCATAGACTTAACTCTCTCATTTTGGGCAACAACTTCACCAAATTCTTGCCTTCGCACTGACTCATCAACTCGAGCTATGTCCACATTAAACATACAACGAACTGGTTTGTGATCACTGTCTGTCACATCCATGCAAGACTCATATCTGCAATTGAACATTGCAAAACCACAGCAGTTATGCATAGTCAGATCTATGAATATAAGCCTGAATCAACTTCCGCTGATTTCTTGAAAGAATATGCATCCAAGAGATTAGAGAGTTTTGAGGTATGCTTAGGACAAAAAAGAAAGAGAGAGAAAGAGAGAAGAAAAATAGAGGGGGGGGGGGAAGGAGATGGAATCCAATGGCTACAGGTGCTTGAGTTAATGCTACTTATAGAAATCCTGTCATGTATTTATGAGAAACCAAATTCTATTGAAATATAGTTGGGACCTGTCAAGATTAGCTGAGGTTTACATGGAAGACCAATGCTTGCACGTACCATGTTAAACCGGATGCTCACGCACACTAAAAGGTCATGATAAGCAAATGCAACATGCCTCCAACAGGTTGTCATGTTGGGAGGCCTATTAACAGAATAGCATTACACACCATAATACTAAAACTTACTGTACTATTGAAGAGACTACAGGACACTTTAAACTGCATTCGGAATCCGGAGCTGAGCGGCTATCACGGTACAAAATTCTGTCACACCATGCAGGAATGCGCTTCTTTTCACCAGAATCATACCCTAGAGCAAACAGAAAGTTTAATGCTCAAGAACTTCAACATCATTAGCCATAGGAACTTTACAAGAGCAACCACAAAGAGGATCCTGGTTTACTAGGGGACAGTAAGATATTTCTTTCATTGGCTACATATACCAGCAATGACAGACCACATGGTAAATCAACAGCTGATACAAAATTCACATTGAGAAACTACCTGATAATCCAGCCTGGTGCCGTTCAAACTTGTACGTAGGAGGAAATTTAACAACTGCTTCACGCATTCCTTGGAAAACATTACCAGCTGCCATCTCTATTCGGAGCTGATCCTTCTCCCTAAGCCAATCAAAAGATCTCTGAGAAACAAAATCTCTCGCTTCATCAAATGTTATATCATCAAGCCGGTAATTGAAATCGCCCAAAAATATGACCAGGTCTGCCTCAGACAACTCCGGCATTACTTCAGCTGACTGGGAGAATAAATACTAATCAGTACCAACCAGAACATCATAGGTCATTACACGTAACTAGATCATATAAAAATGATACCAGTGTTGAGATTTTATACCTACATTTGTTCCACGGAGCATTTGGACAGCAGAAGATGCACCGACTGCAACAGAAAGGATCAATGGCAAGCCATTTCTGTAAGCAAGCCAACATACATACACCGTGAAGGCAAGTTTACAACACAATAACAGGTTTGATGGTATACCAGCTACCACATTGGAAAACGTAGATGCTCTGGTGAAGGTCATACTCCTATAGACATGATCAAAATCAGCATTCCGACGAGCAACCGCTTCGGCATGTGCAGCGAAGTGACAATTCACAAAGCACATGATTCGATCATACACTCTAATCCTCAAACCAACAGCTCCCTGTTTGTATTTCAACCACGTTAACAACAATAATCCAAAATTAAGGAAGAAGAAGAGAGGTTTTCTTCGTTTTCTTTTTTTTTTGGGGAGTTGGGTGGGTTTTTTTTTTTTTTTTTTTTTTTTTTTTTGGGGGGGGGGGGGGGGGTTGGGGATGGCAAGGTAGAGAGCATTTAAAAGTGAACATGTGAACTGACAGGCGTATCTTCTCAAAACACAAATGTAAGCTAAAAAATCTATTAACCAAAAAGCAACCAAAGAAATAATTCAATCTTTTCAACAACTCAACCATTGACAAAAATGGTCGAAGCTTTTTTGACGAAGATGCTGGCACCATTTGACTACTGTGAAGAGAGCAAGACAGGCAAGAAAAGGAGAAAAAGCACAAAGTTCACCATTTACAGAGCTTGACCAGTGAGTAACGCCATAGGCATATACTCTTAACTGTTAGGCACAGATTATTCACATGGAATGCAACATCTACTTACTGGGCTTATCTCACCCCTCAAACTGAATTCTGTATCCTAGTCTATAAACACCTTAATCCTACCATATCCCATCCAAACGTAACAAACAGCATCTATTGTCCTATTGTGTCCTAAATAAAAATCACCATCCAAAGAATACGACTTACTCTTCTTAAGAATAACAGAGAAGTTAAGTCATCAGTCAGTCAGAGATTAAACATACAAGAAATAGTCACAAAAATGACAAAGTGAGAACTAAAGGCAAAGCTCCTCCATGAAAGTTCATTGTATCATGAGATTACTACAACGAAACATTCTCAAAGCAATAAGCAATAAGAACCAGCCAAAAGTGTATACCTTGTTTCCAATTGCACGCCCAAAGCCACAAGGAACTGCTGCAGCATCAACATCTCCAGCATGAGGTTTTAGAGTATTTCTGACCCTGACAGACACTTTACACGTCGGAGGAGAGACTTGCCATTATATGACAAAAGGAAAATGCAATTGCTTACATATGTAGTATATGGTTAACTTAGACAACTTCCTTGAATACTCTAAGTTTTGATGAAAATGCAGACATCCCTACCATTTAATATTGTGTCTTGCCCCCGGTAAAAATAATATGGGCCTACATAATGCTGATTAATTTTGAGGCGGTTTATAGAAATGAGCTTAATATAATGCAGGAGCTTTTAATACACAATAGCAACTCAGTTAAACATACATTTTGATTTCTTCATATCATAAAGGGTCTTTGCCAATATGAAGGGACAAGAAACATTCCATATCAAGTGTGATCAGAGGAAAAGAGAAAAGAAAAGAACTGACCACACAGCAATGAGCAAGCCAGCTAATTGCCTAGAGCCCATACGTTCAAAGGTTGACCCCTCATCCAATGTTTTGCCAATCATATCCAGCCACCATTGTCCAACTGAGCTACCCTCAAGCCCCACCTATAAATGAAATAACAAATTAGTTGATGCAGGATATATGATGTAATTCTCCTGATTCTATTTCATTCTGGAAACATTATCACTGCTGCATA
Organism: Eucalyptus cladocalyx; assembly: GCA_017140615.1. NCBI lineage: Eukaryota > Viridiplantae > Streptophyta > Magnoliopsida > Myrtales > Myrtaceae > Eucalyptus > Eucalyptus cladocalyx. The sequence continues at coordinate 20,448,529 of CM029517.1, read as the reverse complement.
GGGTGTCAAATATACTGCACAGAGTCTTATCAGATTTTCATTGAATTTAGTGAGAGTTGCAAATTACAGTGGGAGAGCAAAATAGAAGAAACACCTAGTGATTTCTCTGACTCACATTTGAGAAGAGTGGAATAGGAGAAGATTTTGAATGCCCATAAAGTCAGACGGTTGATTTAAAAGAGAAAGATGCACTCTCCTCGAGGATTAATTGCTTGGTCAGGGAACATTGGATATCATAAACAACAAGTTTATTCAGAATGATAGGGAAAAAAAGTCGTTTTCTTTTCCAATTTCCAGTAACAGACTCTAAGAAGCAGAGAACAGTCCATGTGAACGATTAACAAAAAAAGTGACTTACTGTTTCTTTGGCTGCAGACACAGCAAGAAAACCAGCGCCCATTTCAACTTCTTGCAGCCCAACAACAACAATACTTGCATCAGAAGCCGCAGAGCCCAGCCATGATATGAGAGAGTCTCTAGAAGCTCTTTCTTGTCCAACATTCCATGTGCCAGCCAATATTTTTATGTTTGCTATCCTAGTGTACAGAAACTCTTTGCCAGCCAATTCTGAACGTAGTATGCTGTCGATACGTCCAGGAGATGTAATGCTCCAACCACGTATACCTCCATGTTTAGCCAGGCTGAAGACATATCCAGCCCCTACAGCTAATTTTAGAACAGCACTGCTGTGGGCCACCCATTCTCCTAGCAGATTACCCTCAAGGTCCAGTACTTGTATAAAACCACTTGCATAACCAACCCATATGCGAAGTCCAAATGTACAAAGACATTGCACAGGGAAAGAGTGGTGCTGGAAATCTTGCAGACGATTTCCATTTCCATCCCATTGTATCAGTAAGCCACTCACACACCCAGTCCAAACCATCCCATCTATTGTTGTAACAAGTGCTTCCATTTTCCTAGATTCATCTCCAAATGCCCCTTTTGTTGCCACTCGACGAACAGCATCAGCAGCTCCTAATATAACATTGCGAGACCGCTGAAAAAAACCGAAGGAGTTCTGTGGTTTTTCCTTTCTTGGACTAGAAAAATATTCCACTGAAAAATCCTGCGGTGTTGAGATGTCGCCTCGGTTCTCTACCTGTGCATCTACACTATAAACTTTCAATAACTCCCTCATACGAGCATCCCTACACAAAGCAATTATTCCAAAAAACAAAACTTAGATTTCAAATTTGAAAATCTGCAAGCTTTATGATTAAGAAAGGGGAGACCAAGAGCTGCTAAGGTAAACATTTTGCAGATAGTCAACCAGATGAAAGGGGGAAAAAAGAAGAGCAAAAATTTAAAGGATGACCACAGAGAGACCCATAGCTAGGTTGAAGAGAGGATGCAAAAGATCTCCTAAACAGGTATTCTCCTAATAAGGAAAACAGGTCTGTTGAAATAAAGCACATAAAATTACATGTGCTAAAAGTAACACATCTCAAGTGCACGAATTCAATAGCTTCATTTGCAAAAGCTCATTAAAATTTAATTTAGGGATGTTCAAAAATGACTTGACAACTACCGATATACAAGCCTCCATCCTCCCAAATTGTCTTGCCTATCCCCAGATAAGGACTGAGAACAGTTCATCGACATTACCTTTCATATTAAAACATCTGAGACACCGCAAATATATCCATGGTAATATAAAAGTTAAAGATTCCATGCTTGAATTTGAATAGTGATGTTTGCTCATTGTCAAATAAAAGTGGAAAATCAGACATCCATTTGGGAGAATTCATGAAAAAATATAACTAATTATGAAGAATTGATTGGACAACAAATAATCATGATAACAAGTTGGAAGAGCATATCAAGCTATATATAACTCCAATAGCAGTATCAAAAGAACGCACATACCAAAGGGCAAATGACTGATATCCAAAACTCCACACTGTGCCTGCATAATTATCTGAAAATAAGTGCTTAACATCAGCTGCTAAACTGTTACCAAAATTATTTGTGTTAACATAGTTCCGAGGTTCAATATATGATCTGTCCACAATGAAAGCAGCCTTATGTCTTTCTTCCACTGTTAAAGAAAGAGATTTCTCAATAGCTTCCCATGGCCAAATTTTGATAACACCACCCTCTGAACCTGACCACATATCCCCTGATTTGAAGAGAAACTGACTTAGGTTCAATGAAAGCTAAGAAAATAATGCTCTTGATAATGAAATCACATATCTACAGTGACATCATTTTTCTCACAAAATAAGGAACCATGTTAGTATATCTGAGAAAAAAATTATAGCCACTTCTAAGTTAACCTAGTAACAATAATCCCTACCAGACAATATTTTTCTCAGCAAACAGTTGGACAAATAAGTTTAGTGGGGCAAAAATACCATAACATGAAAGAGCAGAATCCCAGTGGTGCAAGAAGTATTTAAACAGAACATAGATTCAGAGCTGGGAGTAAAAGTTAAGTTTGTACAACCAGGCCTAGAAAAATTTGCTTCAAAAGGTTGAACATTCCGATGCATTAGTGTTGTCAAGTACTTCTATCATATAGTCTCTATCCACTTAGAAAATTCTGCTGGCTCTCACGCAATTATTTCTTGTAATGATAAATAAGATTGCATTAAGGTGCAGAGGGGGTACCACCCTTACACAAAATGGCTTCACTTTGAAGCAACCCATATACAAATTTATGCACGGAAGACTAATTTTAATATTTCCAACAAACCAGGTGCATCAAATTGAACTTTCCAACTATACCAAAAGTGAAGAGTGTACAACCAACCAATTATCCCTAAAAAAGTTCCAAGAGGATTTGACTCCTTGAAATGCCCTTTCGTTCCTCTCTCTCCAAATGAGCCAAAGAAAAAGGAGAGGAATCATTAGTAATCTGTTTCTTTCCAACACACCAACTGAAAGTCCCTCTCCGCACCGTGCCTGAGGTCACCCATTTACTTCTAACATTGCAAAAACTCTTATTGTTCATGGCTACAATTTAAAGTAAGTAATTCACACTCCTTCTTCAGTCTTGCACAAAAAACACCTTATTAGCCAGTATTTTTCCTCTTTTAAAAACTATTCAAAGTACAGATATGTTCCCTAGCAGCTCCCCAAGCAAAAAAAGCAACCTTCAATGAAACTTTGACATATCAGAGAGATTGCCGAATCTCACACAATTATATAAAAAAGAACATGCCTGACAATCCACTAAAGCATCTATCTGGTCCCACACTCTATCAACATTATCAGTCAAAAAAAAAAAAACTCGGTATATTAAGCAAATCATCATGACATTCTTTGATGAACAGTTAAAATATTCTCACAGCTGTCAAAAAATAGTGCACTGGACACAACTCAGCCCCAAGTTCATCACAACCACAACCAAATGCAGCCCCACTACCTTATTAAACACAAATTCAGTCCATATCCATCAGGTAAACCCATTCACAATCTACAATCCTGAAATCAAGCAAAGAGTAAACATGTACCATAAACCCTTTACAGACTTAACAGTTCAATTACTTGCAGAAATATTGGCAGGTTCAATTTGGTGTCTGCAGCTGTAACTTGCATACAGCAGCTTACAAACCTTTTTGAGAGCCCATGAGAGTATTTGGTAGCAAAAGCACCAATAGACTTCTAGACACCACATACACACCCACATCAATCGTGAACGCAATATAACTAGTAAAAAGAATAGTATTGACATATCAATTATTGCAACTTGACAACGATCTTTCAGATCATTGGCTGCAAAGCTATGAAAGAAGGAAACTAAACAAATTTTCAGACTCCAGGGCAGAAAAAATGGACCCTGTATCAATATCAATTGGGAGACATGCAGCTTATGGATGCTTGTAGATGAAGTTATTTCCATTTCAAAGAGGAAAGAAGCTCTTCAACTATAGAATTCCTCTCAGCCAAAATAATTCACTCCTCTCTAAGACACAAAAGATTGGAAGGGAGAAAATGTACGTGATTTCTTGTCTAAGTTTTCTCCATTAGTTGGCTAGCCTTGATTTTGTGGATTTGGTCTTTGTAAAATATATAATGAACAATGACGGCCAACACTCACTAAACAAAGTTACATGTATCAGCTCCTTTTAGCTGTTCCGCTTTATCTTGTACGAAAGTTCAAAACATCGGGTTCTGAGGTCTTCCCTTATCTGTTGTACCATCCATCTCCATAGAAAGTCAAATTTTCTTTTAGATCATCAAACACTCATCACTGCACAAGTGCGAAACCTAGGATAGTGCATTGGAAGGCTAACATACTGTTACATTGCAGTTAGTACTAGATATGCATTGCAACTGGATCTCCATTACGTAAAACCGAATGGTTATGCCTTAACAACATGGTCTCTAATGCACAACCAGAATCTAGAATTATATCAATACAGGTTGAGCAGGAAGAGCTAACCATAAGAAGAGATCACGAGGGAGAGGACGGGCCCTCGATGAGCCAGCCACGAAAGTGATTCCTTGAAGCGAGTTTTACTACTAGACGCAGCAACAGAAGAAGAAGAAGAACCAAACGACATGCTCCAGCACTTGACCCTCCCGTCCCGGTGACCGCTCCACACCAGCTGGCTCGCCTCGTCGGCCACCAAGCACAAGGTGGGCGACATCAAATCCACCGACTCCCTGTAGGGCACAGTGTCGGGTTCGGCGTGGTCAGCCACGCCGCTCGCGGCCGCCGCCGCGTAGAGGTCCGCGGCCAAGTCCCAAACCCTGATGCTGCTCTCGCCGCCGGCCCACAGCTGAGAACGTGTGGCCACGAGAGCCCCCAGGGAACACCCGATCTGGGTCTCCCTCAGGGGGTGCGGCCTCACCTCCACGCACGGCGGCCGCCCCGGATGGACCGCCGCCCGGGCCGGCAGCCTGAAGACGCCCGAGCCCCCTCCCCGGGCCACGAACTCCGGCAGCGCCACCGCGCCGCCGCCGCCGCCGCCGCCGAGCTCCTCGAATCCCGCTCGCCGCCCGCGGGAGGCGCCGCGTCGGACGCGGACGAGGTGGAGAGCTTTCGATCCAAGAACTGGAGCATGTAATCGAGGCGCCGCGTGGTGGAGGCGATGTCGCCGGCATCCTCCTCCTCGCCGCCGGCGCCGGCGCCGGCATCCTCCTCCTCCGACGAGGAAGAGGACTCGAAGCGGGTAGTGAAGAGGGGGCGAGGCGGGGGAGGGGAGCTGGGGCCGGTGAGCTGGGGCCGGTGAGGAGGTCGAAATCGTAATTGTCGCCCATTCCTCCGCCCTCGCGAGGCGGAGGTTGAGAGAGAATCGCGGCGAAGGGACGACGGCGAGGATCGGATCGGACAGGACAGCGCGCGAACTTCAGGGGGCGGAGACACGGTGTCTCCGACGTGCTTATTATGCTGTCGCCGTCCTTGCGTGATCTCACCCACCCGACCAAGATAAAGAAAAAAGTGAGCTTCCACTTCCATAGTTGACCTTTTATTTATTATTATTGTTGAGGTAATCACACAATTATTCAATTCGCCATGCCAGGTAGAGAAGACGAAAAGAGAATTTGTGATGGGTATGCTATTGTACACGCATGGCCCTTCTGACCTCATAATAGGAATTGCATGTTAGTCATCAAATTCATTTTCCTTTTTTGATTCATATCATAGAAAATTTTATGATAGAATGCATGGATTCCACATTATGGCGAATGTAGAGCTAGAATTAATCAAAACATCTATAGTTTTAAAGAGTCTTATCAGGTAAAAAGAAAGGAGAGAGTTTTAAGGATTCATAACAAACCACTTAATATTATTTTTTGGGAGGGTACTTTTGCTTGGTAGCATTTACAAACATTATCTTATACCGGCATAAAACAAATACAGAAGACAAATATCAAATATCTTATTATTGGTGATAATTTTGGAGATCACCAATAATTTGTACATACTTTTTATGGCTGACAATGGCCAAATATTTATACATATTGACTTTTTGCACTAACAAACTCTTACCACGCAATTTTGCCTTTTGCTACAACACTGCTATAGCACGCTAGAGTGATGAACAGCTATGAACAGTACACACAAAATGTTTTGCAATAGTAACTCAAGCTAAATATTTTGCATTTTGCAACATCTTCACATGGAGTGTTTGACTCTTTCACATATCGTATTTATGAATTGGTTATTCAGAGTTATCATATGAGCTATTTGAACCACTTCCATCCTTCTATCTTTTGTATTCCCTGATGGGTCTTTCAACTTCTAGGGTTTTGAGTTAGTCATATTCTGTGAACTCTATAGGCTGATGAGAATTTAATGGGATGTTAGCAAACTAAAAAAAAAATACTAGTCTCAAGACTATTGCCTGCATTCTTCAAGGAGCTTTTCCACCTTCTCAATTTCTAAGGCAACTTTTGCTTTTAATGTATACGACTTTTGTCTTTTCGAAGGCTTGATGAGATGCAAGGCTAGGGTAAATACTTGAGCTGGAGTGATAGGCATTCCTTATTGAGGCCTAAATTGAGTGCAAACCGTAATTCACTATAGTCAAAAGAATATTGTGACAATGGTCCTCCCCATAGGTCTTGTGATGATGAAGCTGAATCTTGTGAAGATGTTTGTAACACAAAATTGTCCATGTTAACCTACATGTCAATTCCATAGTATCTTCCCAAGCAAATATTGATTGTCTTTTGGGTTGTGCGACAGTCATCATAATGATCCTAAGAAAATTATCAAATTCCGTTGGCCTTGCTTTTGGTGGAATGACTTAATTGTGCTGGCACAATATCCTCTGCAATTCTTGGCACTGTCAAGGGTAGGTTGAGATTTTACAATGAAAGGTTGTAGAAATCTCATTTGGAATAGGTTGAGTTTATATGTAGATACTCCAACATCCACTAGGGTTTTACACATCTCCATTGGGTTTGACAAATAATCATCATAAATAACTATAAGGAGATCAACGTTAGGCCTACGTGTTCTATCTTTGAAGTGTATCCCAAGAAATTGAATTTCTCTTCATGCAATGGTTATCTTTCTATGAGATAACATAATCCCATACTTTCGTACGAGCTCTACAAATTGGGCTAGTAATTTACAATGAGAATCCTCATTTGGACTATAGAGGAAGATATCATCAATGTAAATTTGGGCTTTGGCCATGATAAGTTGAAAAATTTTGCACATAGCCTTTTGAAGTAGCGAAGGAGCTGTCTTAGGACCAAAAACTAGCATCGTCCATTGGAAATGCTGCTGATTTAGGATACAAAATCCACTTTTGTACTTATCTTCAGTTACCAAAATCCAGCTTTAAGATCAAACTTGGAGTAAACTCTGGCTTAAGTAAGGTTAGAGAATCAAAAGTTTTGATGTGGGAGAAAATTTATCATCTTGTAGGAATTGATTGAGGAGCTAGTAATTGATGACTAGTTTGTTCTACTCATCACACTTGTTTACATAAAATACCTTGCAATCCCATTGAAAATTTGAGAGCTCAATTGATTTTGATGAAGCAATTTTAAACATCCCCTTAGTTCTAAAAGCAAATGTTCCTGATTCATTCCAGAGTGATTGGCTTTTGTGGGATTGACATTGTCACGCCCCAACCCGCTCTAGATGCGCGACAATTTGCGCTTATGATTTACTTAGGTCATTCAATTGTGATGTTCTAGGAGACGTTGCCGACCCATTCATGTTATCATTTAATTATGTGCAAGTAGAAGCAGAAATTGAATCACCCAACCATTCAAAATAGGGATAGCATAAAATACACTAATGTACATTCATAACATCATACTTCCATTTAAACTTATGTATCACTCATTATACACCACTTCATTCACAATCCAAAAGCTTAGCCATAGATAAGTCCAACAGGGTTTGGGGTTAACCTAGCACCTCTATTACTACGAGGGGGACTTCAAAAGGGTGATATCCCATACGCATCTAGTCCACGTCTAGGTTATGATACCATGGCTCAAGCTCGAGGTTTGACTCCAGATCTAAGTCCACCTTTGGATCAGCGACCCCACTATCGGGAGTATCTACAACCATGGGGTCCCAAACAACGCACTTGAATCCCCGACATGATAATCCATCAAAACACCCAAATGGTCCTTTCTAAACCAAACATACCAGGCTTCTAACCTATGGGGCACTAGGTTAAGCAGCCCCTCATCCAGCCAAATGGTGGTCATATGCTTCTCGTATCTAGTGTCCTTGCCCTCAACTAGATAGGAAGTCACCTTGATGTCCTGATCAATAGGCACCCCAAAACGAATGTAGCAGAACGGTTTAGACATGCTTAGGGCTTGAAACATTTGAACAACAATAGTGAGATAAACTTAACTTAATGAGTAAACTTCCTAGACCTCACGTAGAGAGGTTATTCACCTCGAAATGGCTTAAATGTGCAAGTTATCTATCGATGGCAGATGAATACCAAAGCAAATCTTGTTTTGCCTTAACTAAAAATAGGAATGGCTAACTCACCCTCTCAAACCATCGTAACATAAACACATAGGCAATTCTCACAACAAATCACATACTTATGAGGCAGAAATAAGAACGTGCAATGTCTCTTGTGCAAATGTCTTTTAATTATCTACACGTATTAAAATATCATTTTCTTGGCTTTCAATCCTAAACAACCAACCCAAGCTATCAAATCAAACTCCACAGTTATTCTTACCTCATCTTGGTACATGCATTGCATACAATCAAATTTATATCGTGCCATAGCTTTCTAAAGTATCAACCAAAATTAAAACATTTCCAATAACTCTTATGCACAATGCATTTACATGTGTCCTAATTATAAGGTAAAACTAGTTTTGGCTCGTCCCTTATTGTGCCTTACAGTTCTATCCCATAATTAGGCACAATGATTACATATAAATCTCATGCACTTTTCACACAAATATGTCTAGATTATTATGGCCACTCAAGGCCCAAGGCTAACCCAAAGGTTGGTAGTCATTCGACATAATTGGGCATTGTCTCACCTCATCAAGCATGGCAACATCCCTCGTAAACACATCAAGATGGCATTCCTATAAGGAGCATCATTTCGAAATCCATCCGTGAACAGCATTCTATTGACTTGGGGGCATCCAAATTAAACTGGGCATCGTTCCACATAAACACATTAGGATGGATTCACTATCCTGCGTAGGTGATCACACAAGCATATCATCACACATCTAATTTCATATTTTTCTCATTAATCAATATGATGCCCACACAATATGCAACAATCTTTGTCATATGCCATCATGTCATATGCGTGCCTCATATTATATCACACAATGACACCATCCAATTCACAAACCCATGGCATATAGGTCACTCATCAAAGTAGGATAAGTCGTTGCACTTGAACATAAATCATTAAATTCACTTATCACATGCCATCATAAACTATCAAATAACTTATCTTTTATTAGTACAGCATATCACAACACCATAACGTTTTTTAATAACATGCCTTGTTGCAACGTCACTTCATATATCACATATCACTACAACAAATCGCACATCACATTTTATTACAAAATAATTCATCACCTCATTTTAACGTATCATCTCGCTTTCAAAAAAAAAAGAGAAAGGATTAAACAACACCTCTTCCTAGTGGGCTTGATTTCAGCCAGCATCATTAGGATAATTACAGCGCGAGAATTTTGTGTACTTCAATCTTAAAACTCTCATTTCAGTACTAAGTTTTGTAACTTTTCTCTACTTCAATCTTCCATCGAGTCCCATAGTCTCAAGTGGACGGAAATGCGCACATAGTTTTTTTTTTTTTTAATAATATTTTTTTAAAAGCTCTACATGGTTTTTTTTTTTTTTTTTTTTTCAATAACTGAACACAAAACGACACCATTTCTATGCTTCCCATAAAAAAAAATTAAAAGAAAATTCTAAAAATCAGTAGAAATGACTAAAAATCTATTAAGCCCTCGCTGATTCACCCTCGTCTTTCATTTTATTTTCCGGATTCGTCCCTAGAATAGGCCGCTCGATCTAGTCAAGCTTCGGCTTGATCACCGGTTGCCGGAGGAGCTTGCCCCATCGTGTAAGCCCCAATGCCACGACCACTGAAGCTACAAAAGCCAAATGCAGAATTGCAGATAATCCACGGGTCGACTCTAAAAAGAATGGCAAGGTAGGCCACTAAAGCCGTCGCCGGTGAGGTTCGCGATTGCTATAATCCGTTCTTTACGGCCGAGTTTCTTTTCTTTTGTTGGCATGGGGACGCACTTGTTATCCTTGGACACCCTTCCCTGCTTCTTGGCCTTGCTTTTGCATCGCTATTTCATCTTTGACCTTGTTAGCTAGTCTCCAACTTCAGCCAAGTCTTCAATTTCCTTGGAAACTATTCGATTCTTATCTAGATTTTTGGGTTATATTCTTGGTTTTGTGCATTTCAAATATTATTTGTTGCAGTTGATTTGTGCGGTAATTTGCCTTCACAGCCCTCTTGAACGTAATGCGAAAAGCCTTTGGAGGAGAGAGCAAGCTTATGACATGCTGAGCTTAGCTAAAGAAAGGTTACTTGATGCAGTTTTGTTCTTAAATGAGTGCTCAGTACGAAGATCTCGTCTTATCCAACAATGCAAATTAATATGTTAGACATAGATGCTCCTTTTCTACAGGGACCGAGGGATTCTGCTGTACAGAGCCCTCTTCAAGCCCACATTTGATTCAAATAGAAAGCAGCCAATCGTTTCATGAGTTTCGATTGGGGAAAATTACCAAAAAAGTCATAAATCTATTGTAATTGTGTCAATTCAGTCAAATTTATTTTTTTGACCAATTGAGTCCTAAATCTTTTTACAATTATTCATGATTAGTCTATTCAACTAAAATTGGCCAGCCGGTGCTGATGTGGTAGCCGGTTGATGCCGGCTAGCTTTTTTTAATAATATTTTATTTTTGAAATATTTTATTAATTTTTATTATCTTTTTTTTTTCCTACTCCCTCTTCCTCCCTCCTCTCTCCTCCCTCCTCCTTCCTTTGGCTCCGGTGAGCCCCCAGCTAGATCTAGTGAGGGCTCGCCTCACTCGGTGATTGCGAGGCGAGCTCGCTCCCAGCAACGGCGGGGCGAGCCCCCACTCCCGCAAGGCGAGCCCTTGCTAGATCTGGCAAGGAGGGCCTCGCTAGACACGAGGATGAGCCCCCCTCGCCAGATACCAGTGGCTGGGCAAGCTTGCCCTTGCCCAGCGACGGCGAGGCGAGCTAGCCCAGTTGTCGGAGCCAAAGGAAGAAGGAGGGAAGAGGAGAGGAGGAGGGAGAGGGAGAAGAAAAAAAAAGAGAAAAAAGGAAAAATGGATAAAAAAATTAATAAAATATTTCAAAAATAAAATATTATTAAAAAAAGCTCGTTGGCGTCAATCGGCTACCACGTTAGCGTCGGCTGACTAATTTTGGCTGGATGGACTGATTGAGAATAATTGTAAGAGATTTATGACTCAATTGGTCAAAAAATAAGTTTGAGTAAATTGGCACAATTGCAATAAGTTTATGATTTTTTTGGTAATTTTCCCATTCCAACTACTTCCATTCCATTGAAGTAGCTAGTACCCTTCGAACATAGGTGGCCCTAAGCTCGTGGTAGATTTTATCCTTACGTGGCATCCTGTCATTTCACATTTAAAAGAATATCAAATCAGAAAATGTGTGGCCTAAAATCTCACTTTGAATGTTGAACAATTCAAAAGGTAGAAAATTTCATCAAAATAGAGTTGAAGCCTACAACAACGATGCCTAGGAGCAAATGAGAGCTCATAGGTCTTGAGGAGGGTACGAAGTCTAATTTGGAGAAAAAGCTACTTCTTATTGAGCCGTTACGATCCAGTCCATTACCTGATTTGCTTCACATCAAGAGATGGTGCTGAGTCTAGGCTTTACCGATGAGCTCGGCAACTTTCACCGGTTTGGATCTGCACCCAGGACGCTTCTTATCAGATTTAAGTGATCCGACTCAATCTCCAAGCTCTCTTCAGTCCACGAGTGAAAGTAGACAAGGGGTTTGTTGAGTATGGAATATGGGCTTGTTCCGTTTAACAAGTTATGTCTTATTTAGGGGTTTGTTCATGAAGAAGCTAAAGGTCTAAGAGGAGTTGGCTGGTCACGCCTAGCCGATTCTCTGGAGACTTAGGCTGCGCATGACAATACTTCTGTTCCTGGGAAGAGTTTTTTTTTTTTCAGAAATAGTTCTTTTCTATTTCTGCTCCGTGGAACAATTTCTAAATAAAAGAACCCGTTTGGTAACAACACAAAATTTCTACTATTGGAATAGAAAAATAATAGAAATGTGTTTGGTAACGCAACAATTTCTTTTTTGTATTTATTCATTTTATATTTTTGCCGACGGATTGCCGCCGCCGCCTCTGACGCCAGCCGGCAACGGCGGGCGGTGATTGACAGCGGATGGCGAACGACGACCGGCGGCGGTGGCGCGGGCCGCGGCCGGCGACTGGTGACGGCGGCGGCGAACGGCGACCGGAGGCGGCAGCGGCGGGTGACTGGTGACGGCTGCGGCGAACGGCGACCGGAGGTGACGGCGGCGGTGAACGGCGACCGGCGGCGGCTGGCGACCGGTGGCGGTGGCGGTGGCTCCGGGCGGTTGACGGTAGACGCGGCAAGAAAATAAAATTAAAAAAGAAAATTAGCTTACTTCTAGAAATTGTTCTCGGAACAAGAAGCAACTTTTTTTTGCTTCTCAAAACTGTTCCCGGGAACAAAACGGGAACAAAAAATTGAGAAATTGTTCCCGGGAACAAATGTTTTACCAAACAGGTTTCCGTTCTTTTTTTGTTCCAGGAAACAAAAGAACAGAAATTGGGAGAAACAGAAACGTTGTCATGTAGACCCTTGATATAATGCTGTAAAAGTCTTCCAAGTTTTCTTATCCGGAAGCATTCACTTCTTCTTCTAGTTGACATATGATGAGTTGGTCCATGATTCAATAAGCTGCAATTGTATAATCCCTTCTTTTTTGCTTTGGCAACATATGATCCAACATATGTGAGCAGTTTGAACCGTGGGTAATGCATGAAACCAATATAAGAAAATTGGGTCAGCAGACAATCATATTCCAATAAGTTTTGCTAACATAACAGTTCTTGAGATATTGTGGGAATCACCATCTATTATGAGTCACAAATTCTTAAAAAAGTAGGTCCTATAACAATTTATAATTATTTGTAATTTGATTTTTTATTGTCTAAAATAGATTATTATTCTCACAGTACATTAAAAATTGTAATGTAATCATTTCTCTATTCCAATAACTAGATTGGATAGAGTTTCTTCCTATCATACCAATCATGCCTTTGATTGAGAGCTTACAAGTTTGGACTCAGCTTATCCTTAAATCTGCCTAAATTTGCATGTGTGATATCTAATTTCTAATTCCAAATCAGTGATATAGCTGGACGGAGTTCCATCCAATCCGATCGGTGAGAAATATTTTCTTTTGCACAATTCAAGAGTACAGGCATGGAGACCTGACTAATTGAAGGGTTTTGAAACATCCTGCAAGCCTCGTAATCAATTAAGCTTAGGTTTTTGGTCAATGCATATGGGCTGGGTAGGCCGTAGGGCCCACCTCTCCACCCACTCACTCTAGTCCTCCGAGGCATTTTTAAATTACAATAAAGTTGGTTTTGGTTGTTGGACTGTCGACGCCTGGTGAAATCAATGGAAAACCTCTCCCTAGCTAGGATGGCAAGCATTAAATTCCTTAAGAAGACAAGTTGAAGAATTGTGGTTCTATCTCAAAGATCTCAATTATTTGGCTGCAATATTTTGCTCGGGCAGCAGCTTTTGTAACCATGCCTGCCTACCGTTGCTTTTAGGTGAAGTTTAGGAGTAAGCCCCAAGAGCAAAAAGTGTGAGGGAGAGAAAAAAAAAATAGAAGGGGGTGTCTTTGTAGAAGCTAATGCATTTTGAGTGTTTTGTGTGTGGTGAGAAAAAGTAGATTGTAATAGTAAGTGTGAGATTTTAATGTATTACATTTTGATATGAGTATGTCTCGAATTGCCCATTACAAATTCATTTTACCATTGTCAATATGTATCAGCAAGCCAACATATGAGTGGGAAGTGAACAAGCAGGCTCACTAATAGTCAAAATCAAGAGGGATGACAATGGCCCCACGGAATTGGCCTCAAGGTGTAGAGATGCTAGGCCAAGCTAGCTTGTTTGGCAAAACCTGCGCCTCACGTGTACAAGAGGTTGCCGGACGTCGATGACTAGGGTGGCCTTTAGATCTAGTCCCTAGAATCCAATTCTATTGGGGCAACGGCACGGGAGGAAGGGCTTCGGCAAGGACCATCCAAGAAGGGCTAGTCGAGGCATTGGTGTTCTACTACCCCTTCACGGGCTGCCCAGGGGAGTGGCCAGGCCAGAAGCTGGCGGTGGATTATGTCGATACTTGAAATTTCGTCGACAATCAAGTGCACATTTTAGTAAAACTAAATAAATAGAGAAAGGAAAAAAAAATATACACACAAAATAATGACCCCAAAAAAATTAAAGATCCAGTCCATTTTGCCAATTCAATCTGGCCCTTAAACCGACCCATGAGGCTCAAGCACAAATGCAATCCGCACCGGTTTATTACTGGAGCCTACTAGATTTTAATCTACAAGATTGACAAATTTATTCTATTCGGCCCTGCCTTTCCATATTATTGCATATAATTTTAATTAATTATCAGACCGGCCTTGATATACCCGACATACATCATAGCCGGTCTTCTAAGTTAAAAAGAGAAGTATGATTTACGCAGCAACAACTAATGGTGAAGAAATTGTTGCATGATCACCTCGGTTTTTTTTTTTCCTCTGAGAAAATTCGTCTCAATACACGATGATCGATGTGGCGGGGCCCGTCCAATTCATGAAGGCCGTGGGAGAGGGCGAGAGGTGCCGATAAAATACAAACCCCCACTAAGATTCTCCCTGTGTGGCGGATGGAGCTCCTGGATACCTGAGACGCGCCTCGAGCCAAGCGCACCCACCGTGAGTATGATCGGGTGGCTGACACCAATGGCACCCTCATCCCGCTAGACGACACGGACCCCCGCTCCTCCTCCTTCGGCACCGCCCAACTGTCTGCCCGCCGAAACGGGGTGCCTCCTCACTAGTGCGCGAGCTCCACAGTCGAGATCTCCTAGCGATGCTGCACCATCGCTCTTCATCCCGATCCCGCGGAGGAGGTGCGGATGCAATTCGCTCTCGACGCTCGGACCAAGTTGGACCCTCTCTTGCCGGCTGGGCGCCACGGGAATGCATTCGCGTTAGTTGTGGCAAGGACGAGCGCAAGCAAGCTATGCCAAAGCCTGTTGGGGCATGCGCTGGAGTTGGTGAAGAAGGCCAAGGCGGATGTGACGAAGGAGTGCATGAGGTCAATGGCGGATCTGCTGGTGATGAGGGTAGGCCCAACATGCGCTGCCAGGTGTGGTCGGACATGACCAAGGTTGGGTTCGGGGATGTGGACGTCGGGTGGGGGAAGGAGGTGTGTATAGAGGCTCGACCAAGGAGGTAGTGGGGGCCACTCTCAGGGTGGTCAGCTTCTCCATTCCCTCCAAGAACAGGCAAGGTGAGACCGACATTATGGTGACGTGTGCTTGTTGGAAGTAATGTATTGGAAGAAAAATACGTAATACTGTTTGTTGCAACTAGAAAAATAATAATTCTGAGAAAGCGATAACAACTTTAATAATGACCAGGTCAACAAGTAAATTTATTGAATGAATCTTCTCAACAAGCGAAGAGTATACCAATGCAAACCAAATATATAGTAGCAAAACAGGAGATGAGGTATGGTTAAGTGAATCTCTTTAAGGCGATTAGCTCTTACTAATAATGCTAACCAGTTTCACAAATTATGCCCCCCAAGATACAACATCTTAAACCCATTTGAATTAGCACTATATTAATAAGACTCTTGAACCGACCAAAAATAAATAAATAAGACTCTTGAAAATTTCTCAAAACTGGAACACTAAAAGAAAAATTGAAGCAAAAAGATCTCGCCCCTACTAATAATGCTAACTAGTTTCACAAATTATGCCTCTCAAGATACAACATCTTAAACCCATTTGAATTAGCACTATATTAATAAGACTCTTGAAAATTTCTCAAAACTAGAACACTTAAAAGAAAAATTGAGGCGAAAAGATGGGCTATCTATTCATCTACTATGCTCTCTCTCTCTCTCTCTCTCTCTCGGAATGAAGAAGAGTCCAATTCCATTTATAAAGTTTGAATGGACATGAATTGAAAAGATATATGACTTCAAGAGATACATGAACTTAATAGATATAGGTTCTGAAAAGATTCATAAACTCAAGAGATACATGAATTGAAGATACTCATGAACTGAAAAGAGTTGTGAACTCAACTAATGCATGAACCAAAAATATTCATGAACTTAATAGATATATGAATTGAAAAGACATGTAAACTGAAGAATCATGTCTCTTTTTGCTTACATACATTGATCCATTGACCCATAATTACAACAACACTCTATATTAATAGATCGAC
The DNA here is from genome assembly GCA_017140615.1 of Eucalyptus cladocalyx. Classification (NCBI taxonomy): domain Eukaryota; kingdom Viridiplantae; phylum Streptophyta; class Magnoliopsida; order Myrtales; family Myrtaceae; genus Eucalyptus; species Eucalyptus cladocalyx. The sequence continues at coordinate 20,432,031 of CM029517.1, read as the reverse complement.
AAAACATTATTTACCAAATAAATAAAAAATAGATTGACAAAACATTTTTAACTCAAAGAAATCTAAGAGTGCTGGTGGAAATACACTACAACAAGATAGATTACTTTCACTTTGAACCTTCTTTAATCACCCATGGGACTTACTTACTAGTTGATCAACTAAGCTATGAATCGCCAGTTGTTTGTGTAAGCTCATACAATAAATCTCACATAGAGTATCACCGATTCGAGATTGATTCTCGATTGTGTTCACTCTTTTAGCCTTGAATCTCTCGAGATCCATGTGTGCTTAAGAAAATCGAGCCTTTAAATATTTTCATAGAGTTAGCTAGCTTTACACATATAGGTATATTCCTATTAAAGGTGTCACGCCCTGATTCTCAAGCAAGCGTACATCCCTCGGTGGTCGATAAAATTGTGACATCCCAAGACGTGTCTCCAATCCATTCATTTTATTGCACATGCGGAAGCGAATTAAAAACCCCTGACAACAAATAACATGGAATAGAAAAGCAGGACAATCACATCAAACCAAACACCTTTATAAACAAACTAAGTTTATATACGAAGGTCTACAAAAGATCGGCTTTAAAAAAGGAAAATGTCCTATTATCCACTAGTCGGACACATTAACTGATCCTTCAGACTCCAGAGGTTTCTAGGGGCACCGGGTCCTCCACAATTCCATCAGAAGGGTTAGCTACACCCTCACCAAAAGCGGTATCGGCAACCACCACAAGAATCTCAAAACCTTTGAGGGGACCCACTATGTATCCATTGAGTCCATGGCGGAGTTACGCCTTGAATCAATGAGGTACCCTCTTAGGTAGGCCCTCATTGACCCAGATGGTGGTCACGACTAACTCGTAGACCTAGTGACTACCAGGGATCCAGACATCTATACCTTGCTCAGTAATAGCTTGTGGCTGTCCAAAACGTTCCGAAGGAACTGTCATCTAAGGACCTGAAAAGATTGAGCCCTTGACGGGGTAAGACAATGTCTCAGCAAGTTCACCTCCTAAACTCTAACCAGGAAGGAAACACACCTAGGGGCATCTTAACCACATAGCCATACAATTACAAAGACTTACCTCGTCTCAAATCCTTCCTATATGTCAGCACAGTTCATATCACAGACATAAATAGTATTCATACTCAGTCAATTAGAACACCACAATTCATCTCTCAAATAGCCACATGGGTCCTGATTATAGGGCCAAATCGTTATGATACGTCCCATTTCGTGCCACACAATTTTGTCCCATAATTTGGCACTTCAATTTTACTCAATATGCTTTCCAATTATTAATTACGGCCACACATGGGCACGACCTACTCGACGTTTGGCGGTCTTTTGGCGTAACTAGGCATCATTTTGCCCCATTGAGCACAGCAACGTCACTACACCGGCGACATTCCAAAAGAGAGCATCAGTCTAGCCTCTACTACAACCAGCATCCATTAATAGGGCATCCCATATAGGGGCATATCCACCTGACTCATTTTGAGGACGAGTTCTCTTAACCAACACACGATCATTCAATCTCGGCCAAGGACATTGTGCTTTGCACGCAAATGTCCTAATTAAAATAACGTACTTGGCCCATTTTCTTCGTGTTAAAAACACACAGTAAAAATAATCGTGTGTGGGTACACGGTCAATTTGCACCAGAAAAATTGATACCATTCATTTTAAAATTTCATTATTTGATATAGGTGTTAAAACCCGACACCCGGTACTTTCTAAATAATTACAAAATTTCCAAATTTTGAATTAAATACTCAAAATTACAATCACCAATTGCACAATTTAACACTCAATTGTAGAAACTAAGCACATAATTACAATCAGCACGAAATTCCAATCACTAGCTATCACAGTATAATTTCTGGAAAATATTAAATAATTAAATAAATACCAATAAATCTAATAAATACAAACTTAGGCCGAAAACACTAATCTAACCACCTAAACGGGCCTAGAAAATTTCTAAACCTATCTAGATAAATAGTACAATCTATCTAGTCCTTAATTAGTCTATTCTAACCACCTAACATGCACAATTGAATAATTAAACCACTAATATACAATAATTAACCACATTATCCCTAATTAGCCTAAACTAATCATCACTTAAGTATCATTAACTCAATAAGTAGAGTTTAGCAAGTAAACTCATTGATTTAGCAGGCCGGTGAGTCCATGGCGACAGCGACGCAGAGGCAAGTGATAAAAAAGCTTGCGGCGACACTAAGCGAGGTTCGGACGGACTCGGAAAAGCCTCACAAAGCTCTTAGCTAGGCTAAGAGTTTGATTTATGCTCTTTGGGTTGTTGGGCTACTCGAGTGGCTGAAAGAGGCTAGGCGGGCTAGCGAAGGCATAGAGGGCAACGGCGGCGGCTCTAGCGACTTGGACGGCTGTGAACGGCGGCCAAGCGACTTGCGAGACCTACGAGCAGAGGTGAATGTTGAGGTTGTGCTGTGGGATGGCGAGGATGAGTGGATAGGTGAATGGCGTTGGCTCAAGCTTGTGGCTAGTGTGCGTCGGTTCTAGCTGCTTGGGAGGTGGTCGATTGTGAAGGGGGGAATGTTGGTTGGCCTTCTTTGGTTTCCTAAGCTCTTAAAATTCAACAACAATGGATAAAGTAGCCAAGGGAAGAAGAAGGAGGCTATTGAAGATAGAGAGGGCCACAAAATATCCAAACTACTTGAGTTCTTGGCCCTACCACCTTGGTTGGCATCCTCAACCAAATTGTAGCTCTTTGACTTCCCAAACAAGCTTTCCAAGTGGTCCATAATGTTGTCTCCCCCTTGGCCTATGAATTTTGGACTAATCCCCCTCAAATTTATTCACTTTCCCTTCAAGACTTCTCCAATTGAGCTCAATTTGGTATCCATAAATTCAACCAAGGTGCCATCATCCATGTCATGATTTTTCCTCATCAATTGTTCCAACTTGATAGCCAAAAATGCGACAAAAAACGGTCCCTTGAATTTTCCGGTCCAAAACGGCTCTACTTTGAACTTTTGCCAAAAGTCTCGGTTTTGTAGAAAAATCTTCGGATGACAAGTTGACGTTCCTAAAATGAATTGTGGCATGACAGAATTTTCAATTTCTGAAATCGGGTTCAAATTTGCAGTTAATTTCAATCTGACACGATTTTAGCATAAACCTACCAGGTAGGTTTTAGGAATTTTTAGTTCAATTGACCTGTGATCGATTATGTTCGAGTCACATTGTACATATTCGACACATTGGCGATCCTTAGTTATTGTAAAAATCTCGAAGTTTCAATTACGGGCATAAGGTACAGAAATGACAGAAAAATCGGTTTAGTGTCGTTCGACGAGAATTTTGCAATTAGATGAAATCACCCACACACTAATCACATATCTCTATTGGATCAACCTATCTTCGGTCTCTGATCGATTTTGACGGTGTCATAATGACCCTTGCAGATTAACACGGTTGAGTTGTCGATTCTTGGTCGAATTCTCAAGTTTATTGCATTTAGATTCCTTAACGGTTTCACCTGATAGGCTAATTATCTCGTGAGTTGCCAATTCAAAGAAAAGAACTATAGGTGCATTGATGAAAAACCCAACTTATTCAATTGAAAACAGAATTTGGAAATCGGGTTGTCACAACTCTTCCCCTCTTATAAAAATTTTGTCCTTGAAATTTAAACAATTAAGGATCTTTAAACAAAAATGTGGGGGTACAATCGTCTCATCGAATCTTCACTTTCCCAGGTTGCTCCCTCTATGCCGTGGTATTGCTAGGCCACTTTGACCAACGGAATCGTCTTATTATGCAGAACCTGTTCCTTCTGATTTACTATCTAAACCAATCTTTCCACAAACGACAACCTGTCATCCACGTCTAACTCTTCAAAATTCAGCATGTGGGTTGGGTTAGGCTCATACTTTCTTAACATCAACAAGTGAAAGACGTCATGCACTTGCGCTAATCTCGAGAGTAATGCAAGACGATACACTAGGGTCACTATCCTTTCTAAAATCTCAATAGGACCTACGTATCTCGGACTCAGCTTTTCTTTTTTACCGAAGCGCGAAGTACCTCTTATTAGTGACACCTTCAATAAGACGTGTTCACCAACTTGGAATTCTAATGGTCTCTAACACTTATCTGCGTAGCTTTTCTAGCGGCTTTGAGCAGTCTGTAATTTGTCTTTGATAACTGCAATTGCATCCATTGATTGCTGAACTAACTTTGGGCCTGTGATCTTTTGTTCCCTGACCTCATCCTAACAAACCGGTGTTCTACACGCTTTGCCATACAACACTTCAAAAAATGCCATTTGAATACTCTACTGGTAGCTGTTGTTGTAGGCGAACTCAACAAGATGAAGTTGTTGCTCCTAGCTTCCATTGAAATCCAACACACACGTTCTCAACATGTCCTCAAGAGTCTGAATCGTCCTCTCAGACTGGCCATCCGTCTGAGGATGATAAGCCGTACTATATTGTAGCTTCATTCCTAAGGCGGTCTGCAAACTTTTCCAAAAGGCAACTGTGAACCTTGGGTCTCGATTTGATGTAATCATCACCAGTACTCCATGTAGACGAACAATATGATGCACATACAATTCTGCATGCCTATCCAAATCAAGGTCCTTTCGTACAGCGACGAAGTGAGCTGACTTCATTAGTCTGTCGACCACTTTTCAAATGGAATCATTACTCCTTTGACTCATCGGTAAGCCCATCACAAAGTCCATTGTGATGTGTTCCCATTTCCACTTGGAAATCTCTAGAGGTTATAAAATTCCTCCCGGCTTACAATGTTGTGTCTTCACTTGCTAACATGTCAGACATTTGGCGACATGCTTGGTGATATTCGCCTTCATACCGGTCCACCAATAGTGTTGACGTAGATTCTGATATATCTTTATACTACCAGGATGAATGCTGTAACTGCTACGATGAGCTTCTAATAAGATCTCTTCCTTAAGCGCTACATCGTCAGGTACACACAATTGTCCTTGGAACCTTAGTGTTTTGTCCTCAGAAATTTGGAAATCAGCCTTTTTCTTTTCGGTATCCTCTTGCAAGATTTTCTGAATATCCAGGTCTGTCAACTGAAGTGTCTTGATTCTGATTTGCACTTCTGGTTCAATTATGAGGGTAGCCATAAGATTTGAAAAGTGGCCTACCTCAAATTTGAAAACCGAATCTCGAGCTCTTTCGAGTAAAATCCACTCCTTAACCATCATATGAGCAACTGAAGATTTCCGACTTAGAGCATCTGCGACTTTGTTAGCCTTTCTAGGGTGATACTAAATATTATAATCCTAGTCCTTCAAAAGTTCCATTCAGCGATGCTGTCTCATATTCAACTCCTTCTGAGAGAATAGATACTTGACAGTCTAATGGTTTATAAAGATCTGGAATCTTTCTCCATACAAGTAATGTCTCCGTATCTTCAGAGCGAAAATAATCATTGTGAGTCTTAAGTCATGTGTCGGATAATTCAACTCATGAGGTCTCAACTAATGGGACATGTATGCAAAACCCTGCCATGCTGCATTAACATGCAATCTAGCCCTTTAAACGACGCAGCACTGTAGATCTCGTATCCTTTAGGACCAGATGGTATGGTTAACACTAGTGCGGTAGTTAGCTTCTGCTTAAACTCTTGGAAACTATGCTCACACTTACTTATCCACACAAATTTCTCTTCTTTCTTCAATAGTCGAGTTAACGGCGAGGCTAAAGCTAAAAACCCTTCCACAAACCTTCTGTAATATCCTGCTAAACCCAAGAAACTTCTGATCTTTATCATTGTCGTCGATCTTGGCCAGTTGATAATTGCTTCGATCTTGCTCAAGTCCATGGAGCTTCCTTCGCTTGAAATCATGTGGCCTAAGAATGCCACACGAGTCAACCAAAAATCACACTTGCTAAACTTGGCGTACAGTTCATGCTTCCTTAGTGTCTAAAGCACCAATCTAAAATGCCTTTCGTGTTCCTCTAGACTTCTCAAGTACACTAGGATATCGTCGATGAACATGATCACAAACTGATCTAGATACTCTTTAAAAACTCAGTCCATAAGATCCATGAAAGCAGCTAAGGCGTTCGTCAAACCAAACGACATTACAATGAAATCATAATGGCCATATCGCGTACGAAATGCTGACTTCAGTATGTCCTCCTTTCTTATCCTCAGCTAATGATACTTTGTCCTTAAGTTGATCTTAAAGAATATGGACACTCCTTGCAACTAATTAAACAAGTCGTTGATCAACGGCAGTAGATACTTGTTCTTGATCGTCACCTTATTAAGTTGCCGATAGTCGATGCAAAGGCGCAACGAACAATCTTTCTTCTTAACGAACAGAACTGGCGCTCCCAAAGGTGATACACCGAGACGTATAAATCCCTTATCCAACAATTCCTACATTTGCACCTTTAGTTCTTTCAACTAAGGCAATGCCATCCAGTAAGGAGCCTTAGAGATTGGCTCTGTCTTGGGGGCTAGCTCAATCACAAACTCAATCTCTCTTTCCGGCGGTAGACTTGGCAATTCCTTTGGAAACATGTTTGGAAACTCTTGTACCACTGGAATATCCTCAATCTTCAGCTCCTCAACTATCGTATCCACGACAATTGCCAAGTAACCTTGGCAACCTTTGTCTAACAAACGGGTTGCCTCAAGTGACAAGATTAAGGTAACCGAGGGTCCTCCTCGACTCCCGATTAACTCAAAACTTTCACCCACTAACGGGTTAAACTGAATCGCTTTACGATAGCAGTCCATCTTAGCTCGTTGCTTGGTGAGCTATTCCATGTCAATTATTATGTCAAAATCATACATGGCTAGGACTATCAAATCTATCCTCTCCTCTCGCTCACCAATCACTAACTTGCAACCAGGACAACCTACTCTAGCTAACACCTTATCCTTTAATGGTGTAAATATGCTAACCACTGATTCCAACAACTTAGGAATTAATCCTATTAGCTTAACAAATTGCTTAGTTATAAACAAATGAGTTGCACTTCAAACAAAGCATAAGCAGCGTGATCGTTCAATGAGACCGTACCTATGATCACACATTAGGCGAGTCCTTAGCCTGTCCTATAGTGATAGTGTATGTCATTCCTTGTGTTGGAGGTCTGTTTAGTCCACCCTACAGTGTGTTCTGCGGTGCAAACCCCCTATTTTGACCCATCAATGGTGGTGGCGACAACTGTTGTGGTTCCGTCAGTCTCTTGGAATAATTCCTAGCTATGTGACCGTACTGGCCACAATCATAACAAGCACCCGGCCTAGAATGGCACATGGCTGATTCGTGTTGCCTTCCACAGAAGCGACACACACCGTTCTATCTTGGCGCTGACTTTTCTATTCCACCCTTCCTGTTGGGCGGAATAGGATACCTTCCCCCAGTCATAGGTTTTTTCCCAAACTTATTTCCATCCTTACTTGACCCAAACCTTGACCCAGACGTGGCGACTTGTTCATTCTGGTCTCTCTTTATTAACTAGGCCCGTTCATTTAGGTCGTTTTAGTCTTTCAAATTAAATGGTATCGGCGGACTTTTCAATTCCAGTTTGAGCCCATCTATGAACCTCCTAGCTTGGTCTACCAGATCCTTGATCAATTTGGGGGCGTACTACGATAGTTCAGCGAACTTCGCTTCGTACTAATTTACTGTCATCGTACCTTGGTGAAGGCTTTGGAATTCCGCCATCTTCATTTCCCTAGCTTTGTTAGAAAAGTACTTGTCGTTGAACACTTCAAAAAAGGCATTCCACTCCAGATGAACACCTTCTAGGAACACTACTCCTATGGTGGTCCTCCACCAAGTACTTGCGTTACCCTGCAGCTGGTATACTGCAAGGACAACCTTCACCTCCTCTGTGTACCTCATTAGTGCAAATGCCTTTTCCAAATCCCGAATCTAGAGGGTTTGCAGCTTCGGGGTCTCCTGCGCTAGCGAACCTCGGCGGGTTTAACTTCAGAAACTGCTCGACGAGCTTATGCATAGGCCTTTACCTCTCAATAACCACGTTCCCAAGTGGAACTTCAGCATGTGTGGCAATAGCTGTGGCAACAGCAACAACAGCAGTAGCAGCATCAGTGGCGGCAATACTAGCGGTTGCGGTAGTGACAGCTAAAGCGGTGGTGGTAGTAGCTTTATTCTGGGCCTACTACCCTACCACATTTCCAAGCATCTCTAGTGCTTGCATGATCCCGTCTATCCTAGGATTTCTAGTGGCTGCTACCCCAGCACGGACTGGAGGCATTGCTACTCCACTAGCGCTGGATTAAGCAGTGCTCTACCACGACCACCTCGGGTACCGACCCTAGTTGACGTCCTACCTGAGTCACTAGTCCAATGATTCTCTTTCTAGGAGTCCTCTGCTCCTGATCACTCATTATGCAGGATTCTTATAGAAACTTGCGTTCTAATTCTACACAATTAGAAGCTAAGCGATCATACCAAACAATCTATCAAACAGTTATCACTCAAATGCATTAGTATAAAATAAAGGCCGTTCATACTAACTTTCCCATGAACCCTCGCACTTTATCACTATAACTATCAACCGGCTCTGATACCACTTTTGGCAGGCATTTCACGCCTCGATCCTTGAGCGCGTGCACATCCCTCGGTGGTCGATAAAATTGCAACGTCCTAGGATGCGTCGCCAACCCATTCATTTTATTACACATGTGGAAGCAATTAAAAACCCTCAACAATAAACAATATAGGATAGGAAAACAGGACAATCACATCAAACCAAACACCTTTATAAACAAACTAAGTTTATATACGAAGGTCTACAAAAGCGGCATCGACAATCACCATGGGAATCTCAAAGCCTTGAACGGGACCCACTCTGTATCCATTGAGTCCATGGTGGAATTACGCCCTGAATCGATGAGGTACCCTCTTAGGTAGGCTCTTATTGACCTAGATGGTGGTCACAACTAACTCGTAGACCGAGTGACTACCAGGGATCCGGGCATCTATACCCCGCTTAGTAATAGCTCATGGCTATCCAAAACGTTCCAGAGGAACCGCCATCTAATAACCTAAAAAGATTAAGCCGACGACGGGGTGAGACAATGTCTCAGCAAGTTCACCCCTTAAACTCTGACTTGAAAGGAAACACGCCTAGGGGCATCCTAACCACATAGCCACACTATCACGCCCAGATCCTCGGGCACGCACACATCCTTCTAATTGGTCGATTTTATAATGCGATATACCAGGACTACGTATCGCCGACCCTTTCATTTATTAAGCACATGCGGAAGTTATAAATCTCCAGACAATAACACAATTGGATAGAAAAACAGGGCCATAATTTTCATATTGAAATTCACAACCATACTTTTATACAGAGCATAATTCAAAGAGCTTCATAAAACTATTCACGACTTTCTAATTTCACTCTATTCACATCAAAACAGGATTCCCAAAAGAGGATGGGACCTCAATCCTCATCCGATAGTACTTAGGATCCCTTCTTGGATCATCTTCTTCTTCAAAAATCTTTCTCCTCCTTAGGTTTCACTTTAGTGTTCTCCTTCTCCGATTCATCCTCATCAAGTTCATCTACGGGCCTGAAATGTTGTCCCACAACCGGGATGTGATTACGTCTCAACAAGTTCTACCCCGCTAAGGCCCGATTAGTAAACCATTATACTATAGGCTGCCTAAACACGCACGGGTCATAAGACGTACCTTGGCATTAGTCTCAACCTGCAATACAAGGTTATATGCAGATGCTTCATATATCTCAATGAACAATCGATCAAATCACAATTCAATTGACTTAGTCGATTACATGTCAGTCGGACCATTTCTAGGTCATGTCAATTATTCCATCTCAATCCCCAATTATGAATCACGATCCTCAGGTCACAACTTAAGCATAGGTGGAAGACACAGTTCCACTCGGCAACTTTCAATATTTAGTGGCTTTATGGTCCCACTTGGTAACTTTCAATATTCAATGGCTTTATGGTTTCACTCAACCACTTTTAATGTTCAATGGCTTTACGGTCCCACTTGGCCACTTAACCACGACTCATGATATTGCACTTCGTAATTAAATTCCTCAACCAAATAATCAAAATCAACCCAATATGAACATATCCTAAAATTTCATAATTAAATTAATTTGGCATGATTTGAAGCTCAATTAAATAAACGGACTGCACCACAACGATCATCATGAAATTCTGGTCGTTGGTCATCTCAAGCTTAATTTCCAAAAAATAATTAAATAATTAATTAATTTCGAAAATTAATTAATAAATATTAAAAATTCAATTTAGCTCAAAATAAAGCCCAATTAAATGAACGGACATCACCACAATCACCAGCATAAATTTCCAATCACCAACCATCTCGGTAGAATTTCTGGAAAATAAATAAATAATTAATTAATTTGGAAAATTAATAATTAATTACTAAAAATCCAATTTAGGCTCGAATTGCCTAATTGAAGCCCGCCAAGGGTCAGGAAAAATCTTGAGATGCTTTCAATAAATAGTAGACTATGTCTACTTGCTAATTGTGCAATCAAAATATCTAACATGCATCACAATTGTCTAATGATCACTAATCTATTATAATCTAATAATCTAATTGCATTTAATTAAACATAACCAACCCCTAAGAATAATTAGTAAACTAAAAAGGGATTAGTGAGATTACTCACCAAAATTGCGCACAAATCGGATCAATCTGACAGGGACGATGTGATGAACGATAAACCTCAAAGCATGGCTCAGGTTCGGGGCTCGGAAACGGCCCAAAAGTGAGCCCGAACTAGTTGGATACCCACTCACGGGTTTACTGACCTAGCTGCAAAAGAGGGGGAAAATGAGATGGTTAGGGGTAGCAAGGGGTCAAGAGAGCGAGCGGAGCTCCGGGGTGGGTGGATGGTGGCCGGACAAAGCTGGGCGGCGGCCAGAGGTGGCTGGACAGGGGCGGAACAGGGCTGGGCAGAGGCCGAACGGCCTGGACGACACATGGCAAGGATGGCGAGGCACAAAGGGGTGGTGGCGAAGCACGCGGCGTGCGCGGGTGGGCATTGCATGGGTGGAAGTCCAGCTCTGATGCGGTGGCAACGGGCTTCGGCGAGCTGCTGTTCTTCTTCTTCCGCTTCTGGTTTTTCACGAACAAGAAGAAAGAAATAGGGGGGTTTCGGTCACGTGGGAGAAATGGGGGAGAAGAAAGAAGAGAGAGAGAAGGGGATTAGGTTTGAAAAGTCAAAAAGAAGGGAAAAAGGGAAATAAGGTGGAAAAGGGGGTGTGTCGCACGAAGGGAAGGGAAAGAAGGGAGGAAAGAGAGAGAGAAGAGAGAGAGAGAGAGAAAAAAGGAAAATAAAATAATAATTTAATAAGAAAACACATTATTCTTATTACTTCTATTATTTTCTTTTTCTCATTCCCTTTTTATTTTCTTCTAGTCTTCAATTTTTCCTCCGATAATTTCCTTCCCGAAATTTCGGAACTTGTCAATAATTTGACGGACAATGAGACGAGGTCCTAAAAATGAATTATGACATGCTCAATATTTGATTCCCGAAATCGAGTTCAATTCCGTGGTTAGAATCGATCAGATGCGATTTTAGTCCAATCCAACCAATTAAGTAGCTTTTAGGGATTTTACTGCGGATACATCCCTTAACGGCTTCACCCAATAGGTTAGGTTAGTTAACTCGTGAGTGATCAGCTCAGAGAAAAATAACCATAAATGCGTCGACGAAATGCCCATTTCACTTTATCGAAACGGGGTTAAATTTCAGGATGTCACACACACAATCACAGAGACTTACATCATCTCAAATCCTTCATGCATGTCAGTACAGTTCATATCACAGACATAAATAGTATTCATATTCAGTCAATTGGAACGCCACAATTCATCTCTCAAACAGCCACATGGGTCTTGATTATAAAGCCAAATCATTATGATACGTCCCATTTTGTGCTACATAATTTTGTCCCATAATTCGGTGCTTCAATTTTACTCAACATGCTTTCCAATTATTAATTACGGCAACACATGGGCACGCAAATATCAATTACGGCAACACAGTCTTCTGGCGTAACCAAATATCATTTCACCCTATTGAGCATGGCAACGTCATTACGTCGGCGACATTCCACAAGGGAGTATCGATCCAGCCTCTACTACGACCGGCATCCATTGATAGGGCATCCCATATAGGGGCATATCCACTTGACTCATTTCGAGGATGAGTTCTCTTAACCAACACACGATCATTTAATATCGGCCAATGACATTGTGCTTTGCACGCAAATATCCCAATTAAAATAACGTACTTGGCCCATTTTCTTTGTGTTAAAAACATATGGTAAAAATAATCGTGTGTGGGTATATGGTCAACTTGCATAAGCAAAATTGATACCATTCATTTTAAAATTTATTTATTTGATATAGTATTTAAAACCATTTTCGATGTTAAAACCCAACACTTGGTAATTTCTAAATAATTACCAAAATTTCTAAATTTTGAATTAAATACTAAAAATTACAATCACCACTCAATTGTAGAAACTAAACACATCATTACAATTAGTACGAAATTCCAGTCATCGACTATCCCGGTATAATTTCCAAAAAATATTAAATAATTAAATAAATACCAATAAATCCAATAAATGCTAACTTAGGCTAGAAATGCTAATCTAACCACCTAAACAAGCCTAGAAAATTTTTGGACCTATCTAGATAAATAGTACAATCTATCTAGTCCCTAATTAGTCTATTCTAACCACCTAACATGCACAATTGAATAATTAAACCATTAATCTACTAATCTACACTAACTAACCACTGAATCCCTAATTAGCCTAAACTAATAATTCCTTAAGTATCATTAACTCCCTAAGCATAGTTTGGTAAGTAAACTCATCGGTTTAGCGGGCTGGTGAGTCCACAGTGATAGTGACGTAGAGGCAAGCGATAAACAAGCCTGCAGCGACATCAAGAGGGGTCTGGACTAGAAAAGCCTCACGAAGCTCTCAGCTGGGCTGAGAGTTCGGTTTTCGTTCCTTGTGTTGCTGCTACTCGAGCGGTTGAAACAAGGTAGGCAGGCTGGTGGAGGCAGCGGCGGGTGATGGCGACGGCTCTGGCAGCTTGGACGGCTATGAATGGTGGCCAGGTGACTCACGAGACCAGCAAGCAAAGGCAAATGATGGCACTATACCACGAGATGGCAAGGACAAGCGGACGGTGCTAGCTTGGGCTCACGACTGGTGTGCACCGGTTCTGGCGGCTCGGGAGGCTGTCGACGGTGAAGGGGGGAGTGTCGGCGAGCCTTCTTTGGTTTCCTAACCTCTTAAAACTCAACAACAATGGAGAAAGCAGCCAAGGGAAGAAGATGGAGGCTGCTAAAGATGGATGGGGCCACAAAATATCCAAACTACTTGAGTTCTTGGCCTTACCACCTTGGCTAGCATCCTCAGCCAAATTGCAACTCCTTGGCTTCCTAAACAAGCTTCCCAAGTGGTCCATAATGTTGTCTCCCCCCTGGCCTACGAATTTGGGACCAATCCCCCTCAAATTGATTCAATTCCCCTTCAAGACTTCTCCAGTTGAGCTCAATTTGGTGTCCATAAATTCAACCAATGTGCCATCATCCCTCTCATGATTTTTCCTTGTCAATTGATCCAACTTGATGGCAAAAAATGCGACTAAAAAGGGTCCCTTGAATTTTCCAGTCCAAAACAGCCTACTTTGAATTTTTGCCATAAATGCCGGTTTACAAAAAAATCTTTAGAGAATGAGTCGACATACCTAAAATGAATCATCACATGACATAACTTTCAATCAGGTTCAAATTCATGGTTAATTTCAATCCGATGCAATTTTAGCTTGACCTAACCTACAAGGTAGCTTTTAGGAATTTTTAGTGCAATTGACCCATAGTTGATTATTTTCGAGCCACATTGTACATCTTTAAAACATTGGCAATCCTCAATTGTCGTTAAAGTTTTGAGGTTTCAATTACGAGCATAGGGTACACAATTGAAAAAAAAATTGGTTTGGTACCGTTCAAAGATAATTTTGCAATTAGGTGGAATCACCCACACACTAATCACATACCTCCATCGAATCGACCTATCTTTGGTCTCTAATTGATTTTAACGGTGCCGTAATGACTCTTGCAGATTAGCATGGTTGAGTAGTCGATTCCTGATCGAATTCTTGAGTCGATTGCGTTTAGATTCCTTAACGGCTTCACCTGATAGGCTAGTTATCTTGTGAGTGGCCAACTCAAAGAAAAGAACTATAAGCGCGTCGATAAAAGGCCCAACTTATTCAATTGAAAACAGAACCCGAAAATCGAGCTGTCGCAAAAGGTATCCTTGCATACCTTACTAGGTCACTTTATTCCTAGTTATAAGAATCATTCAACTCATAGCGCATCCTTAAAATGCTGTAGGAAGCATTGTTGCTTCATAGGAGTGAAAGATAATGCGCACACTTTTCCAAAACTCGCATTGTCTTATTGAATCTAATCCATGGGATCTTCAATTGCTAGTTCAAGTTTTCTCCTTGAAACTTGTTATTGAGTTAAGCCTTTAACTTCATTACCCTTGATGTGTAGTATATCTACTATCTTGACAAACCTTTTTTTGGGGGTTTGCAATGTTTTCCTTTGACTCCACAAAGTCCAAAGAAATTTTTTTATTTGAGTGCAATTGCGTACAATATCATGTTAACAATGATTGTGTCTAGACTTACCATTATGTATTACATTTTATGCCTCTGCAATCATTGCTTGATTGTCATAGTGAATACATATCGCATGCATAGATTTTGGCCACAATGGAACATTCTCTAAATATTATTGAAGCCACTTTACTTCTTTATCCAAATCAACAAACTCAGATTCCATTACGTAGTGCATTATTAGAATTTACTTTGAGGATCTTCGGAGAAGTACACGATTAGTGCCAAAACATGTGTACGGCGCTCACTTTGGTGTCAAAAGTTTCCATCGGATCACTTTAGTACCAAGAAATTTGAAAAACAATCATTTCAGTGCCAACACTGATGAAATTGGCTAGAAATCCGACATTGCACTTTCTTATTAATTTTTTAAGCCGATGTGGCTCGTCGGAGAGTACAATCAACCATTCAAACAACAAAACGATGCTGTTTCGCGTCTTTCCCTCAACTTAGAAACCCTAAATCCCTAAATTGAGAGAGAGAGAGAGAGAGAGAGAGAGAGAGAGAGAGAGAGAGAGAGAGAGAGAGAGAGAGAGAGAGAGAGAGAGAGAGAGAGAGAGAGAGAGAGAAGGCACGTCGTCTTCTTCTTTCTCGAAGACCAACACTAGAAACAGCACCAGTAACGGCACTAGCACCACCATTAACAGCAGCAACGTACCAGTGGCACCTTCAACCCCTCTTCTTCCTCCTCCTCCTCCGCCCTCACATCCTATTCCTCCTGCCATTTCTTGCTTGAGCAACAATCTCAATTTCTCCTCGCTCACCTAGTCGAGCAACTACAATGGTGGTGAAGCGATGGTGGCCGAGTGGCGAGCAGCAGAAACCCTAATTCCAATCCCCATTAGCTATACGATGTCATTTCTGTGATGATGTCCACGCATAATGGCAAAACGACATCGTTTCTTGAGGAGAATGGAAAACGACGTTGTTTTAAAGCCACCGCGACTTTTTTAAAAAAAAAAAAAAAAAAAAATATAAAAGCCACGTAATTAATCTGGCTGGAATCTCTCATCGGTGGCACCAAAGTGATCGTTTTTTCTCCGATTTGGCACTTAAGTGATTCGACGGAAACTTTTAGCACCAAAGTGAGCACCGTACACAACTTATGACATTGATAGTATACTTCTCCTGAGGATCTCCATGATATTGCTATACATTGTAGTGTGAACACATATCCATTAGTCGATTTGGATTCATCTAAATCCGAAATCTAGTTGGCATCACTATAGCCTTTCAAAATAGTTGGATATTTACCATATTGCTGAGCATAGTTTCTTGATCTTTTAGATAACCTAACACTCTTAGCATAGTATTCCGATGCTCATGTTCAAGATTACCAAAATATCGGCTCAATTTTTCTATTTATACGCAGTATCCAATCTAGTGCAGTTCATGATGTGCATGATGTTAATGATCACTTTAGAGTACTCCAATTGTGTGATACTATTTCAAGTATTCTTTCTTAAGGTTATGTGTAGAAGAAAATGATTATTTGCATCTTTTATGCCGTATACTTTAAGCCTCTCAATCACTTTTTCAATGTAATAAGATTATATTAAACTTAGACCATTAGTATTCCTCAGATATGCCGAGCACACAATAGCAAAGTCTTTCATCTCAAAGTTCTTCTTGGGAACATTCTTGATAATTTTGATAACCTTAGTGTAATATCTAAGAATAAGCAATTCATCAACATATAAACAAATAAGTACACGTCGACCTAATGCATATTTAGTATACACATGTTTATCATGCTCATTGATTTTATACTCATTTTGAATCATCACACAATCAAACTTCTTAGGCCATTGTTTAGGAGCTTGTTTAATTCCCTATAATGAGTTGACAAGTCTACACACTCAATGTTCTTGTCCTTTGACCTTAAATCTTCCGTGTTCTTCCATTGGCATGGATTTTCTCATTTTCAGATATGTCAACCAAAAATCTGTACGCGCTATTATTTTGAGCATAACCGATGAATATGGAATTCGTTGTTTTATGACCTAACATAAAACACAATATTCACAAAAGCTAAATGTGGCCATTTGCTTCTTATAGAGCAAACCACGTTTACTTTAGATAGTTATTCATCTTTTACTCATGTGACCAACTGCATATGTTACAACCTTGATTTATTAGAATATGAAGAGGATCATACATTTGAAGAACCCACAATGGTACTTCCCTACTAAACCTAAAGGCTATTCTTCTTGTTACCTCTTATCACAATCAAGGAACCCTTTGAAATTTTTGAAAACTCCACCTCCACCTATGCACGTGCATACAATGAAATCCAAATTGCCCAACGAAATAAGTTTTTTCTTCAAATCTCGGACATGCCTTACATTTGTTAAAGTTCTTACTATCCTGTCATGACATTTGATCTGCATGATACATGAAATTTTGCAAATTGCATTAATGCCCATCAAAACTTAGCCACCACTGACCTTCTCGTATGCATGGAATCAATCTTTATTTGGACACATATAGTATGCACATGTCAGATCCAAAATTCATTCATCATCAACACGACAATCCGAAGACGAAGTAGTAAGAACATTTTTTACATCAACTAAATCGTTATTTTCACTAGACCAATCGAATTAGAACTCTCCATTGATTTCTCCCCTTTAGCTTTGAATAAAAGGCACTCAATTTTGTAGTGTTTGAATTTGTCACAATAGTAACACTCCACCTTACTCTTGTCATGGCTTGAACTAGATTTCCAACACTCTTTACTACTAGTATGCCTATCATGATGATTTGACCTTCCTTTAACAACTAAACCATCAGTTTTATTACCATTACCGCTCGCATTCAACTTTGTAGGCATCTTTGCAGAATTCAACGAGACCTTCACATTCTTAAGAGTTATGGATTTCCTTCCATACAACATAGAATTAATAAAATTATCATATGAGCTCCGTAGTGAGCATTGTTAGCTATTTTCTTAAAGCAATCATGTAATAGTTATATGTTAGGGATTATTTAATGGCAAAGAAATATTCATTTGTTTCTTATTTGTATAAATGAGCCCATAAGATCAGTTGCGACTGAATTTATTCTTAATATGTTAAGAATATGTGTGATAGGTTTAGAGTAATGTTGAATCTTTAAACATTTCACAATCAATGGATCATTAAGAGAATATTGATGATCCTGTTAAGACCGATGTGTTCTCAAGCTTTATCATTCAATATTGGACACCTGAGGGGATGATGAGTCACGAGTCATTGGATATTGTGATATCCAAGTTAGAACATAAGTTCTTGTATTGGACAAGTTCACTGAATGTGACGTACATAGTTTGTTCACGTACAAAGGCACATGCTTGCGTAATATGAAATATGTCTTTTTGTTATAAATAAATATACAAGATTGATGTCATATGCGATCTAATCGTGATATTGTATTGAAATCCCCGGCTGAGGTTAGAATACCTGTCAATTAGATTTAGGCACATGATTGAATTGGTAGCTTGATAAATAATTCCATGACCATTGTTCAATTGAGACATGGTGAGTGAAAGGATAAAATCACAAGGTTATCAAAGCTGACGGATTCATTATGTTCTTGAAACATTCACACTATCTGGGTAGTCATGACATATTGCTAAATGTCACTCATGATTTGTAGGAACTGGAGATTGATTAGGAAAATTAGTTCTCTTGGTTGTGCTCATGTGTTAGTACAAGTCCTACTGTTAACTCAATGATGAATCTAAGGATGTTGCAAACCATAACCAATTAGAATAACATTTGAACAAGAGAGATAATATTGCAAATGAGTTTGCACTTGAGGCAATTGGATTGAGTTGAGCTGAAAATAAAAAATCTAAAAGGGGTTTTAGACTTTACAACCAAATCAAAGATCTAAATCCAGTTCAGATTCAACAACCGAATTAATGATTTGAAGTGAGTTCAAAATCAATGGTATTAGTAATGATCTGAAGCGAGTTATGAAACCATAACCAAATTAATGATTTGAAATGGTTTTAGGCTTAATGGCTAAATTAAAAATATGAAATGGTTTTAGATTTAACAGTCAAATTAATGATCTAAAATGATTTCAAAATCAATGGGTAGTTTAATGATTTGAAACGATTTCAAATTCAATGATCAATGAATATTCTGAAATGGTTTCTGATGTAATGGTCAAATTAAAGTATTGTAACGATTACAATGTTAATGCCCAAAATAAAGACTTGTGAAGGTTACAAATTAGTGCGTGGAATAATGCTCTGTAACGGTTATAGAATTAATGCCCAAATTAGTGTATACAACGGTCTCAGAACTTACGTCCCTCAAACGTTACAACAAAATTAATTATTTGAAACGATTTTAGAGTTAACGAACCAATTTAAGTATGATCTAAGACTGGTTAGGAAAAGACAATTGAGAGAGTAGATCATAGGATGATTGACAATCAATAGTTGAGTGTGTTGATAGTGATCAACCAAGTTATTCACACATGAGAGCAATTGTTAGCACAATTGTAATGGTGAGATCTCTTAATTTCTCTTTACCATTCAATGTGAGATTGGTGGTGTGTCTGAACTAGAGACTTGACATTTATGGGACTGGATCTGAAGAACGTCAAAATCTGCGTCATGAGGAGATAAGACATTCGTGATCTGGATTTGAAGAACATCAAAACCGGTATTATTAGAGGACATCAAATATTCTTGGTCAGAATTCCAAGAACATCATAATTAGTGTTACTAAGAGATCAAACATTTGTGGTCAGAATTTGAAGAACGTTGAACCAACGCTATAAGGACATCGGACATTTGTGGTCATAATTTGAAGAACATCATAATCAAATTTTTGTAATGTGATTAGCCCCTTTATCACGGCTTTTACTAAAATGCATGAGCAATGTTTTGGAAATACGTGCATGGGCGTTTTTAAAATTGCTGCGAATTGGACTTTAATTATAATTTACCTATGCATGTATTTTTGTTTATCGAAACAAATCCCAACAGTAACACAATTAAGGCTTAGTCTTCCTCATCTAACTCCAAATCTAAATTTTTCATATTCATTAAGATCTTGTTAAATTCATCTAGATGTTCTTGGATATATGTACCTTCTTGCATCTTTATCGTGTAAAGATAGTGCTTCAATAATCTCATGATAAGAGATTTCTTCGTATAAAGGCTCTTGAGCATATCCTGAAGTTGTTTATTTATTGGCAATCTCATGAAGCATCTTGTCGGACAACACTAATTAGATGGTGCTGTGCACACTCTCTTCCATCTCTCGAATCTTGGCCAATGTAATGTCGTCAGGGTACTTCTTGTCCAATGCACTAACCAAACTTTCATGATACAACAACACCTTCATCTTGATTCTTTATAGGCCAAAATTATTTTGGCCATCGAAGGGTGCCACTTCAAATTTGATAGATGCCGTCTCGAACAAAAGACCAAAAATCCTTCACTTTGATACCAGTTTGTTGTGGAACAACACCAAAAGATGCAAAATCGAAATACAAATAGCAAATGATGAAAAAATAAAACCACACAAGACACAACAAAGCTAAGATGGGAAAAATCACGGTGAGAGAGAAGGATTACACTATTTTTAACAATAACTACAAAAGTACACATCAAAAGATCAAAAAACCATTTGGTGAGCCACAAGATCTAAATCTAAAATATATATAGGATGAATAAAAAAGGAAGAGAATGAGGAGGCTAGGGTTGGAGATGTATTGTACAATACATTCATTTTATAGTCTCAACCCTGATGAATGTATTTGATATAGACAGGGCCGTTAGCTCATCTTTGTCCAAGTATATAACTAAGGAGTGAGCGAGAGAGTTTCACAAGTGTCGCCCACAATTTCAGTCGGGCAATATATCTGCACCAGTACTTTTCGTCGTCATTAGGGGGGACAGCGATGGCACCTCAGGATTCATTAATATTCAAGGTACGGAGATGTGAGGCTGAGCTGGTGCGTCCGGCGAAGCCCACGCCTCGCGAGTACAAGAGGCTTTCTGACATTGATGACCGGGAAGGCCTCCGCTTCCTGATCCCTGTGATCCAATTCTACCGGGGTGACGACTCGGGAAGAGACCCAGCAAGGGCCATCCGGGAGGGCCTTGCCAATGCACTGGTGTTCTACTACCCCTTCGCGGGCCGCCTGAGAGAGTGGCCAGGCCGGAAGCTGGTGGTGGACTGCAACGAGGAGGGGGTGGCATTCGTGGAGGCCAACGCAGATGTCACCCTTGACCAATTTGGGGACGCCCTCCACCCTCCCTTCCCCTGCCTGGAGGAGCTTCTTTTCGACATTCCTGGCTCCTTCTCCGTCCTGGATTCCCCACTCTTGCTCATTCAGGTACACATCAAAGTCTCCTTCTAGGTCAAAAGAGAAATATAATTTACCTAACAACGATTCATGTTGGAGAAATTGTTCGGACCTGGACATGTGTATTTAGGAAATAGAGGTTGCACGACATGTGGCTTTCCTTATACTGGAAAAAAGTGAGTTTTAAAGAGAGACGTCCTTTCACTTAACACAAGGAATCTTCCATCCAAACCGCAAAGCACCTTTTTCCATTTTCACGCACGCGAAATGAGTCTGCACTCTCCAGGGGTCGGTCCAAGGTTTCTTTTTGAAAGTCAAAACAGTTGGTTAATGATCTCCATGAACTCTGAATCAGCTGCACGTTGCATGACAACTTAGCAATACGCCATTAATGGTGCGGTTAGCGGATTAAGTGTATGACTAATAGTACAGAACTGGCGATAAAATTAATGATCCATAACCGAGCTGATTCTGCTAGCTTGAATGAAGACTAGTCTCTGTCTGGTGGTCTTCAGGAGTCGAGGACTGGTTAATGGAAAAAAAAAAATACACCAAATGACATCATATGGTTTTATTAGTGGGCCGATATGGTGGGATGGCAAATGCAGGTGACTCGCCTCAAGTGTGGGGGCTTCATCTTCGCGGTGCATCTCAACCACACCATGAGCGACGCGACGGGGCTGGTCCAGTTCTTGAAGGCCGTGGGGGAGATGGCGAGAGGTGCCAATGCCCCCTCCATTCTCCCTGTGTGGCAAAGGGAGCTGCTGGATGCCCGAGACCGGCCCCGAATCACGTGCAACCACCACGAGTTCGATCAGGTGGCCGACACGAAAGGCACGCTCAATCCACTCGATGACATGGACCACCGCTCCTTCATCTTCAGCCCTGCCCAAATGTCCATCCTCCGCAATGGGTTGCCTCCCCACCAGCGCGTGAGCTCCACGTTCGAGATCCTGACCGCGTTTGTCTGGCGATGCCGCACCATTGCACACCAACGTGACCCCGAGGAGGAGGTGCGCCTGCTGTTCATGGTCAACGCCCGGTCCAAGTTCAACCCTCCCCTGCCCACCGGATACTATGGCAACGCGTTCGCGAGTCCCGGGGCAGTCACGAGCGCGGGCAATCTGTGTCAGAACCCATTGGGGTATGCGCTGGAGTTGGTGAAGAAGGCCAAGGCGGAAGTGACGGAGGAGTACATGAGGTCACTGGCAGATCTTATGGTGACAAGGGGGAAGCCCCGTGGCAGGGAGGTGCGGTTCTTTATGGTGTCGGACACGACCAAGGTCGGGTTCGGGGACGTGGACTTCGGTTGGGGGAAGGCCATGTATGGAGGCCCTGCCACGGGGGCAGTTGAGGCCAACCCCGGGCTCTCCAGCTTTTACATCCTCTCAAGGAACTGGCAAGGCGAGACCAGCATCATCGTCACGGTGTGCTTGCCTGCCCCGGTCATGCAAAGATTTGTGCAGGAGCTATACGGCTTCCTGAAAGGTCCACCGGCTACCACTATGCACAAAGAGAAGTCACCCGTTATCCTTTCTTCCATGTGAATTCATCCGCCGTCTTGTGCGATGAACTCCTTCGGACTTTATGGGAGCGAAAACTCCTACCTATAAATCACCATTTTGTTAAATGAGAACCAAGTCTTTTCTATCTTGTAATTGTTCACGTTAATTTGACAGTCTGCAGTTGGGAATTGATGTAGTTCCCAAAATTGGAATGTAGGAGTAGTAGAAGTGGCGGTCACCACTCCGTGTTCTATAAATATGGTAGCATTCACTCAATGGATAATTATTTGGTCCTTGTGTTGTGTCTATATGAAATAGAATGGCATAAGGATACTAGAAGTGCCAAAAGTTTGTACGGCACTTACTTTTGTGCTAAAAGTTTCCGCCGTCTCAATTAAGTGCAAAATTGGGGAAAGAAAGACAACTTAAGTGTCTTCGAAGAGACATTTTGACAAAAAATATTACATGACTTTTGTAATTAAAACCTGAATATATGTTGGCATTTTTTTAAAATGTCCATTTGAACAATAAATTCAACATTGCACAATCCAACATGATTGGGTTATATAAAAACGACGTCACACCACTCTCCTAAGTGAAAAACGACGTTGCACAATCCATTGAGGCTGGCGTCGCACCACTTTCCTAGGCGAAAAACGATGTCACACTTGAAAAGAATTTGAGTTGCTTGTTATGCTCTTGCTTTCTGTTTGCAAGATTAAGTTGTTAATTTTGGGGCAAACTGAATTAGGGTTTCAGTTTTTGGTTGAATGGTCTTTAGGGTTTTGAATTTGAGAATTTCTTCAATTGGCAATTTGCGGCAAGTCTTGTAGACGACATTGTCTAGGTGAATATATTTGACCGGGCATGTCAATGAGCCACGACGGGCTGAGAAATTAATAAAATCTAGCAACGTGGATTTCCAATGATCCAAATTGAAGTTGGCACTTAAGTGATCTAAAATTTTTTTTTAACATTAAAGTGAGCACTGTATGAAACTTTTGCAACTTCTCATGTCTTTATAACGAATTAGAATGCATATGAAACGTGGCATCTAATGGATCCAATGTAAGTCCCAAAGAAGAAAATGCCTGGGCAAGAAAGGCATTTATTAGTCGAAGTTGATAAACAATAATGGTTATATAAAAACTGATGCTATTTATGTAATTTATAATCCACCAACAACTTTTTGGTACATTAATTGTAAATAAAAGATCATTACACAAATGGTTTTTTGTGTTTGACACATAAAAAACTTTCAACTCTAGAAAATGAATTTATTAGATGAAAGTTTTCATTTCATGGCTGCTTGTGCATCGCGGACCATTTATTTGACTAAATAGAAAAGTCAGTTGCTTCTACCTTTGTACCCTTTTTTTTAAAAAGAAGTACCGAAACTTTTTGAGAATCTTTGTGTCGTGTTCGACACTCCAACATGTATCCGATACGCGGTCAACAAGTGTCAAAAAATTCAACACGTGGTCAACTCTTCCTAACACGCTCTGACACACAAGCCCAAAATTTCGACAAGCAATTCCATACACAGGGGGTCGATTTTAAAACATTTCAATACTTGAGGGATCAAAATGTAAATATATGAAAAAATAATGCAAATAACAAAAATAAATGGAAACGAAAAAAAATTTCACTCTCAAGTTTTTCACTTTTGAGTTCTGACCTTTCCATGAGTGACGATGGAATGCCCCTCTTCTTATTGACATTGCTCCTCTTGCTAGGGTTGCTCCACCGCCCTCGCAGCTTGACCCATTAGTCGTTGCAGTCGCCTCCACTCCAAACCAACTCACGGCAACCTCATCTCCACTAGGTGTGTTTCTGTACCCTTTTCACAGCTTGATTCAGCCGATTAGGGTTTGGAATTTTCTCGAAGAGTCGCTTATCGTGTGCAAACTTATCCAACTATATTGTCTTGCAGCCCTTTCTAGGAGATCCCATGTCGTTGTGTGGTTGCATCTAGGAAAAATGTTGGACAGGATCGACATTTGCCGTGAAGAGTTAGATTCGATGTTTGCTGGTTTGGGATTAGTGATTTCATGATCCAATTGTGGGTAGTTGGCTTGGCTTATGGTTAGAAAGATTGATAAGGATGAAGTAGAAGAGACCCAATATTTATATGATTCATAGATTTGTGAAAACAAATTTAAAGTTGTGATTTTTTTTGCTTCTTTTTGCCTCTCGTAGGCATCGCCTATGAGTTATCTTTTGTGGTCTATGTCATTGGCTTGTGAGTTGTCTCTCACATTTTCCATGGCGAGTGAAGTGATTTTTTTTTTTTTTTGTAATACTTCGAGAGTTCTTGTCCTAGATTTTCATTTTTCTTGAACCTTGTTTTGCAAAGGAGCTCCAAGCCAGTCTTTATTAGGAACTCTAAACTCTGTCTAGGACCAAAAGAAATCTTACTAATCTTCAACAAGTTTAAGAAAACAGGACATGTTCCTTCAAGTTTACTATTTTGTGTTTGAAATTTTTGAATTTTCTAATTAAAATAATGAATGATATTAGTAAATGTTGGATTAATGATTTTAGTATAGATTTATTCTGTGCTCTTTTTATTATTATTTATTTAATTTTGCATTTATACATAAAAATATAGATATATTTAATATATAACATGTCAGAACGTGTTGGAATTCTTTATTTTTTTTTAAAGAAATAACGTGTTGGCGTATCGTATGTCCATGTCGGTGCTACTTAGCCTTTTTTTTTGTCTCTATAAATAGTACAGTAATTCTATTTAAAGTTTTTTGGCTTATGATCTTTATAATAAATAACGTGGACACCTAAAGTGCCAAAACTTGGCACGGAATGATACTTAAGAGATAAAAGGTCGAAAATGTACACTTAAGTACCATAATGGAGCAAAATGGATCGATTAAGTGTCAATAGTGAGAAAATCTAGCCAAAATACTAACGTGGCGTTTTTCTAGCTAAACAAATGCAAAATGATGTTGTTTTGCATGCTGACATGGCTAGATAAACAAAAAACGACATCATTTTGCCTCGATTTGAATTTTAATATAAATATTTATTAAATTTAAAACTAAATTTTATTTATTTTTTTTAAAAATGGGGAAGATTGCAAAGTGGTGTCACTGGGCCCTGGCCAAGGGCCGGCAACCTTAGTTGACCAACGGCTAGGGCCTATAATCTCCTCTCCTGGGTCTATAATGAGGGTCGCAGCTTTCACCTAGTTGGGCCAAGGGCCACCACCCGCTAGTGCAATCAGTGAGGGCTAGTAACCCTTGTCGAATCTGGGGGAGAGCCACAACCCTTGCTCTAGATTTGAGCGAGGAGCTTGTAGGCCCTAGCCGCCGATTGGCTAGGGTCATCAGCATTGAGCCAAGGCCTAGCAACCCCGGTCGACCCTCCCCTACCATCGTCGGCCCTTCCCGACAACAGTAGGGAGGCAGCGATGAGGACTTGCAAAACCCATCGTTCTGCAATCTCCCCACCCCCATTTAAGTTTAGTTTTAAATCTAATTTAATTAATATTAATATTCAAATAAGAGACAAAATGATGTCATTTTGGCTTTTCTTTATTGACTCAGCTCTCTGGCAAGCCACATAGGTGAGCTATATTATTAAAAATGGTTAATACCCCAAAAAACCCCAAACCGGTATACTTATGACAAATTTACCCCAAACTATTTTTTTTACCATAAAAAATCTCAAACCGGTACACTTGTGACAAATTTACCTCGACTGATCATAAAAAACCATAAACTCGTACATTTACGACAAATTTATCCCATACTAATTTATTTGACTATAAAAAAAATCTCAAATTGGTAAATTTGTGACAAATATACCTTCCACTTAATTAGATTAATACTACAAAAAATCACAAAAATTGTAAACTGTGACAAATGGAGCATAAAATCCTAAATTAGTATACCAGTCAATTGTCGCGTATCATTTAACTTAATAATTTAACAGTAAAATTTACCGAATACTAACAGAGGGTAAATTTGTCACAAGTGTGTCGGTTTGGGGCAAATTTGTCAAAAATATACCAGTTTAGGGTTAAGATAGTTTGGGATAAATTTATTATAAGTGTACTAGTTTTTGGTTTTTCAGGTATTAACCCGATTAAAAAAAATGCCATATAGGATTTCCAGCACCTTTCACTAGAATTGGCACTTAAATTAGCACTTATGTGTACCTTTCATAACTTTTGATACTAAGTATCTCCTGTACAAAGTTTTGACACTTGCATTGTACTTCTTCATTATAATAATAAAAGCATAACCTCATTATATTTAATTCAAGTAGTTACGGATAAATTAATATCTTTCTAGTATAAAAGCACTTGGAATTAAAAAGCACGATTATCATTCTGATACAACTTTAAATGAGGTTTAATCATAAACATAAATATACTTAAATTGAAATATCGTAATTTTACAAAGAATAAAAAAGGAAAAAAGTAATAAATTAGCACTTTCTTTTGTTGATTTGGAAAAATTGATTAAGATAAAAATCATTCTTAAATACTGGCAATACTATAATTATGAAGATTGGTGAAATTTTGACTGACTAATTTGACTTCATTATGAGAATTTATCATATTAGATTGAATTAATTGAAAATTTAGGGACTACATTGAACAATTAAAAATAGTTTGAGAATCACATTCAACGAATTAAAATACTAATAATGACATTGCACATGGACCAAATGCTAAGTTTTGTGCATAAAGCTGAAGTTCGGATGGCTAGAACTCTGTATGTATAGTATACATTCTTTTCTTTAGTATGCCTACGACGTTTCAAATGTGTCGCTGTAGGTTTTTCACCGTACAATAAATGCAATTTTTTACTCGTTTTGTTATTTATTTATTTTTTTGGTCGTATTCCTCGTTTTGTTGACTCACTGAATATTTTTGTTGATCCAAAGCATTATCGTGTTACGGATTTAATTTTGGGTTAAATTTTTTTTTCTGATGCCTTTCTTTTGGAACATTGATTAATATCTCAAGAATTATGAAATAGTCTAAACGAGAAACACACGTTAAATATTTGAATATTTGAAATTTTTTGCGGTTGAGTTCTCATTGTATTGAAATTTCTAATGTTAAATGGAAAATGGAAAAACGAAATCAATATGCAAAATTCACTCCAAAAAGAACTCTAAAGAGAGTCAATTTAACACTTTTGGACGTTAAACATTTGTAATAAATGCTTTTAATCGATCGGCATGTTTCTCGAAATCTAATTGTTGAGTGTTGGTTTTCAATTCTCATTGATAAGTATCAATGAGAATTTAGATAACATGAGTTATGTATGATATTTGGGTTATTTAACCGTTCCTTTGAGTGTCATTCAGGTTCTAGAATTAATAATATTAGGGGTTCATTTAAGACACATTTTGAGTTTGTTTGGGGATTTTTTTTTTTTTTTTTTTTCAGGGTTAGGTATTATTTGAAGATCAAGGGATTTTACGGGTTTGGACTTTAAATTTTTTGTTCTAGTTCTTTTCTAGAATCCAAAGGGCATAGATCAATGTTCATCAACACTTCTGAAGTATATACTACACAATTTTTTTTTTTTTTTAAAATCTTCCGGACTTCTTCATAACTTAATTTTCACGGGTTGATATCATAGAATGCTGGACAAGTGATTCCTTGGGAAATTAATAGTCAACGATGAAATTAATAATAAATTAATATATATTTATATAAGCTATCCGACTGCACGGGATGGCCCCCGATGCCACCCAAGGGCATGGGAGAAATGCAAACAACCATATCACTGTCTCTTAGTTTTAATTAATAAATTTATTTCGTACCGTTTTGCGTATAAAAATGAAAGATTCGATTGTTACTGCTTCCCGTGTTTCGAGCGAATCGGTGCCCCTTTCCCACCTCTCCCTTTTAAGGTTTTCACATGAAAGCATGTGCAATGTTTGTTGGTTAGGTAGTGAGGCTTTGACTATACAAAATAAAAGAGAGAACAACCCTCTTTTTGTTTATTTATGAATCAACACTTGGGATACATGCAGATGCCATCATGTGCGCAGCTGATGGAATCCAATATTCTCTATTAGGAGGTTTATCTTCAAAACCCCAAATTAAATTACTGAGGAAAAATAATTTAATTTGCGCACTCCCACTTTCAGAAAAAAAAATAATCAAGGATTCTAAATGGTTGCAGATCACGCAATTTCTAAAAGAACACGTGATCATGAGATTATTTTATAATCAAGGATTCTAAATTTACTCATGGAACGTAATTTTTTTATTTTTGTAGGAAGGTAATAAATTATATTGAGCTAGAAACCATCTATACAAGAAAATGTCATGGCACCAAAAAACCTACACTCAAAACGAATAAAACTCGAATCGAGTGGAAGGGTGCCACGACGTAAAAGAGAAGCCAGACAACGGCAGAAGAACAGCCCACACAAGGCACCAGGAAAACAAAGAAGCCAACGTAATGGCAGTCATCAAAAAAGAAGGCAAAGAAAAGCACAAGCTGAACAATCGAAATCCAGCAAAGCCACAGGCGGAAAAAAGCGGGAATGCACCACCAAACTCCCAAAAGCCAGCCCACCTAAGGAAGAGGCAAATGAACGAAGTAGCCAAGATGCAATTGTATCCCAATCTCCGAAAACTAGCCTATCCCAAGGAGGGTTGATCCATATTCAACAAAAACCACCATTCGCCGGAGCAACTAGTGGACAAACAAAGCAGCAAGGTCAGACAGTTTCAAGACGGTGGTTCAGCCACATGCACAGATGCCGCGCAATCTTGGAGAACCAACCTAGAAGCCCACCGGAGATTGAGAGAAAATAATCTGGTCGATGCCTCAGGCATGCTAGAGCCTTCTATTCCTTGCAGACTTCTCGACATTCCTGAAGGTCATAGCCTTATCTCTAACAACTTTAAAGAGGCAATTCTTCATGTCTGGGATCGCAAGCGTTTGCTCCCTAAATATAATATCATCCCTATTTTTCCATATGATATGACAAAGAGCTCCAAGGGAGAAATGGGCAATGCATTTATAGAGTTCCTTACCCGATAGAAGAGTCATAGCCCATTGCAGATTATCTGCCCACAGCCTATTACACCACGGGAGATTGCACCTTGCGGCCCATAGGAAAGCGAGACCGGAAGTGACGCAACAATAAAAAAACAAATGGTCAATGGAATCCAAGGTAAGATTGTAGAAAGCACATAAACCATTATCTATTCTTCCATACAATAGTAATAGATCTTGAGTAGGAAGCCTGTACTTGGTAATAAGCCATATATTGAATTGGTACCGAGGAGGGATAGAAGAGTTCCATAAAAATGCATGCCACGAGACTCGGTCCTCTTCTTCCGCCTAATGGCCTGCCAAGCCGAAGCCACCATGAACCGCCCATAAGGGCATTCGTTCCAACAGAATTGGTCTAGTCTCTAAGATAGGATGGGGAGGGGAGTATGCCAAGAATCCAATTCAGCCTTTAAAACCTAGCTAGAAGGGGAAAAAAGATCTGCAATGGTTGCTTGTCTAGGAATCCCGAAGCTGTAAATGAGAGTGTTTGAAAAGATAAGGTTTAAAGGCCCTCTAGGGTGCCATTAGTCGAACTAGAGAGAAACCAATAGTCTATCCCTTATACTCCAAAGGAAGGATTTATGGAAGCGACTCTTGAGTTGAAATATTTTCTTCCACTCCCACGAACAATAGATTGGCTTACTGGCAACCCAGAAGTTTTTCCTCTTTAAAAATGTCGAGTGGATCCACCTGCAGTATAGGGACTCCTTATCAAAGAATATGATCCAAATATGCTTGAGCATGGCCGTCTTATTATAGTCCAAAAGCCTCCTAATGCCAAGCCCTCCTTCCTCCCTTGGAAGGCAAACATCCTCCCAAGAAACTTTCGCTCCTCCCCTACCCAATGCTAGGCCTTTCCAGAGGAATAGTTTGAGGATACGTTCTATATTTTCTAGAACAACTATGGGAAAAATAAAAACACTAGCCCAATACACTTAAATTTTATGAAGCATAGACCTGATTAATTGAAGATGCCCAGCAAACGACAAAAAGTGATGGGTACACAATTTTACCCTTGCCGTAATGCGGTTGACAAGAGCACGACAATCCGTTTTGCTAAGTCTCGAAGTAATAATTGGAACTCCCAAATAACGAATCGAAAGGTTCCCTTCACGAAAACCAAGTGTATGTAGGATTTCATTCCTTGAAGCTGCTGAACCTCCTGCCAGAAAAACCTCACTTTTGCTTGGGTTAAGGAGTAGACCAAAAGCTTAAGGCCTTCCTTTAAAATGCAAACTGAGGGCAGATCAGCTTGACATAAAAGGAATACGTCATCCGCGAAGAATAAATGTGACAAGCTTGTTGCTTTGCACCTCCAAAAGAATTTAAAACTCAACCTTAGAGAGCGAGTATAGAGGATTCCGAGAAAACCTCCATTACCAAGGTGAAAAGGTAAAGGGAAATTGGGTCACCCTTTCTAAGCCCTCGTCCACTGGTAAAGAAACCATGTAACTCACTATTTAAAGCAATGGAGAATTTAGGGGTGCGAACACATACCAGGATAAGTCGGAACAAATGCTTAGGGAAGTCGAAGCCAAGGAGGACAAGCTCGAGGAAGTCCTAGTCGACTGTGTCATAAGCCTTTTGGAAATCCACTTTGATTGTGCACTTCGGGGAGTGAGGCTCAATATGGAATCCAGTGAAAAGTTCCTAGGCCAGAAGAATGTGATCTCTAATCCGTCAACCCTTCACAAAAGCACTATGAAAGGGACTTATCACATCTTGAAGAACTGCAGCTATCCGATTGGCCAAAACTTTGGTGATGCATTTGTAAATAGTGTTACAACAGGCTATGGGCCTGTAGTCAGTTACCGAGGTGGCATTTGGAACTTTTGGGACCAACACCAAGATGGTGTTATTAATCTCTCACAAGAGTCTCCCTATGGTTAAAAAATCCTTCACCGTAGCAGTGACCAGCTATCCTACATTCTCCCAGTTGTGCTTATAGAAATCGACAGTAAATCCATCAAGACCAGGTGCCTTTCCACGAGCTAATGAAAACAAGGTATCCCGGATTTCTAAATTAGTGATAGGGTGAGAGAGGAAACTGACTTGCTCCTCACTAAGGGGATGCTAGATAGCCTCCCGATTTCCAAATTTAAGAGTCTTCCTTGCACGTCCCTTGAAGCCAAGAGGTCCTGAAAATAAGAGACAAAGAGATGTTGCACATGTCCTAGATCAGTGACTAGGTTACCAAAATCATCCAATACCGAAAGTACTATGCTCCTCATTTGTCTCTTATTAACACATTGATGAAAGAACTTTTGTGTTATGGTCCCCTTCATTAAGCCATATGATCCTCGACTTTTGTCTATAAAAAAACTCTTCTTGGGAGCGCAAGTCCATGAAGGTCCTTCGTAGTGTCTTCTCCATCTCCGCAAGTGCAACATTGGTTGGGTCTTGCTTGGAAGCCAATCTGGTGGCCCGAAGCATACTCCTCACCTCTACTATTCTGGTTGAGATGTTGGAGAAGGACTCCCTATTAAGCCTCTTGAGGCAGCCTTTAAGGGATTTTAGTTTGCAAACCAGTTGAAACATGAGAACACCTTCTCCCGGTACTTTCCAAACTTGTGAAACAATTGTATCGAAATTTGGATGCTTCATCCAGTAATCGAAGAACTTGAATGGTTTCCTTCGGCTCACAAGGTTCAAAACTCTTACAACCATGGGGGTATTGATCTGAGATACCCAGTGCAAAGAAGGTAGCTTCTGAGTAAGAGAAAGCCTAACTCCATTTTGAGTTCACTAAAACCTTATCAATTTTCCTTGATTTCCTTCTAGTGCCAGAAGAAGTTGTCCAGGTGAACCGAAAACCGACATACCTCAAATCATCGAGCTTCGCCTGGGCTAAACACTGACCAAACTTGTCAAAGTAAGGGATCCAAACATCCATGCCGCCTAGGCGATCAAAAGGGTCCTTTATAGCATTAAAGTTCCCTGCCACTAGCCAAGGGGCATCCTGCATAGCGATACACTTAAGAATAAGGTCCTCCCAAAGCTGTCTTCAAGTTTGGAAGGTGTGCTTAGCATAAACTGTTGAGATACAACAGTCTACTTCAGATGGCAGCAACTTTAGATTTCATGGATCACCTGAGTATTAACCGAGGAAACTTCAAAGCTAATAACGGTAGGATTCCAGCCAATCCAAATCCTTCCTCTAGGGGAGCAATTGTAGTTAGCTAACCAGCACCAATCCCTCATCAATCCCTTGGAAATGGAAGAGAAGAGAGACTTTAGGACTTTGGTCTCCAGCAGACCAACTAGGCACAGCCCATTCGACGAAATGAGGTTGCGAACCTTAGCTTGCCTAATAGGGTTAACAAGACCCCTGATATTCCAAATACCTATGTACATGTATACCTATATAAAATATAAAACAGGGGAGAAGGCAGGAGTAGCTTACCTTTGCCTAGCAGGCCATCTCCGACTGGTCGTTGGAGCAGGAGCCGAAGAAAGGGGCGGGGGTGGTGAAAGAGAAAGCAGCTTATCCTGCATGGTTTTAGGCCTCATCACAGCAGGAGGGGCCTTCGGAGATGGACAAGGTGAGAGTCGTCATCCGAGCTGCTGTGTAAGCCGGCTGAGTCATGCAAGTCCACGCCAGGGCTGGACGGAACCAAGGAAGTAGCATCCACCAGGCTAGAATTATCGTCTGCTGGAAGAAGGGGAGGGCCTTCCGAGCTTGAAGGAAGTTTTAGTCTTCTATAAGTCTTGTGAGAAGCAATGGGGGGTAGTCCTTTATCCAAGGCGATGCCCTTTAGCTTCACCATTTGCCCCACTTCACTGGGTTGAGAGGAGGCTCCTTCCTTTGGTGCAGGCTGCTTTTTCTTCTTCCTTAAAACCTATACCCTACCTCAGGTTCTACTAAGAGCATCCTCGATTTTAGAGCTGGGGCAGGAAGTTGGGCATGCACCAAAGAAGTGGTCTCGGTGTGAGCCTACTACGCATCTCTCTTCGGTATGGCAGTAGCTAGCGAATCCTTCTCTGGGTTGGCATAAACTGGCAGCTCCGCACACCTGTGGCCAAAAGGTACCACATATGGAACATTCAATTGGTCTCCATTCATACTCGATCAAAAATTGAATGCTTCACCCCATTCAAGACCACATCCACCAAAGTGCACCTTGGTTGGTTAGCAAAGATCTCAACACATACCCTAGCATGAGAGATCGTCTTCATTTGTTCTGTGCATTGGTCAACATAAAGGGGCTTCCCAACCGCACTTGCAATGCCACTAATTGCAGGTGCCGACCACAGATCAAATGGGAGATTATTTAGTCGGATTCAAATTGGGACCGAGATTTGCTTATCCTTCTTTAACTCCAAGAGTGGCTGCCATTGTTGCAAGATCATGGGAACCCTGACAATTGTAAGTGGCCCTTCTTAAAGAAATTGAAAAGATATTCATTACTCCATACTATTATTTAATCTAACTCCCAACTACACCTATCATGGTCTTTAGTGGGCAAAACCTCAATATTTGACATGATTTGCATCTTTTCACATAATTTATACATTTTTGGTTTAGAAAGCCAAAAATAATTGCATTGCCGCAATAACCATTTTTTTTATCCCAATCTATTACACACCACAAATTTCTTCATGCACTTTACCACTACTAACATTGCCTCATGTTTATTCACGCATTTTAACAATAATCCTTCAATAGCATCTCGAAGCAAAAAACATTTTTATGCTTGTCTTTTGAATTTTTTTTTTATCTTTTGAACAATTAAGGAATTTTAAATAATTGATAAATGACTTTCTTCAATCATCTTGGTCCATAGCCTAATTAATTTCAACAATCATAGTTCAATTTTCATTCGATGGTAGAACTTTCATTTCAAGTACTTATTACTTTGGCTATTTCTTTTAAAATTTTCTATCTTTATGTCGTCAAGCTAATTCATTGGCTTTTAAATTTCCGTAGGATCCAATATGGACCACGTCGTAGTTGGTAAGTTTTACAAGCATTGATATCCGATAATGTTTTTGGCTTTATAGAATAGGAGCTTTTCTAATTCTATAGAATATTTTTTCAAGGAACTGAACTTTGACCATCACCTTTTCATCGATGAACTCATAAATGAATATAATACATTGAAAATGTGACTTTAGCACACAAAAATTAATAAAATATGTTCATGAGGCTCATGTTTATCCATAGGATCAATAATAAACGTTTCAATCACCTGTTAAAAATCAATTAGAGAATTCAACCATAAATCGACTGCTCGACCGTACTAGTCTGCAATGGTCATTACGGCATAGTTAAAAATCGATTAGAGACCACCATGTGACTAAGTGTGGGTGATTCCACCTAATTGCAAAATTCTCATCGATTGGCACTAGACCGATTTTTCTATCATTTTGGTACCCTATGTCCACATTTGAAACCTCAAGATTTTCATGACAACCAAGAGTCACCAATGTGTTGAAAATGTACAATGTGGTTTGAAAATAATCGACCACAGGTCAATTGCACTAAAAATTTCCAAAAGCTACCCGGTAGACTAAGTCACGCTAAAATCGCGCCAAATTGAAATTAACTGCAAATTTGAACCTGATTTCAGAAATTGAAAATTCTGTCATGTCACGATTTATTTTAGAACCGTCGACTCCTTCTTTGAAGATTTTTCAGCAAACCAAGATTTTTGGCAAAAATTCAAAATAGGGTTGTTTTTTACCGGGAAAATTAGAGGACCGTTTTTTATCGCATTTTTGAGATTCAAGTTGGACAAATTAGCAAGGAAAAATGTTAATTTGGTCGAGAATACCTTGGTGGAATTTATGGGGGCTGAAGTGAATCAATTTAAGGAGAATTTGACGTGGATTTGAGGGAAATGTGTTCAAATTCGTAGGTCCCTTGGTGTGCAACTTTTTGGACCATTTGTCACCTGTCTCCGCGTTGCCATCGCCGTGAACTCACCGGATCGCTAAACTGGTGAGTTTACTTGCTAAACTCTGCTTAGGGAGTTAATGATGCTTAAGGTTTGATTAGTTTATGCTAAGTATGGTTTATGTGGTTAGTTAGAACGGATTAGCGATTTAATTATTTGTTTGTGCATGTTAGGTGGTTAGATCGGCTTAATTAGAGACTAGATAAATTGTACTATTTGTCTATGTAGGTTTGAAAATTTTCCAAGCCTGTTTCGGTGTTTAATTAGGCATTTCCGGCCTAAGTTTCTATTTTTTGCATTTAATTGCATTTATTTAATTATTTTTAGTATCTATTTAATTATTTATTATTTTTCGGAAATTATATCGGCATAGCCGATAACTGGAATTTTGTGCCGATTGCAATGGTGTGCTTAGTTTATTTAATTGATTACTAAATTGTTCAAATTGAGTCGAAATTGTGATTTTGGGTATCTATTCCAAAATTGTGGAATTTCGTTATTTTAATTAGAAAATACAAGGCGTTAATTTTTAACGCCGAAAATATCTTTATGGACTATATTAAATGGTGAGATTTTCTAAAAGAAAGATATTGTATTTTTGGCTTAGGCCCACCGTGTACCCACACATGATTATTTTTTATTGAGTTTTTTTAACATGATGAATCGTTAGCTTGTGAGAGCATTTACTATCAGCTTGTGAGAGTATTTATTGTCAACTTGTGAGAGCCCGATTGCACGTCAGCTTGTGAGAGCCTTATTACACGTCAGCTTCTGAGAGCCTTATTACACGTCAGCTTGTGAGAGCAATATATTCTATCAACCTATATGAGCTTGATATGTCATCTTGTGAGAGCAGTATACTATATATCAGCTTGTGAGAGCAACAATATATATATATATATATATATATATATATATATATATATATATATATTAGCTTGTGCAAGATACTATCTATCTATATCATCTTGTGCGAGCTACTATCTATATATATATATCGCTTGTGCAAGCTACTATCTATCTATATCAACTTGTGAGAGCTATGACCATCTATTTTAGCTTGTGTGAGCAATTATCATATTGAATGATTGATAGATGGTATTGACCGATAGATAGTATTAAATTGATAAATGGTACGGATCATTTCGATTGTGTCAAATTGAGTTGAATGACTGAGTGGATCACTAGATCGATGATTTGAATTGAATTGATTGGTTGAGTATATGAATCGTACTGACTTGCAGGAAGGAACTGAGGCAAGGTAAGTCATCTATCTTGTGTGTGCATAGACTACCTTTAGACGTATTTCTTTCCTAATCGGAGTTTAAGGGGTGAACTTGCTTAGACATTGTCTCATCCTGTCAAAGGCTCAACCTTTTCAAGTCCTTAGATGGTGGTTCCTCCAAAGTATTTTGGCCAGCCCATGAGGGTTACCGAGCAAGTTTTTAGTTACCCCAATCTCAAAAGTCGCTGGGTCTATGAACTTGTGGTGACCACCGTCTAAGTTGGAGAGGACCTACCTCATAGGGTACCTCATCGATTCAGAGTGTGGTTTCGCTATGGACCTAATGGATTCAGGGTCGGTCCCCTTAGGGGTTTTGAAATCCCTGTTATGGTAGTTGATGCTACTCTAGACAATGATGTAGCTAACCCTCCTGATGGTGTGGTGATGGACCCGATGCCCCTGGAGCCCGTGGAGACAAAAAGACCGGCGAATGTGTCTAGTTAACTGGTCTTAGGACAGCTTCATTTTGTGAAACGATCACTTGTAGACCTTTGTCTATAAACTAGTATTGTAAATAAACTAGTCAATTGTGTATAAAAGGTGTGTTGTGGTTGTGAAATTATGGTCCTACTTTTCTCCCATCTTTGTGTTGTCTAGGGATTTATTTATACGCTTTCGAATGCACATTAAAATGAATGGGTTGGCGACACGTCTTGGGACGTCGCAATTTAAATCGACCATCGAGGGATATGCACGTGCTTGAGGATCGGGGCGTGTCATCCTCGCCCAAAGTGGTATCAAAGCTGGTCGATAGTTGGAGTGATAAGGAGCAATGGTTTCATGCTGGTGCATGTCAGTGATAGCTATTTGGTAAATTGTTTTGTGGGAGATCGCTTAGCTTCCAATTCTGTGTGGAATTGGAAGGTAGATTTCTGTAAAGAATCTGCGCTAAGTGATCAAGAGTAGAGAACTCCTAGGAAGAGAACCATTGGACCTGTTACTTGGGGTAGGACGCTAACGAGGGTCGGTACCCGAGGAGGTCGTGGTTAAGCGCCAGCTCAGGCTAGCTCTAGTGGAGTAGCACCGCCTCCTGTTAGTGCTGAGGTAGCAGCCTCTGGTGATCCTAGGATTGAAGGGATCATGCAGGTGCTTGAGGCAATGGGAACAATGATGGAGCAACAGGCCCAGAATCAAGTCGCCGCCACCACTACCATCGCCGCTCAAGTTGCCGCTACTGCTACCGTTGCCTTTCTGCTGAGGCCGCCGTCACTTCCGTACCTATCGAAGTTCCAGCTAAGAACGTAGTTATGGAGAGAGAGAGACTGATTCACAAGTTGGTAGTATAGTTCTTGAAGCTGAACCCGCTTAGGTTTACTGGTACTAGAGATCCCAAGATTGCATCGCTCTGAATCTAGGACCTAGAGAAAGCATTTGCACTGCTGATGTGCAATGTGAAGGAAAAGGTTGTATCGGCAGTATACCAGTTGCAGGGTAACACAAATACTTGGTGGAGGGCCACAAGAGGCATAGTATTTCTGAAAGGCGTAGTCCCAGTGTGGAACATTTTCTTCAGAGCATTTAACAGTAAGTACTTTTGGGGTAGCACCCGAGAGCAGAAGATGGAGGAACTCCAGCAACTCCGTCAAGGAATGATGATCGTGGACCAGTATGAGGTCAAGTTTGCGAAGATGTCTTAGTACGCTCCCAGATTGATCGAGGATCATGAAGACAAAGCTCGAAGGTTCAGGAATGGCATTCAACTAAAGCTGAAAAATCTACTAGTGCCGCTTGATCTGAATGACTATAATGAGGTGTATAGTCGAGCCCAACTTATAGAGAGAAGTTTGAGTGAGCAAGCCGCCTCGTCTGGGTCGAGGTTCAGTTCACATAGAGATGGGAACCGGTTATGGAAGAAACCCATGACCGGAGGAAGGTTCCATGTTCCGCTCAATAGGAAGGGTGGAATAAGCAAGTCAACGCTGAATTAGAATGACGCATGTTGCTTCTCTAGAAGGTGACATGATTCGGCCCCGTGCCATCTTAGGATGAGTGCGTGTTTCGAGTGTGGCCAACAAGGTCACCTGGCTAGAGACTATCCTAGAAGACCGAGGGAGCTATAGCAGTTACTGCCACAACCATCGCCACCAATGGGTCAAAATATAAGGTTTGTGTTGCAGATTGCACAACAGGGAGGATAGGCAGATGACTCGCCTGATGGTTACAGGTATGGTTTCACTGAATGACCATGCTGCATATGCTTTATTTTATCCTAATGCTACTCATTCATTTATAGCTGAACAGTTTGTTAAGCCGATAGGATTGAGTCTTGTGTTATTGAAGTCAGTGGTTAGTATATCCACACCGTTAAAGGATAAGGTGTTAGTTACATTGGGTTGTTTTGGTTGTAAGTTAGTGATTGGTGAGCGAGAGGGGAAGATAGATTTAAGTCCTAGCCATGTATGATTTCGATGTGATAATTGGCATGGATTGACTCACCAAGCAATGAGCTAAAATGGACTACTATCGTAAAGCGATTCAGTTTAACCCGTTATCGAGAGAAATTTTCGAGTTTATTAGGAGTCGAGAAGGACCCTCAATTTCCTTAATCTCATCGCTTGAGGCAACCCGTTTGTTAAACAAGGGTTGTTAGGGTTATCTGGTGACTGTTATGGATACAACAATTGAGGAGTTGAAGATTGAAGATATTGCAGGGGTTCAAAAAATTCCAGACATGTTTCCGAAAGAATTGCTAGGCTTACCACCAGAGAGAGAGATAGAATTCGTGATTAAGTTAGTACCTGGGACAGAGCCAATCTCTAAGGCTTCTTACCAGATATTGTTGTCTGAGTTGAAAAAACTGAAGGTGCAAATGTAGGAATTGTTGGAGAAGAGATTCATATGTCCCACTGCATCACCTTGGGGAGTACCAATTATGTTCATGAAAAAGAAGGATGGTTCGTTGCCCCTGTGCATCGACTATCGTCAACTCAATCAAATGACAATCAAGAACAAGTATCCACTCCCGAGGATTGACGACTTGTTTGACAAGCTACAAAGAGCTTCAATATTTTCGAAGATCGACTTGATGATAGGGTATCACCAGTTGAGGATTAGAAAGGAGGACATACCGAAGTCAGCATTTCGTACTAGATGCAGCCATTATGAGTTCACTATAATGCCGTTTGGTTTGACGAATGCTCCAGCTCCTTTTATTGATTTGATGAACCAAATGTTTAAAGAATATCTAGATCAGTTTGTGATCGTGTTCATCGATGATATTCTAGTGTATTCGAGAAGTTCTAAGGAGCACAAGAGGCATTTGAGGATGGTACTTCAGACCCTTAGGATTCATGAGTTGTATGCCAAGCTCAGTAAGTGCGAGTTTTGGTTAACTCGTACAACGTTTCTAGGTCACGTGCTTTCAAGCGAAGGAATCTCTATGGACTCATCTAAGATCGAAGCAGTGATCAACTGGCCAAGACTGACTACAGTGGCAGAGATCATAAGCATTTTGGGTTTGGCAGGTTACTACAGAAGGTTCGTGGAAGGGTTTTCAGCGTTAACGCTGCCAATGGGTTAGAATAGAAAGTTTGTGTCGTAGATCGCACAACAGGGAGGACAGAACAGACCTCCAGCGTAAGGACAAGTGTACGCCATTACAAGAGGACAAGCAGAGGACTCGCCTGATTTGGTTACAGGTACAATTTCGCTGAACAACCAAGCTGCATATGCTTTATTTGATCCTAGTGCGACTCATTCACTTATAGCTGAACAATTTGTTAATCCGATAGGATTGAGTCCTGCGTTATTGAAGTCAGTGGTTAGCATATCTACACCGTTAAAGGATAAGGTGTTCGTTACATTGGGTTGTTCTGGTTGTAAGTTAATGATTGGTAGGCGAGAAGGGAAGATAGATTTGTAAGTCCTAGCCATGTATGATTTCGATGTGATAATTGGCATGGACTGGCTCACCGAGCAACGAGCTAAGATTGACCACTATTATAAAGCAATTTAGTTTAACCTGTTAGGGGGTGAAAGTTTCGAGTTTATTGGGAGTCGAGGAGGACACTCGATTACCTTAATCCCGTCGCTTGGGGCAACCCATTTGTTAGATGGGGGTTCTCAAGGTTACCTAGCAACTGTCGTGGATATGACAATTGAGCAGCTGAAGATTGAAGATATCATAGTGGTTCAGGAATTTCTAAATGTGTTTCCAAAAGAATTGCCAAGCCTACGGCTAGAGAGAGAGATAGAATTCCTGACTGAGTTAGCACCCGGAACAAAGCCAATCTTTAAGTCTCCTTATCGGATGCCGTTGTCTGAGTTGAAAGAACTAAAGGTGCAGATACATGAATTATTGGATAAGGGATTCATATGTTCCAGTGCATCACCTTGGGGAGCACCAGTTCTGTTCGTGAAGAAGAATGGTGGTTCGTTGCGTTTGTGCATCGACTATCGTCAACTTAATCAAGTGACGATCAAGAACAAATATCTGCTCCCGAGAATTGATGACTTGTTTGACCAACTACAAGGAGCGTCAATATTTTCAAAGATCAACTTGAGGACAGGGTATCACCAATTGATGATCAGAAATGAGGACATACCGAAGTCAAGCATTTCGTACTCGATACAACTATTATGAGTTCACTATAATGCCGTTTGGTTTGATGAACGCTCCGACTGCTTTTATAGATTTGATGAACTGAGTGTTTAAAGAATATCTAGATCAATTTATGATTGTGTTCATTGATGATATTCTGGTGGATTTGAGAAGTTCTGAGGAGCACGAGAGACATTTGAGAATGGTACTTCATACCTTGAGGAATCATGAGCTGTACGCTAAGTTTATTAATTGCAAGTTTTGGTTGACTCGTGTGGCATTTCTAGGTCATGTGATTTCAGGCGAAGGAATCTCCATGGACTCAACCAAGATTGAAGCAATGATCAACTGGCCAAAACTGACAATCGTGACAGAGCTCATAAGCTTTTTGGGTTTGGCAAGTTACTAAATAAGGTTCGTGGAAGGATTTTCAGTTTTAGCATCACCGTTGACTCGACTCTTGAAGAAGGAAGAGAAGTTCGTATGGACAGACAAGTGCGAGTGTAGTTTCCAAGAGTTTAAGCAGAAGCTGACTAACGCACCTATGCTGATGGTCTTGGAGGATACGAGATCTATAGTGATACATCGTTTAGAGGATTGGGTTGCGTGTTGATACAACATGGTAGGGTTGTTGCATACGTGTTCGATCAATTGAGACCTTATGAGTTGAATTACCCAACACATGACTTAGAACTCGCAGGAATTATTTTCGCTTTGAAGATTTAGAGACATTATTTGTGCTAAGAAAGATTCCAAATCTTCACTGACCATCAAAGCCTCAAGTATTTATTCTCTCAAAAGAAGTTGAATATGAGACAACGTCGATGGATACTTTGTATCACCCTGGAAAGGCAAATAAGGTCGTAGACGCTTTGAGTTGAAAGTCTTCAATTACAGAGTTGATAGTTAAGGGATGGACTTTACTTGAGAGAGCTCGAAATTTGGTTTTCAAATTTGAGGTAAGCCATCTTTTGAATCTTATGGCTACCCTCAGAATTGAGCCGAAAGTGCAAATCATAATCAAGACACTTTAGTTGACAAACCGATGTTAAAAAAATCTTGTAAAAGGATATAGATAAGAGAAAGACTGATTTTCAGATTTCTAAAGACAAAACACTAAGGTTCCAATGACAATTGTGTTTACCTGACAATGCAGAACTTAAAGAGGAGATCTTATCAAAGGCTCATCATAGCAGTTACAACATTCATCCTGGCAAAACGAAGATGTATCAAAATCTGCGTCAACATTATTGGTGGCCCAATATGAAGGCGGATATCGCCAAGCATGTCGCCAAGTGTCTAACGTGTCAGCAAGTGAAGGCACAACATTATAAGTCGAGAGGACTTCTGCAACCTTTCGAGATTCCCGAGTAGAAATGCGAGCACATCACAATGGACTTTGTGACAAGCTTACCGAGGAGTCAAAGGGATAATGATTCCATTTGGGTAGTGGTCGATAGATTGACGAAGTCAGTTCACTTCATCGCGATACGAAACAACCTTGATTTGGACAGATCTGACATCCTAAAATTCCAGTTCTATTTTCAATTTAAGGAATCGGGCTTTTTATTAACGCGCTTATAGTTCTATTCTCTGAGCTGATCACTCACGAGATAACTAGTCTATTTGAGGCAACCATTAAGGGATTTTAATGCAATACATTTGAGAATTCAACTAGA
Source organism: Eucalyptus cladocalyx (assembly GCA_017140615.1). Lineage (NCBI taxonomy): Eukaryota > Viridiplantae > Streptophyta > Magnoliopsida > Myrtales > Myrtaceae > Eucalyptus > Eucalyptus cladocalyx. The sequence goes on along the minus strand of CM029517.1, from coordinate 20,389,003 downwards.
AACCGACTATTCAACCGTGCTAGTCTACAATGGTCATTACGACACAATTAAAAATCGATTAAAGATCGGAGATAGGTCGACTCAACTAAGCCATGTGACTAAGCGTGGGTGATTTGACCTAATTGCAAAATTCTTGTCGATCAGCACTAGACCGATTTTTCTATCGTTTTCATACCCTATGTCTGCATTTGAAACCTTGAGATTTTTACGACAATCGAGAGTCATCAATGTATCGAAAATGTATAATGTGGCTCGAAAATAATCGACCATGGGTCAATTGCACTAAAAATTTCTAAAAGCTACTCAATAGGCTAGGTCACGCTAAAATCGCGCTAGATTGAAATAAACCGCGAATTTGAATCCAATTTTAGAAATAAAGTTCTATCATGTCACGATCTATTTTAGGACTGTCGACTCATCCTCCGAAAATTTTTCTGCAAACTGAGATTTTTGGCGAAAATTCAATATAGGGTTGTTTTCAACCAAAAAATTAAAAGGATCATTTTTATCTCATTTTTGGGATGCAAGTTGGTTCTATTGGCAAGGAAAATTGTCAATTTGGTTGAGGATACCTTGGTGGAATTTATGAGGACCGAATTGAACCCAATTGAAGGAGAATTGAACTCAATTTGTGAGAATTTGTCCAAAAATTCGTATGCCATGGCCTCCATCACTTTTAAACCACTTCATTAGCTTGTTTGGGAAGATTGTGGACTGCTATTTGGCTAAGGATAGGGCAAACATGGTGGGGGGGCATGTAATGATCAAATAGAGGATATTTTGGCCAAGGGGTCCCTCCATTTGGGTAGTTGGCTTCATCTTCTTCTTTAAGAGCTTGCTTTTTTCCATTTTTAGTGTGTTTGAGCTTCCAAAGAACCAGAAAACCGAGCCAGCCACCACCCCTACCCGTCGCACTCCCACTTGCCATCGTCGCGCCTCAACACGCCGCCCTTAAGCCCTACAAACCCGTGTCGGTCCAGCCATCGTCTCGCCTGTTCCATCACCGTGCCGCTCCTCCTGAGCCTCCTTAGGCCATATCGAGCCCCCTAGACCATCGTCCAGGTCGCTAGAGCAGTCGTTGTTGCCCGCCGTTCACTGCTGCAGCTCGTCCATTCGTCCCTCGCCATTCTCGTGCCAACAGCCTCCGTTCCAACACTCTCGGCCCAATGACAAAACTGAGAAGCCCTCAGCGTAGCCGTGACTGTTAGGCCCATTTTAGGACTCTTCTGGGCCCTGCTTGGCTTCGCCGCTAGGAGGTTTGTCACTCGTCTCCACGATGACATCGCTGTGAACTCATCGAATCGCAAAATCGGTGAGTTTACTAGTTAAATTCTGCTTAGGGAGTTAATGATGCTTAAGGGTTGATTAGTTTAGGCTAAGTGTGATTTAAGTGGTTAGTTAGAACGAATTAGCGATTTAAATATTCGTTTATGCATGTTAAGTGGATAGAATGACTTAATTAGAGACTAGATAGATCGTATTATTTATCTAGATTGGTTTAAAAATTTTCCAAGCCCATTTCAATATTTAATTAGGCATTTCTGGCCTAAGTTTCTATTTTTGGCATTTAATTGTTTTTATATAATTAATTATGGTATTTATTTAATTATTTATTATTTTTCAAAAATTTTACCGGGATAGTCGGTGACCGAAATTTTGTGCTAATTGCAATGGTATGATTGGTTTATTTAATCAAATGTTATTTTGTGCAATTGAGTGGTAATTGTAATTTTGGGTATTTATCCCTAATTTTAGTATTTTAATTAGAAAATACCGAGTGTCGGTTTACAACACCAAAATGTGTTTATGGACTATAATAAATAGTGGGATTTTTTAAAAGAAAGATATTGTATTTTTGGCTCAAGTTGACCATGTACTCATATACGATTATTTTTGTCGAGTATTTTCAACATGGTCATTAATCAGCTTTGGTGAACATTAATCAACTTTGGTGAGCTATAATATACAATATCAGCTTTGGTGAGCAATAATATATATGTATCAGCTTTGGTGAGCAGTAATAATCAATCTCAACTTTGGTGAGCAGTAATAATCGAATTGAGTCAATTGATTGATTGATTAGATCGATGGATGGTTATTATGAATTGAAGTGATTGGTTGAGTATGTAAATCATACTGATTTGTAGGAAGGAATTGAGGCAAGGTAAGTTATCTGTTTTGTGTGTACATAGACTGCCTTTAGGCGTATTTCCTTTCTAGTCGTAGTTTAGGGGGTGAACTTGTTAAGACATTGTCTCACTCCATCGTGGGTTTAACCTTTTCAGGTCCTTACATGGTGACTCCTCCAAAGTGTTTTGGCCAGCCCAAGAGGATCATCGAACATGTCTGTTGACACCTAAATTTTAGCGATCCATTTAGTCATTTATCAAATTAAAAAATTAGGGGTTAATTTTATCCCTGAAAAAATATTAATTGCATAGCATATAGATTTAAGTGCATTTGTTTTTAATTTGCATTTTTTGCATTTATTTATTGGACCGGTGGCGGATGGGTCAGATTAGTGGTTTTGAGTTTTAAATTAACAGGTCGGACTAAGCCCATGAAAAATACAAATTGGCTTGAGCCTGTTTTCTAAATTGAGATTTGAAATAATATTACGGTGGATTTTTGGAATTTAAGAAAATTGGGTTGCAATCTTATCTTTAGGCGATAAAATCAGGAGATGTGGAAAATAAAAAAGTAATATTGTGTGCAAAAAAGAAATCTTTGCGGATATTAATTTGAAAAGGAAATTAAAACCCTAATCTTCGGCCTATAAAAAGGCTTTTCGCGTAGGGTTTCGGGGGGGCGACACAATACATTGAATACATGGCCACACGTTCAGAGAGTGAGAGAGAGAGCATAGTGAACACTCAAAGAGTAAGAGACGCGAAGATCCTATGACTCTCGCCTGCTGCAGTGAGTCCCTACTGCTGGGATCGCGCCTACTTGTTCCGGTGTTCATCGCTTCAACCTAGCGAACCCCACGTGACGATGGTGTCGTTGCTGCTTCCTTCCGAGTTCCTCCAACGACGACTTTCTCTGAATCTAACCGAGCCTTGCACCAACGACATTGATTCCCAGTTCAACCTCCCACGTTCCTCCTGGCGTGCTTATCTTGTCACTGCGTCCCCAATGTTATCCTTGGTGTCTCCTGCACATCCGGGCGTGTTGTAGCTTCTCATTGATTATGATGCCACCTCAAGCAACACACATATAACTCTTTCAATTGTCCTTTTACACCTGTCTAATGCAGAAATTTCCCGTGTGCAGATTCCCCGGTGTTTGAGAACGCTTACAGTATGGTCTTGTTCTTATTGCCAATTACTCATCGCAGTTGTAGACACTTCGCCGAGTTGGCCACGCCACTCATTGACACCATCACCGCACGAGTCTCTCATCGTGCGCCGACCCGAAAGTCACCTGCTGGAGCCAATCTCATAAGGCGCCGCCATGCCGAGGCCCCTTAATACTCAACCAGTTTTTTAAGTCGTGAATTGGTATGGGCTTGGGAAAGCCCGAGTTAAGTCTAGGCTTAACAATCCATTAGCCAAACCCTATGTGGTCCACTAAACCCCAAAAATTTGGTCGCGACAATATCACCCATATTCCTCTTGCCGAGAGCCAAGGAGCCTAGATCTATGAGCTCGTGAGAACCATTATCTAGGTTGATGCGGGTCTACCTCGGAGGGTGCCCTATCAATTCAAAGCATGGTATCATCAAGGGCCAAATGCACCCAAGGAAGGTCCCCTATACGAATCTAAGGTCCATATGTCGATGTTAAAGATCGATTTTGGCAAGGGTACATCTAACCCTCTTAGTGGTGTAGTGGTGGATCCAAGTCCCCAAGAGAGTTTGGAGTTTTTAGCTAGGGATTCGAACGCCTAGAGGACTTGTATACCTTTATGCTTTTGTAGACCTTAGTTTATAGACTAGTATTGTAAATAAACTAGTCAACCGTGTATAAAGGTGTGTGGTTTGGTTGTGCATTTGTGGTCCAACTTTTCTATCACATTTTTTTGTTGTCTAGAGATTTATTTATATGCTTCCGCATGCACATTAAAATGAATGGGTCGGCAACGCGTCCTAGGACATCGCAAAATAATTGACCACAGAGGAATGGGCACGTGCTCGAAGATCGGGGCATGACAACAAACACGTAGAGTTGTACGTGCATCAGATTGTTCGTTTGCATAGAGTGCCAATAACGATTACTTTAGACCGAGACCCAAGGTTTACAGCTGCATTTTGGAAGAGTTTGCAGGCTACTTTAGGAACGAAACTGCAATATAGTATCGCCTATCATCCTCAAATGGATGGCCAGTCTGAGAGGACGATTCAAACCCTCGAAGACATGCTGCGAGCTTGCGTATTGAATTTCAAGGGAAGCTGGGAGGAATAGCTTCATCTTGTCGAGTTTCTCTACCAGCAGAGTATTCAGATGGCTCCTTTTGAAGCATTGTATGGCAAAGCGTGCAAAATCTCAATTTGTTGGGATGAGGTCGGAGAAAGAAAGATCACAGGCCCAAAGTTAGTCCAACAGTTAGTGGATGCAGTTGCAATCATCAAAGATAAATTAAAGATTTCTTAGAGCCATTAGAAAAGCTATGCAAATAGACCATAGACCATTGGAATTCCAAGTTTGTGAGCACATCTTTCTGAAAAGTGTCATCAATGAGGGGTACTTCACGCTTCGGTAAGAAAGAGAAACTAAGTCCGAGATACGTAGGTCCCTTTGAGATTTTAGAAAAGAATAAGAACTTTAGTGTATCATCTTGCATTGCCGCCAAGGTTGGCGCAAGTGCATGACGTTTTTCATGTGTCAATGTTGAGAAAGTATGAACCTAATCCGACCCATGTGCTGAACTTTGAAGAGTTAGATATGGATGACAAAGTGTCTTACGTGGAAAGACCGGTTCAAATCGTAGATCTCAAGGAACAGGTTCTGCATCAAGATGGTCCAATTGGTTAAATTGGTCTGGAAACATCACGGCACAAAATCAGCAACGTGGAAAAGTGAAGAATCGATGAGACGATTGTACCTCCACATTTTTGTTTAAAGTTTGTAATGGTTTAAATTTTGAGGAAGAAATTTTTATAAGAGGGAAAGAGTTGTGACATCCTGAATTTTAGGTTATGTTTTCTTTTGAATGAATCGGGCTTTTCATTGACGCACCTATAGTTCTATTCTCTAAGCTAATCACTCACGAGATAACTAGTTTATCTGAGGAAGCCATTAAGGGATTTTAACGCAATAGATTTTAGAATTCGACTAGGAATCAACTGCTCGACCGTGCTAATTTACAAGAGTCATTACAACACAATTAAAAATCAATCAAAGATCAAAGATAGGTCAGTTCGACTGAGATACATGATCAAAGTATGGGTGATTCTACTTGATTGTAAAATTTTTGTCGATTGGCACTAGACCGATTTTTCTGCCGTTTTGGTATCCTGTGTCCGCATTTGAAATCTCGAGATTTTCACGACAACCGAGAGTCGCTAATGTATCGAAGATGTACAATGCGGCTTGAAAATAATCGACCACAGGTCAATTGCACTAAAAATTTCTAAAAGTTACTTAGTAGGTTATGTCACACTAAAATTGTGCTAGATTGAAATTAACTGCGAATTTGAATCCAATTTCAGAAATTGAAAGTTTTGTCATGTCATGATTTATTTTAAGACCGTTGACTCACCCTCCGAAGATTTTTCTACAAACCGAGATTTTTGGTGAAAAGTCAATATAAGGCTGTTTTTTACCGGAAAATTTAGAAGACCGTTTTTTATCACGTCCTTAGAATGCAAGTTGGTTCTATTGGTGATGAAAAAAATGTTAATTTGGTCGAGGACATCTTGATGGAATTTATGAGGACCGAATTAGATCCAATTGAAGGAGAATTGAACTCAATTTGGAGAAAATGTGACCAAATTCGTAGGCTATGGTCCCCTTTAACATTTGAACCATTTGGCAAGTGTGTTTGGGAAGTTTTGGGGGTGGATAAGGGCTGCTGATCAAGGCAGAGGTAGTGGGGCATGTTGGATGAGCTCAAAGGGGACAAGTAAAGACATTTAAAAGGCTTGGTGGCCCCTCTCTTCAACAGCTAGCTTCATCCTCTTCAATAGACCACATTTCTCCATTTTCAAGTCTTTGAAGCTCCAAAATTTACAGAGAAGCCAGCCAACTCCCACCCCTAGCCCGTTGCAAGCCACCCCGAGTCGCCGGAGCCACTGCACGCCACCCGTTCATGCCTGCTTGCCCACTTGCGTTGCTCCACCTGCACACCATTCCGCCTGTCCCGCGGGCTAAGCCAGCTCCGTCCGCCTCTTGCTCACTGTCCTGAGCTCGTCTAGACGCCGTGCGTTGCCGTTCGACCATCCGCCGCTACTACCATCACCCCCGTTCGCCTGCCTGGCCGCCAATCCATTTCAGCTTGCCATTTCCAACCCAATCCAACTTGCTCGATTCTTAGACAGAACTAAGAAGCCTAGCCCAACCGTGAACTTCAGGCCCATTTCGGCCTCTTCTGAGCCCCACTTGGCTTCGCCGCCATGAGGTTTGCCACCTGTCTCTACGTTGTCATCACCATGAACTCATCGGATTGCAAAACCGGTGAGTTTACTCAATAAACTCTAATTAGGGAGTTAATGATGCTTAAATGTTGATTAGTTTAGGCTAAGTATAGTTTATGTGGTTAGTTGGAACGGATTAGTAATTTAAATATTCATTTGTGCATGTTAGGTGGATAGAAAGTCTTAATTAGAGACTAGATAGATCATCTTATTTATCTAGATTGGTTCAAAAAATTTTCGAGCTCGTCTCGGTGTTTAATTAGGCATTTTCGGCCTAAGTTTCTATTTTTGGCATTTAATTGTATCTATTAATTATTTTTTATATTTATTTAATTATTTAATATTTTCCAGAAATTATACCGAAATAGCCGGTGACTGGAATTTTGTGACAATTGCAATGGTGTGGCTAGTTTATTTAATTGACTACTAATTTGTGCAAATTGAGTGAAATTGGTGATTTTGGTTGGTTATTCCAAAATTGGAGAATTTTGGTATTTTAATTAAAAAATACCAAACGTCAATTTTTAACACCGAAAATATCTTTGTGGACTATATGAATAGTGAGATTTTCTAAAAGAAATATATTGCACATTAGCTTGTGAGAGCATTTATCGTTAGCTTGTGAGAGCCATTTTGCATGTCAACTTGTGATAGCAGTATATTATTATATCCGCCTATGTGCGCTTGATATATCAGCTTGTGAGAGTAGTATACTTTATTAGCTTGTGAGAGCATATTTGCACGTCAGCTTATGAGAGCGGCATACTATATCAACCTATGAGCTCAATATGTCAACTTGTGAGAACAGTAGACCTTATCAGCTTGTGTGAGCTATGATCGTTTATCAGCTTGTGTGAGCTATGATCATTTATCAGCTTGTGGGAGCACGATCTATATATCATCTTATACGAGCTACTATCTATCTATATTAGCTTGTGAGAGCTATGACCACCTATTTCAGCTTGTGTGAGCAGTGATCGTATTGAATTGATAGATAGTATGGACCAGATCGAGTGTGTCAAATCAGGTGGATTGACTAAGTTGATCGGTGACTTAGTTTGAATTGATTAGTTGAGTATATGAATCGTGCTAGCTTGCAAGAATGAACTGAGGCAAGATAAGTCATATGTCTTGTGTGTGCATAGACTGCATTTAGGCATATTTCCTTCTTAGTCGAAGTTTAGGAGGTGAACTTGCTGAGACATTGTCTCACCTCGTCGTGGGCTCAACCTTTTCAGGTCCTTAGATGGCTTCTCCTCCAAAGCATTTTGGCCAGCCCAAAAGGGTCACCAACAGGTCACCCATATTCCTCTTCCTGAGGGCCAAGGAGCCTAGGTCTATGAGCTTGTGAGGATCATTGTCTGGGTTGATGCGGGTCTACCTTAGAGGTACCCTATCAATTCAGAGCGTGGTACGGTCAAAAGCGAAATGGACCTAGAGAAGGTCCCCTAGAAGAGTCTAAGGTCCCTATAGTCAATGTTAGATATCGCTTTTGGCGAGGGTACAATTGACCCTCTTGGTGGTGAAGTGTGGACCCAAGTTCCCAGGAGAACTCAAAGTTTTCAGCTAGGAATTCGAACGCCTAGAGGGCTTGTAGACCTTATGCTTTTGTAAACCTTTGTGTATAGACTAGTATTGTAAATAAACTAATCAGCTGTATATAAAAGGTGTGTTGTGCTTGTGCAAATGTGTTTCCTGCTTTCCTATCCCATGTTGGTTGTTGTCAGGGGTTATATTTATACGCTTCCACATGTGCATTAAAATCAATGGGTCGACGATGTCCTAGGACATCGCATTTAAATCGACCACCAAGGGATGGGCATGTGCTTGAGGATCAGGGCGTGACAGTATGTTTGGCTTTAATATGATTGTCATTTGCTTGTGAAATTAAGCTGACTAGTGAGCACATATTCTAGAATTTTGAGTTGTACACAACTTGGGTGTACTAATGATGCATTAAATTGCTTGTGATGGCATGGTATCCTTCCTAGTGAAAGGTGTACTAAATGGGATGTGTTTCACAATGCATGATTGTCGTGTCATTACATATGTATGATATGCCTAATGTGCTTGAGAAAGGTTGCTATTATGTGATGCCCAAGGCTAGCAAACCTTGGATGCCCGACGATGCCAAGATTGGATGTTGAAGGAGAAAGTCTTGGCTAGTAAACCAAGATGCCCCGGTTATAGTTGGGATGCCCAAGGCTAGCAAACCTTGGTAGTCTTGGCTAGCAAACCAAGAACCTGACAATGCCAAGTTGGATGTCAAAGGAATGCCTCAACTAGCAAACCAAGATGCCTCGGAGTAGGGATGCATGTGGCTAGCAAATCGTGGAAGTTTGGCTAGATATCGGAAGTGACCCACACAAGCTGGCTAGAAAACCAGTTGAAGTATGAGATGGGGGCAAACCCAAATAATATGATGTGATTAAGAAATGAAACATATGATGCATCAAATGCATGCTAGCATGTACTTGTGAATGTGGCTATTGCCAATGAGGTGTGTGATACATTAAATGCATGCTAGCATTGTGCACGTGACTAGGTATGTTGCATCCAAAATGTCATGTGTGCTCATTCTCGTGTGCTGGTTGTTATGATGCTAGATGTGTCCTATGAATTGAATGTTGATTGGATCCATTGGTTAGTTATTTCTCTTGTTGAGCGTTAGATTACTCCTATTGTTTTTTATAGATTAATAGCCATGCCTCCTATCCTTGTGTCCTCAATTGCCCAATATGGTGCGCCCATCATACCTGAGGGCAATACTCAGGAGTTTACGGACCCGGCTTTTCCGAGTGTGATGTTTGTGTAGTGCACGGCGGTCCTCTTAGTGAACACATGTTCACCCGACTAATATCGTATTGTTTCATCACCATTTTCGTTTTGGTAGATGGCTGTCTTGTAGGATCGATCCCCTACCTTGATGACTATACGTGGTAGAAGCAATGGAGGCAAAAGGGAGGAGTAGCAGCTGGAGGTGATGTAGCGTGAAGGGGAAATGATTTTGGTTTTGCATGGTCGTAACTTTTTGGCATAGGATCGTGTGATCGGGTGGGATGGACGGATGGACAACCATGAGGGTGTCCACTTGTAAGTGGCGTTAGGGAGATAACTACCTTTTTGATTCCTCCCAATTTAGGTCTCTTCCTTTTGCTATGTGGTCCATCACCTGATGTATATAAGTATGTTAAGAAATGGAAGCATGATTCCCCTTTGTTTTTAGTGTCCTTAGATTCACGTATGCATAATTCATGTGATAAATGCTTAAATTAAATTAATATCTTCCGCTTACGTGATAACATGAAGTAAACTTAGGCAAGCGTTAGTAAGTGGCATACTGGGACATCACACGGCAACTCTGCCATTTATGTTGCAAGTTACTAACGAGTTAGAAATCGAGCCTTTGAAGAATTCCCTAGCATAAGTACCCAGCCAACTACAAGTACATAACAAAAATGGTCTCCGAATTCTTCGTTAGTGGCGAAAAGTTATACAAGTAGTCATATGACTTGATTCTTCTGAGTTGTGTAGATACTGTTGAGGCCATGGAGATAATGCAAGAAATATACAAAGGAGTGTGTGGTCCTCACATAGATGGTCATATGTTAGTCAAGAAGATCACAAGATTAGGCTACTACTAGCTTGCTTTGGAAAGCAATTGCATCCAACACGTCCATAGGTGTCATCAATGCCAAATCCATGGAAACAAGATATATATCTCTCCAAACAAGAAGCTTTGGCCATTTACAATGTGGGGCATCGATGTAATTGGCTAAATTAATTCAAGGTGTTAAATGGTCATTGATTCATTTTGGTGGCAATCGATTGTTCTCCAAGTGGGTCGAGGTGGCTTCCTATGCAAAACATTATTGCCCGAAATGTGATGAAACTCATTTGGCATGATATCATTGCTTGTTATGGTGTCCCCAAAATTATTGTTACTAGCAATGGAAACAAATTTGAATAAAAATTCATAAAATTAGCTATTCAGGAGTTCAATATCCAACACTTGAATTCATCTCTTCATTGTCTTCAAATGAATGTAGTAGTTGAGGCGACCAATGAGGATATCAAGAAGATTTTGGTTAAGACAATTGAAATCTACCGTGACTAGCATGAAAGGTTGCCTTTCGCATTAATGGCATATCAAACTTTGATCGGAACTTCAACTAGGGCAACTGCTTTCTCTCAAGTGCATGGAATGGAAGCAATCTTGCCTGTGGAGTTGGAAATTCCCCCATTGCGAGTATTATCCCAAGCAAAGCTGTCTGAGGCAGAATGGACATAACAAAAACTTGAGCAGTTGAATCTAACCGATGAGAAGCATTTGAAAGCCCTTTATAGTTAGGTCATTCAACCAGAAAGTGCAACCAACACACTTCGATGTGAATGATCTAATCCTAAGAAAGATTTTGTTGATCATTCTCGATCTTGGAGGCAAGTTCACCCCCAAATTACAATGGTCCGTAGGTGTTGAAGATAGTCCTTCTTGGAGGTGCCCTAATTTTGGCTGAGATGCACGGTTGTGAGTTTTCCAATTTAGTTCGCGGTGGAAAAACATTACTCTTCATAGATTCCAACACTTTTTGGCATGAATTGTAAGTATGTGGTTTTTATATCATGAATTACAGGCATTTCTTTTATGAATAAATTACTTCCAGGAATTGTAAGTTGAGATGTTCACGTTTGAAGGGTAAATTTATTTCGGTGACTTAATAAATCGTGTGGCATAAAATGAATGTTCCTTGTTATGTCTAAATTGTTAATCTCCGATAGGGAAGTCATTAATCAGACAATTCAATTAATAGCGTGGAATATTTGAATGTCTTAAATGAGACATGTCAAAATGATGAAATAGTAGTTATCATTTCCATCGATTTTCCTATAAAAATTGGTAATTAAGGCTCCATATATCGTTCACCTTATGTAGCTCCAAGTTTTCATGAATTTCCCGTTCCTCTAACTTATTCACCCTTTATTAAGGTTTTTCCAGTCTTCATGAGTCTTTCCACTTTGTCCTCCAGAACTCATCAAGTGATAGAGCTTCATTATAGCAATGTCACTTGAAACAAAAACAACATATGCATTTAATAGGAAATAACAATAATCAGATGGTTTTGTTAACTTCAAAATATTATAGGAGGATTTCTCAACAATCCATGTATATATGACTTCTAGAAGTTTTATAGGGATCACACTTTGCGTCAATTTGACTATTGCAGTTTTATTTTCCTTCTTCTATCAACCAACCACCCCCAACAATTGACCCATGGATTCCTTCGGTGGAAAGTAGTGTTTGAAGGTAACATAGAGATAAAGCCATTAGAGATCCTTAAACATTTTCGAATTGTTCAAGTAGATCCCTGAACATTTTTATTCAATTGGGTCATTAAGCTACATGTGTTTTCTCGTTCAAGTTGGCCGTTTCATCCGATCTATAAATGGAAATAATAATGTGACTGTTAAAAACAATTCAGATTTAAAGAATATGAAGAAAATAAATACTAAAACTCGAAAAAAAGAAGAAGGATAATTACAAAAAAAAGAAGAAGATACAGACAGAGAATATGTGAGACGGTATTAGTGTTGTGCGACCCCAATTAAGGTTAGATCGGCTTAGGTTGCGTGACCTGGGCTAGATTTGCTGGGTCATGTGACCCTAGGCAGTCATTGCCTGAGCCCAGCAATGGCTGGCAAGGACTAGGAAGCCCTCACTGGCGCATGGGCGACACCGCCACCATCCCTTGCAACCTTCCCTTTAGTTTCTCCTTTTCTCTCTTTCTAAGAGATTGGCTTTTGTAATATTTTATCCAGTCTGCATTACATTAAGCATCGACTTATCAAAGAAATGTTGATGTATTAATTCACATCGATATTTCTGTATTTATTTTAATTGAAGTATTTAACTCAAACAAATAACATATACTTGAAGGACTCAATTGCACCCAAAATTGTTCAACGAAAAATTTAGCAGTGCCTTTATTCCAAGAACATAATATAGATGGTGGAAATTTCCGAAAAATTGGACAGGTGGTGCAACATTGAAAGTGATTTGAGACTCAATAGATAATTATCTAGCCCGCCAATCTAACCAATCTATGGGTGAACGAGCCTACCCATACGGATAGGACATGTAGTGTTATTCAAAGACAATACATTTGTACAAAAACAATTTGGCTTGGAAAGAAGATTTAAAGGTTGTAAATTTGTCGTTGTTGAAGGAAAATAATCCATCCAAAATAATAGGTGGGAAAAAAACAAATGTTTACCATGTTTGTGATTATTCAAGACACGAGGCAACATTGAATCACCTAAATTATACCGCGGACACATGTTTAAGTTAATTATGCAACAAACATCTCACATCAACCAAATGGACAAACAATATTTAATTTCTCTAATATCTATGTGAAACTCAAAAACTATGTTTGATTGTCTGGATATCTACTCATAGGATTAGATATAATAATTTATAAAATTTATGGATTTTATTATATCTTATTTACTATTTGGTGAATCGTGATGACAAAGCAAGATATTTTCATATCATATTTTGTCCATATGAATGACATATCAGTGCAAATAAAAATAAATATTGCATAAACGGAGATGATGATAATTTCTCATAACACTATTACCTACTTCATTTCATTTGCCTATTTTTATATTTTTCCCTCTTTTTTATTTTCTTTTTCTTTTACATCATTATCTATTTTTTTATTAAATAGTAAACTATAATAATATTCAGAAAATATGTAATAAAATAAACACTAAATATATATTTATATATTATAAGATAGAAAGAAATTCATATATATATAAATAAAAATATGAATAAATAAAAATAAAATAGTTCTTTTGTTATTTTGAATTTTTCTTTTTTTGTATTACAATTCAAATATTGTTTACACTCACATATTATTTTAAATTTATTAATTTAAGAAGTTTTTTTTATTCAAGAAAAGTAATTGTTATATTATGCATATTAGAAATTTTATTTATCTTTGTTTTATTTACATCCGATTTTATTCTTTTTTGGACAAGATTCATATATAGAATATGTTAATTTTTTTTTATTCTGAATTTTATTCCGACTATCAAGTATAACTAAAGTGTATTCAAAGAAGGAAATCAATTTTTTTGCGCTAAATATCGTGAGACACTTCGACCAAAAAAAATCATGAGACCCAATGAAGCTCAAATCGGGCGTCAACGCTCGTCAACCGCTGCGAATGCAATGCGACTGGGAGGAGAATCATTAGAAGTGCGGACGAATCAAGGTCACGTGATTTACTGAATGTTGGGGTCGGTAGACATAGACGGTAGAACTAGAACCCGAGGAAGTCGGCGGGGATTTCGATTGGTGGGTGTGAGGGAAGCTTCAGCGTAAGCCATGAGCGACCAAAACTTGGCACAGATGACCAAGACCTTCTTTACCCAAAAAAAGAAAAATATGAAAGAGAGAGAGAGAGAGTAAGAACCTATGTAGACCGACACGGACACGCGACACGTGACACGACATGACACGACACGCCGACACATTATATATTAATTATATTTTTATATATAAATACATAAATAAATAAATAATAATAATAGCCTAGAATTAATTTACGCGACAAATATTAAATAATATCATTAATTATTTTAATTTGTTACAATAATACACAAAACTTAGAGGAAAAAAATATTGTTTAAAGAAAAATGCCGAAATGATATTTTTAAATTTATTTATTTATCATATATAGCATTTTTATTACTTTTTTCATAGTAAAAGACTTTTTTTTAAAACAAAAAAATTCGAAAAAAAATTGAAAAAAAAAAAATTGACCGCGTGCATGTATATTTATAGCAATTTTATTACTTATTTTATTACTTATTTTGTGTATATTTATATTTTGACCCCTCAAGTATTAGAAATTTTAAAATTGACCACGTGCGTGTCGGAATTCTGGACTCGCGTGTCGGAAAGAGTTGACCACGTGTCGGATTTTTCGACACTCGTTGACCGCACGTCGGAGCGTGTCAGACACGACACGAAGGCTTCCGGAGAGTGTCCGTCTTTACATAGGTAAGAACTCAACAGATGATGCTAGCAATGGGGGTTGTTATAATATAATTTTGCTAAATTTAGACTATTATAAGTAGGATAATTTATCATGGAAAAGAAATTAGTAGCGTGATAAATAAAATAAAAAAATCTATTAGATTATACTCAAGATTGCTCCAAACAAGATTTGGCATTTATAGTTTTAGAGCTTATTTGGTAACTATTTTATTCTCGATAATAATTTATTTTAAGAAATAGTTTTTTTTTGAATTCTATTCCCTAGATGAATTTGTTAACATTAAAATATGTTTGGGAACTATCCAAAATGTCTATTCCCAAAATAAAAATACATTTTGTACGACCTTCAATTTTTTTTTTAATTATTTGATTATATTTGCCATTTTTGTCTTCTTTTTTCCTTTTTTTTTGTGACTTAGAATCAAACAATGTTTTGCTGATTACAAAACAAGGCCTTAAACTCATATAAAGGAGGAACTAGCAACGATTCGCTCAATGCTGTACTTTGTCAAGGTCATCAAGGGTACAAGATTTATAGAGTCAATCAAGACCAAGAAAACGATGTGGTGGTGCAAGATTAATGGAATTCATCCAACCGAGTGTTAGAAAATTAGGGGTCTCCAATCATTTCTGATACTTATTTTATTCCCTGAAAGAAAATATTTGGTTACCTTACTTCATATGAATCATTTTGACATATCTCATATTGGAGTGATCTCATATAAAATTTATGTGTACTTTCTTGTTCTTTCTCTTAACTTTATCTTGATCCTATGATCCTTAGGCCGATCTTGTAATTTTCTTAGGCCCTTGTGCGTCTTCACCAACATGGTTCCTACCAATGGTAATAATTTCGTCAATGAATACATAGTTCATTCTTTTACCTTTTCTTTAATTATCCTAATATTCATGCTCAATTATCAAGTTAAACATTTTAAGTGTTTTTGATATTTTGAAATTTGATAGATCTTTTTCAATGACATACCTACTCGTAATTATTTATTTATTTATTATTTAATTTTCTTCAAGTTTATCATTTTTGTTAAATTCACTTTTAAGGAATTTCACTGGATTTAGAGAATCCTCTATATGTGAGATTTTTCATTCCAAGTTTCCAAGAAAACCGGATAAACTATTTAATTGACTTCCTTGGAAAAACTGAAAGTACGGCCCGCCTCTCTATCCGCTGACTCTAGCTCTTCCGAGTAGGAAGCGAGCGAGCGAAACGAGGCTCACAAGTGAGACACAATTTCATCACTCATCATCAGGAGGGACGACGATGGCACCTGAGGATTCATCAGTATTCAAGGTGCGGAGATGCAAGGCCGAGCTGATCCGTCCAGCGAAACCCACGCCTCGCGAGTACAAGAGGCTGTCGGATATCGACGACCAAGAAAGCTTCCGATTCCACATGCCCGTGATCCAGTTCTATCGGGGCGACGGCACTGGGAGGGACCCGGGGAGGGCCATCCGGGAGGGGCTCGCCAAGGCACTGGTGTTCTACTACCCGTTCGCAGGGCGCCTGAGAGAGTGGCCGGGCCGGAAGCTGGTGGTGGACTGCAACGAGGAGGGGGTCATGTTCGTGGAGGCCGATGCAGACGTCACCCTCGACCAGTTCGAAGACGCTCTCCACCCTCCCTTCCCATGCCAGGAGGAGCTTGTCTTCGATGTTCCTGGCTCCTCCGCTGTCCTGGATTCCCCTCTCTTGCTCGTTCAGGTAACCCTCCCAGCCAGGCGTTTACATTATCCTTAATTATTGGTTCTTAGCACAAGCACTCTCTTACCTTGCGTGTATTTTACCGGGGGAGGAAGATTTTTTTTTTTGGGTGACATGATATGCATTATTACAAAAATGGGTTTGTCACCTCCACCTTCCCCCTCCCTCCCGTCACTTTCCCCCTTTTGTTCCCTTGTCTCTTTTCTCCCACCCCATAATTTTTTCCCTTTTCTTTCCTTCCCCCAACCACCCCCACCACCCGACACTTCCCCCTCCAACCTATCACTTTCCCCTTTTTTTTTTCCGTTGTCTCTTTTCTCTCACCCCCATAATAACTTTACTTTTCTTTCCCTCCGTCACTTTCCCCCTTTTGTCCCTCGTCTCTTTCCCTCGACCTCATATTTCTTCACTTTTCTTTCCCTCTCCCAGCACCACACTTCCCCCTCTCTTCCATCACTCCCCCCTTTTTTTCCCTCATCTCTTTCCCCCCACCCTCATTTTTTTTCACTTTTCTTTCCCTCCCTCTCCACCTGACACTTACCCCTCCTTCGTGTCACTTCCCCCTCCCTCCAATACACCAAATCCTTTTTTGTTCTTTTAGTTTCCTTCTCAAACCCTACCAGCATTCTTCTTCTCCTCCTCCTCACCACACGACCCCTTCCCCTCCTCTTCCTCTCGATCTTTGCTTGCTCTCAGTCCTCATCACCGTTCACCGCCTTGCCTCCAGTCCTTTCTCCCTCGTAGCTGCAACCTTATCGCCTATCCATCGTAGCATCATAGAGTGGTGGCCCTCGCTCAGTCTCTTCTCTTTCTCTGGCTATCTCTTACCGTTTCTCACCGTCGCTCGCAGCCTCGTCTTTGCTCCCTTGCTCTCGCCTCCACCCTCCATTGTCTTTGGGACACGTGTGTCGAAACATGTTGACAAAAGCTGACCACATGTCAACAAATCCAACACATGATTAACGTGTGTCCGAGCGTGTTAATGTGTCCGACACGCTTCGACACATGTCGGACATAACATGGAAACATGTGTATCATGTCCGTGCTTTATAGACTAATGCGTGACATAACACGACACGATATACCTATTATGTCAACAAATATTAAATAAATATTTTTATTTTTAATTAATTTGATTCAAATTCACAATTAAATAAATAAAAAAAGAACATACAATGAATTTACACTAATAATATTAATAAATTTATTTATAGGAAATTCGAAAGACATTTATAATTAATGCATATCCATGTTTTTTTTTTTTTTTTTTCGGTCTACTTCTATTATTCCTACTCTACACTCACTTGCGGACTTGTGCCCTCCTCTTGCGGGGCGTGGGAGTCGCAACCCACTCTCGAAACTTACGCGTCCCTACCCTCATCCCCCCGGAGGAGGTGGGGATTTGAACCCCTCACCTCCCCCTTCCATGTTGGAAGGGTGGCCACGTAGGCGAATCCCAGTGGTTGCATATCCATGTTTGGGGACATGTTTTTAACTCTAACAAAAATTATTAATGAAACAAATGACTAATAAGAAATTAGAATTAATTTATTGTAATAAATCTATGATTTTTTACAATTATTCAACATTAATACTTTTTTTTCGAAATAATTGTATAACCTACCTTATTTATTTTTCTGATAAAAAAAGTCTTTGGGGTCCACCTCCAAATTTATTTCGCTTCCCTCATTTCTTCTCCCTCTCTTTGGGGTCCAACCTGTCACTTCTTTTTTTTTTATTGAAAATTGAACACCCTCCAGTCCACCCCACCTCCCCTCCCTCCACAAAGAAAGGATCATGCTATAGTCCCATCAAATCCCATTTTTAATTTTTTGAGCTTCCTCTCACATAAACCCTAGCTACCTCCTCCTCCTCTCGCGACCCTCTCCCTCTCGACCTCTGCTCTCTCTCTCTCAATCGCCTCATCACAATTGTTCATCACCTTGCCTTTAACCCTTTAGCCCTTCTTCCTTCGTAGCCATAGCCTTGTCGTTGGCCTTCCATCGCAATCGCAACTCAATCTCTGCTCTTCCTATGTCACTTCCTCACCATCGCACCCTCATTGTCACTTGTGGCCTTGCCTCCACCCTCCATGGTCTTCTCCGACGATCCTCTCTCTTGGACACACTTGTCGAAACGTGTTTAGAAGAGTTGATCACGTGTTCGAAAATCTGACATGTGTTAACCACGTGTCCGAATGTGTCCGAGCATGTCTAACACGTCAACACGTGTCGAACACGACACGGAAGCTCCGGCAATGTGTCCATGCTTTATAGTCTGGCACATCTTCATATGTGATACAACCTAACCTAAAAGAGAGGGGACTCCTAAATAAGCTTTAAAGCGAGTTGTAAATGGATTTATAATGGACCCATTTATAACCCACTTATTTTAACTTCTTTATTTTGTGGACTTGTTATGCTGACCAGCGAAATTTGTTATGATCTATTGAAATGTTTTTGGGTTATTAAATGGGTTTTATGACCTTCCCAGCAGTAAGTGGGTTGTAAATAAATTCTCTTTTGATGGTCAAAATCAGTTGGTTAATGATCTTTATGAACTATGATTGAGCTGCAAGTTGCATAACCAATTAGCAATCGGCCATCAATGGTGGGGTTAGTGGATCAACCGCATGACTAATTGTAATTACGGGCGATAGAATTGACGATCCACGTCCGAGCTGATGCTGCTTGTTTGGATGGAGACTAGTCCCTAGCTCTTCTGCTCTTAGGAGTAAATGACTGGTCGATGAAAAAAGATCAAAGTAAATAATATGACATCCTTTCATTAGTGGATACTAACGGCGGAGCGGTCAAGTAATAATAAATGTCAGGTGACTCGCCTCAATTGCGGGGGATTCATCTTCGCGGTGCGTTTCAACCACACGATGAGCGATGGGACGGGGCTGGTCCAGTTCATGAAGGCCGTGGGGGAGATGGCGAGAGGCGCCGATGCCCCCTCCATTCTCCCCGTGTGGCAGAGGGAGCTCCTGGATGCCCGAGACCCGCCCCGAATCACGTGCACCCACCGCGAGTATGATCAGGTGGCCGACACCAGAGGCGCCCTCATCCCGCTCGATGACTTGGACCTCCGCTCCTTCTTCTTTGGCCCCACCCAAATGTCTGCCCTCCGCAACGGGTTGCCTCCCCACCAGCGTGCAAGCTCCACGTTCGAGATCCTAACCGCTTGCCTCTGGCGATGCCGCACTGTCGCGCTCCAGCCCGACCCTGAGGAGGAGACGCGGGTGCTGTGCATCGTCAATGCCCGGACCAAGTTCAGCCCTCCCCTGCCGGCCGGGTACTATGGGAATGCGTTCGCCTTTTCCGCAGCGGTGACGAGTGCGGGCAAGTTGTGCCAGAACCCACTGGGGTATGCACTTGAGTTGGTGAAGAAGGCCAAGGCAGAAGTGACGGGGAGTCCATGAAGTCGCTGGCGGATCTCATGGTGATAAGGGGAAGGCCCCACTTCACGAAGGAACGGTCCTTTGTTGTGTCAGACGCGACCAAGGCCGGATTCGGGGACGTGGACTTCGGGTGGGGGAAGGCGGTGTATGGGGGCCCGGTCCGGGGGACATTGCTGGTTAGCTTCCACATCCTCTTCACGAACCGGCAAGGCGAGACCAGCATCCTCGTCCCGGTGTGCTTGCCTGCCCCAGCCATGCAGAGATTTGTGCTGGAGCTGGAGGCCTCGTTGAAGGACCCACCGGCTACCACTCCCAACATCAAGAAGAAACCGTTTGGCGTTTCTTCCCTTTGAATTGGGTCCGCCCAAGCAATTTCAATTTCATAACGTACGGTGAAGTCTAGTTTTCGTTCAGCAGTCCTTCGGATTTTTATGGGAGTGAAATCTCGTACCCACGTGTTGCTATCTTAATAAATGAGATTACTGCCAATCTCTCAAAATATATGGGCGAGCTACTATACGATATTTGTGTATCATGAGATTAATATGTTCATTTATGTGCATTTGAGTGTCAAACTACATATTAGCTCATGGCATCAATTTTTATTCATTGCACACATAAATATAGTCCTTTATGTAAAGCCCATATTAGATTATATTAAATGAATTTCAAAAATATGTTGATTCCACTATAACAATGATATGTGATATTATTTATTGATCGATACTATGTTATTATGCTCTCAAATTGAGTGGCAAATATATCTTCTACTTAGACCTAGAGCTTTTCTAGGCTTGCTCCAAAAAGATTATACATATTAACTGAGCGTGTGATAAAACTAGGAGTGTATTTTCTATGACTGGAATTTTCATTATGAATAGTAGGAAAAAAAGAATAGTGTATATCCTTTGAGGTTACATTATATTTATTCGAGATTCAAATTGTACAAAAAGTCCAAGTCGTGACATCTTTATTGTATTTTCCGGATTCATCCCTGCTTGAGTGCTCAACCTACTTGCGTGGGCTCTGGCCTTGATCATCATAAGTTGCTAGAGGAGCTTGCCCAATTGAGCAAGCCCAATGCCACCACCACTAAAACTACAAAAAGTTGGATGCATATAATGTATGGCTCGATTTTGATGAGAGATAATGACATAAATGATCCATAAATGTTAGCTCAATGTGTAATATGATTCTTAAATTTTTAAATTGTTTAATGTGTCTTTAAAATTTTAATAAATGTTCCTTTTAATCTCTAAATAATATTCATTGAAAATGATATTCAATGTTGGTGGATGGAGCTCTTAATCAAATCAAGTTTAAGACATAAATGACAAAATGTTAGCTCATTACACTTTAAAATTTTAATAAATGTTCCAATCCAAATCCCTTTCTCAAATTAGTCACCCGGTCTCTATGTTCCCATCCGGTGTTATAAAATTGTCAAGTGCATGGGGGTTTGGATTTAGGGTTATTTGAGGTTTATTTGGGCCTTTGCGGGCTGTGCGAGGCTGTGAAATCAAGTGATGGACATCCCAAGTGCCAAAACTTAAGACAAGTGGACACTTAAATGCAAAAACTTGGCACAAGTGGACATTTAATTGCCAAAACTTCGAAAAAGTACATTTGAGTGCCAAAATCAGAGTTGAAAGAGACAATTAAGTGCCAATGGCTAGAAATTCCAGCCAATATATATATTTGTAAGGTGGCAATTATTTTAAGAAAACTTATCCACATGGCTAGCTTGTCCAAAACAATGTTGTTTTGCACGTTGATTGTTGAGTAGACAACTCCCGCGAGCCACATAGACCACATTTATTCTTAGAATAAGCCACCTCGGATTCTTGGCTACTTTCGCTAGAGTTGGCACTTAAGGCTGCGCATGGTAACACTCCAATTTCTCTGTTCTTTTGTTCTTTTGTTCCCTAGAGAAAAAAAGAACATAAATCCTTTTGGTAACATCAACTAATTTTTGTATTCTCCAAACAGAAAAGTAGTTAGGAAATAGATTTGGAATAAAAATAAGAAGTAAGAAAAAATAGCTTTTTATTCTCAAGAACAATTTCTAGAAATAAATTATTTTCTCTCTTTTCTTTTTTTTTTTCTTTTCTTCTACTTCCTCATTGGCCACCGCTCCCCATCGCCGCAAGCCGTCAGTCGTCGCTCACCGCCGGCTGTAGTCTTGTGGAGGTCATGGGGTCTCAAAAGTAAATCGACTAAACAAAGTTAAAGATCTCTAGTCAAACAGTCTTGTGCAGGTCTTTGTTGTAATGTGGCTATCAAGTAGCGTACCACTTCCTAAAAAAAATGTTTTGTTCAATCAATGTATTATCATTTTGATCACTTGCGTTGTTCCCTTGATTTTCCAGAGACCTTTAAATGTAAATTCTTTTGTTAGAGTAATAATAATAATAATATCTGTATATATGTGTGTGTATATGTTGTTCATTATTCCAAAATATCTCTAAAGATGTAAAACCAATATGTTTCCTGACGAAATATTAACAAATCATGCATCGGATCATAATAATAATAAAAAAAGAGAGATAAGATTACCTCAGGAAAAAATATTAAATTTTTTCTAGTGAGTGAATCGAGTCCAAATTATTTAATGATTTTATGGATACCAAACCATACATTTGTCGTCAAATGGTGAATCAATCCACTCAGTGCACAAAATTCCTTCTTTTGGTGATTTTACATATATAAAAAAAAAATGCTAAACCATGTATCTGCGATGTAATGACCGTTTAGCATTTGTATTAATATATATATATATATATGAAAGTTAAATCAATAAACAAGAGGGGGTGTACGTATTCTTTCCATTCTAGTAGTATATATATTGAAAAAGTTTGTTTCTGTTGAGGGAAGAATTCATACTCAAAGTATTGGAGGGGCTAAGTTGGAATGCAATTGCTTTAGTAGTAGATATAAAACAAGAAAAAAAAATCAAATGCTTTAAGTATTTCTTTCAATGTTTTAATAAAAGCATTGAGGTTCTGATGAAATTTTAGAATAAATATTTGGGATAAGTTCACTAAAATTCCTAAAACTTATTATGAAAGTGCAATTAAGTTCTAAAAGTTGTAAAAAAATGTAATAAAATTCTAAAACTTGTCAAATTGGTTCAATTGAGTCATTTCATTAATTCTATCCAATTTAGCTAACACAAAATGGCAGCATGTTATATTTTATTACTTTCTTAAGGCATGTGGCGATGACATGGCGCCCACCAAGATGTTAGAAAAAACATTAAAAATTATAAATGCAAAAAAAAAAAAAAATTGATTAAAAAAATAAAAAAAGCTAAATATTAATAAAAAAAAATAAAATCACAAAGTCACCCACGACTTGGCCAAGACCTCACTAGTGGCTGCCATCATAGTCACCGGAAGGGCCAGCGGAGGTCACTCAAGCCTTCCTAAAGCCTGGCGACCCTTGGTGGCCCCTAGCTAGGGCTCACTGGCCTGAATCTAAGAAAGGGCACAAATCTCACCCCAAATCTGAGAAGGGTCATCGAGCCTTGCCCAAGGTCACCCACCTTAGGTGAAATGGCTAGAATAGTTTTTCACAAAATTATTATCAATTGTCTAAGACCTAGAGGCTTTTCAAAGATTGATGTTTCTTGATATCAACATGAAGCTAAGTTGATATGGGCTAATTCTAAATGACCAGTCTTTCTTGCTCGCACATCTAGTCATCCTTCACATGTACAAAATGTGCTAAAGAGCAAAGGTCAGTTACCTTATGGTTCTTTAATTACAAAGATTTTCTATCATCTAGATATTGAGATTTCATAAGGCTGAGTAGATTGAAGCTGCCTTTAATGAATGTGGGAGAGAAAATGATGAGAAAGATGAGTTTCATATTTACTGAAGAGGGATGGAAGGATAATAAAGGAAGACCGGTGAAAGTTGATATTAGTGATAATATTCCAAAACTTCCTTCACCACCCATGAAAAAAAGGAAGATTGCTGCTCAAAGAGAAGCATTCTTAAAGAGGCCGAATGAAGAATTCATCAAGGACTTGGGAAGATGAGAAATCCGATGATGATTTGGATAATTTGATTGATGAATATCAACCTAATGAAAATGATGATGATGAAGGAAGGGAAGAAGTTGAGGAAGAAGGAATAGGAACATCTACTAATTAGTCAAAGCAACTAAAGGCTGCTGATGCTGACTATGCTGAACAGCATAAGGAACAAGCTACTAAAAAGGAGAGAAAAAATCTACTAATGTTCCTCTTACTCAAAGAGAAAAAGAAATAGAAATCGATGTTGACCTTACCATGGAAAGCACTGACGATCAAGAAACTGATCTTTCATAGAAAGCTATAGTCATTCGAGGGAAGCAAGAAAGTAAGGAAGTGCAAGAATAGTATGATGCACCAGCAGATCCTCAAGAACCATTGATTGAAAACATACCTGTAGATTTTACTAAAGTTTGTGCGAGGCAACTAATGATCCAAACATTCTTGATGTACCAGACATTACTATTGAGGTAGATGCAACTACAGCTGATGATCCAGACATTCTTATTGGAGCTAATGGCACAACTTCTCCCACTAGTGAGCAAATTCCACTTGTTGCTGCATCTAGTCCTAATGCAGACCAAGATGTGCAAGAAAAAAGGAAAAGAGGATGATAGAATGGAGGGGGAGCTTGGTGTTGAGGAGCAACGAAGAGAGGATGCTAGAATGCTAAGGGAGCTTGCAAATGAGGTAAATCCTTCTAATATGCCTATGATTGAAAACACTAAAGACAGGATATTCCTCAAACTTTGCTTAACATTAAGCAAAAAATGTTGCGATGACTCAAGAAGTTGCTCTTTGGACATCAAATACAAGAAATTAACACAAGGCTAAAGAGAATTGAGTGCACTATGGAAAACATGCAGTATTATGTCCTAGTCGAACTACCTCCTGAAGCCAAACCGCTCTCTCCTATTCTAGACCCAAATCAACCATTTTCTTCCATTTAACTTTCTATGTGTGTTATTTTATCTAAGTATTGATTGATTTTATTTTTTTTTAACTTTTGTGTGATTTGTAATGTTTGCATTTTGGGATTGACTTGCATACTATGGATGATTTATAATATTATGGTTTTCATAATATTATTTTGGTTGATAACAAAAAGGGAGAGAAGGATGACATAGCAGAACTTGCAAGTCTTATACAAACATTTTAGCACTAAAATGTTTTCCTATGGGATTCTTTGAAAGACTCTAAGTACAAAAAATTGATGGGATTGGTTATAAGATTCTTTATCCCTTATCTTTTTAAATTTAGAGCATTATCTATAAGAATCTCGCTCAATTTCTTTCTATTTAAATATTCTTATTGCTTGACTGCACTTTATTTAAAACCGGGCTACAAATAGAGCTATTCAATTTCAAATACTTTTAAGCTTTGAGAGTTCTACTCAAAAAGTTTTCTCATCATAAAAAATGGAGAGATTATTGAGAAAACATTTCCAAAGTAATTTTGAAGATTGACAAAAACTTATTCGGAGTAAAAACTTTAATTTTGATGATAAATATTTTTCATGTGGATAGTCTAATGGGATGTGATCAAATGTTATCATTCATAACCAAACTTGTGGCTTGATTATTTCCTTCCATATATATTTAGTTAAATGGTTAGGAAGGAGTCGATATACTTGTGCAACAGCTAGTGGCAATTGATTGGACTACTTGCCTTATATATAAGGAGTTCCAAAGGAAGTTATCCAAAACATCTCTCAAAGATTTGGATTTCCTAGAATGTTAAACTTGAGGAGCATTCTTTCCAAATTGAAATACTTGACTTATGGAAACCCAAACTATTGTATGGGTGGCAAAATCTATGGGAAGCTTCATCCTCGGCAACCTTGAAGCGATCATGTCATGACCCCAACTCCATCCCTAAAGTCATGAGCAGTAGGGGTTATTTTCACGATGTCCCAGGCACTCACTGTCCCATTTCTTGTTATCTTTTCATTAAGCAAATGCGGAAGCGTGAACAACTAACTCCTTGGACAAACAACAGCTGGAAGACTAGGACATACATTACACAGAGCACACTAATTAATATTATAATAAGACTTTTACAAGCCCTTTCTCTACGGGTCCTCTTTTCTTTTTACATCACAATACAAATTTTTCCAATAGGCTAAGGGAAATACTATATTCTCTAGCGTGACTACAGCTCCCAAAATTGACATGAGACTTCCATACCTACAAGACTGAAAGATGAGGGGTGAGTTTTGGGGAAACTCAGAGTAAAACCCCTAATTCTCTACTAGGAAGACATCTCATCATCAAAATGGTAGGTACAACACTCGCAATGCAATATCGATGGCAGATCATTAACAAACTTAATGCTACACCTCAACTACATGCAAATGTCCATTACTTCATATTCCAATGCATGTTTACCTTATGCTTGTCAATGAACATATTAATGTATCATACTTATGCATAAACCGGCACTCATGTAAATTCATTTATCGTTGTATGGGCTCATCCAAGCCCTTCTGGCTCAACCAAGACATCTAGCTTCAAGCTAGGCATCCTGGCTCAACCAAGGCATCCCAGCTCAATCAAGGCATCCCAGCACTAGCTCACCAAGGCATCCGAGCTCAACCTAGGCATCCTGGCTTAATCAGGGCATCTCAAGGCTAGCTTACCCGAGGCATCCAAGCTCAACCAGAGCATCCCGTTCAATGAACAAGGCATCACCACCAACGCTATGTGGCGACGGATGCTTTTTTCCTTTTTAGGTGCATCATATAAGTGCATCACACAAGTCAATTCTTCATCTTTCATCTTAGCCAATGCATACAAAGCCCGATACCGTGAACGCATTCAATCATGCGAATATGAGCAAACCATACAAAAGAACATTACAACATACATGCAGCTTACACAAGTGAGCACACAACTAAACTTGATGACATAGGCTATCATCCTAGTCAAGAGTTAGAGATTCCACTTACCTTCGATAAACCTCGAGCTAAGACACGAACTACAAAGGAAGGGCAGCTTACTTTGAAGGCCTAGAGTGAGACATGAGGTGGAGGGTGTTCAAGGAGATGAAGGGTGGAGAAAATGGGAGCAAAGTGAGGAAAATGAAGAGAGCTCCTCAAATTTATAGCCCTTGGAGCCATCATTACCATGTCAAGTAGTCCATTCCAATGTTTCAAAGTGTCCCGCCTAAATTCTTTAGGTGACAAGGCTATGGGTCCAATAATTGAAGCCTAAATGATGAGTTGGAAGGTTAAAAGGCCTTACTTAGCAACCTAAGCTCATAGGCATCATCAATGATGACCCGCTTTTCACTTTTCCATTGGTCCACCTATACCCCGCATTAAATGAGCATGTAATGAAGTTTGACAATAATATGTCAAAGTTACCAACTCAACAAATTCTAGAATCTTCAGTCATTAATGAGGGCTTGTGTATCGCTCTCTAATTGGTTAATGTGTATGCCACCTTTCTAGAATATCCAAGATATTTTGGACCAATATCATGACCTTTGAAAAGTCAAGGGACACCTCACCTTCTTCATGAAGGAATTCTAGAGTTTTCTTTCTATTTTTCTTTCCTTTTTTAAGAAGACAAATTTTTCCTTCCTCAATAAGGCAATTTAGAAAAGTCTATTATCCAAGTTGATTCCGGGGCCGAGAAAGAGATCATTAGGCACACCTAAGATGTTGAGTCACCCTCTTTCATTAATGACTAGTCTCCAAAGTCATTAATGGCTTAGACTTGTCATCAAGAAACTTGGACTTTGGACAACTTGTTCTCCAAGCCTTAAAAAAGTCAAGACTTCCTCTCTAAATCAAGAAGTATTAAATGCAAGGTAACTTAGTCACCAAGTCTCAAGGTAGGATAGAAATTTAGCTTGGTAGCTTGGGACACCTCAACATGGCATTTAAGGACTTGAGTCCAAGCTTGGGCGTGACTCACACCTCTTGGGTGAGAAAAACAGTTTTGACCAATTTCGGAAATTAGTGTTTTTACCTTATCAAACGAAATCGGAAAATTATGAAATTTTAATATGTTGTAGAAAAGACCTCAAATCACATTTTTCATGGGGGAGGTCAAGTCAAATTCATGCCCTCTCTCTAACCATTCTAATATTGACGGTACTATGATCTGTATCGATGGGGTACCTTATAGGGTAGACCCACATTGACCCAAACCACGGACCTCACAAGTTCGTACTACTATCCCCTAAGGCTCCCATGAAGCGGAATGTAACACCTCTACTCAATGACCTTCTTTGGTTGACCAAAATGCTTGGGAGGAGCTGCATCTAGGGACCTGAAAATGTTATCCCACAATGAGATGAGACGACATTTCAGCAAGTTCACCCCCTAAGACCCGATTAGGAAAAAATACACCCCAAGAGTTGCCTAAGCACAAACATGAGTCAGAGGACTTACGTTTGCCTTAGTACCTTCTTGCAAGTCAATATAATTGTAAACTCACGAATAACTACAGCACATCTAAGCATCAAATCATCACGTAAGATTGAATCATCAATCAATCGACTTAGTCGATTCCATGTCATTAAGACCATTACTCGGTCAATCCATTTAATACTATCTATAAAGTCTGATCACATCAATGACTACTCACCCTAAGCTGATTATAAATAGAAATGCTCACCAAAAGCTAATAACAATGTATACTTGTATACTGCTCCCTATAAGTTGATATATCGAAACCCTAAGGCTGATATAGTATGCGACTAATGTTCACCAAAGTTATATGATAATTAATTGCTTACTGAAGCTATGCGATACTTGATTGCTCACTGAAGCTGTGCGATACTTAAGGTATATTGCTCACTCTAAGCTGATATATTAAGCCCTCTGGTTAATATAGTATACCATTCTACCCAACCAATCATTTCACTATTTTTATCATACCCGATAAAAATAATCGTGTGTAGATACACGATCGGCCTCTACCAAAAATATAACATCTTTACTTTATAAACTCTCATTAATTATATAGTCGATAAAAACATTTTTGGCGTTGTAAATTGACACCCGATGATTTTATAATTAAATACTGAAATTAATCAATTTTGGGATAAATTCCCAAAATTACGAATCACACTCAATTTCCACAAACCAGCACTCAATTAATTAAACAAATCACACCATTGCGATCAGCATAAAATTTCAATCACCAACTATTCCGGTCTAATTTTCGGAAAATAATAATTAATTAAATAATTACGAAAATTAATTATTAAATACCAATAAATAGCAAAAATGCACATTTAGGCTGGAAAAACCTAATTAAAAGCCGAGACAAGCCCAGAAAATTTCCGAACCTATCTAGATAAATACATGAGCTTATCTAGTTGCTAATTACACTACTCTAACCACCTAACATGTAATAATGATTAATTAAATTGCTTATCTATTCTAACTAACCACATAATCCATACTTAACTTAAATTAATTAACCCATAAGCATAATTAAATTTCCTAAGCATGGATCAGTGAGTAAACTCACTTGATTAGTTATCCAATGGGCTCACTTTAACGGGACGCGGAGATGATCAAAAAAATCTCCAAAACGAGGACACCAAGCGGGGTCAGGAAGAGCTCGGAAACGGGCCTTGAAGCTTCAAGACCCTAGCTGGGTCTCGATTCTGGTCAATGGTCGAATGGGCTGCTCCGAGGACCGATTGAGCTGGAGACGAGCAAGGACAGGTAGACAGGCTGTGGCGAGGCTTCTGGTTGTTCGGTGAGCGTCTAAGCAGCTCCAACAACGGCGAGGCGAGATCGAACAGCTTTGGAGATGGCCTGAGGTCACGGTAGAGGTGGAACAATGGCCAGGGGTGTGTGGACGAGTAGTTGGGTGTGTGGAACTTGTGGCTGGGCATGACCACGATGTGGTGGTTCCAGGCGGTTGGACGAGTTCAGACGGGCAAAGAGGGACTGAGCTGCTCGGTTTCCTGGTTTTGCTGAGCTTCAAAAACAACAAGTGAGAATGAGGGGAGGGGTCGACGGCTGGAGAAGGAGGAGGGGGACCGGTTGGCTTTAGAGGGTGCCACCATGGTTTTCTCTCTTCTTGTCCCCTTGGTGTGATCCACCAAGCCAGCTGGTCTTCCCCTTCCACCGTGGACTTTTTATATCTTGTTTTCCTTTTTTAAGTTCTATTTCACTCAAATTGAATTGCATAATGAAATATCTTTCACCAAAAATAATTTTTCAATTTTTATTAGAGAAGAGATATTCTATGGTGACTCCAAACAAGAAATATTTGTAGATAAAAGAACCAATAACTTCGCTTGAAATGAAACTAAAAGTACACAAACTACGCTGGAATTTAATTGACGACAAAACTTAAGAATGTAATCACTTCCAACGAACCAAATGCATACAAATTGTATTGGAATTTAATCGAAGACAAAGTCTGAGAAAGTAAAGATGCAACGCTAGAATTTAATCAACAATGAGGCACCCAAGATATACAGAAAAGATGCATGTTGAATCAACAATGTGAATCTGAAAACTACAATTAAGAAACACGCCAAAATTTAGTCAACGAAGTGAATCTGGAAACTATAACTATTATGCAGGAATTAAAAGATAATTAAAAAAAATAACACGTTTATTTGTTTGTGTGTAGGGGTCTCTAGTAAACGAAATCTGCTATTTATAGTGTTCATGCCATGACCATCGGAGAGCAATTCTCGTGCAATTATATTCATGCCTCCATATCTCCAAGAATCTTGCACGCCATCTTCTCATGATTCTACAATCTTGTCTTCAAGCGATTGTTCCTTTAAAATCAATTTTTGATTCTTCATGCCATGTGTTGCCTTGTCCATTATTGCTCCATGATATCGTCCTTCGTAGCTTCACTCACTAGTGATTTCAAATTTTAGAAGTGTTCTCTAGTATCTAGTCACATACCTATCTATATGGACGACCTGGTCAATTTTTAGTCCAAGCAAGTTCAATTTTCTAAAAGCATAATGCTTTCTTAGTACAACACCTTGATTTAATAATGTCTTGTGGTTTGACTCTATTTCTTAATTCAAATTCGTTTACTTGCTTCATTAACTACTACCATGCTTGTATCCTCCTTTGGTTCCTGACTACATTCTTTGTGTATTAAACCTTGCTACTTGTTTGTCTTTTGGAACAAATTTTAATGTATCTATATCAATGTGATGGAATTTAGAACAAATTGCGATTGTCTCCCTTAAAAAAAAATAATAATAAGCAAAACCTCTTCTTAGTGGGCTTGATTTTAGCCTGTATCCTTAGGATAATCACAACGCAAGTCCAATTAATTTCGTGTACTTCAGCATTAAAATTTTGTGTTGCTTTGGTTTTCGGTGTTGGAGGGTGGAGAAAATTTTGCGGCCTCGTTCTCAGTTTCCTTGAGCCGTGCATTCTTACGAGCAGGGCTGTCAATGGATCCGATTGGGTTTTCAGCAAACTCAACCCGAACCGAACATGAAGTGTGCGTCTTCATAATGATCCAACCTAACCTGAAACTCGAATAGAACACGAACTGAAAATCGCTGGCTGGGTTGGGTATTCATTTACTTGGAAAAATAACTCACATGGCATGTAGGCTTTCCCTCCTTTTATGTTTGCAACCGTCTCTTTCATTGAGTGATGTGTCTCAGTTCGGTTCCAATCATGACCTAAACTGAACCGAACAAAGTACATCTATTTTATTATCATTTACCCGAACAGAAAATTTTGGTTCAGGTCAGGTCGTGTTTCAGTGCAAGTATATGGTTTGATTTTGACACCCCTACTTATGAGCTCATTGATAGCAAATGTTGATGTCAAGTCTTACTTTTTGAGCAATTCTTTTTGCAGGATTTAATTTCAGTATAAACCGTATGTGCACACATAGCTTTTGTAATGTGGGAATATTCAACATTAAGAGGTTAATCATGTCGTATTTGGGAATAATAAGTGGTTTAGGATACGGGGGTTTTTCTAATGGTTTCCCCATAAGGTCATTACGTATTCAAATGTCAAAGGTCTGGCAGAGTCTCTCCTACGCACCCTCAGATACATAAATGAGTGCAAGTGCTCATCATAAGAGGGTAGAGGTTTATGGCGGTCGATGAGTAGGATCTCGCCATATGGTAAGTCATATTTGATAAGTATAGTCCCATATTTTCGCATAAAATTTTAATATCGTCCCTTTAGGTAATTGCTAACGTGGCATCCAATCGTCAATCGCGGTCTATGGCACGTTGATATATATAACTTTATTTGAAACAACATTTTACGTTCGGTAGCAATTGACTAGAAATATTCTATTGGAATTTCACGCAAATGCTTAGCACCACGTGTGTTGAATTGAAAAGTTTTAAATGAAATTGGCATCTATACAATAAGTCTAAAATTGAATTGGGAATCTTCTCATTTATTCAACAATCAAAAGAGAAAGTCAAGTCGATTGGAACATGGGCTAAAGCAGCGCAAAATCGTTAGAAAAATTATGCATACCATAAAAGGCACATAGTGAAATTTAGTGTGGGGGGTCACGTGTTCGTAAAAGTTTCTCTTATGGAGGGAGTTATGAGATTCTGCACACGTGGCAAGTTTAGTCTAAGATATGTGTGACTATTCTTAATCTTGGAGAAGATTGGTCATGTTGATTATAAACTTGCTTTGCCACCATTTTTATCCAACGTACATAATGCGTTTCATGTGCTTTTATTGCATAAATATGCGTTGAATCTTAAACATTTGCTTGATTTTATACCTTTGATGTTAAAGGAGAACTTACCTTACGAGGAGCGACCTATTCGCATCAATTGATAAAAAGAATTAAGTGTAGGGACACCAAATTATTCCACATGTGAAAATCCAACCATACACAGAGAGAGGCCACCTGGACACTGGAAGTAGATGCAAGGCATGAGTACCTTCATTTGTATGATAATTGAGGTAAGTTCAACTTTTAAGACGAAAATTTCTTCTAAGGAAAGTAAAATGTAATAAGTGGATCTTTCAAACAAAACAAAGTAAGTTAAAGCCCAATCACACGATTAAGCCCAACTTCCTTTCTCAAGCCCATGAACTCAATTTTTTGGTCATGGCGAAATAAAATAGAAAGCAAGAAAGTAGAGGAGGGTCGGCAAAAAAAATTAAGACCCGAAAACAAAAAAGAGAGCGGAACCGCGAGAGAGAAAGCAAAGTTTCACACGGACACCTCGATACGCTAAATCATTGCCAATTCAAAGCCCTCAATAAGAATTCTAAGTCTTGATTCCTTTAATTGAAGAGAGTTCATTAGTAAAGATGTAATTTTTGGATTGCGATGAATTCTAATATGCTAGATTGATTTTCAAAGGCTATTGAGGCATGCAATCATGTTTCAAGAAACTTATGGGCATCGTAGAGCTATGAAATTTTATAGGAGTTGATTTGGGATGTGGCCGGAAATATATAAGAGTAGATAAATCAAATAACCATTCTTCAATCTCTTATAGTAAACGCAACTATCCATCTGACTTTTTGTGTAGTCTTGACTAGCCATGAAAGTATCAAAACGTTTATACCATTGCCTAAGAGACTGTTTCAGCCCATACAAAGATTTCTTTAACAAGCAAACGTGATATTTCTTACTTGGAATTATAAATCCATATGGTTGTCTCTTGTAAATTTGCTCTTCCAACTCATCGTGAAAAAACACAGTTTTTACATCTAGTTACTCTAACTTGAGATACTGCGAAGAAACTAAGGCAAGTAAAACACGAATAGAAGTATGTCTTATCACATGAGAGAACACATCATTGTAATCAATGCATTCACGCTGTGTATATCCTTTTGCCACAAGTCTCACCTTATACCTCGCTGCCTCGACACCGGGAATGCCCTCTTTCCGTTTAAAGACTCATTTACTTCCGACAATCTTTTGGCCATTTGGTACTTTGACTAACCATCGCCTCAGAGTAAGACGAAGGCTCATTTGTCTCAACCCTATCATCTACGGTCAATGCATAAGCAATATTTGTATAACCATAACGTACCGGTGATTTAATTTTCCTTTTCTGTCTATCTGCGGTTATAGTGTGTTGTGGCTTTACTGGTTATTCATTATCACCGACTTTAGGAACTACAGCTTCATCTACAGTCTCAACTTCTATTACCTTTGAGGTCTCTGGAGTCTCCACTTGAAGCTCTACCTCACTAATAACACCATGATCCATCTTCTCTGCTGGTTGTGTCACGAAACTCCTCTGTTGAAGCATTGCAGTCTCATCAAAGATCATATCTCTGCTGATTAGAAAATCAGGTAATCTAAGATCGGTGCACCACAACCGGTAGCCTTTCACCCCATGTGCATAACCTAGAAATATGCACTTTTTCGCCATCGGCTCAAACTTACCATTACTCGCATGAGCATACGTAGGACATCCGAATATACGTAATCCGGAATAATCAACAGGTTTCCCTGACCATAGTTCCTTAGAAGTCTTTCAATCGATAGCAGACGATGGAGATTGATTAACCAGGTAACATGACTATTCATTGCTTCGGCCAAAAATTCATTGCCAAGTCCTGCATGCGAAAGTATGCATCGAGCTCGCTCAAACAAAGTTCTGTTCTTTCGTTCTATCACGCCATTCTGTTGTGGTATCCTAGGTATTGTGCGGTGTCTCACAATACATTCTTTTTGCAGAACTCGGTAAAATCTTTATCACATAACTCCATGCCATTATCAGTTCTCAAGCACTTGATTTGTTTATCCGACTGCTTCTTAATCAATGCCTTAAATTTCTTGAACCGATCAAACACTTCATATTTGTGCTTCAAAAAATATACCCATACATTTCTCGAATAATCGTTAATAAATGTCAGCATATATCGGACACCTTCTTTCGAAGAAACCGAAGACAGGCCCCAGACGTCTGAATGAATATATTCAACTGGTCGTTTGGTCGAATGAATAGTTGTAGTAAACTTAACTCGGTGCTGCTTCCCATAAATGCAGTGCTCACATAAGTCAAGCTTTCATGTCTTTTGACCCTTCAACAACCCTCTTTCACTTAGTATCGTCATACCTGCTTCGCTCATGTGCCCTAAACGCATATGCCATAATTGAGTCAAGTTAGAGTCTGAATCACTTAATGAAACTGCAGCGGTTCCGATCACGGTCTCTCCTAGTAGATGATAGAGAGTATTCATTTTCTTCCATTTCATCACTATCATGGCACCTCGAGAGATTTTCAGTACTCCACCTTCAACGGTGTACTTACACCCGATGTCATCGAGTGTCTCTAGAGAAATAAGGTTCTTCTTGAGCTCCGGTACATACCTCACATCTATCAATGTGCGCACCACCCCATCGCGCATCCGAATTCGAATTATTCCTATCCCCACAGCCTTACAGATTACATTATTTCCCAAAAGAACCCTACCACCATCTACAGCTTAGTAAGTAGTAAACTAGTTCTTATAAGCCGTCATGTGATAAGAACACTCCGAATCTAGCACCCATTCGTCTCCCAATGAAATAGCAGTCACACATAAGACAGCTTATGCATCACTATTACTCCTCCCAGCAACGTTTGCCACATTGCTTGTAGCATTCTGCCTATCATCTTTATTTCTTTGCTTTGGACAGTCTCTCCTGATGTGCCCTCCCCTTGACACTCAAAGCACTTCACGAGTTCGTTGGACTTTCTATGGCGTGATTTCGATATGTTTTTACATTTGCTGCTACTAGGCCTTCGATATTGTTCTCTACCTCGAATTGTCAGTGTTTGCAATACTCTTTGCGCCAGATCGTCATCTCGCAACTTTCTCTACCACTCCTTAGAGGATAAGACGGACTTTACCTCTTCTGAGGTAATAGTAGTACGTCCCTGCAACAGTGAATCAATAAAGTGCTACCATAACTCTGGTAAATAGGCTAACAACATCATGCCCTACTCTTCATCATCAAGAATCTTACCGATATTCTTCAAATCCATCATAAGTTTATTAAATTCATCTAGGTGGATTCTGATAGACGTACCTTCAGTATATCCAAATTGAAACATCTTCTTCAATGATTGTTCAAACCTTTCTTCACATAGAGTGTTTGAAGTTTTGCCTATAACGCTGTGGCATCTTTCTCCTCAGCAACCTCCATTAAAACATCATCTGACAAATTTAATAGGATTATACTCTTTGTTTTTTCCATCAACTCTACCATTTCTGAGCCTTTCATTATAATCGGCAACTCATCTTCACCATCCAGTGCCTTGGCCAAACCTTGTGTTGTCAATAAAGCTCGCATCTTGATGTTCCATAGCACAAAATTGTTGCTCCTGTTAAACTTTTCAATTTCAGATTTCCTCTTAAACATAATTGTAGTAATAGAATTTCCAAATAATAATCAAACAAGCAAAAACTCCAAATTACGATCAAGAAATCCAACCAAGCTCTGATACCAATTGTTGGGATATAATACGCGGAAATGACAGGATCTTGCAATTTACATCAACGCGAAAACACTAGAGAAATAAACAAGAAAAATAAATACACCAGAAATTTACGTGGTTTGGTTCGAAAGTATCGATCTACATCCACGGGAAAAAAAGAAATAATCTACTAAAATCGGAGAATCAGAGTTTACAATCGCTCAAACATTCAAATGTTTCTCACACCTAGATTTAACCCAAAATCCAAAATATTTATAAATAAACAATTTCAAAGGTATAAACTCACGGCATAAAAATTACGGCGCATTCAAGCTCGAAAGAAAACGCTTTACATACACTAAAATCAGGACATACGGCTTCGCATATTTCTTCAAAGCTTCTAACGGCTTACGGCTACTAAAACGTCGGACGTGCGGCTTTTGGTTTGGCGGACGTACGGCTTCGCATATTTCTTTAACCGCTTCACGTACGCCTGCAAAAGGAAATTCGTGTATTCTGTTCTTATATGAATGTGCCCAGAGTCTTCGATCAAAAAAAAAAAAAAAATTGTGCCCAGAGTCAAACTTTGACTCTGGGCCCGGCCCCACACCAATTGATTCCTTCTGGACGCTGCAGGTAAACTTCCTTCGTAGCTTCTTTTTTTCGTGTATTTTACGTGTGTTGACTTTTGGGCCCCACCTGGGTTATTCGGCTTATTCGGCCTCCTCTGCAACGAAAACAAAGAAAAATTTGCTGCACTTATATATATCTTATATTTTATTTCTCCAAGAGTCCAACGAATCGCGTTTTGTAAATGTATATAATTTAATAGCCATGGCCCATGACACTGGCAATCTTATGATGACTTTGTGAACACTAGTGAAATGACTTCATCGGCCTTGCGATTCACTGCCTTAGACCACATCAGCATCTCCATCTATGAACAGCCCATTCTTATCACCTGAAAAGAACGGAGGGAAACATAAACTGCAGAGGAAAGTAGAAATTGAATAAAATAGGCAGAACTGCCCCCGGACTAGGACAGATAATAAAGCCTAGCTTGCCAACCATATAGCGGAAGCTGGGTTCCAGCTCATATTGGTAGTTTCCGCATGATGGCTGATGGCCTCTTGTACCTGCGACCTAAAGAATGGTCCTAAAGCTTTGAATTTGCCTGCTTTCTTTATGGAAGAGAGGTACCAGGTGAATCAATGCTCTCTGCTGAAACAGGCCTGAAGCCTTCGGGAAATCTTCTCCTTTCTGCTCTTCTTCTTCCCATGCATCCCCCAAATTTTAATTCCAATAGATGCTTCCTTCAAACTAGGATCAAAATATCCATGTAAATATTTTTAGTAAAATTTTGTAAAATCACAGTCAACTGTCCTAAAAACTTAAATTATTAGATGAAAACATAATTTATAATTTATATATTCAAACACTCATCATCTATGACAAAAGTAAAAAAAAAAAACCTAATGTTTCTGCACACCTTCCATTCCTATTGTTTGTGGATCAAATTATGCACTCAATTGATTCGAAATCGATAAAATGAGTGCAAGTAACGATAAGGGTGACCCACGGTGGAAATAAAGTAGTCGAGGGACAGGAATTGAACTATTGACAATCAAGAAATGCTAACGACTCCGCAATGCAGATGAGCCAGATTGAATCATCAATCACGACCGTGAATTCCATGGTGACGTGTTCAACCATGACCACTTTTAGAAGATTTGAAGACTATCAAATGGAGGGAAGCATGTTATAGAACGTGTCGTAGTTTGTTGTAGCGGTATGAGAATGAGTAATAATGGAATTATTGTTTCAATCGCAACTTACTGCATTACTCCCTCCAAAGAAAATTAGAGACATTATTTGATCAATTCGAAACATATTATATAAATGTTAATTCAGTTATAAAATTTTGCACAAATCAATTTAATTGATGTGTCATTGTTTATCAATATGAGATTTTAAATGGTGCTAACCATTAAGGGCCTGCATTGTAACATTTCTGTTTCTCCCAATTTCTATTCTTTTGTTCCCCGGAACAAAAAAAAAAATAGAAATCCATTTGGTAAAACTTATATTCCCGAAAACAAAAAATCTATTTTTTTGTTCCCGGGATCAGATTTGAAACAAAAACAAGAAATAAATAAAAAATGTAGCTTTTTGTTCCCAAGAACAATTTCTAGAAATAAGCCAATTTTTTCTTTTCTTTCTTTTCTTTTATTTTTCTTGCTTGCCGCGAACCTTCGATGGTCGCCTACCAACTGCCAGCCACCTCTAGCCAGCCACGGCCACCGTCGGCCGACCACTGCCGCCATCTAATCATTAGCACTACCACCCATAGCCCACTGGCCACCCCCAACAACCGATGACCACCACCGACCACCGTTGTTGCCACCAACTGCCGACCACCATCGCAGGATTGCTGGCCTCCGTTGTTGTCGCCACTCGCCGCAGGTTGCCGCCCGTCGCCATTGTCCGCCACCCGTCGCTACTGTAAGACCACCGATTGTTGCCGTCAACCGCCACCACACGATTGCCGCCCACAACCCATTGGCCATCGCCTCC
Source organism: Eucalyptus cladocalyx (assembly GCA_017140615.1). Classification (NCBI taxonomy): domain Eukaryota; kingdom Viridiplantae; phylum Streptophyta; class Magnoliopsida; order Myrtales; family Myrtaceae; genus Eucalyptus; species Eucalyptus cladocalyx. The sequence goes on along the minus strand of CM029517.1, from coordinate 20,350,259 downwards.
TGCGACCGTTACCAACCGCCAGTGACCAACGATTGTGCGATGGCGGTTGACGGCGACGGTTGACAATCCTACGGCAACAACAGCGACAACGGGCAATGGCAACGAGCGGCAACGAGTGGTGGTTGGTGATCCATGAATAAGAATAAAAGGTACAAAAATACAAAAAATAAAAAAAATTGTACCAAACGCATTTCTATTCTTTTTTAATTTTAAGAATAGAAATTTTGTGTAATTACCACCACCGGCCATTGCAGCGTGGATGGTAGAGCCTTTGTCCTTTATCCTTGAGGGACAATGTTCGAAGCCTCTGCGAAGCAGGGAGACTGAAGCTGTGGTGTCTTAAGTGGGACGCCGGGGTGGTGGGTCCTCCCGCTTACGTGTCCCCTCAGGTTTGCTCGCCAGCTACTAGCTATCCGGGTTCCCGGGTTACCAAAAAAAATATATATGTAGTTACCAAATACCTTATTTTACTCAAAACTTGTTCTCTGAAATAGAAATTGAAAAGAACTATTGATTTTCTAAAATTTGCCTGAAAATCAAAGTGGGGATTCAAAGAACTAAAACACAATTTGCACCCAAATATTGAGCCCGTGTCAAGAGCGTGCTGAAATATACTAAAGTTTCGTTCATTTTCACGAAAATGTGACACTTCTCAAAAATGTTTTTCGCAAAATTATTTTTGAAAAAAATGACAATATTTTATAGTATTCAATGAATATTTTTAGCCATTTAGTGGGGAAATTAGACTTTTCAGGGAAAATTTACCAAAAGTTCGAATTTTCAATTTTTAGTTATTTTAAATTTTTCTTTCCTTTTTTTTTTATTTTCTTTCCTTTTTTTATCTTTTTTCCTTGGCTTGTGGTCAGTCGTTAGCCATCATCGGGCATTGCCAATCATCGCTATGGCTAGCCACTAGGCAAGAAAGAAGGAAAAAGGAAAAAAGAAAGAAAAAAAATTAATTAAAAGTTTTGAAATTTTAAATATTTTATAAGAACAAACATTTTATTAATTAAGGACCTGAGCTCAAGCACCGAGGACCCACACATGGCCTCTGTGGATCGAAGCTTGAGTATCGAGGACTTGAGCACATCTTTTGTGGATCTAAGCATGGGCACTAAGGGCTCGGGCTAGGCCACAGGAGACTTGGTCCTAAAGTCGAGACCTAAAAACCAATGTTAGAGTCTTCGTATCCAAGTATAGAGTCTTGGATTCAAACGCCGATACTTAGTTATATCAATTTTTCAAAGAGAGACCGACTTTAAATATAGATTTTCTATTCACATTATTTTTGTAAGCAAATTGTGCGCTGGAAAATGCAGAAAATGTTTTCTGCAGAACAAACGGAACATAAATCCTTTTCTAGAATGTAATCAGCAAAATAAAGAAATCGGGTTGCAAATAACTTTATAAGTGACAGGAGATAAGGAGATCATATAAATCCCATAAACAAGTAACATTTGGACAACTTGGCAAAATCGATAAGACCATGCAACTGGACGGTACGTCACTAATGCCAATACCCATCTAATCGCAACAGATCCAAAATTGTCCGGCGAGACAATAAGTTATGAGAAAACAACCGTGGACAGAAAGAGAAGGGCAAGCTATGGATCACATCGCTTTGCACTCGATCAGTTTGCCCACCCATCTATGGATCGAAGCTTGAGTATCGAGGACTTGAGCATATCTTTTGTGGACCTAGGCATGGGCACTAAGGGCTCGGGCCAGGCCACAGGAGACTTGGTCCTAAAGTTGAGACCTAAAAACCAACGTTAGAGTCTTTGTATCCAAGTATAGAGTCTCGGATTCAAATGCTGATACTTATTTATATCAGTTTTTCAAAGAGAGACCGACTTTAAATATAGATTTTCTATTCAATTATTTTTGTAAGCAAATTGTGCACTGGAAAATGCAGAAAATGTTTTCTGCAAAACGAACGGAACATAAATCTTTTTCTAGAATGTAATCAGCAAAATAAAGAAATCAGGTTGCAAATAATTTTATAAGTGACAGAAGATAAGGAGATCATATAAATCCCATAAACAAGTAACATTTGGACAACTTGACAAAATCAATAAGACCATGCAACTGGACGGTACGTCACTGATGCCAATACCCATCTAATTGCAGCAGATCCAAAATTGTCCAGCAAGATGATAAGTTATGAGAAAGCAACCGCGGACAAAAAGAGAAGGGCAAGCTGTGGATCACATCGCTTTGCACTCGATCGGTTTGCCCACCCATCTGTGGATCGAAGCTTGAGTATCGAGGACTTGAGCACATCTTTTGTGGACCTAGGCATGGGCACTAAGGGCTCGGGCTAGGCCACAGGAGACTTGGTCCTAAAGTCGAGACCTAAAACCAACGTTAGAGTCTTCGTATCCAAGTATAGAGTCTCGGATTCAAACGCCAATACTTAGTTATATCAGTTTTTTTAAAGAGAGACCGACTTTAAATATAGATTTTCTATTCTATTATTTTTGTAAGCAAATTGTGCGCTATAAAATGCAGAAAATGTTTTCTGCAAAACGAACGGAACATAATTTTTTTTCTAGAATGTAATAAGAAAAATAAAGAAATCAGGTTGCAAATAACTTTATAAGTGACAGAAGATAAGGAGATCATATAAATCCCATAAACAAGTAACATTTGGACAACTTGGCAAAATCGATAAGACCATGCAACTGGACGGTACGTCACTGATTTCAATACCCATTTAATCGCAGCAGATCCAAAATTGTCCGGCAGGACGATAAGTTATGAGAAAGCAACCGCACAGAAAGAGAAGGGCAAGCTGAGGATCACAGAGCTTTGCACTCGACCGGTTTGCCCACCCATCATGAACCTCATGGTTGATAAGCACGTGTCGCGCTGCAGCTTCTGCGGCTGCTCTTGCAGCCGTGCATCCCTCACCCAGGAGCAGACACAAGCATGCCCATCCATCAACTTCATCCTACGTGATACCTCAATCACAGTTAAAAAGATTACTCGATCAATCCTAAATTTATTATACCAATCATAATTCCACCCTAAATTTTTTAGATTTTCTCAATTTTGTTCCAATTTTTTATGTGAAATTCGAATACAATATTTTTAATCAATTTCAGTGGAAATCATTAACGTAACGTTCTCGTCATCGATAACTGTTCTACATGACATACTACTATGTAAGTAATCTTTGATAAAAATCAGCATGAAGGACTACGTTGGAGCTTAGCATAAAGATTTAAAACTAAATTGACAAAATCAAAAATTTAAAATTTAATTGGTATGCACACAATAGATTTAAGAGTGAACGGTCAATTCCTTTGTAATAACTTTCCACCTAACTGTGACAATTCCACACATGGTATGAGCCCCCAAGTGGGAACAATTTATCTCGAGCCATCTTTTCTGTTGGAAAATTGCGATACTTCATATGTACGACTGTCCACGAGGACCCCCGTCAAGTGACACACTTCAAAAATTAGAGGGTCCATATAAATTGCACATTCAACGGTAAAGAGTTGCCGACATTTTGTGACCTACACATGTCTTTTTTTCTTACTCGAAGGCTTAGTTTGTTTCACGAAAAAATGCAATATTGTCTAATATTTTGGTGAAAATTGAAAATCAATTAGAAAATATTTTCCCTCCATTTTGATGTGGAAAATCTGATTTGATTAAAAAAATAAATTCAAATTTTTTAATATTCGTTATTTTAAATTACTTTTATCTTTTATTCTTTATCTTTTATCTTTTTTCCTTCTTCCTTTCCATGGCTCTCACTAGAGGTGATCGGTTTCCTATTCGGTCTAGTCCCACCTAAGAATCGAGAATCGGACAAGGAGGAATGGAACTAATCACTTAGCAAAAAAAAAAAAATATATATATATATATAGGAGTTGTTACTTCATCGACACTCTTCGGAAGCCTTCATGTCGTGTTTCGACATATGTTTGACACGCTCCGACACGTTCCGACACACGGTCAACAAGTGTTGGAAAATCCGACACGTGGTCAACTTTTCCCAATATGCTTCGATACGCGAGTCCAAAATTCCGACACGCACGAGGTCAATTTTAAAAATTTTCAATATTTGAGGGGTCAAAATATAAATATATGAAAAAATAATGAAAATCACAAAAATAAAGGGGAAAAAAGAAAATTTTCATTCTCAAGCTTCTCACTTATAAGTTTTGACCTTCCTGTGAGTGACGATGGAACGCCCATTTTCTCGCCGGTGTCGCTCCGCTACCCCAGCAAAGTTAAAGTTGTGATTTTATTTCTTTTTTTGCTTATTTCCACCTCTTACAGGCGTCGCTTGCAAGTTATCTCTTTCAGTCACATTCTTTTATGGTGAATTTAGTTATTTCCTTTTCTTTTGGTCATACTTTGAGAGTTCTTGTCCTAGATTTTCATTTTTCTCGAACCTTGTTTTATAGAGGAGCTCAAGCCAATCTATATTATGAACTCCAAACTTGGTCTGGGATTATAAGAAATCTCATTAATTTCCGACAAATATAAGAAAATAGGACATGTTTCTTCAAATTTACTCTTTTGTGTTTGCAATTTTTGAATTTCTCATTTAATCTCTATCAAATTAGAACAATAAATGATATTAACAAATGTTGGATTACCTTTACCCAAAAACAAAAAAAAACAAATGTTGGATTAATATTTTTAGTATAAATTAATTATATGCTCTTTTTTTATTATTTATTTATTTATTGCATATATATAAATATATTTTTAATATATAACATGTCGGAACGTGTCAAAATTCTCTATTTTTTGAGAAATAACATGTTGGCGTGTCGTGTCATGTGTCTTTGTCGGTGCTACATAGGTTGTTACTATTTTAGGATTTATTGCTATTTTTCATAAATTTAAAAAATATTTTTAAAAAAGTGTCAATCCGGTCCGATCTAATTCCCTCTTGAAGTTGGAACTGGATCGAAAATCATCAATTCCCTTTTTATGGAATCAAGAACCAGACCGACGCCCTCGAGAACCGAACCAAATCATTTGGTCTAGTCCGATCCAAGCATTTCTCGATTTGGTCGGTCCAATATGCTCACCCTTAACTCCGACGCAACCACCATCACCACCACCATGGAGCTCGACATGGAATCCATGGCCCACACCATCGGCATCTCTGTCCCTGTGTTTTGCTTCCTCACCACCATTCTTGTCTCCTTCCTCTATCGGTTTGTCCTCAACCGACTTGAGAGGGACAAGCTTGCACTAGGCTAGCAAGGCTCGAGCTCATTAGATTCTTACAAGCCGAGCCGAGACGAGCTAAGCTCAAGTGAGGCTTCACCTCACCAGATTCGGCGAGGTTGAGCTCACTCAAGGCTAACGAGGTCGAGCCTCACCAAAAGTTGCCAAGTCATGGCAAGCTCAAGGCCTTGCAAGTCGATCGTCCACTCGAGGTTGAACGAGGCCAATGATGGAAGAAGCAGAGGGTTTCATGTGGACGACAATGAACTTGAACGGAGAATCATGCCTCAGGCAAGTGGGCCGGCAAGGCTCAAGCTCACTTGTCAATCGCCAACTATGGCCACGATCAACAACCAGCCAAGGAAGAAACAAAAACAAAATAAAAAATAGAAGTAAAAATAATTAAAAATTTGAGACTTTTTTTGAAAAATACTTTAATAATAACAATTGTTTCATTAACCAATGACCCAAACCCAAGCACCAAGAGCCTATGCACGTCTTCTGTGGACTTGGGGCTGAGTGCGAGAGACCATAGCTCGACTTTTGAGGACACAAGCACTACCTTTATAGACCTAGACATGGGTGCCAGGGCATCAAGTATGAGCATCAAGAGTTCAAGCCCAGCCTCAATGGATTTAGGCTTAGGTAGTAGGGATTTTTGTACTTAAGCATAGAGTTTCGAGGCGAAGCGTTAATACCTAGTCATATTTTGAAAAAAAAAAAATTTGGTTTGTCAAAGAGCAAATCACTTTCCGACATTTTAACATAAATTTTCCGTTGATTAGGAAAATATTTTTCATTAACTCATTTTCCTAAACGAACCAAATGCGGGAAAATAAAACACACTATTATACTTGACTCGTTTGTAATGAACCAGATCTAACTATTTGATGTTATCGCATCATACATGTTTATTACCTGCTTCAAGACACGAGCGGTGAAATTTGTTTGACGTAATGTTATCTATTAAGTTTGGATTTTCCATTTTATAGTATTAATTGAATGATACGTCTCCTTTTTACTATATAAAAAAGGTGGAGAGGGATGACCGATGCATTTACTCTCTTGGGTGTTTCTTTGAAGATCTCATGCTGCTGCGAAATATATGTTGAATTATAATTACTCAATAATCCATCCCGTGATCCAAAGGCTTACGGTTGATGAACCAATCACTATATTATCTCCGCTAGCATGCTAGAAGGGAGGAGTTCTCCCCCGCACGAGATAATACTAGATGTTCTAAATAGAAATTGGCTAAAGATCCGCTCACGGCATCACTCGAACTCCTAACCCCGTCTTAACATGTATAATCATTGCCCGAAAATAATATGCCTTTTTTTTTTCTCAAATGAAAATTTGTATTTTGCATGTGTATTTGTGGTCGTTAAACATATATATCTTCAAATTATAATCTTAGGTTGTCTTAGGTATATAACAAGTTGAAAAATTGTGGGTTACAATACACATTGTGAGATCTCTAAGAAACAATATACTGTTTATAAAAATAAAAATCAATTCCATCATAGCGCCTGAGTACATAGCTTGTCAGCACGCCATGTTGGATGATTTAATTTATTTTAAGGCCATGTCGATTTTCAGGTGAGTCAAATCGTTAGTAATACGTAATTGACCGATTTTTCAATTTTGTAGTACTTAAGTAAGCAAAAAATAAATTATAACACTTAAGTGAAAGTCATACAAAAGTTATAATACTCATATTGTTCTTATTTCGAAGTGAGGAGTTTTTTCCACGTAAGATACTAAATGCTCCAGATAGAAACTGGCTAAAGATCTGCTCACGATATCGCTCGAACTACTAACCCTCTCTTAACATATGTGATCATTGACCGAAAATAAATATGCTTTTTTTTTCTCAAAGGAAATTTTTTTATATATATTTTTTTTGTATGCGTGTTTGTGGTCGTTAAAAAAAATAATATGCGATCTCTTCATATTATAATCTGCGGTACATAACAATTGAAAAGTGTGGGTTACAGTACACATTATGAGATCTTTAAGAAGTAATATAATATTTATAAAAGTAAAAAATTAAATTCCCTCATAGCACCTAAGTACATGGCTTGTGCACATGAAAAATATGTGTTTCTAAATTAAAGTAAAACATGAACAAATTAGGACTGACATGTATGCACATGGCTAGTAAATGTTGTTTTATTCGGCAAGAAATACATTGAAAAAATGTTATTTTTAACTTTTTCTTTTGGTAAATGAAAATGAAAGAGCACAAATGCGTCTTTTGACTCCGTTTGTTTTCCAAAAAATGAAGGGAAAAAAAGGGTAACCTCATTTAAAACGCCTCTAGGATTCTGGTCTGCATGTTTTTTTAGGCACGTCACTCTGCTCATTAACCCGTTACCATCAATAGTAGGATATACATGCGGTGATAATTCCATGGTTGCCTACTACCTGATGAGCGAGGAACTAAATTTCAAGAATTGACCTGTGTTTTCGAGATTCTTCTATGCGCAGCTGATGATGCTGGTCGCATGTGAGACTGGTCCTTTGAGGAGGCGAGCATGTACAAGTGGCGGATGGGACCTTCAGAGGGCCACTTTCGTAGAGGCAGAATGTGACTGGTAGTCGATATCCAGCGTAATCGATTAATCAGAGGCAGGATGCATGTACATTTGATACCTAGCAGGATGAGATTCATAACGGATGGATATTGATGATTGATTAATTACATCACGTTGTCGTTGTCACGTGGTGTATTTATAGTGTAAAATTCTCTCATTTTATTTTTCGTGACTCGAGAGCCTCATTTCTGATGTTGAGGGAAACGAACAAAAAAGAACCGACTGATTTCAAAATCTGCCTCGGGCTACAGATGGAGAAAAAACAAAATAAGATTAGAAATGGGTGGCGGATTAAAAATCCTTGATCCAACATGTGGAGGAATGTAATGCACAGGCACCAGTCAAGCCGAGTAGGATTTGAGTAGGATCGGGGAGAAAAGGGTGGCTGTTTCACTGTGTCTTTCCAAATTAGATTTGATGGACACCCTTCGCTCCCCCACTACTAATACACTTCAACATGGGTACGTACTTGAGCCCTCCCTCTCTCTCTCTCTCAACCTTTCTTCTTTTTTCTCTCTCTTATTCTGCATTTCTTGTTTTGATCCGGATTTTTGTGGACACAGCCATTGAACCCCCTCTGTCCATACATTTTAATTAGGAAAATATTTTTCATTAACTCATTTTCCTAAACGAATCAAATGTTAACCAGATCTAACTATTTGATTTTATCGCATCATACATGTTTATTACATGCTTCAAGACACTAGCGGTGAAATTTGTTCGACGTAATGTAATCTATTAAGTTTGGATTTTCCATTACATAGTATTAATTGAATGATACGTCTCCAATTTACTATATAAAAAAGGTGGAGAGGGACGACCGATGCATTTACTCTCTTGGGTGTTTCTTTGAAGATCTCATGCTGCTGCGAAATATATGTTGAATTATAATTACTCAATAATCCATCCCGTGATCCAAAGGCTTACGGTTGATGAACAAATCACTATATTATCTCCGCTAGCATGCTAGAAGGGAGGAGTTCTCCCCACACGAGATAATACTAGATGTTCTAATTAGAAATTGGCTAAAGATCCGCTCGCGGCATCACTCGAACTCCTAACCCCATCTTAACATGTATAATCATTGCCCGAAAATAATATGCCTTTTTTTTTTTCTCAAATAAAAATTTGTATTTTGCATGTGTATTTGTGGTCTTTATATATATATATATATCTTCAAATTATAATCTTAGGTTATCTTAGGTATATAACAAGTTGAAAAATTGTGGGTTACAATACACATTGTGAGATCTCTAAGAAACAATATACTGTTTATAAAAATAAAAATCAATTCCATCATAGCGCCTGAGTACATAGCTTGTCAGCACGCCATGTTGGATGATTTAATTTATTTTAAGGCCATGTCGATTTTCAGGTGAGTCAAATCGTTAGTAATACGTAATTGACCGATTTTTCAATTTTGTAGTACTTAAGTAAGCAAAAATAAATTATAACACTTAAGTGAAAGTTATACAAAAGTTATAATACTCATATTGTTATTATTTCGAAGTGAGGAGTTTTTTCCAGGTAAGATACTAAATGCTCCAGATAGAAACTGGCTAAAGATCTGCTCACGATATCGCTCGAACTACTAACCCTCTCTTAACATATGTGATCATTGACCGAAAATAAATATGCTTTTTTTTTTTCTCAAAGGAAATTTTTTTTTTTTTTTTTTGTATGCGCGTTTGTGGTCGTTAAAAAAAATAATATGCGATCTCTTCATATTATAATCTTCGGTACATGACAATTGAAAAGTGTGGGTTACAGTACACATTATGAGATCTTTAAGAAATAATATAATATTTATAAAAGTAAAAAATTCAATTCCCTCATAGCACCTAAGTACATGGCTTGTGCACATGAAAAATGTGTGCTTCTAAATTAAAGTAAAACATGAACAAATTAGGACTAACATGTATGCACATGGCTAGTAATGTTTTTTTATTCGGCAAGAAATACATTGAAAAAATGTTATTTTTAACTTTTTCTTTTGGTAAATGAAAATGAAAGAGCACAAATGCGTCTTTTGACTCCGTTTGTTTTCCAAAAAATGAATAATTTGAAATATATTTTTCTAAAACTAGTCGGCTTGTGTCACTTGAAATAATTAGTTAATGAAAAATATATTCATCATTAATAATAATTTATGTCTAAACAGTTTCATGGGTGATAAAAAAATTATCTTTCATTTGGCACAAAATAAACGTTTTTATAAATATTTTTTTAAAAATAGTCGGCTTTCATTTAATTAGGCATTAAAATAATTTATGTCTAAAAAAAATAAACGTTTTTATTGCGCTAAATTTCCACGCCTCCATGCGTAAAGCAATGATATTGTGCTCTGGAATGGAATGTAAGGTGAAAGGACATGAGTAGAGCTCTCCGTTTGGACTTGTTTCATACCACGAAAGGTTGTCTTTTGGCTCTATTTATTTTCTGAAAAATGAATAATTTGAAACATTTTTTTTTTTTTAAAAACTAGTCGGTTTGTGTCACTTGAAATAATTAGTCAATGAAAAATATATTCATCATTAATAATAATTTATGTCTAAACAGTTTCATGGGCGATAAAAAAAATTATCCTTCATTCGGCACAAAATAAACGTTTTTATTGCGCTAAATTTCCACGCCTCCATGCGTAAAGCAATGATATTGTGCTCTGGAATGGAATGTAAGGTAAAAGGACTGAGTAGAGCCCGCCACTTGTTTGGACTTGTAGAGTCGAGCGTACCACGAAAGGTAGTCTTTTGGCTCTATTTGTTTTCTGAAAAAATGAATAATTTGAATTATATATTTCTAAAACTGGTCGGCTTGTGTCACTTGAAATAATTAGTCAATGAAAAATATATTCATCATTAATAATAATTTATGTCTAAACAGTTTCATGGGTGATAAAAAAAAATTATCCTTCATTTGGCACAAAATAAACGTTTTTATTACACCAAATTTCCATGCCATCCATGCGTAAAGCAATGATATTGTTCTCTGGAATGGGAATGTAAGGTGAAAGGCAGTCGACGTGAGGAAGAGCTCGCCGCTTTGTCTGGACTTGAAGAGTAAGAGCGTACCACGAAAAGACATACTTAAGTCGTGTAGCATGGACGCGTGGCCGGTGAGCCGACCTCACATCAACCGTCTAGTAGGATGGTCCCGGAACAGGATCCCCCGTCCTTCCGAGACGAAGCCAGCTCGGGCGATGGCGATGGCGCTGGCGGATCCATCGAGGCAACTTCGGTGGAAGTTGAGCGGCGACTTCGGTTGGTGGAAGAGTCAGTAAAGGCTCCGTCCAAGTGGTGCATTAACCTGGTGACCGAGACTTTGGGGCGCAAAAAAAAAAAAATCAGATCCCACATAGCTCAGACGACGGCGACCTCCTTCCTAACCACATGAAAAACAAATGCTAATGAGACGACGACCAAGACCTCTCGTCTTCTTTCTTTAATGGCCAAAAGACGACGGGCTGATCTGCTGCTGCTACTAAAATACATTAGGGGAGAGATTTTTAAATGCATTGGGCAGGCAGTCGTTTGGCGATTCCGATGCGTGAAACAAGTGTGGCAGGAAGGAAATAGGATATCAAAAATTCAAGCCAGTCCGGTCTACCAGTGACAGTGTGGACAGTGTGGACTGAGAAGGACTTGAAGTAGGGAGGTTGGGTAGGTCGGTGGAGCCGAGAGGTAGGAGGGTCGTGAAGCACGAAAGCGCGCACGCCAGGGTCGGTATCACGCCTTTCATTCGCGGGCTGTCAATATGGACATCTTTAATATGTGACTTTAAATGGGTGAGATGGTCGGAGGGAAATATATTGATTTTTCTTTGTGGGAACTCAGGAGCATCCGGCCTTGAAGACTTAGAGCTAATTTGAGGCCCACAAAACACCTTACAAGACTTGTAAATCGATTAAATTCGGGTCTTGGATTTGTATAGGGAAATTGGGTCGATGGATGCGGGAGGAGGGGCCATGAAGGACGTACGTGCAATCTTTGATTGGCGAGTTATCAATATGGACGTTGATATCCTTAATCCGTGACATTCTTAATCGGGAACTTGGAAGCATTGATATGTGAAGATTCAAAGCTAGCCAGAGACCCACAAAATACCTTAAAGGTTCTGTAAATCGATTAAGCTTGGGTTTTTGTCTATATTGATGACCATGATTTAGAGCAATTTGTGCTCTATTTATTTGACCCAGAACAAAATGATTTTTGGCTTATGAGCTAGGAAATTATGTAAATCGATTGAACTCACTTCTGTAGGTGAAGAGTTGGAGCTAATTAGAGACCCACAAAACACTTGACGTTGATTAAGCTTGGGTCTTTAATTTATATAGATGACCTTGATTCTGAGCAATTTGCACCCAATTTGTTAAACTCGGAATGGGGTGATTTCTAGCTTATGAGCTAGGAAATAATGTAAATCGTACATGAAGACTCGGAGTAAACTGAAAACCCACAAAACACCTGATAGTTCTAGTAAATCGATTCAGATTGGGTCTTTAATCTATATAGATGGCCATGATTCAAAGTAGTCTACATTAGATTTGTTAAACTCGGAACGGGGATGATTTTGGTTTCTGAGCTAGGAAATAATGTAAATTGTACTTGAAGACTCAGAGCTAATTGAAAACCCACAAAACACCTTATAGGTCCTGACATCGATGAAGCTTGGGTTTTTGATCCGTACGAATGCCGTTGATTCACAGCAGTCCATGTGTTCGATCCTTGAGACTCGGGACGGGATGATCAAGAAAATATTGGGTGGTCCGGGACCGCCACGTCAGCGTGGTCCCCGACCACTCACACGGCGCCACATATGGAGGGGACAAAAGAGAGAAATAGGAGAGAGAGCGTTACCCGAACACGTGGTGCCGTGTGAGTCAAAATGGTCATGTTCATAGTACCAAGGAAAATGGTCAATTCATACGGAAAAGGGGTCGCAGCAACCGAGCAAGTTGGAGGGAACTTTCCCTCAATTACACAAAAGCCATTAGCAACGGGTCAAGTCGCACATGAAGCAGCCAACGAAGTTGTGGGTCGGGCCCGCCTCTCCATACACTCTCGCCTATCACTGGCGCTCCTTTTGGATATATATATGAGAAGAGCGCCAGCGATGGAAGCTCACAAGCGTCACGCACATTTCCTATAGGCCATCATATCTGCACTAGTGCTTAGTAGCCATCATCATCAGGTTAGGGACGGACGATGGCGCCTCAGGATTCTTTGGTGTTCAAGGTGCGGAGATGCGAGGCCGAGCTGGTCCGTCCGGCGAGGCCGACGCCCCGCGAGCACAAGAGGCTGTCGGACGTCGACGACCAGGAGGGCCTCCGGTTCCAGATCCCTGCGATCCAGTTTTACCCGGGCGACGGGTCCGGGCGGGACCCGGCGCGTGCCATCCGGGAGGGGCTCGCCAGGGCGCTGGTGTTCTACTACCCCTTGGCGGGCCGCCTGAGGGAGCTCCCCGGTAGCCGGAAGCTGGTGGTGGACTGCAACGAGGAAGGGGTGTTGTTCGTGGAGGCTGACGCGGACGTCACCCTCGACCAGTTCGGGGACGCCCTCCAGCCTCCCTTCCCTTGCCTGGAGGAGCTCATCTTCGACGTCCCCGGCTCCTCCGCCGTCCTCGACGCCCCTGTCTTGCTCATTCAGGTACTGCATATAAAACCCCGTCTTTTGACACTTAAAAGAGAAACATCATAGACCATGCGCATGCCGGAAAGTGAGGTTCCACGACGTGTGGCTTTCCTCGTGCTCGAAAAAATTTAAGGCTCTAAAAGAGAAACATCACTTCACTTAACACGGAGATTCTCCCATCCAAACCGCGAGCGGCCCTGTTCCAATTTTCACGCACACGAAAGGAGTCCGCCGTCCGCAAAGGTCGGTCCGAGGTTCTTCTTTCGTTTGCCCAAAAGGGTTGGTCGGTCGATGATCTCCATGAACTCCGTTAGAGCTGCATGCTCCATCATGACTTCCCTGCACCGTTTCTCTCTGAGAAAACGCTTTGTAAATGAAAGTTCACGACCGATTAGTAGTGCATACGGTGCCCATGCATCGTCGTCGTCTCGGATTTTCAAGTGGGTCCTTCGTTGCTTGGCTTGGGATTTTAGCAGATCCCCAGAACACGAGAGAGTCCACTCATAAAGTCACAAGTTTGTCCCTTTAAAGGCCAACATGGCATGTTCTACCTTCGTCATGATCGGCTGTTGTAATTTGAAAGTTCGAACTATCCAAATATAAACCGTCTCAAAAAAGAGAACCGATCGCGAATTTTTCGATCATAAGAATCAATTTATGTAGGAAAAAAAAAATGCCGTCCATAGAAAATTCTTTTCGACGTCGGAAGTGGGTGGCCCTGCGGTCTTTCTAGCAACAAGATAAGGAATGGGCAAAAATTATGCACAGTTCATTCCGTGAACCACTCCTCCACCAAAGGTTGTGGAATCCAAAAGGGAGCTCAAGTACTGAGCCCCACCTGGGAATATAACTAATTATTAAACTTACTCGGATGCAATAATGTGGAGAATCCACAGCTGAGCTGATGTTGCTGGTTTGAATCGACATAGTAAATGATGTGACGGGGGTTTTGTCGGCGAGTGCTGACGTGCGGAACGGCGTCGTGATGGTGTGTTGCAGGTGACTCGTCTCAAGTGCGGGGGCTTCATCTTCGCTGTGCGCCTCAACCACGCGATGAGCGACGCGGCGGGGCTGGTCCAGTTCATGACGGCGGTGGGGGAGATGGCGAAGGGCGCCGACGCCCCTTCGGTCCTCCCCGTGTGGCAGCGGGAGCTCCTGGACGCCCGAGACCCGCCACGGATCACGTGCACCCACCGGGAGTACGAGCAGGTGGAGGATACCAAGGGAACCCTCATCCCGCTCGATGACATGGAGCACCGCTCCTTCTTCTTCGGGGCTGCCCAGATGTCTGCACTCCGCAGCCGGGTGCCTCCCCACCAGCGCGCGAGCTCCACGTTCGAGGTCCTCACCGCGTGCCTCTGGCGATGCCGCACCATCGCGATCCAGCCCGACCCCGAGGAGGAGGTGCGGGTGCTGTGCATCGTGAACGCCCGGACCAAGTTCGACCCGCCCCTGCCGGCAGGGTACTACGGGAATGCCTTCGCGTTCCCCGTGGCGGTGACGAGGGCAGACAAGCTGTGCCAGAACCCGCTGGGATACGCGCTGGAGCTGGTGAAGAAGGCCAAGGCGGACGTGACGGAGGAGTACATGAGGTCCCTGGCGGACCTGATGGTGCTAAGGGGGAGGCCCCACTTCACGGTGGTGCGGTCCTTCCTGATCTCGGACACGACCAAGGCCGGGTTCGGGAACGTGGACTTCGGTTGGGGGAAGCCGGTGTACGGTGGCGCGGCCAAGGGGGGAGTCGGGGCCATCCCCGGGGTGGCCAGCTTCTACATCCCCTTCAGGAACCGGCAGGGCGAGGATGGCATCGTCGTCCCGGTGTGCCTGCCGGCCCCGGCCATGCGAATATTCGTGCAGGAGATGGACGCCTTGCTGAAGGATCCACCGCCCAGCACTACCACCAACAAGTCAACCTTTGTCACTTCTTCCCTGTGAACTGCATCCGCCTAGGCAAATTTCAATTTCATGTGGTGTGATGATCTCTCGTTTTTACCTTTTCTTTTATGGGAGTGAGAACTGGTAATCTACATGCTGCTCTACTATTAAAATGAGAACAAGGCTTTCCCGTACTTCAGCTTTTGCCCACGTTAACTTGTCGGTTTGCAGTTGTGAATTGATTAAAATGCGCTATCTCCACCGTTGGATCTAGTAGATCCCATGTAAGTCCCGAGATAGAAATTGATCAAAAGCATGGACAAGAACCGTATCGAGTCTTTAAAGTTGATATATGAACAATGATTTTTGTCGAAAGGTATAGGTATTCATGTGTTGTATAAATCCAACAAGAACTTTATTCAATAAGCTAAAGATGTGAATGAAATTATTGCACAAACAGGGTTCTAGTGCTGACACGAATGCAGTACCCATTTCGTGGCTGCTTATGGAAAGTGTTTTATGCCGACTTTTTATTTTAAAAAATTAGGAAAGTTAGCAGCTTTTCATTTTACTTTGGGAAATTTACAAATTAAAAAAAAAAAAAAATTTCTCCTAAGAAATGATAAGTTATGTGCACAAAGCTGAGGTTGTGGGGGAAGGGATGGCCGGAACTGTCTCATGCATTATTCCAATTCAATGTGTCCAAATGTCATCAACCCATCTCCTCCCTTTTTCTTGTGGACCCGAGGTTGACCGAGCCTCCACCTGCTTCCCCCAATGGCTTTTGTCTTTGCCCTTTGGCTTCTCTCTACCTTGAACTATTCCAATAACTGCCGGCCTCTCCAAAGCATATAAACCTTCTGCTTTGACCATACACCATAAACAGCTGAGGAATTACATAGCATCAGAAATGGACACCAGAAGATCGAACCGAGGCGCCAGACCACCTCCCAAGAATGGCCACAACGATAACAAGGATGAAGACCTCCTCCTTTTCCGGGAATTGCACCGCCGCAAGAAGGACCGCACCATGAACCTCCTCCTGCCCATTTCCAATGAGTTCGAGCCCAATGGGATCCCAGGTACTTGGCCCCCTCTGCATGGACACTTGGGTTTTGTGCTTGTGTGTAAGACTCTGAATTATGCACACTCTGGCTCGATCTGGATGCAGGCAACTATCCTCTGCCTATCCACAGAACCGCCTCCGGTAAAAGTGAATTCCTTGCCGAGAATGACAAGAATGATTACGACTGGTACATTTAGTCGTCCTTTCTCCCTTCCCTTCTCAACCATCCTTTGCGTTTTAGCAACATTCCTATATGTGCCCTCTTCAATTGCTCATACAAATTGTGGATCATGAGATACTGCTGAACTCTTTTTAAGGTTGAAGACCCCCCCGGCAACTCCTCTGTTCCCTTCATTAGAGATGGAAGCCAATGCAGTGGACTACCCGATGCAGCGGGAAATACCGATTCTGCAGCCTTTTTCACGTGTAATTGTACTATCAATGACAACGGCCATCTCAGCTTTCTATATTGAACTGTAACTTTTTTATTCCGTGCATGCCCGCTGGAAGCAGGACAATATGTACACCGTGTTCAAATTGCAGCCTCACGAATATTTTGACATGAGCTATGCGGGCAATACACTTAACATTAAACTGATTTTTCAAAAGCATGATGCGTAGAATGCACGGATGGTTTTATTTGATTCGAGCGCATGGATTTTCCCAGTTCACTTTACATGGTTTACATATTGTCTGCAGACAAAATGCACACACGAGATAGTCGCTTTTATGGTAAATAGCTAAACAGGAGCTATTCGCCTCAACAATGTATAATGCCATGCAGCTTGTGTCGGATTGATTTGATAGAGAACAATTCCACATCTAAGATCCGCTGCCAGAAACTAATAAATGACATGGCAATCTATTGCGAGTCATCTTCACAAGCCTAAAAAAAATCGACAAAACATTCTAGCTTAAAGTTCACTTCTATAGGCTACTCATGTGAGGAGTAGCACCAGTTTCAATTTCTGGAACCAACGTTGAACTCACCTAGTTATCTTATTGTGCAACTATAACCCCCTTGTACTATGTCGAGTTTAGAAGCCTGATGACTCATGACATCATAACCAGTTTGCAGGAATTGTGGGTGGGAGAGAAGCAACCAACGGAACCCAAAAGTCTCCACGAAACAAGCCGAAGACTCCCCCAGCATCAGCATCAGCGACCCAAAAGAACAGTGTCTCTTCAGCTGATCACACCAGAAGGTCCCGGGCCTTATTTATTCCGAATCAGAAGATGACTCAAGAGCTGGTACTTGCCAAAGAGACTGATGCAGCTCCCAATGCTTCAAAGCCTGCCAGTGTGAGCAACAGATACGGTCGTTTCAGCAGCGTTACCAAATCTGTGGGAGCAGAATCTAACGCAATTAAGCCAATCAGCATTAACAATAAGAGAGGCATGTCGCCTCTAACAAGATCGACGATAACCACCCAGTTTCCAGGTTTCTCCAATGAAACTCCCTCTAATCTTCGAAAAGATCGTCCGGCATCTACTTCACGTGGTCGGCCAAGCAACAATGCAAAATCATCAGTGATTCATCAACCGCCAGAACCCTCTGCAACTCAAAGAAGACAGTCATGCTCGCCAAGTGTGACCAGGGGTCGGAAACTGGAACCAAAATCCGGAAATGTCACAGGGAATATGGCACCATTCTCGCAGTCTCGTCTGAGGGGCACCATTCAAACAAGAAACGGTTCACAGGTATTACTAGGGAGTAGCATGGTGGAGAAAGTAATGAATGCTCGAAAAGCAGGCAAGCCTGCTGGACCAAATACTGGTTTCCCATGAACCGAGTGGATATTCATGCTCTGCCCCAACAAGGTTTGGGACTTGAGGTTCAATGGACGGGACACAACGCCTCAAACCATCAGAAACGAAGACCGGGTTTTGGACTGTATCATGCTATCAATGTCGCAGAATTCAATTTACCAATGGTAATAAACTTGGTAAAATTTCTTGTTTGATTTTAAGAATGAAGAGTGACTAATATGTAAATGACACTCCTAGTACTGCCTATTTTTATTTTGGTTCTGAAACTTAAGACGACGAACACTCATATACTACCGTCTACTTCAATTTGGTAGTCCTTATGATTCTTTTTAAGCAACAATAACATCTCTGATGGGTTTTTATACAATATGTTCGGCCAAGCCGAGCTTGTCCGCCCATATTAAGCCAAACCAGGCCCATAAGAGAGAGGGCAGCTATTTTTATATAAAATAAACTGTTGTATAAAAAAGAACGTTGAATGAAAAATAGAATATACATTCGTCAAGTTTTCACTATCAGTGTATCCTCTCTCAAAAAAGAAACTCAAACGCTTTAATCGATCCCTCTTGAGACTATGACAGTGTTTAATCCATAGCAAATAAGGTACGTCCATTTTGGTGATGTGTCTTTTGATCGATGTTACATGTATCCTTGGGCTTGTTTCCGCCTTCATGTTTTAGTATTCGATAGTTCAAGTATCCTTCTTTCTTTTGAAATCCGTTTCCATCATTGGTATCATGTTGTTGTTTCCTAATCGTTGTTGTTGTTTATAATTGGTTTTATGGCCAAAATTTGAGAAACGAAGCCAGCAAACGTTCAAGGGCGGAAATCCCGACACCCGATATACTGTTCGACCCCCCTTTCTCGAATTTCCCTAAACTAAAATTTGTTTTTGAAAGTACAAAATCGAAGTTCTCATCGAGAGGAGAAAATTGACAAGTGGCATGCTGGACGCACCATGGCCGAAAGTGGCGGGGTGCCAGGCACGTACGTTGCATGTGTGCAGCGGGTACAGAATCGCTAGCACATGCAAACGCCATTGTGACGTCAGCCAGCAGTTGGGTCGGTTGTTCTAACCCAACCCAATTGGCCCAACTTGACAACTCACCAACTTGTTGACCCAACTCGATTGTCTATTAACCACTGACCTGTTGACTGTTGACAAAAAAAAATAAAATGTGTTTTTCAATTATACTCATTATGGATTATGTGTAATCCAATTTTGTTTTGCATTTGTTGCAAAAACAATGGCTTGCTGTCACATGCGTACACCTATTCGCACATTGTCAGAAGGACAAATGGCTAGACTTACAAAGATGATAGCTAAGTTGGTTGATTATCGATAGGAAAGTGGTAACATAATGGAACATGTGGTTAAGGTCAATAAGATGATACAAGACATCATTTGAAATGGTTTTCCCATGCTAGCTTTTGAGATGGTGCAGTCCTTGATTAGCACTCTTCTATTTGAATGACAATTAGTGTTGCAACATGGTTCCAACTTATAAGAAGCCTGCAATGGTTTTTTTTTTTAAGGAATACTATAGGATTGATGCCACAAAGACTTCATCCCTAGTAACAAGTATAACCCAGTGGGGAATGATTGTGCAAGGGAGAAACCCTAAGAGATTTTTATCTATCTTCCTTTAGCTGCTAAGAGGGAACTTAAGTTTACTAAAAAAATTTATAAGTCTTTCCTGTTCATAAGTTAACTTGGCATAGTTGAATTTGTGTTTATCTAGGATGTTTTATGGATATCTCATATAGATAGTTTCTTCCATGTTGATGTTGTTGTGTCTTTTGATGTATTGATTACATTATGTAAAAATGTGTTTTTTAAGTTAATGGATATTCAATGTCAATTGATTTTGTTACTATTGATTCTTGTTGGTACTTAAAGAAGTTTTAGTAGCTATAAAGAACTTCTTTTTTATAAAAGATTATATTAATGACAATTTCAACTTGGGATTTTTGGATGATGATTGGAAACAATTGTGATCTTTTGATTCCGAAATCTTATTTGAAATTATTCATTAATATGATTAATTTATGCAAAATAGATGCATAAATAATATGCATTAATAATTTGTGTATGTGTGTCGGATATATTCAGATTTAATTTCTTCGACAATTTAAAGCATAATCGCTGAATTGAACAAAGAAGGCAAGCTGAACGGTGAAGATTATAAAATATAATATATGAAAATCCATTATGTGCTAGAAAAGCAAGAGACATTAGAAACTCTTAATCTGGTTATGGAAGAGCTTGAAGATGAAAACACCGCACAACACAAGAGATAATGATGCATTTACTACATGAAAAAGAAAGAACTTGCTTGCTTGCATCACGTTATTAAGTAGCATGGAGAATGATGTCATGCGAAAGTTCAGGTATTTTAAGAATGCCAAAGAGATGTGGGAAGCATTAGTAGTGAGATTTAGTCATACATTAGTGATCAAGCTGAGACAGTTCACTATAAGATTTGACTCGTATAGGAAGACTCATGGTTAAATCATTAAGCAACACCTGAAAAAGATGTTAAACATGATCAATGAGCTAAAAGATGCTGGCCACGTTCTGACTGACCAAAAACAAGTGTAAGCAGTGTTCCTTACCTTAAAGTTGGGAACATATGAAAGTGCACCTAACCTACAATGAGAACATTAAAACCTTTGAAGGTGCAGTGTGCTACCTTGAGCTAAAAAAGGATTGCCTTTTGGCGACTAAGCCAAAAATTGATATATATTGTCGCGACCTGAATTTCGGGTGCACCACCTAAAACTAGGTTAATGGACTACTAAGTCTTTAACTTAGCTCGAGCTCTCCCAAGGCCATACCAATTCGTGACTTAATGTTCAATTATTTAACATGCAAATGATTAATATCTAGGAGTCACCACTAATCGGTTCACGGTAGGTCGATTAGACACCTAAGTAAAATAAAGAGAGATTTATTTTACTCCTACGAACCAAAGACTAAGGGTACGAGGACTTTGTTACATTAGAATGCTCTAATGCCCTTTCGGTATCATTTCTTTTTTAACTTTCAAAAATATTTTTTGGAGGCAGCTGATTTATTTTAACCTAAATTACTATCATGCAAATGTGGTGACCACACGGTGCTCATCCATTATTAAAACATTCAAATAAATAAATTGCATCACACAAAGCAAGCAACCATTTTTTTTTTTTTGGGTTTTCTTAAAAATTAGAATTCTTTTATAAAAATGCATTTTTAAACTAAATGACTTAATCTTATTAGTATGAAAATTCTAATTAAATGAGCCTATTATGCAAACTAGTTATTATGCACCTTATGACCTAATTTTACTAAAAAATTCTAATTAAATGATCATATTATGCGAACTAATTAACATGCACCTAGATTTTTGTATTTTTGTATATTTTTTATTGAAGTTTAGAATTTATGAAAACCCTACTTAATCTATTTAAAAAGGGATAATTTTCTAGTCTATTCTAGGGATTAATTTGACTTAAACCCTATCTTATCTTAGAAAACTATTTTTTGAAAACTGAGATAATTAAAATGTGCAAGCATTATCTAAAAAATTAATTTAGGTCCAACCCTAACTTATTCTAAAAATGCAACCCTAAAAATGTAATCCTAAGAAATTCTAATTTACTAAACCTATATGCTCATGCAGAATTTTGATTTTTTTGATTTTTTAGGTTTTTTTTTAAAAGATAAGATATTATTAAATAAATATTAAATCTAAACTATCAGCAAAGTAAAGGATTAAAATAATCGAAAAAAATAACCCGTTATCTCATAGGTCAAATTAACAATTATATTAACCCTAATTATCACGACAAAGAGATCAAAATAATTAAAAATCTGATCCAAAATCTTATGGGTCAAATTAATAATTATAATGATTTAATAATTAAAATTCTATAAAAAAAAAGCCCAAAAATTAATATAATTAAAAAAATGATCCGACGTCTTACGAATCAAATTAGTAATTACAATAATTTCGGACAAATCCCTACGGATAATGCCTACAAAATTTATAAAATGAAAATCATATTCCTATACAATAGTATTAAGACTTAAAAAAAGAGAGTAAATAAAGCAAATATATAATAAAGGAAAATTAAAAATAATAAAGAAAACTACCTAATGGGTTAGAAAGGAGGACAGTGGATGGCGCCGGTGGTGGCTGACCGACGTCGAAGCTCCAGCGAGGGCACCGGTGGAGGTGCGGTGTCTGGCGCGGCTGGCAGACAGCGACGATGAGGCTGGGCAAAGCGCAGCGTCAGCGGGGGCAGGAGCACGGTCGTCGGACGCGGGCTGCTTGCTTCAAGTGCTGGGTCGCGGGTGCGGGGGACAGCCGTGGACAGGGGCGTGCGGTGGTGGGCGCTGCAGATCGCGGGTGAGGCGCGTGCTAGTGCTTCAGAGGCGCGGTGGCGTCAGTTGCTACAGAGGAGGAGTCGCGATGGCTGAACCACGGTGACGTTGGGCTTCGGCGAAGTGGGAAACGGGCGTTGCAGCAGGCTCAGGTCCTAGCTCACAGGTTGAGGTGATCGGTGGCCGATCGGCGGGTTGCAAGGAGCATCGCCGAGCGAAATCGGAGCGGCGAACTTCATCGGTTGTTGCAGAGGCAAAGTCGCGATAGCTGAGCCGCGATCGAGGGTTGAGGCGCGGTGCTGCACGTCGGGGGGCGGATCTGGCGGGAAGATGGTGGCGGAGGTGCGCGGAGCTCGGGCAGTCGCGAGTCACCGATGCGGGGCGTCGGGCGAGACCGGCGGAGCGGCGGTGGTGAAGGCGCGGTAGTGCTCGCAGGGATGTGCAGGCAGAGACGGACGGGAGTTGCAGAAAGCTGGAGCGCCGGTCGAAGGACTGTTGAAGAAAAAGACCCTCCCTTTTTCCCTTTTTTTTTTTACTTTCTCTCTCTCTCTCTCTCTATTGACTTTTCCTCTTTGCGACAATCTTCTTTCTTTTCCTTCTGCAACATGTCAGAAGGATAAGAGAAAGATTACCTCTTGAAGATGGACGGAAAAGGCTTGTCTCCTTTTTTTCTTTCACTCTTTCTCACGCTTTTTCTTTCTGCACCTTTTTTTCTTTCTTGCACGAATTTTTTATCGATTCTTTTTCAAATTCGCTCCCTCTTGTCATGAAAAATGAGCCTCTCTTTTATAGTGATTCGAAACGGTCTCTTTACATGACATTTTCCGAGTTACCATTTCTTGTCACATTAAATTAAATCTATATGATTTGGCAATCAGCTCAATTCTTGTCCATTTTTCACTTGATTTCAAATTTGTTGCTGCATTTAACAAAATCCGAACATCCATCAGAATTCCATATTTCCTTGCATAATTCATTCAAATCAATTGCCCCCATTTTCATTTTTTTTCTCTTTTTATTTGTTCAAAATGCAATTTTATTTTTCCAAAATTAGGTGTCAACATATATTATGCCGATTCTAGCTCACAAAGGGCTTCTAACTCTAAGCTCAAACGTCTTGATTCATTTAAAAGGTGGAAAGGTAAGGGAACAGCTATTTAGGCAAGAAACCAAAAGTTGGCCAACTTGAGAGAGGAAAGCATTCTCATGTAAAAAGAATGTCAAAGGCAAAGTATTACAACTTTGGCAAGAAGGGTCACTATGCTCCCGATTGTGGTGGGCCAAAGAAGGTAACCGCCGATTTTATTCTTGAGAGCTTTACTTATGCATCAAGTTCTGTATTTTCAACTGAATTTAATCTTTTATGGATTATAGATTCAAGAGTAACAAACCATGTAGTGAAGGATAAAGAAATTTTCGTGGAATTCCAATGAGTATGGACTGGAACAAAATGGATTTATATAGGAAATAACTCGAAAGTTGAAGTTAAAGGGATTGACACCTGCCAGTTAGTTATACATGGTGGATGCATTTTGGTCATACATAATATACTATATGCTCCAGAAATTTGTCAGAGCTTAGTGTTTGTTTTAGTGTTGGTTCAACTAGACTTTAATTTGAATTTCCATAATAATGGTATGAAGTATTTAGGTACAAATTACTATGGTTCTGGTTATTTTTTAGATAGTTTTATTGTATTGGATGTTGATTATAGTAATATCAATATTTATTATTCCTTTTTCATGTCTTCTAATCCATATGATAACGATGTGAATGTATGGCATACTAAACTTGACATATTGGCCAATAACGAATGAATAGATTAGCCAAAGAGGGTTTGTCGAACAATATTAAAAAAGTTGATTTACCCACATGCGAGCATTGCCTAGTAAGGAAAACGATAAGAAAATCATTTGGAAAATGAATAAGAGTTGAATTTCCTTTACATTTAATCTATTTTGACATTACGGTCTAATGAATGTGAGTGCAAGACATAAGGCTATATATTTCATCACATTTATAGATAATTATACTTGACATGGGTATGTCTATTTGATTTCCCATAAATCTGAGACATTAAGTTATTTTAAGAAGTTTATAAGTTTGATAGAAAATAAACTAGATAAAAAAAAAATAAAAGCATTAAGATCTGATTGAGGTTGATGATTTCTATCTAATGAATTCAAAAATTTATGTAATAAAAAAGGAATAGAAAGACAGTTGTCTATTTCCTATATTCTTTAAAAAAATGGTGTTGTGGAAAAGAAAAATAAAACCCTATTAGAAATGATTAGGTCTATGATAACGCATGCTAATTTACTTATCATCTTTTAGGTGATACTTTATTGACTACTACCTATATATTTAGTTGTGTGCTTTCTAAATTAGTTACTTTTACTCCATATGACTTAAAGACAGGTGGAAAGTCCAACTTAAATTTTCTTAAACTGTGGGGTTATATTGCCTATATTTACGAACCATCTCACAAGTATGGGAAATCGGATCCTGAATGCAAGAAGAGTATTTTTTAAGATACTCAGAACACTTGAAGGGATATATGTTTATAGGTGAGTAAGAAAATGAGAGTATCACTGAATTTTAATCATGGGATATCACATTCATAGAGAATGAAATAGGTGAGGACTACTCCTTATTTGAAACATTGGACCAAAATAATAAACTTAATAGAGTTTGTCCAACTGGAAGTAATGTGAGAAGTAAGGAATTAAATTCAACTCAGTCTCAACTACAACTACCTGATGATATGATATCGTTATTATCTAATCTGAGTGGGAGTATAATGAAAAATAATGTGCAAAGTGTATAATCTCCCGTACGGTGAATAAGTCGCAAGAGTATTCCCCGTCAACGTTTGACATTGAAGATGAAATTTTTATGGTTGCTCCACAAGATGAAGATGAGTCAAGGAATGTAAATGATGCCCTAAATTACCTTAATAAGAAAAAAATGAATGAGTGCAATGGAAGAGAAAATAGAATCAATACAAATCAAATAATGTTTGGAAACTGGTTAATCTTTCAAAAGGACGCAAAGTCATTAGGAACAAGTTGGTTCTCAAAATAAAGCGTAAAACTAATGGCTTAGTGGAGAGATATAAGGCTCACATTATGGCAAATGAATAAAATGAACATGAATAAATTGATTATGAGTAAACATTTTTTCCTGTAATGAAATTTACCTTAATTTACCTTATTTTGGTAATAATGGCTATTATGAATTTGAACTATATCAAATAGATGTAAAAATTAATTTTCTTAATGGAAAATTAGGAGAAATTTTTTATATAAAACAATCCATTGGTTTCGTTTCAAAAGGCCGATAACAAAATATATGTTGACTTTTAATATATATATATATATATATATATATATATATATGGTCTTAAGCAGTTATTGAAATGATGGTATATATGTTTTCATAATACCATAATGGCGTATGATTTTACAATGATTGATGAAAATCACTGCGTATATATCAAAAGATCCATAGATCAACTTGTAATCATATCATTATATGTTGATGATATACTGATTACTAGAAGTAATATAAAATTTGTTAATACTATTAAGAGTTTGTTATCTTCTTGACTTTAAGATGAAAGACATTGGTGAGGCTGCATATATTATTGGAGTTAAAATTTCAGGAGATCGTTTGAAGAGATCATTGTCTCTTTCGTAAGAAATGTATATAAATAAAGTTCTTGAACGATTTCATATACAAGACTACAAACCTATAGATACTCAAATTGTAAAAGGTAAAAAATTGAGCCATAAACTATGTGCAAAAACTTATACAAGAAAATGAACAAATGTAACGTATTCCTTATACTAGTACTGTTGGAAGCTTAATGCATGCTATGACGTGTATAGGACCTGGCATATATTTTGCAGTTGAAATGGTAAATAGATACCAATTCTATTCAGGTCAAGCAAATTGGACAGCCGTCAAAAGAATGCTGAGATATCTAAAGAGAACTACTGATTATTCGCTAAGTTATTGTGGAAAGGATTTGCAGTTTGAAGGCTACTCAATGCTGATTGGAGAGGAGATTTAGATGAAATGAAATTTACCTCTAAATTTGTTTTCTTACTGAATAATGACGCAATATCTTTGAGTAGTAAGAAGTAAACGTGTATAGCATTATCCACAATGGAAGCCGAGTTCGTGATATTATCAGCAGTTGTACAATATGGTGTTTGGTTTAAGAGATTTTTTTTAATCATTTAAGTGTTGTTAAAAATGCTCAAACTCATTATTAGTTAACTAAGATAACCAAGTAGCGATAACATACACTAAAAATCCGAAATATTATGGTAAGACCAAATATATATCAAGTATAACTTTGTCATATACGAAAAGATGTAAAATTGAAGTACATATCTACAAATAGAATGATAGCATATCAAATGACGAAACCAATATTTAGATTGTTTTATTTGGTCATGTAAAATCTCTAGAATTGTGCAGAGGCGGATGTACTAATTATTATAATTTCCTTAAGTGTTCACATTTAATGAAGTTATCTTTCATTATCAATGCCTAGAAGGATTTGTTTAACATTTATACATCTTAATGCTTAATGTATTATAAAATTTAGAAAGTATGTTGGGCAGATAAAATATTAACCCACTTACACAGGTAATCGCCTTTATTTACTGTGTGATAAATAGAGATAAGACAATTTTTAAGCTATTTAACTGGGTGATAATCGATAGCTCAAGCTTATCATCTGAATTGAGTGTTAAGATAAAGATATAATATTTACTATATCCGAAAGTAAACTAACCCATACATTTTACTTTGTCTATCTTTAATGCTAGAGGTGAGTTCTAATGGATTCTTTGAAAGAGTAGATACCCGAACTCAAGTTAGACATTAAATATGTCTAAAATATAATATGTATGGTATTGAAAGCGAAGACATATGCTTCATAGGAAATGAGTTAATATCATAATAAGTATTTCATACTATATATGCATGAGACAACCAGTAAAAGTATCAAAAGTTTGGATCTCAACTTTTATGCCATGTGAAACTATTGAAGAAAACAGTTTCTCAACTAAGTGTCCCATAACTCTTATTTGTTCTCAAGATTTCTATTTAATATTTGTTATCTTAAAATGTTGTCAATTATTATGAATTGATCCAATCTAATAAGAGATTTCTAGAAAAGCAAGTCAAACTGAAATTGAAAATTTCAAAGAAAAAGGAAGATCGAGTTTGGGTTTATTCAATGGTCAACTAACTATGATTAGTTCGAGATAATCATAATTGTGAATACCATATATTGTAACTAAAAATAGATCAAGAGAGATATAAATGTGATTGATCAATTTAGGATACTGCATAATATATCTACTCAAAAACGTAATGCCCATTTTAAGTTGTTATATATTCCTAATAGATGTGCGGCAATGAACTCTCAAAATATGTTAGTTATACGAATTATTTACTAGAATGAACGTTGTAGAGATAAGAAGAAAGAGTTATGTTTAGCCCACCATGTGTAAGTGCGAGATGATGGGCTTTTATAAAATATGTTGGGCCAAGCTAGGCCATCTGTATATGTTGGACCAAACTTGGCCCGTAAGTGAATGGCCCATAAGAGAGATGGCAGTTATTTTTATGTAAAATAAACTATTGTATAAAAAAGAATGTTGAATGAAAAACAGAATGTATGTTCTTCAAGTTATCATTATCGGTGTATTCTCTCTCAAGAAAAGAACTCAAAAACTTTAATTGATCCCTCTTGAGACTGTGATAGTATTTAATCAGTGGCAAGCAAGAAATGTCCATCTTGGTGATATGCCTTTGATCGATGTTATATGTATCCTCGAGCCTGTCTACGCCTTCATGTTTTAGTATTCAATAGTTCGAGTATCCTTTTTGTTTTTTTTTTTTTAGAATTTGTTTCCATCAATCTCCACGTCCGGGCGATGCATTTGAAATGCATTGTTCATGGAAGGACCAAATGAAAGTATTTCGAAGTTGTAGAAAAATATTGTGATGACGTGCATGAAATACAGTCTTAATTTTTGTTTTAATCTATCATACTCTACTCCTATCGTGATGATGTGCATGAAATATATCATTTTTATTTTTTTGTCTGTCCTATTCTATTTTTATCCTAACTTTCGATCACAAACTTTTGCCTTGCCTTATTACAGGACGTGAGAGTTGAAACACAAACCTAATACTAAATCATCATCATCCCAACCCCTCTCTAGAAGGTGGGGATTCGACCCCCCACCTCTCCCTTCCCATGTAAAAAGAGTGGCCCTCGGTGATTGCATGAAATACAGCTTGAAACGGGCAAGTTTCGAGAATATCCACCCAATGAATATGTTAAATTAATGTATCGAGTTTGAATTTGGATAACAATTTGTTGAATCAAATTTGTTGATAAAGATTTCCCGAGTAGATTTCAAATTAGATGAAGAAGCCCTTATTTTCTTGAACTCCTTATAGCTGCACAAAGGAGGAAACAAAATAAAATAAAGGTTTCCTTTATTATTTAGAGGAGTAGAATCCCTCTGTAGGTTATTTATGGTGGGGCCCAAAGTCAAATATTTGACTTTGGGCACACAATATTCCAGGTTTGGGTTTCTTTTAGCCGATGAAAAAAAAGAAAGAAGCCTCTGCACATAGAGCCAAAAGGAGGTGGGCCCAGGTCAAACTTTTGACCTTTGGGCACACATATAAAACATAACATGCATGTCTTCTTTCTTTTTGGCGGAGTCGTTGAAGCCCTACAAAGAAGACAAAGCCACTCATAAAGAACGTTCGAAGAGCGCTGCACGATCAAGAAAGAAGAATGCAAATCCGTACGTATGCAAACCAGGCATACGTAGAGCATTATACTTTAAGCTTGAACGCACTGTGATTTTTGTGCAGTTAGTTTATGTCCAAGTGAGTTATTTGTTATAAACACTTTGGGTTTGGAGTTAAATTTAGGTGTGGGAAACACTCAAGCGTGTGAATGATTGTAAACTTTGATTATTCGATTATAGTGGATTATTTGTTGTTGGCTCTCCCCGTGGATGTACGTACCGATATTCAAACTGAACCATGTAAATTTTTGGTGTCCTTATTATTTCTCGTTTATTTTTCTTAAGTTTGGGCGTTGATGTAAATTACAAGATCCTGTCGTTTCCACGCATTATATTCCAATAACTAGTATCAAAGCTTGGGATCAGATTTCTTGATTGTGATTTGGAGCTTTTACTTGTCTGATTATTATCTAGAAATTATGTTATTGCAATTATGTCTAAAAGGAAATCTGAAATTGAGAAGTTTAACGAGAGGAATAATTTTGGGTTATGGAGCATCAAGATGCGGGCATTATTAACAACCCAAGATTTGGCCAAGGCACTAGATGATAAAGATGAGTTGCCTATTATAATGAAAGCTTATGAGAGGGTAGAGTTAATGGAAAGAGTAAAGAGTATAATCCTATTAAATTTGCCGGATGAGGTTTTAATAAAGGTTACTGAGGAGAAGGATGCCGCAACATTATGGACAAAACTTCAAACATTCTATATGAGGAAAGGTTTGAACAATCGCCTATACATGTTGAAGATGATGTTTTAATTTAGATATACTGAAGATACGTCTATCAGATGCCACCTAGATGAATTTAATAAACTCATGATGGATTTGAAGAACGTCGGTAAAATACTTCATGATAATAAAAAAAAAAAAAACAGGATATGATGTTGTTAGCCTTTTTACCAAAGTCATGGGAGCAATTTACTAATTCATTGTTGTAGGAGCGTACTACAATTACATCGGAAGAAGTCCATCTTATTCTCTTAGGAGTGGTAGAGAAAGTTGCGAGATGACGGTCTGGCATAATGAGTAGCATAAGCACTAACGATTCAGGGTAGAGAACAACATCGAAGGCCTAGTAGCAATAGAGGCAAAAGCATATCGAAATCACGACATAAAAAGTCCAAATGACGCATGAAATGCTTTGAGTGTCACGAGAAGGGGCACATCAGAGAGACTATTCAAAGCGAAGGAATAAAGCTGATGGGCAAAATGCCACAAACAGTGTGGCAAACATTGCCGAGGGGAGCAATAGTGATACAGAAGCTGTTTTATATGTGACTACTACTTCATCGGGAGATGAATGGGTGATAGATTCGAGGTGTTCTTATCACATGACGCCTCATAAGAACTGATTTACTACCTACCAGACTGCAGATAATGGTAGAGTTCTTTTGGGGAATAATGCAGTCTGTAAGGCTGTGAGGATAGGAATAATTTGAATTCGGATGCATGATGGGGTGGTGCGCACATTGATAGATATGATGCATGTATCGGAGCTCAAGAAGAACCTTATTTCTCTAGGGACATTGGACGACATCAGGTGTAGTACATCGCCGAAAGTGGAGTACTGAAGATCTCTCAAGGTGCCATGACAATGATGAAAAGAAAGAAAGTAAATAATCTCTATCATCTACTAGGAGAGACCATGACCGGAACCGCTGCAATTTCATCAGGTGAGTCAGACTCTAACTTGAGTCAGTTATGGCATATGCGTTTAAGGCACATGAGTAAGGCATGTATGACGATGCTGAATGAAAAAGGCTTATTGAAGGGTCAAAAGACGGGGAAACTGGACTTATGTGAGTATTGCATCTTTGGGAAGCAACATCGAGTTAAGTTTACTACAGCTATTCATTCGATCAAGCAACCGAGTGAATATATTCATTCAGACGTTTGGGATCCGTCTTCGGTTCCTTCGAAAGGAGATGCCCGATATATGCTAACATTTATCGACGATTAGTTAAGGAATGTATAGGTATACTTTCTGAAGTACAAATATGATATGTTTTATTGGTTCAAGAAATTTAAGGCATTGATTGAGAAGCAGTCAGATAAACAAATCAAATGCTTGAGAACCGATAATGGCATGGAGTTCTGTAGTAAAGATTTTACTGAGTTCTGCAAGAAAGAATGTATTGTGAGACACCACATAGTACTTGGAACACTACAACAAAATGGTGTGGCAAAATGGAAGAACAGAACTTTGCTTAAGCAAGCTCGATGCATGCTTTCGCATGCACGACTTGGCAATGAATTTTGGGCTAAAGCGGTAAATATGACATGTCACTTGGTTAATCAATCTCCATCATCTACTATCGAGTAGAAGATTCCTGAGAAAATATGGTCGGGGAAACCTGTTGATTACTCCGAATTACGTATATTTGGATGTCTTGCATATACTCATACGAGTGAAGGTAAGCTTGAGTCGAGGCCAAAGAAGTGCATATTTCTGGGTTATACACATGGGGTGAAAGGCTACCGGCTATGGTACATTGATCTCAGATCACCTGGTTCTCTAATAAGTAGAGATGTGATATTCGACGAGACTATAATACTTCAATAGATAAGTTCTGAGACACAATTAGCAAAGAAGACATATCATGTGTGGCATCTGAGAATCTTGATGACCCAAAATATTTACTTTTGAAGGAAAAGAAATTCGTCTTTGAATGGCCATATGGACAATTGCACCAACGACCACGTTATGTTATCTCTTGGACTGAACCTCCTATGTAAATTGGTTATTGGAATATTAATTGATTTCTATGGAAACCAAAATGCCTTATAATTGTACAAAAATTTTGGGCTTATTCTTTTAAAGAATATGGGCCATTTAAATTGGACATTTTGGCCTCAATTTTTTAGGCCCAAGCAAGCCCAAGAAGCCCACAAGGCTGTCGACCAAAAGGGGGGAACCGGATGGGGAGGCCATGCCACCCTCCACTTGTTTTCTCCTTGAAGCCACTTGTCACTTGCATGCAAAATTAACAAAATTAGTTAACTAATGAAAGAACAAAGAAGCATTCGGAACTAGAGAGAGAGAGAGAGAGAGAGAGAGAGAGAGAGAGAGAGAGAAACCGAGAGCTCGAGCGAGCGGTCCGAGTGAGAGAGAAAGAGAGTTCGAGCGAGTGAGTGGGTGTGCATGTGTGAGCCCCGAGGGAGGAAGAGGAGGATCGCCTTCCACCGTGTCCGAGCTGCCGCTGTCGTCACCGCCAATCCCGTTGCCAATTGAGCTGCGTTTGAAGTCCCAAGCCTCTGTTTTTGGTTGCCGAGCAAGCTAGGAGTTGAGGCAAGTGGAAGTTCATCAACCTATGTCTTTGCATGCTGAAATTTCTGATGAAATGCTGGTAGATGTCAGAAAATGCAAAATAGGAAGTTGCATGTTGAGTTTTTGGATGATAGAGATGAAGATTGATTGCTGAAATGTGGAGGATTGAATGTGATGTTGTTGTTTTGTTTGGGATTGAACTAAACAAGTAATAGATTGAAGCTACCAGCCATTGCATGTTGTATTAGGGCCTTGTATGTTTCAAAAATTGGGTGTGAGATGGCTGTGTGGATCAAGCAAGGTGAGGAAAGGGTTGCCAAGGGAAAGGATGTGGTATATGTTGAGATGAGTGAGTTTAGGGATGAATGTATGCCTCGAGCCGAGCTGTGGAAGGTTTTTCTGTCGATAAGATCTTGATGAAAGCATTCTTAGATGCTATGGAAGAGACTTAAAGGGTTATAAGATAGATTGGTAGAGAAACAAATGACTTGATTGAATTAGGAATGAAGAAAATTGCATGTGCCGATTCTGTTTTGGAGAAAGTTAGATGGAAAGTCCTTTTAATTGTATCGCTTTGATTTATAATGATGAAAATAAGGAAAGAAACCAATTTATTTAAATATTACATCCATTAGATGGAGTTCGGCATCTAGCTATAGCCATAAGAATGTGAAAACATGAAGATATGAGTAAATCTATGAAACCAGTACTCTGTTTTGTAGAGAACAGCTTGACCTTTGATGATTCCGTGAATTTTCTGTAATTTTATAGATATAATTTGACTTTGAACCCTTAATGAAAGTTATAGGACACATCCTTAGGAATAACATATCACAATTTGAGGACAAACTAACAGGATTTAGTTGGTGAAACGAATTTTCTTCTGTAGGTGCTAAATCTGAAAGTTACTGCAGAATTTATGAAGGAATCAGCAAACTATTACTCTTTATACACTGCGAATTTGACTTAGTGTCCTTCATGAAATTTCTTCCTTTTGGTCTCATATATAACATATCAAAATTTCATAATTTTCTGAGTTCATTTGGGAATTATTCCGAAATTTTTACCAGAACTGTGCATTTTAATGATTAAGCTGTCTTGTTTCGAATTTGCACAAATTATCCCAAAGATGAATATATCTTGAATTGTTATGTGACATGATGATACTGACATTGGCATATTATGTAATATTGATATTTGATGAAGGATTCTTGGGACATCTTGTTATTGCATTGAAAGGTGTTTTTGGAAATTAAGATGTTAATTGTTGCCGTTGGACCCTCGGATCAACGATGCCCTGGGAGTCAGGATGCCCAAATGATCGAATGAGTCGATACATTGTGGATGCCCGGTGGCCCTAAGTGGATGAATGGCGAAGGTCTTACCTCGGGAGCTTCGGGATGCGCGGTTGTATGCTAGTCGATACGTAAATCCGGAGGGCTGAGGTAACCATTCTCATGGTGAGCCTCGGAGGGTTTTTCCTCGTGATGCCAGATGAGGTACAAGATGCCTGGAGGTTTGGTACGCTCTAGATGCCTGGTGGCCCTAGTGGCTGAATGTTAGGGGCTTTCGTGATGCCAAGGTAGATGCGATGCCCGGGGGGACGCAAACATTGGTCCTATAGGGGATGAAACCTTTTGAATGATAAAATAGATGATTTTACTATGTGTGTGTGTGGTCTGGTTATGGGACTAAGTTGTATGGCATGAAATGGGACATGTCATTACAGTTTGGCCCTTTGATTGAGACTTGTGTAACTGGACATGATGTATTTTGATCCATTGAAACTGCATTTGCCATTGCGTTGAGGAATCTCATGATTTTGATGCACACTTATTCTTTAACCACTTGTTTTTGTCTATCTTGCATGAATCTGGATATCGATGGTAATGCTTGATATAGTTTAATGAATCTTTTACTGCTGAATGGTTGTACTCACCCCGTTTGGGGACTAACATTTCAGATTAAAAGATGCCTCTGTTACCTGTCACTTACAATATTTTTTACGGTGTCCCATTCGATGTTGAGTGCACGTGTTCAGAGCACATTCATGTCGGGGTTCGAGGATTGGTTTTCATCCGAGTACGGGTTCTAGTCATGTATGACATCGATTTATCTGATGGCCCCGTGGTTCAGTAGTTTCTATCGGTGCATGTTCGACGTGATGGGATCATGCTAGGGATGTTGCCACTACCACTAGCCGATGGACTGGGTTGGGTGTGATCAGGTGTGATGGGTAGCAGATGAAACTTTTTGGACTGCCGGTACTATATGATAGACTTATGTATAGGGCTAAATAGAAAGGAAAGCCAAGGGAAAGTCTGGTTATCTTTTGTTATGTAGCCGAGTATAGAAAACCACGGCAAATTTTGGTGTACCGACTTATGATGTCTATCAAGCTTATATAAATAGAAGTGTTCGGCTTTATCTTATAAAATTGTCTAGTGGGTGTGCATCATTTCAAAAATTTTGGGATAGGGAGATGTGATTTTTCGCTTCCGCTATAATTTATATATATACTGCGCAAGGACCGATCTAAAGGATATAAACCCCCAGGATTTATAGACCTTCAGGTCTTGTAAGAGAGAGATAAGCGAGCTATGACGACCTATACGGATTGGGGGTTGTTCGAGGGGTGCCACATCATGGTGTTATATATGAGGTGGAGCTTCATATGGAGACTCCGAAGACCTCTAAGGTAATAGAACTTGGGACTACATATAAGGTCGCAATTCCTAAAGTCGGTGATAGTGAACAACCAACAAAGCCGCAACACACTATAGTCGCAGATAAACAGATAAGGCAAATTAAATCACCGATACGTTATGGTTATATAGATATTGCTTATGCATTAACTGTAGGTGATAAGGTGGAGATAAATGAGCATTTGTCTTACTCTGAGGCGATAGCTAGTTTTGAATCATCGTAGTGGCTAGGGGCTATAAGTGAAAAGATGGAATCACTCTATCGAAATCAAACATGGGAGCTAGTCAAAATATCCAAGAGTCAAAAGATTGCCGAAAGCAAATGGGTCTTCAAATGGAAAGAGAGTATTCCCGGTGTTGAGGCAACGAGGTATAAGGCAAGACTTGTGGCAAAGGGATATACACAAAGTGAGGGCATTGATTACAATGAGGTGTTCTCTCATGTGGTAAGATATACTTATATTCGTTTTAC
Organism: Eucalyptus cladocalyx; assembly: GCA_017140615.1. Taxonomy (NCBI): domain Eukaryota; kingdom Viridiplantae; phylum Streptophyta; class Magnoliopsida; order Myrtales; family Myrtaceae; genus Eucalyptus; species Eucalyptus cladocalyx. Next base: position 20,314,453 of record CM029517.1, on the reverse strand, counting down.
TTACCTTAATTGCTTCGCAGGATCTCGAGTTAGAGCAACTAGATGTGAAAACTGCATTTCTTCACGATGAGTTGGAGGAGCAAATTTACATGAGGCAGTCAGAGGGATTTGTTATTCCAGGTAAGGAATATTATGTTTGTTTATTAAAGAAATCTTTGTAGGGGCTAAAACAGTCTCCTAGGCAGTGATATAAACGTTTTAATACTTTCATGGCTAGTCAAAACTATTTAAAAAGTCATATGGATAACTATGTTTACTTTAAGAGATTGGAAAGTGATTCTTTGATTTATCTACTCTTATATGTTAATAATATACTGATAACAGCTAAGAATATGTCTGATATTGATGTGCTGAAGAGGCAGTTAAATGCTGAATTTGAGATGAAAGATTTAGGTGCTGTAAAGAAAATATTGGGTACGAAGATTTTGCATGACATGACTACATGAGTTTTACGTTTATCTCAGAATAAATATATTGAGAAGATTGTAGCACGTTTTAATATGCAGTCAATAAAATCTATAAGTACACCTTTAACGAGGCACTTTGAATTTTTAGATAAATTATCACCGCAGATTGAGGAAGAGGAAGAACATATGTCTCGTATTCCTTATTCTAGTGTTGTGGGTAGTATTATGTATGCTATGGTGTGCATTAAGCCTAATATTTCACAAGCTGTGAGCGTAGTTAGTCACTATATGAAGCATCCTCGTAAAGCTTATTGGGAAACTGTGAAGTGGATTCTTAGATATTTAAAAGGGACAACAAACGTAGGTATAGTGTGCTGGAGGGATATCAATGACAGTGAAATTATTGATTTTGTGGATTCATATCACGCCGGTGACCTAGATGATCGCAGGTCTTTAGCATGGTACATGTTTACGCTAGCAAGTGGTGCAATTAGTTGGAAAGCATCCTTAATCATATTGACTTGTTTTTTACTGAGGTAAAATACATGGCACTAACCTTTGTAGCGAATGAGGTGATATGGTTACAAAGTTCGCTCTCAAACTTTGGCTTAGAACAAAAAAGTGTAAATATATACTGTGATAACCAAGGTGCTATATATTTAGCGTATAATCTAGTTTATCACGAGCGAACGAAGTATATCAACATTAAGTACCATTTCATCCGATATGTCTTGGCTAAGGGTAATGTTATTATAAAAAAGATTATTACAGCAGATAACTAATAGACATGATGACTAAATATGTTCATTTGGCGAAGCTCAAGCTCTACTTGAGCTCTCTTGGCATCTATGGAGAGTGAGCGTCCATCGGAGTGTTGAGAGAAGCGCATGAATGACGAACACTATAACTTAACTTCAAACATCGAGCTAATGTTGAGAATTATTAAATTAATATCTCGAGTTTGAATTCGGATAACAATTTATTGAATCGAATTTGTTGATAAAGATTTACCAAATAGATTTCAATTTGAATGAAGAATCCCTTCTTTTCTTGGACTCCTTATAGTTGCTAAAAGGAAGAAATAAAATAGGTTTCCTCTATTATCTAGAGGAGTAAAACCACTCTACAGGTTATCCATGATGGGGCCCAATGTCAAATATTTGACTTTGGGCACACAATATTCTAGGTTTGGGTTTCTTTTTTTCTTTTTTTGATGACCTAGGAACCCCGTACAGCCAACAGCCGGCCGAGCAAATCTAGGGGGACGCTAGCGGAAGACCCACCACCCCAACATCCCGTGAAAGACACCAAGTGCTTCCATTGAGTTTCGAACTCCTCACCCTTGGGTAAGGATCAGTGAAGTTTTTATCCAGTGGAACTACCACGGCTGATGATTAGGTTTTGGTTTCTTTTAATCGATGAAAAAAATTTGACTTTAGGCACACAATATTCTAGGTTTGGGTTTCTTTTAGCCGATGAAAAAAAGAAGAAAGAAGCCCCTGCACGTAGAGCCAAAAGGAGGTGGGCCCAGGTCAAACTTTTGACTTTTGGGCACACATATAAAACAAAACACATGCATTTTCTTTCTTTCTGGTCGAGTTGCTAAAGCCCTACGAAGAAGACAAAGTTGCTCATAAAGAACGTTCAAAGAGTGATGCACGATCAAGAAAGAAGAGCGCAAATCCGTACGTACACAAACCAGGCATACGTAGAGTGTCATACTTTGAGCTTAAACACGCGATGATTTTTGTGCAATGACTTATTTTGAGTTAAATTTAAGTATGAGAAACACTCGAGTGTGTGAGCGATTATAAACTGTGATTCTTTGATTATAGTGAATTATTTGCTGCCGGCTCTCTCGTGAACGTAGGTACCGATATTAGGATTGTTTACGTAAATTTCCGGTATTTTTATTATTTCTCGTTTATCTTTTTTAGTTTATGCGTTAACGTAAATTGTAAAATCTTTATCGTTTTCGTGTTTATATTTCAACAGAATACAAGGTCCCGGAAGATTAATTAGCCTAACACCCCAAGTTGATCTTCACATTAATTGGACATTGAATTCCTCGTAATCATCTTTCTCGCAAACATTGAATTCCGCACCTAACCGGTGGGACACGCGGCCACAGCTACCACCGACAGCCCCCCCATGTCCAGATGAATATTTTTTCCTCTCTCTCTCTCTCTCTCTCTAGCCTGAAATTCTGGGTTCAACCAAACTTGCCATTACAGGGCTTCAGGACTGTGGTTGTGAACTGTGGATTGTGCAATTCAAACGCAAGCTGAATAGAGGTGGTCTAGGACTGATTCGAGCGACGGGCATGGAGCAACAGGTAGAGAACAGGCAAGTGATATTCAAGGGGTTCATAGAGAGGGCTCCAAGGGAGACGGACATGGAGTTGAAGGTGGGAAGAATCAGTGGCGGTCTCAAGGCGCCTGCAGGATCAGGTGCTTTCCTGGTCAAGAATCTCTACCTCTCTTGCGACCCCTACATGAGGGGACGTATGCGCGATTCCCACACTTCTTATATCCCCCCTTTCGTTCCTGGTCAGGTACATTTTCCCTGGTCTGTGTCCTTGCTTTCTTCTTGCTCCTGCTGTCTTCTCGCGTTCCATAGCAATATTTATAAGTTCAGCAGCCACATAATTTTCTATTGGTGGGAATCGTCCTCCTAACTTTATTCATGCATTGCTCGTCTCCAAATGGAGACCGGACCCCTCCTTGTTATGAAATGGCGAAACACTATATGCGGAGTCACCGCGTTGTACTTGTTTCGTAATCATCTGCCTATATTTTACAAATTCAACTTGGGGATTTGTAATCCACCAACCATTTTTTACCCGGTGCAGCCCATCGAAGGGTTCGGTGTTTCCAAGGTTATTGACTCCGATGATCCAGACTTCAAGCCTGGGGATATAGTTTCAGGGTTCACTGGCTGGGAAGAATACAGCTTGATAAGGAAGACTAACCAGTTGAGAAAAATCGAGCAACATGATGTCCCTCTGTCATATCACCTGGGCCTTCTCGGTATGTTTCTCCTACTATACCTGCTTACTGCATGAAGCATCTCTCAAACGAGTTTGTCTGATACATTTCTCAGGATAACTTTTCATTTGATAGGTAAAGAGCCCCTGTAAACGATACTAGTGGAGCCTTTCTTATCTAGTCTAATTTTAAAGCCACATTGCATTCACCTGCAAGACTCTTAGATAATTTTGCTTGATATACGATCTTTGGGATGCTACCATCAGAAACTTCCCTTATCAAAAAGTATTGGGATCCTGGCGTAGGATGAATGTTACCGTAAGTTTTATAATCAACCAAATTCTGGGTCAATTCATAGCTTTATTCATCAGTTAATCAAATCATCACTTCAGCAACACCTGAATATTGATACCATTTTCAGTAGAATTTGCAGCTAAAGGTCAATATTTAAAGTTTAAAAAGTGGAATGACTTGTTCAGAGGGTTTGAAATTGCCACCAAATGTGCAATTGTAATCGTCATACAGGTGCAAATTGTTTTAGAGCATAGTTTCCAGTAGCCGCTGTTTATTACAGTATTTGGTGGAATCCTATTGTGCAAATAGTTTTATCAATTTCTCATGGTATGTCTAATGAAACAAACTATACTCAGCTCAATGATGTGGCAAATTTTCATAGCATAAAAAATTCCCTGGTGTATAGTTAGCAAAAGCTTCTTCATGGTAGCACAAGCCTCTTCGTGTTTCCTAAATAATAGATTTTATGCAGGTATGCCAGGATTTACTGCATATGTAGGATTTCACGAGATATGCTCCCCTAAAAAAGGAGATACTGTCCTCGTCTCTGCAGCTTCCGGAGCAGTTGGACATCTTGTTGGCCAACTTGCTAAACTGCATGGCTGCTATGTAGTTGGAAGTGCTGGCTCAAGCCAAAAGGTAAGTCTGTTAGTCAATGGAAATTACAGTGTCATTCTTTTAACTGCAGCTTGCAGAGAGAAACGTCTCATAAGTTCAAGTACAAACTGTTTAGGTCGACTTGCTGAAGAATAAACTTGGATTTGATGAAGCTTTTGTCTATAAAGAAGAGCCAGACCTGGATGCGGCCTTGAAGAGGTCAGTGCTACTAGCATTTGCATTGCTTCTGTTGCTTGTTGACAGGCTAAGTGTGGACAAATCATCTTGATCGTCTTTCCTTATATACTTCCTGGGAAAGATCATAGATACTTATGTACGTTCCTCCTTCTTGTCTTTTCAAACGAGTGGCTAAACAATAAATGGTGGGCTAACAGGTACTTTCCTCAAGGCATTGACATCTACTTTGATAATGTGGGGGGAGACATGCTGGATGCTGCACTTCTCAACATGCGTGTCAGTGGGCGCATTGCAGTCTGCGGCATGGTATCACAGCATAGTCAAACCAATCCACAAGGTATCCACAACTTGTTCAATATGATAACGAAGCGCATCAGGATGCAGGGGTTCCTGCAAAGCGACTACTTGCACCTCTTTCCCCTCTTCTTCAATCAAGTCACGGAATACTACAAGCAGGGGAAGATCACTTATATGGAAGACACGGTTGGTGGATTGGAACATGCTTCGGCTGCGTTCGTTGGCCTGTTTTCAGGTAGAAATGTCGGCAAGCAGGTCATTCATGTTGCCAGTCCATAGGATGGCTAATGAATTTGGTAGAAACTAGGGAAAAAGTGTGAGGGCCTATCCCATCCAAGCACCATGTTCAGAATCTTTTCCTTTCCCAGTTCGGGCTCAAAGTACTGGTGAGTGGTGAGCCGGGCATAAGATCACTCCAATTCCATCTTTCCAATGCTGATACTTTAACATTGAGCCACTTTAAATACTGGTGCAAAGAGCGTAGTCTTTCTTGGGTGCTGGTCATGTCTCGAGTACATGGCAAAGTAGCGTTGCCTTCGTAGCCGCAACTGGGTTTTGGAAAATTCCAGACTCTTTGCCTGACCTCCGATTGAATTTAATGGGATCCAGATGCATGAAAGACGTATCCTGAGGCTTATCATCTCACCAAGATCATGTTGAGAAACGCCCTCATTTAGACCAAGTAAAACAAGTGTTGTTAACACTGAAAAGGAACAGCCAAGTCGAGGCTCATGCGATGCACATTACTCGCGCAGAAAAAGAAGGGATCCCACGTTTGGTACTGAAAGGTCTGAAATCAAGAGGATGAAATCATGTATACCTGGGCCTTCCTTTGAGGAGAAATGGACAAGAATTTCTTCTCCATCCCTCCTCCCCACATCTTCTTTCTCTTCTTCCAAAATAATGGAATAGTGAGGTATCAATTTGTTTATTTATTTCGATAGATTTACTATTGGAAGCAAAAACTTAGTGATGAAGACAGTCACCTACCAGTGAAATAAACACCTAACAGTCTAGTTCTATTTGAAAGGAAGTAGGGGACCACTAGAGTGGGTAATTTTAGGGGTGTCAGGAATCAAATCAAACCAAAAAATGCGATTTTTTCGGTTTGGTTCAATTTTTGGTTCGATTCTCATTAAAAATCAATATTTTTTTTAACCCAAACCACAAACTGATAAAATCAAATCATTAAAAATTCGGTTTTATTCTCTCCCGACTCCTGTCTCCTCTCCTCTCATGTCTTGTCTTGGTCGGCTTGGAGGTGCACCAGCGACGGCGACTATGACGGCGACGGCGATGACGATGGCAATGGTAGCAGGGACGGTGACTTCGACGGCAACGGCGTCCGATTGAGGGACAGAGCCCCTTGCTTCTACAAGTCTCTCCTTCGTCCTCTTCCTTTCATAGTTTTTGCGCAAATTGTCGAGTTTTGCGATGGTAAGCTCGGATGTTTTTGGGATTTTTTCCCCCGGCGCATCATGTTTCGATCTTTCGTTTCTTGTTTCGGGATCTCCCGTTTGTTCGTGCTTCCTCGAGTCTCGGGCCTTTCGGATTTTGGGTGAATGAGTGGGGTCGGTGTGACATCCTGAATTTTTCAACCTGTTTTCTACTAAATTAATCGGTCAATTCATTGACACGTTTATAGGGATATTCTCAGAACCAATCACTCTCAGGATAACTAGACTGTCAGGATAAGCCATTAAGAAATTTTAAGGCAATAGACATGAGAATTTGATCAGGAATCGGCTTCTCGACCGTGTTTATCTTTGGAGGCTATTACGGCTTAGTTAAAAATCGATTTGAGATTAGAGATAGGTCTGTTCGACTGAGATGTGTAGCCAATCGTAGGTGAACTCCACTAAATTGAAAAATTCTCGTCAATCGATACTAATATTATTTTATTGTCGTTTTGGGACACTTTGTCCATAATTGAATTCTTGAGATTCTCACGACAACCGAGAGTCGTCAATGTGTCGAGTGGGTTCATAGTGGCTCGAAGAAAATCAACCACGGGTCATTTGCCTTAAAAAGTTCTAAAAACTACCCGGTAGTCTAGGTCATGTTAAAAATGCGCCAAATGGAAATTAACCGCCGATTCAAGTCAATTTCAGAAATTGAAGATTCTATCATGTCACAATAAATTCTAGGACCCACGACTCAGTCTCAGAAGATTTTTTCTAATGCCCGACACTTTTTGGGAAAAAGTAGTCGCATGGTCGTTTTCGTGCAGAACAAGCCGAGAATTGTTTTAATATACAAGATGAATTATTGGGTGAGGGAAATTAGATGTAGGAATGCAAGTGGGGACCAAGTGCTCTAGTTTGAAATTTCTTTTGGGAATCAATTAGCCGATTCAAAAGCAATCGAATAAGAATTTTCTATTATGAGAAATTATTTTCTGTTGTTTTCTTCCCATTTCTTTTTCCCATTTTGGCCAAACACCTTTTTCCCCCTTTTTGGCCGCAAGTTTCTCTCTCTCCCTCTCTCCCTCGTGCAAAGCCTCCCCCCCCCACCGACTGCTTTACCGTTTCCCACTTTGCTTCTTTTACTTTTGACTTTTCAACTCTCACTCTTCTTCTTCTTCCTTCTCCTCCAATCGGCGACACCCTCTCTCTCTTCTCTCTCTGGTTCGTGCGACACCACCCATCAGCTCCAGAGGAAGAAGCTGAAGTCGCGTGAAGATAGGAGCAGCTCACCGTCGCCGCTCGCGCACTGCCACCCGCATGCCATCACCACTTGTTGCCGCTCACCCTTCACGCCTCACGCCTCACAACTGTGCGCCCAGCGACTCCTCTGGCTTGTGTGGAAGCTGTCCAACCGCAGTCCGACCACCTCCAACCACCGTGGACCACCGCCCAGCCTCGCCGAGCTACCGCCTGCTTTCCCGACCCTTTACCGCCACCAACCAACCCTTTTTCTCCCTATTTTGCAGCAAGGTCAGTAACCCAGTGAGTGGGTTTCCAACAAGTTCGTGAGTTGTTTTGGGGCGTTTCCAGGCCCCAAACCTGAGACTCGCTTTGGGAAGAAATGACTCTCGTGTCGTCCTTGTCGGATTGATCCGACTTGCGCGTAATTCTGATGAGTAATTTCACTAATCCTTGCTTAGTAGAATAATTATGCTTAATGATTGATTAGTGTTAATTAAGCGGGATTAGGTGGTTAGATTATAGTAGATTAATGATTATTAATTAATTGTAAAGCATATTAGACATTTTGATTGTGTAATTAGCAAGTAGATATATTCTAATATTTATTGAATGCATCTTGGGATTTTTCCTGACCCATCTCGGGCTTCAATTTGTTAAAGCTAGTATGAGCACCTAGAGGGGGGGTGAATAGGTGTAAAAACAATTTCTCGAGTTAAGTGTGCAGCACTAATCAACAATAGAAAGGAAATTCGTATCTTATAAACAAAACGTGTTATGATCAAAGTAAATGAGCGTAGAGAAAAGAATATGAATACAAAGATTATAGTGGTTCGGTTTAATCCAAGCCTACGTCCATTCTTCCGCACTGACAGCCCACTGGCTGGATTCCACTATGAATAAAAGAGTTATTATAAAAAAGCTCTTACTTGATTCCACAGTGTAGAGACTCTACTACACTTCCTCAATGTCTCTCAAATATATAAACTCTCTTTTGCGTACAAGATTTCGCTCAACAGTTTAATTGACAAAGAACAAGGAATTTCAAACTTTGGAATTCTTCTATCGCGCACACATTCGAACAACCGGAACGTCTTCCTTATATACTCTTTTATGCCATCACACCCGTTGACACTTACCAAAGGAATTCTTCCAATCTACCTGTTGGACAGAATCAATTAGGAAGATCTTCGAGCTATTTAAGGAACATGACGATAGCCCATCAATCATGATCGCCCATACAATCAGGATCTATGTTTCCATAATAAGAACCTTCCAAGTATATTTCGCTAATCAATGGATCCAAAATCCCTGAATCTATGTTGATTTGAATAATATATTCCAACATGCTATATCCAGCCAAGAGATCTTTTTCAGTTAACAAAATCAAATCCTTAACGAAAATCTTCATTTCGGATAAGCCTTCTTCGAGGGCCTTAGAAACTGTCAATGATGATAGACTTTGGGTCTTGAGTATAATAGTCTGGAGGTTTTCAGACTTTCATAGAAGAGTCTGCAAGTCTTCAGACTAGACTGATAAAAACGTTTTGTCAAATTCAAAACACTCAAGGAAGTTTTCTCCAACACAATTAGGCAATACAGGCCTACATTAGATTTTTAGTATTTATTTATTAATTTTCAAAACTAATTAATTATTTATTTATTGAAAATTAGGCAGGGATAACCGACGACCGAAATTTCGTGCTAATTTTCGTGATACAGCCCGTTTATTTATTTGAGCTCTACGTTGCGTGAAATTGAATTGAATTTATTATGATATTTGAGGAATTATTCTTAAATTGATTGAAATTGAGTGGAATTGAATGATTAACTAGTAGATTGCCAAATATATTTATTTTAGTGCCAATAATGCATTGATGGGCTAAAGTAGAGAGAGTTGCAAGAATGAATTGGGAATTCTCTTGGCTAGGACTAGTCAGGTATGGCTTGTGGCAGGCGTGGTTCGGTGATTAATGATATCACTGGCGTAAATGGCGCCTTAAAGAACGCACATAAACTGTCTAAGACCTATGATGGGTGTGGTTCGGTGATTAAGAATATCACTGGTGAAAACGATGCCTTAAAGAACGCACATAGACTGTCTATTACCCACGTCACTTGGTGAAATCGACGCCCGAGAGACCTATATGTCTCTATGACTAGATATACTAGTGAAAGTTATGTCACCTTGGCGAAAATGACGCCCGAGAGCATTATTGGGGCTCTGTGACTAAGTGTACTATTAGAGGTTTTATGGTGGTATGAATGACCCCAAAATAGTTAGACTGACATGTAATCGATTAGGTCGATTAATCAATGAATTGATCCGATTGTCATGAGTTAATTGATTGTTCGATGTGATAGATGAAGCATTTGTATATAACCTTGAATTACAGGTTGGAACTGAGGCCAAGATAAGTCCCCTAACTTGTGCTATATTTAGGCAACCATGTGGTATATTAGTTCCCTAATCAAGTTTTAATGGGATAGAACTTGCTAAGACGTAGTCTCAATGGTTATTATATAACCATTTCAGGCCCCTAGATGGCAGTACCGGTACCTCCCCCTCCTCCAGAGCAGTTTGGCATTCCAGTGGACATTACCGAGAAAAAAACTCACTTCCACGTTTTGATTGAATCAACGGTGTGGGTTGAAGTCGGTCAGGACAACCTAAGACCCCATGAGTATCGATCTTGGTATCACTACTTTTATGATGGGCAAATAATAGGTCCCATCCCTGAAAAAGAAATACCTTACTACGTCCTAGAGAAAGCTTTTGGTGAGGGGACTGTAGACCCCGATGGTAGAGGCGTAGTTGATGCTAGAGATCCTACACTCGGGAGTGAGCCGACTTCACCTGTATACATTGTAAATGATGAAAATTTTGAGGAAGGTGAGATCATGGAACAAGAAGTGGAAGGTCCAGAGGAAGACGAGGAGTGGGGAAATGCTGAGGAGGAGCCGGTAGAAGAAGAACCTGAAGAAGATGAGGAGTCTGAGGAAGAGGAAAGTGAGACAGAAGAGGATCAGTTATCTTGTGAGGGCTCATTTGAATGAGCTGTTTGTTGTGACGATATCTGTTTTGCACATTGCCCTGGCAAGATCATGTTTCGGTTTGAATTAGTTGGTTTCTTTTTTTGGTGTTTTGGGGGACTGTTCTCTTGTGTATGATTGTCGGAGTCTGTAGCATTACATGGACTTAATGACTGACCAACATTAATTTGGAGCAGGAAGGGCTTGTTAGAAAATGAATGAGTAGAAAGATCTCATCTTGGTTAGGATTCTCGGTGTATATCCCATATGTTGGGTCTTTTGTGCTAAATGTTGAGTCTATATGTTTTTTGGCTGTTTGGGATTTTCAGTACACTTGATTAGTCTTCCCTTGGTATATCCAAGCAATTCATGCTTTGGGTTGAGCGCACTGCATCATTTGTTAAAGAGGTCAAAATGGATTTAAAAAGTTTGACTCCTAACCAGCCCGTTGCGATCAAACAATTTATGTCGATGATGCAAATACTACATATTTGCTCTTATGCCAATCGACAACTGTACTTATATGTTGATGCTGCCTGATTATTATAGTTCTCAAAATGGCTGTTGTTGTTCAGTCAGTGTAATGCTTATGAGAAGTTTAACTTGAACTAGGTATTAAGACATTACGATTTAAAGACAGCTTATGCCAATGATTTTTTGAGAGATGCCTTGTGGTGACACTTCACTACTTATGCCAAGAAAGATGGGTAGGGATTGGTTATGAGTATTTGGATTATGAAATCAAATCATGAGGGAAGGTCTATTGCCAATGCATTGTGATTGTAAATTCTGTTACATGAATTCTTCCTCTGTTCACTGCTCTGGTGAATTAGTTTACATATAAACGATGGCGTCAACTTGGTGCCTCATTCTGGCTATTAACTTATGCTCAATTGAAATTATTTGAGGCTTTCATTCGATAAATGTGGATTGACAGTGCTTTCCAGAAAGTCAGGACACTGTGTGCTTGCGAATTTAGTGTACTCCTTTCAGTTCCAACACACTCAAAAGAACAAGAATGAACTATGACATCGTATGCTGTAAATTTATTATTTATGTGGGGGTTGGCTTAATTATGTTTGAGCTCTCCTTAATATTTGAAGCTCTTTCTTGCCCGTTGTCACAGGGAATCGGTGACTGCACGAAATGATGGGAGAATAGTAACAATTCGAATAATATCGAATCAATGAAGCGGAATAAAATAATCTCCCTTCTTGTGTAAACCTAATAGGAATTGATATAGTAGAGTAAAATAAATACCAAGCACGCGAACACAAGACAATTTTTTACGTGGAAAACCTCCTAGATGTGAGGAGATAAAAAACCACGAGACCGGAGTTCACCCAAAAATCTTCACTATCAACAAAATTGTTTTTCTCTAGCAAATACTAGAAGTACATAGTAGCAAAGACCTCATTAATATAATTCTTGGCAATACACATAAACTTCACAAGAGATCAATGATAAATCTAACCAAAAACGCATGTTTTAATCAATCCATGAAAAACTTGATGTATGGAGCTTCAAACGAAAATCAAACCGTTCATATTCGATAAAATTGTGCCACGAACATGTTGACAAAATTTCAGCTCAATCGAACCACGAATCGACTTCCAACGCCAGCTTGATGTAAATCAGATATTGCCACAAACCCCAGATTTTCTGCTTTCTCTTTTTCTCTTGTTACTATTTCCTTTTTTTGCGGCTACCTCTTTATATAGATAATGAGAAACCATATTTCCTCATATAACTCATCATATGGGCTCAAGCCTTTTTTGGGCTTATAACTCATTGGACTTCCTCCACATAGGAGTTAACCCAGCTAACAAATCTCTCCCTCACGACAATGTGGAGGGATTCACCATTCCTGCTATTAATCGGCAATGTTCAAGCTTCTATCTTGATAGAGTCTTCGTCATCATATCGGAGACATTATGATCTGTATGAATTTTCTCAAGTTCCAATAACTTTTCATCTAGAACATCTCTTATCCAATGATATCAATATGTTTTGATCTAGAATGAAAAGATGAATTGCACTTTAATTATCACAAAATAACACATACCTCTTTTGCTTAAACCCAAGTTCTTCTAAGAATTTCTTCATCTATAACATCTCTTTACTAACTTTAGTCGCTACAATAAATTCAGTTTCAGTTGTAGAAAGTGCAACACACTTCTGCAATCCTGATTTCCATGACACAGTTCCACCCGCAAAAAAAATCAAATAACCAAAAGTAAATTTACGAGTATCAATATCTCATGCCAAGTCGGAATCTGTGTATCCAACTAACTCAAATTTCCCGGTCCCGAAACTGAATTTCAAATTTGAAGTTCCTCGAAGATACCTCATAATCCACTTTACTGCATTCCAGTGCTCTCTGCTTGGATTTGATAAATAATGACTAACAACGCCAACTGCATGTGCCAAGTTTGGGCGTGTGCATACTATCGCATACATTAAGCTTTATACAGCTAAGGCATATGGAACACTTTCCATATCTTTCTTCTCTTTATCAGTCGTAGGATTTTGCTTCATATTTAACTTAAAATGGGTAACAAGAGGAATACTAACCACTTTAACATGTAAATTTTCTGAAGGATCTTTTCGATATATTTCTCTTGCGACAAAAATAACTTCTTAGTATCTCTGTCTCGAGTAATTCTAATGCCTAGAATCTGCTTCGCCGAGCCCAAGTCTTTCATGGCAAAAGACTTGCTCGACTGTTTTTTTAATAACTCAATTCTTGAAGCATTCCTGCCAACAATCAGCATATCATCAACATAAAGCAAGAGAATAATAAAGTCGTCATCAGAAAATTTTTGAACAAACACACAGTTATCCGATGAAGTCTTTTTATAGCCCTATTTTGTCATAATTGACGCAAACTTTTTGTACCACTGCCTCGGTGCTTGTTTTAGGCCATAGAGATTTTTCTTCAATTTGCACACATAATCCTCTTTCTCTTTCACTTTGAAACCCTCAGGTTATTCCATATATATCTCTTCCTCCAAGTCACCATGTATGAATGCCGTTTTAACATCTATTTGCTCAATTTCTAAATCTAAGCTAGTTGCCAAGCCTAGTACCACATGGATAAAAGACATTTTCACTACTGAAGAAAATATATCATCAAAATCAATACACTTTCTCTGACCGAATCCCTTAACAACCAATCTAGCTTTGTACCGTGATTGTAAAGTATGTTCATCTTGCTTCAACTTATATATATACTTGTTCTTCAAAGCTCTTTTACCTTTAGGTAACTTCACCAACTTAAAAGTATGATTATCATAAAGTGATCGCATCTCATCTCGCATAGCATCAAACCAATTGCTTTTGTACTCATCTTCTATTGCTTCTGCATAACACTCTGGTTCACATGCATCAGTCAATAATACATACTCATCTTCAGAATACCTGGTGGAAGGTCATTAGTCTCTAACGGATCTCCGGACTGAAACATCCAGTGAAACATCTAATTGAGCCTCTAGTTCAGGAATATTATTATCTATTTCAACATCTTCAGGAACATGTGCGTTATTTGGAACATTGACTACCTGCTACTCTTCATCAACCTGTGTAGGAATATTTGTAAGAGGAACTGGATCTAAATTAACCAAATTATCACTAACCTGTGGTGCTAAAATCATCTCTACTTTCTCAATATCCTCTATTGTTTGATCTTCCATAAACACAACATATCTGCTTCTTACAATTTTTTTTTCAAGCGGATCATAAAATTTGTAGCCAAGTATATCCTATCCATAACCAATAAATATGCATTATCGTGTTTTCACATCAAGTTTAGATCTCTTATCTTTGGGAACATGCACAAATGCTTTGCACCCAAAGACACGCAAATAATCATAAGAAACATCTTTGCTTGTCCAAACTTTATTAGAAACATCAAACTCTAAAGAAACGCATGGAGTAAGATTAAATACATGTACAACTGTACTTAAAGCCTCACCCCAAAAGAATCCAGGTAGCTTTGACTGTGAAAGTAAGCATCTTACCCTTTCAACTAGTGTTCTGTTCATTCTCTCAGCTAAGCCATTTAACTGAGGCGTTTTAGGAGGTGTCTTTTGATGTCGAATACCTTGTTGTCTGCAATATTCATCAAAAGGTCTAATATACTCTCCCCCATTATCAGTTCTAATACATTTCAATTTCTTTCCAGTCAGTCTCTCAACTAAAGCCTGAAATTGCTTAAAAGCATCTAACACTTGATCTTTAGTTTTCAAGGTATAAATCCAAATGTTTCTTGAAAAATCATCTACGAAGGTAACAAAATAAAGAGAGCCACCAAGTGATTTTGTTTTCATAGGACCGCAAACATCAGAATACACTAATTCTAATATACATGACTTTCTTGAAGGAGGGAAGCTTTTAAATGTAACTATGTTCTGTTTTCCTGCTAAACAGTGAACGCACTTCTTTAACGCTGAACTTTTCAATCATGAAAGGAGCTTCTTCTTGGCTAATATTGACAAACCCTTCTCACTGATGTGACTGAGTCTCTTATACCATAATTCAGCTGCATCTTCGCTATCTACTGCACTAATTTTGTCTATGAACAACTTTGCCTGCATAATGTACAACGAAAAATATTTTTCACCTCTAGCCACAACAAGAGAACCTTTGGTGAGCTTTCATTGATCATTACTGAAGGTGCTGCAATACCCCTCATCATCCAACTTGCCTATAGAAATCAAATTCAAGTGGATATCAGGTATATGTTTAACATTATTCAATACTAACCTTGTGCCATTGCTAGTTTCTAGGCACACATCACCGATACCTATAGCTTGAGCTAGTCCATTGTTTCTCATCTTCACAGATCCGAAGTCACCTGACCTGTATGATGTAAAGAAATCCCTACGAGACGTAGCATGAACGGATGTACCACTATCAATTACCCAACTGGCCTCATGAGATACAAAATTCACCACATTACCATCAAAAATAGTGAGAAAGTCTTCTTTAAGTGCATCAACACAATTGTCATCACTGTCATTATCACTTTTCTTCTCTTTACCTTTCTCCTTTTGTTTCTCCCTTTTTAACTAGCGACAAAATCTCTGAATATGTCCCTTCTGATGACAATAATGGCACTCAATATTAACAAATTTATTATACTTACTTTTGCTTTTGTCTCGACTTTTATCTCTATTTTTCAGGTCTCGAGACTCACTTCTTCCCCTTTTCTCAACAACCAAGGCATCAGAATGTGAAGATGACAATCATTGTGTCTTCCTTCTCATTTCTTCATTCAAAATACCACTCTTGGCCAAATCTATGGTAATTGTACCATCTATGGCAGAATTAGATAAAGATGTTCGAAACGTCTCCTAGGAGTTCGGCAAAGTACCAAGCAACCATAGTGCTTGTATCTCATCATCAAACTTGATTCCCATCGCAGCCAACTGATTTATAATTCCTTGAAAAGAATTTAAATGATCAGTCAAACGAGTACAATCATGATATCTCAGAGCCATCATATGTTTTATCAAAAATAACTTATTATTCCCAATCTTTCAAGCATATAACTGTTTGAGCTTATCCCATAAATTGTGTGCATGTGTTTCCTCAATAATATGGTTCAAAATATTATCATCTATCCACTGTCCGATATAACCACACACTTGACGATGAAATATAGACCATTCAACATCAGTTTTATTCTTTGGTTTCTCCTCGGCAAATATGGGCAAATAAAAATCTTTCACATATAAAAGATCTTCCACCTTCCCTTTCCAAATATGATAATTCGAATCATTCAGTATAACCATTATACTCGTATTCATTTCCATTGTTTAACACATGGCAGAAAAATCAAACAATAACCTAATGTTATGATACCACTCTGATAGAAGAACGGTAACAATTCGAACAATATCAAATCAACACAGCGGAATAAAATAATCTCATATCTTGTGTAAACCTAATATGAATTGATATAATAGAGAAATAAAATACCAAGCACACGAACACAAGACGATTTTTTACGTGGAAAACCTCCTCGATGTGAGGAGATAAAAAACCACAGGACCGCAGTCCACCAGAAAATCTTCACTATCGACAAAATTATTCTTCTCTAGCAAATACTAGAGGTACATAGCAGCAAAGACCTCAAGAACATAATTCTTGGCAATACACATAAACTTCACAAGAGATCAAGGATAAATCTAACCAAAAATGCAGGTTTTGATCAATCCACAAAAAACTCGATATATGAAGCTTCAAATAAAAATCAAACCGTTCAGATTCGATAAAATTGTGCCACGAACATGCTGACAAAATTTCAGCTCAATCAGACTACGAATCAACCTCCGACACTAGCTTGATGTAAATCAGATATTACCTCAAACCCCAGATTTTCTGCTTTCTCTTTTTCTCTTGTTACTATTTCCTTTTTTTGCAGCTACCTCTTTATATAGATAATGAGAAACTCTATTTCCTCATATAACTTATCATATTGGCTCAAGCCCTTTTTGGGCTTGTAACTCATTGAGCTTCCTCCACATAGGAGTGAACCCAACTAACACGAAACTTGAATTCTATATTGTCAATTACGATGAAATTGGGGGAATTGCTTGCCAAGGATTGGGGAACCAGCAAACCATTTTTCTGGTTGTGCCCCAGTTTTTTGGACATCGAAAGCAACGTTTATTGAGCCACCTTTTTCTCAAGAGGAGGTGATCAGGTACGACAGTCGCATGCACCTTCACCCATTGATGGAGAAAATTCTATGTTTGGAGAGCTTCCAATGGAAAATGAACCGGTCACTCGCATCCTATACATAAATTCAAGTTATGACTTGCTAATTCCTGATTTAGCTGGGACTACAAAGAATCGACAGCGTAACGAGGGAAGGATCGCGGTATAGAGACGGTACATTTGGGTTCGGGTTTCTTTGGGACAAT